>JAGSMX010000007.1:5765000-6965000 GCA_029286785.1 Meandrusa payeni
TTTAACCTGACGTTCCTTGTTAAAATTCTATGCGAGATCAAAGTAGTTACTCGAATCAAGCAAGAGTTCCCGTAGTGCGTATAAATATTACAGCTGGATTTGAATGCAAATGAAAAACAGGCGTCGTCTAGAATATAAAATGTAGCTAAAATATATTCGGAAAGTTCAATGGCTTGCACAAACCATAATCACAGTTTAATCAAATTTATAATGAAATATGCAGCATGAATATCGAACCAATTAGAAATATTAGAATTAATGTTTTTGTTGTCCAATGTAGTCCTCGATCATAATAGACACCTAGATCTGTTGTTTAAAGTTTAAAGCATACGCAATTTTTATGCGTCAATAGCATAGTAAACTGCTGCTATTTGTTCTGCAGCAACCTTGTTTATAGTTGTTTACTGTATATTGCATAAAAAAAATAAGAGAAAAGAGAAAAATTGATTTGAAGTATGAACAAAAATAATTTTAATTGGCCATGGATAGAACTGCGGTGGACCCATTGGCCAGGACTGCTATTCGCATGACCTCGATGCAATACTGTAAAAATGTTTTAAATTTTTGAATTGGTTTCAAGTAAAAAAATGTCAAATGAGCTCTCCTCCTTTAACCAGAGATTGGTTTAAGGAGGTGGGAGCAGGGTAAACAGATACCGGCTTATCGCCTTCTTTTCACCACACTTACAAAGGGTCATGTATAGGAGAAGTGGGTGGAGTCTATCGTCATACACCGTGCAGAATTTTAGCAAGTGATATTTGTGACATAAATACCGAAAACACAGCGGATCATTGGTACAAGCCAAATGAAAAATATATAACACATACATTTCTTGTCCTCGTTTTTACCGTTTTAAAATTTCTTTTGCTTTTTGTGACCGCTTATGGCGATAGGCTCACCACCCGTGGGACTTAACTGGGACGTAACAGTCTTCCCTACTAAAAAGGGTCAAATCACGTGACATTACACAAGTTATATAGTTTTAAGGCTACAGATATGGGAAAGGATTCCAAATTTGATCTATCTTTAAGCTTATAAAGAACCAAACAAAGAATCGACCTTTATATGAGACAAATGTCTGCTTGAGAATGTATAAACTTTATCGACATTAGACCTCTGGGACTTCACTCCCCGACCAATAATGTGACCGATGTTCTATCAAATAAATTTCGAAGTTCATTATTGTTCCCCTATATTTTTTGTCGTAAGACTATTCCAGAAGGGTTGTTTGATTTTTTATACTTTTCATACCACCTGTTGTTAAGTGGAAATGCAGTCTTGGATGGTAAGGCACACTAGCTTAGAAAATGCATATACACTCTACTCTTGAAAATAACCACATCTTAATCGGACAGAAAGACAGACGCGGCCAAACGATTCCAGTCCTTTGCTGTACGAATAATGAAAGACGATACAAAACGCTTCGTTCGTTTGACGGATGCACAGCCAAAGGTTGAATGATTCTTCGTGATGATTCTTAGATTTAATTTTAGCTCTTATACGTTTTTGGTAGGTTACTGTTTTCTAACGCTAAATTATATTCTTTTGTAAGACCTTGTAGAGGAAAGGTATCCTTGTTTTATAAGGTTTTATAACGGAAAGCACTAACTATAACAAGTTTTTTTTTTTTATGTAACAATAGGCATAACTACTGACTTATTCTAAATTCAGAGTTTTATTGCCCCTTGTCCTTTTTATTCTAAGTATAGAACGTAGTATGCCTATGCTATTTCTTGTTCCCCTAACGTGGATAGGTTAGGGCAGTTTTTCTCCCATGCCTTTCCTCTCATCCCTTATATATTTTGCAATCTTACATTCATCTTTTATACAACTTATTTCTACTTTCACTTATTATATTTCTATTTCTAACATACACTTATTCTTTTATTCTTATCTTATAATTACCTTATATCTATCTATCTGTCTATGCTATTTTTTATATAATACTATTTTGCTATTTTCGATTTCTTATACTACCTCCTAGTTTCTTCTAAATTTAATTTTTTTATGTCCAGTGGTGGGCTCTCAACTCACATTATTTTTAATGTGTGTTTGATGCTCCTTACTTGCTAAGTCTTATTCCTTTGTACTGCTTTCTCTGCTACTTTTCTGCAGTAGCAAAGGAATCTTTGGCTGACCTCTTTGTTACTCACTAGTGACGGTAGATTATCTTTACTAATTTTAATGTCTAAAACTGTTTCCATATCCATTCTTAGGCTAGCGTGTAAAGGACACTCAGTAAGGAGATGGATAATGGTCTCATTCACTCCTTCGTCACAGGCACACGACGGGCTCTCCTTACACCTGAACCTGTTCAAGTATTCGGAGAACCCGCCATGTCCTGTGAGCACTTGGACAAGCCTGGCATCCATCTCCGTCTTTCGTACTGTGCGGTTATCATAACAAGTTGACTTTTGTTTTATTATATGACTATATAGCTACGGTAAAAAACTAATTATTTGATCGTTGCCAAACTTCACAGGATAACAGGCTAAGCCAATATGAAGATTTCCTGAACATTTCAACAATATTGGTTCGGGCGTTTGGAGTCAACAAGGAACATACATCTAATTTAACATATATTGCCTTTTATATATTTAAGTAATAATTTTAATTATCTTTAAACGAATAGATTAATACATAATACTAACTAAAATATTTACAATATAATAGATATTTTACAAAATATTTACAAAAAATATAACTGTGCCTAACCGCCATCGTTTGGTATTTAAGAATAATTTCTAATTATTTGTTGTTGTTGATGTTTTAGAAATCTTCTTAATATTTAAATATTAAGAAGATTTCTAAGATATTATTCTCTATATATAATCCAGCGCATACTGCAATATTTTGGACACGTTGCTCGCAGAAATCCGGATAACCTCGAGAAGCTAATGGTTGTTGGCCAGGTGGACGGAAAAAGAGCACGCGGTCGCTCACCCACACGGTGGGCAGACGCAGTTAAGACGCTCACAGGCCTGCCAATAACCAAAGCCATGAAGACCGCCGAGGACAGGGACACTTGGAAGTTAATCGTGAAGCGAGCGATTAACACTTTGTGCTAGACACGACCTTCAGCAATGAAGGAGACGATTAAGAAGAAGAATCCTATTAATAAGACTGCGCAGCAACACTTATGTTCATATTAGATATATTTCTTTGGTCTACTGTCGAGATTTATAAGGTAATGGACATTTAGTCATAGCATCCAAATGTGATGTGTGTGAATTAGTTTTATTATTATTATCAAGGGCTCTGCCTTTAACCTGACGTTCCTTGTTAAAATTCTATGCGAGATCAAAAGTAGTTACTCGAATCGCGCAGAGTTCCCGTAGTGCGTATAAATATTACAGCTGGATTTGAATGCAAATGAAAAACAGGCGTCGTCTAGAATATAAAATGTAGCTAAAATATATTCGGAAAGTTCAATGGCTTGCACAAACCATAATCACAGTTTAATCAAATTTATAATGAAATATGCAGCATGAATATCGAACCAATTAGAAATATTAGAATTAATGTTTTTGTTTTCCAATGTAGTCCTCGATCACAATAGACACCTAGATCTGTTGTTTAAAGCATACGTAATTTTGTGCGTCAATAGCATAGTAAACTGCTGCTATTTGCAAGGATAGTAAACTGCTGATATTTGTTCTGCATTTTCATTGTACCTTGTTTATAGTTGTTTACTGTATATTGCATAAAAAAAATAAGAGAAAAAGTGACTTAAAGTGTGAAAAAAATAATTTTAATTGGCCATGGATAGTACTGCGGTGGACCCATTGGCCAGGACTGCTATTCACATGACCTCGGTGTAATACTATAAAAAATGTTAGGTCGTAAATTTGAATAGACGGCAATGGCCGCGTCAAGGGAGAGGATAGTGGACTACAACCTAAAAATGGCCATGAGAAGCAGGGACACAGTGGTCGCGGAGAAGCTAATAGCAATGCAGCGTGGCGTCTGCGACTCGTGACCCGGAGCGATCTCTGGCCACCTCCAAATTCAGACATTATAAATAAAAAAAACAAGAAAATAGTAACTGTAGAAGTGGCATTCTTTTAATAAATGCAGAGTGAACAATTTACAAGTGATACAGGTCTGTGGTTGCGATCTAAAAACAATTAAAAAAAAGTTCGAATAGACTATTCGACTATTGACGTGAACCGTTTCCTAGCACAGTTTTAAACTTAGTTGGAATGGTTAACAAGAATGTAAGTATTATTAATGCAATCCTAGCATTATTATTTAAAAGGAAAGGATCCGTATGTATTTGAGGCTATAACTAAACAATCAAATATATACAAGTACTACTGCTTTCAGAGATAGATAAGCACTTTATTCCTCACAAGTAGATTTATAAATGTTTGCAAGAGCGGCTTTGTCTTTGCTATAGCTCTTCCAGGCAACCTTGTAGGTTTTTTTATACTAAATAAGCTCACGTTTGGCTTCTATCTCGCTTCATGGAAGGCGAAGATGAAGCCTAGTATGGAGCACGTGAGCCTATAAGGTGTCTGTTCACATTGGACTTAAACGTGTCCAGATTGTACCCGTATGGAAAGACTGATCGCGGCAGTGAGTTCGCCGTCCGCATAAGGAATGTGGAGACAAACCTTCGTGCATATTGATGGGATGAAATAAAAGTCAGATTACGAACTAATAAAGTTAAATTATTGTTTACAATGCCAATTTAATGTGACGATGAACTAAATTATTAATTATGACTTAAAGTTACAATAAGGTTCAGGTAAATCACTAAGATATCATTGGAAGTAGTTAATATGCATAACAATCGCTGGGTGTCATGTGTTGCCAGCTAACAATCATCTATCTTCGAAGCGGTCTCCCCATACCCAGTGTACATATTTAAATAAGGAAACTTTCTTCTTAGCGAGCGACTTTGTTCAGCTTAGCTAGAAAATAGTAACTGTCATCTCTCGAACGTCAGGTGGCTGATAGTTTTGCTTCTTGATGTCACTTCGGAAATAATACTGTCGGCGCTGGTACAGTTTAATGTTTCATTCGATTAGAAGTCGGTTATTTTTACTTGTATTTCTATGTGTTTGTGTATATATATTTAGTGTATAAATATTTAATATTTGGCAAGGTCAGAGTAGAAGATTTCTAGACTCCTGTTTCGATTTACTTGACCTATTTTAGCAACGTAAAAGGTATTAGTTTGTGGGTCCGGGAATATTTGCTGCCCCTCCGCCTCCGACACCGCATTTGAATTTTCTTTCAATGTAATCGCTAAGGCGTTAAGGTAAAGAAAGGTGTGAGCGGTTCCGTGGTTTTCTTATTTGCATTGTAATGCTTACGATAATAAATAAATAAATAAATAAATAAATAAATAAATAAATAAATAAATAAATAAATAAATAAATAAATAAATAAATAAATAAATAAATAAATAAATAAATAAATAAATAAATAAATAAATAAATAAATAAATAAATAAATAAATAAATAAATAAATAAATAAATAAATAAATAAATAAATAAATAAATAAATAAATAAATAAATAAATAAATAAATAAATAAATAAATAAATAAATAAATAAATAAATAAATAAATAAATAAATAAATAAATAAATAAATAAATAAATAAATAAATAAATAAATAAATAAATAAATAAATAAATAAATAAATAAATAAATAAATAAATAAATAAATAAATAAATAAATAAATAAATAAATAAATAAATAAATAAATAAATAAATAAATAAATAAATAAATAAATAAATAAATAAATAAATAAATAAATAAATAAATAAATAAATAAATAAATAAATAAATAAATAAATAAATAAATAAATAAATAAATAAATAAATAAATAAATAAATAAATAAATAAATAAATAAATAAATAAATAAATAAATAAATAAATAAATAAATAAATAAATAAATAAATAAATAAATAAATAAATAAATGAAGTATAAATAGCACAAAATTCTTATCTGCTTTTAGGAACCTTTTTTTTTTATTTTACGTGTGGGAACGTACCTGACCGCGTAATCGTCCCCGAGGGAAGGACGAGTTATGTCCGGCCCTCACTGACCAAACCCACAAGATATTGCACCATCGTCGCATTTGGCGGGGCTGCGGAATCGCTTACGCACGCACCGCGGCGCGCAGTGAACCAGAACTATACTTTGAATAATGTCGACTTAACCCAATCTACCTAACCACCCCATGTTGATTAAAATGCTCGTGAGGTTTGTTTTTCTTCAGATTAAAAAAGTCTTTAACCAACAACTGGATGATCGTGACTCAAATAATTCAGATAGTTAAGTTTGATGAAATAAAATCCGAGCTATGAAAAAAAAATTGGGACGATGAGTGGGATTTACTCAGATTAGACGTTAACAGAAGAATAACGACGATATGCTTTTGATAAGAATAATTTATCACTGCCAGGTAGTTGCCGATCGTTGGACAGCTGTGGAAGCTTACAAAAGGACTCTTATATCTGATTGTAACCGACTTCAAAAAAGGAGGAATTCCTTAATTCGTTCGTATCGTTCGTGCACACATGGCGCCGACATTTATGAATGGATTTCTATTTTTTTGTCGTACACAATTGTTTTAATTAGGTCCGATATGTGTTTAGTTGTCACAACCTTAAGTTCCGAGTATATAGCAGTGAATTTCACTCTAAAAATTGTATTGTAGAATGCTTTCTCTATTGCGAATCGAATAAGACAATTTTTATTGGACGAACTACAAACAGTTGGCCAGTGAAGCTGGCCTTTACTGCTTCACCGGATTGAGAGGTAGCATAGCTCTTAAGCTCTTAGGTCGCTTAGCCGGAACCTCTATTAGATACGACACAAGGGTCCCCTCGGTGAGGGGTAACCTCGGCTTGGACGGTTACTATTTTTAAGCGTTAGCAGTCCGATCCGAGGGCGCCCGAGAGAGCCGAACCACTTTTCCGTCGGTATTTCAATGACAAAAGACTATTGGGACAATATAAGCTAAACTAACTTATGTGCCACTTCGGGAAGCGTTAGCGCTGGGAGAAGAAGTGCCCGAAGAAACTCCAGCAACGCTCCTAATCTTATCGAGGGGGTGGTGTTTTCCCATAAAATACTTAAATCGCGAAAGGGTTATATATATATATATATATACTTACGATAATATAGACACTTAAAGCTCTTGAAACAAATTAATTGAACTGGAAATATTATTACTTAAACACTTTGATTTCACTGAAATTTGATTACAAGAAGTGATTGCGGAAATAACTGTAATAAATAACATTTCCGAATCAATTTCCTTTTGACTGCGGAAATATTCATTTCATTTGTTATTCAAAGTAAATTTGAAAATTTAATTTATATAAGGCTTTAATAACAGCGGGTCGATTTCCTCGGTAAATGTTTGATATACGACAAAGACGGCGATGATATATTTTTTATGGGGTACAAACTAGTGCTTGATCACGATCCCACTCAACATCTCACGATGGTTAATGGAGATTTAGTCGAAAGATTGTGATCTGCTCACGCACGGACGCCCTTTTTGAATATTCGATTATATTAGGAGTATAACGAAATAAAACTTAATCAGAACCTAATCAATCTTTCATTAAACTGCTATTAAAGTACATCCTTTCCAATAAAAAAGTTGAAAGTTATGCCGTAACAAACATAAGAAATACAAACGAATTAAGAACCCCCCCCTTTGAAATCGGTTGAAAAAAGAAAAACTTCGATTTCTTTTTTAAAAAATAAATCTGGTTGATATACCTTCTCCTATGGAGCCCTCTACCGTCCCTACCCAATAACTTTTTCGATTAAAAAAAAATAAGGATCAAGTTAACATTTAACATTGTAATAAATTCATTGGTGCCGGCATCGGGGATTGATTGAACTTGGGTTGCTTATGTATGACACGTCGTCATACATACTACCCAGACACCGCTGTTTTCTTTTTATGGACGAACTTACACAGTTTGCCAGAGAAGCTGGCCTTTACTGCTTCACCGGATTGAGAGGTGACATAGCTCTTAGGTCCCTTAGCCTGAACCTCAAATCCGTTTGTATATAAGCGTTGATCTAAAAATATACACTTGGTATACTGTTAGATCCGAAATAAAACATTTTCTATGTCGGTCACAGCGTTGTTCCATACATCAGAGGCGGCCTTTCTGGTTTGTGCGGGCAGCGTGAACTCTAATTGATGTTTCATACCCATTGCCGATGTAACGACCCTTCAAATGAAATGGAGTTCTGTTTAAAAATACGCTCGTGTACAACACGTTATTGTTTTCAAATAATTAAAATCCTTTCCAGCGATCGTAAATAATATTCGCAACATTTAGGCTTAAGTAATTTTGATGTGTGACTTAGTTCACATACGTTGTACGAGTGACGCAGTGTCATATTTTTTATTGAAACAGCGTTATACAAGTGTTAATACCATCATACAACCGGTCTTTATGTATGGCAGCGAAACATAGGCCGTATACTCGTTTAGGGAAGGCACTGATGGAGGAGAGGAATTACACCAATAAATATACGACACTAAAATACGGTTAGCGTAAGCGTTAAGCGTTAAGGCGCAAGAGCGTGAGCGACATGCACTGTGCGTGGGGACCGTTTTCGCACTGTTATTTGCAGAGTGCATTAGCAAAATATGTGGCTGGCGGACGGCGCACTGTACCAAAACCGGTTCTAGTAATGACGTACAATATATTCCGCATCGTCCTGATGTCCGTAACACATTATTTATTTTACATTACATTATTATAAAGGTAATACATATGTAATATAGTATTCT
This sequence comes from Meandrusa payeni, assembly GCA_029286785.1. Lineage (NCBI taxonomy): Eukaryota > Metazoa > Arthropoda > Insecta > Lepidoptera > Papilionidae > Meandrusa > Meandrusa payeni. The sequence continues at coordinate 5,773,791 of JAGSMX010000007.1, forward strand.
AAAATAAATTAATGAAGTGGCGAGCAACTCGCTACACTCGTAACTTGGAATAACGTGCAACGTGAAATTATCAGAAGTTTGCCAACCGCTCATCGGTCGCGTGGCAGACTTTTCCCTTATGGTCTCTTTAGATAGAAGGCCTGTTATTAATATTGCTAAATATACTGGCTGTTACCTTAACTTGGAGCCGTGGTAGCTCAGTGTCCGGGCGATTGGCTCAAGTTGCATAGTACGGTAGCAACCAGAGTTCGATCCCGGTGCCGGCACCAATAAATTTGTTGTTATTTTATGTGCTGATTCACCACGCGCTGGCGGTGAAGAAACATCGTGAGTAAAACTGTATGTCTTAGAAATTTTATCTAAGGCATGTGATGTGAGATGAGTCTGTCAATCCGTACTAGGCCCGCGTGGCAGACTGTGCCCTAGTACTCTCTTTACTGAGAAGGCCTGCGATCAACAGTGGAACATATACATTTTATATATAAAAAGGCTGCAACTTTAACTTAACCTTAACTTTAAAATAAAAAAGGGTACGTGTACTTTTGTACGCGTGGGAGAAGTTATACTTCTTTGGCATCATTACAAAGTAATTTTTAAATGCATACAAATAATTAATTACAATAAAATAATAAAAAGACTTGAAAAGGATAGTCAATTCATTGTTAACGGGGAGCAAATAGGCAGCAGTTATGTGGGGTTTTTATCCACTAAAACTTCCCTGGTGGCCCTTCCTTAGTGCATCGTGAAGGGCTCCGGGATCTCCAGAGGAACGCACCGGAGCCCCTCTGCACTGTGCTCAAGGAGAGCACTTCCCGGGTTACTCCCTCCCCCCCTGTGCCCTCGCAGTGCAAAGCGACAAGGGTCAGCCGATGTCGCCTTCTTCCTTGTCGTCCAGTGAACCCGAGGCCCCTTTTAATCGCCTTTTACGACAGGCAGGGGATACCGTAGTCTTATCAGTTTAAATTGAAAAATTTAATAAATAAATAAATAAAATAATAATATTTTAATTTATATAAATAAATGATATATATAAGATGGTTAACTTAAATTATATCGGAGCATTTGAAAAGTATAAAGCACAATTTTCTTCAGCTTCAATCTGGTACTGTCATCGTATTTTCATAACGCGCCTACAGAAGTATAATTTTATGATATGGCTGTGCTGTACAGTGTCCATAATGACACGGAGATGATTTGACGTGTTTTCGTCATTATCCTTGTTAGAAATTAGAGTAATGACTAGGTTTTGGGGCTACTGGCGGGAGTTGGGGAACTCCCCGCCGGCATGCGCAGGCTTCACCTGTCTTAGGGGTACCTTTGTGAACAGGGTTACCTCTCCACAGCCGCAGGAGGCCTGGTTATTCTAATCGGGCGTATCGCGAGGTGGTGAATGCAACGCGACCCCATCTCGCCCACCACAGCGGAAGATGGGTCACCATGGGAAGTTTTAGCCCTTGTAGGCCGGGCCCGACATAACCTGTCCGCCTCCGACGAGTATGAATTTTTTTAACATGAAAATTTAACTTAAAAAATAAAAATTTAACAAAAAAAATGACTAGGTTTCTCTGAGATAATTTCTGTGTACATAAACTTGCACATACCCATATAAACATAGAGAATAACGTAAAAGCGTGCATTTTATTCATTCATTCATATGCATGAAGCGGGATAAAACGCGCTACTCAAATGCAAATTTACGAGATCTCAATAAAAGTGGCTAACTGAAACTTCATATGTGATATTTGTTCTAGATGACGCGCATCATTGTATTTCAGCCTTGTGAATATCAATTGAACTGAAATTATCAGAAGTTTGCCAACCGCTCATCGGTCGCGTGGCAGACTTTTCCCTTATGGTCTCTTTAGATAGAAGGCCTGTTATTAATATTGCTACATATACTGGCTGTTACCTTAACTTGGAGCCGTGGTAGCTCAGTGTCCGGGCGATTGGCTCAAGTTGCATAGTACGGTAGCAACCAGAGTTCGATCGCAAAACATCGTGAGGAAAACTGCATGTCTAAGAAAAATCTAAGGCATGTGAAGTCTACCAATCCGTACTAGGCCCGCGTGGCAGACTGTGCCCTAGTACTCTCTTTACTGAGAAGGCCTGCGATCAACAGTGGAACATATACATTTTATATATAAAAAGGCTGCAACTTTAACTTAACCTTAACTTTAAAATAAAAAAGGGTACGTTTGTACGCGTGGGAGAAGTTATACTTCTTTGGCATCATTACAAAGTAATTTTTAAATGCATGCAAATAATTAATTACAATAAAATAATAAAAGACTTGAAAAGGATAGTCCTTCCTAGACCTTTTTTTGTTATCGGGGAGGAAATCTTGAAAAGATACCCCGCCTTCTGGGGAGAAGGCAGCGGTTATGTGGGGTTTTATCCACAAAACTTCCCTGGTGGCCCTTCCTTAGTGCATGGTGAAGGGAAATCTACAGAGGAACGCACCGGAGCCCCTCTGCACTGTGCTCAAGGAGAGCCATTCCCGGGTTACTCTCTCCCCCTCCCCACCCCTGTGCCCTCACAGTGCAAAGCGACACGGGCCAGCCGATGTCGCCTTCTTCCCGGGTCCACCTTGGCGGACGGTGAACCCGAGGACCCTTTTAATCGCCTTCTACGACAGGCAGGGGATACCGTAGTCTTATCAGTTTAAATTGAAAAATTTAATAAATAAACATTATGATAAAAATATTTTTATATAAATAAATAATACACATGGATAGTTAACCTCAATTATATTGGAACACTTGAAAAAGTGTATAAGTACAATTTTTATCACAGCAAAAGTGTTATTACCAGCCATTGAGGCCATTGTGTTTTTGAAATAAATACCAACAAGTAAGACTTTAAATTTACCAAGTCGTGGTTCGGCCCTCTCGGGCGCCCTCGGATCGGACTACTAACGCGTAATAATGGTAACCGTCCAAGCCGAGGTTACCCCTCACCGGGGGGACCATTGTGTCGAGTTACCACCTAATAGAGGTTCAGGCTAAGCGATCTAAGATCTGTGCCACCTCTCAAATCCGGTGAAGCAGTAAAGGCCAGCTTCTCTGTGCCAACTGTGTTAATTCGTCAAAAAAAAAAACTTTAAATTTAAAAAAAGCATAAACTAAACAATTAATTATACTCTCAATTACTTTATCTCAATAAAATAGCTCGGGAGTGCGGGACATTTGGCACTACTCGCGTCTTCGGGTCGTCTGGGACTTTGCCAATCTGCGAAAAAAGCGAGACAATTACGCAAATTATCTTAAATTGTTCGAGGTCTTTGTCTTAGCTATATTTAAAGAAATCAAGAGATTGAAATTGTGTTTAAATTGTTGAAATAAAATAATGTTGATTATAAATTCCTGGCGTTTTAAGATCACGGTAGGGAGCTTTGTCTGAGGTATTTATCCGAGTTCCTTTATTATTTGAAGGTTGTTGTTCGGCTTAATTTCTAAATACAGTTGTATTTGGTTCAATCGATATTGGGTGGCGCAGCGCCACGACTTGGCGTCTGCTATTGGTGGAGTGTTGGGACTGTCGTTTCCAAGCCTCATTCGCGCGATGCTGTGATGTGTCCTGGACAGCAGTGACCTTCTTCTGTGAGACAGTCCCGATTAAGGAGGCCAACGAGCGGGTCAGGAATGACAGCCTGAAAGCCTTCCTACCTGCGCAGTTCCAACGCCTCCTCTTGCCGCCCCTGTAACCCGAAGCGAGCCAGGCTGTGTATCTGTTAATGCTTCGGCGTCGTCGGGACTTCTCTAATCGCCGGAGAAGTCCCTTTTAAGAGGGAGAAGTCCGGTCTTTGATGGGACAGGCCGGTCGATGTGGTGCCCTGATGCTGACAGATCCAGGGCACTCCATTTATAACGGCTGATGGCTTTCGCGGTTATGATAAAATGGTTCGAACTATATAGAAATAGATCACATGATATTAAGATCTCTCAGCGGAGAGCATGGTCTTTTTACACGATTTAGTCTTATTAACCTCATGATGCTAAAATGGAATTGGGTACGTAGCGAGGCTAGGACTAAATTAAAAATACGTGAGCTTATAAGCTGTCATCACCACTCAACAAGAAATTTAATACGTACCAACTAAATATCATTATATTATACGTTCAACTTATTAAACATTTCACGATGCAACAGAATCTCCACGATAAAATAACAATTTACGATAGCTAATACCACAAACTATATTGCTTCTTAGATTGCGCTGTCAACGTGGATGGAGAGTGATTGACGTCCGGACTGAGACATACCAATATTTGATGGCGTACTATTGTCTGCCTTAAACCATATATAGTCGTGAGCAAAAATATGGGTCGGTTACTGTTTCTGAATTTCGTAGTTGTTGCTGATTATTGTGTGATTTTAATTATTTATGCTATAAATTGCTTATCTAATTTTGATGTTAAGTAATGACTGTCGCCCATGAATATTCACAACACCAGAAGAACTGATGGAACATTGCCTGTCTTTGGGAAAGAAGTAGTAATAAAAAGTTTAAACGTTATAGACTCGTAAGCAAAAATAAAAGATCGGTTAATAATGTTTGAATATCTCGGAAGATAAAGATGCTAGCTAACTGAAATAAACTGTGCATGATAGACAATTAAATATCCTTAAAATAAAATAAAATATTTTTATTAATTTATTTATATTCCATTAAAAACATAAACTTAAACGAAAAAGGATATCTTACGCAAACTTGGATAACGCAGTATTTTTCATAAAATTTTATTTTATTTAAATTTTAGTACTTAATGTTGCCTTAATGTGGCGACACTAAGTAGTAAAATTAATATTTTATTTATGTTATCATGATTCTAATTTGTAAGAAATCATTTTTAAAATAGTACCATAGAATTAATTAATAAGATGTTCATATTATAGTTAAAGTTATAGCCTTTATATATATATAATTTATATATCCCACTAATGGGCGAAGGCCTTCCCTGTAAAGAGAGTATAAGAGGCCATAGTCCGCCACGCGGCCCTATTGCGGATTGGTAGACTTCACAAGTGTTAGCTGGCAACACATGACACCCAGCGATTGTTATGCATAATAACTACTTGCAATGATATCTTAATGTTTTACCTGAACCTTATTGTATCTTTAATTCATAATTAATAATTTAGTTGATCGTCACAAGATAGTTCCTAATCTGACTTCTAATTAATTTTGTATAAAGATTGTGAGGACGCGCAGTTGTGACGGTATTCGTTATAAATAATTCTTTGTACAACGTAACGCTGTCTTAATAAAGCGAGTGTATTAGTTGTTGGACTATTTTATTCCACGAAACCTACAAATTATAACATAAGCTTTAGAAAATCGTATGTAGATTTCCTCACGATGTTTTCCTTTACCGCCGAGCGCGTGTCGAATCATCACATAAAATTGCAACGACAAATTTATTGGTGTCGGCACAGGAGATCGAACTCGTGTTGCTAGCGTACTATGCAACTTGAGCCAACCGTCCGGACACTGAGCTACCACGGCTCATGTTGCGAGCAAGACGTTATTCCTCCAATATTAGTATAATATCTAAAACATTACTGTAATGCACGAGATGCATATTGTAATATTTTATGCCATAGTTTAATGAATACACTAAGTATATGGGTAGTTTTTCTTCCCAATTATTTATTCATTTATTTATTTATTACACCAACACAATGAACATTTTTAACAAACAATACATAAAAGAGTGAAAAGTTGTGAAGTTAATGCCATCGCAGTTATAAGCGTAGACTGCAAGCAATTAATTGGCGAGTGACAATGTTAAGATAAAAATAAAAAGGACACAAAAGTAAAAATAAAACTAAATTTGAAATTAAAAATTAACTAATAAAAAAAAACTATTTGTAGATTAGTGATTGTTAATACATACTAATACTAGGAAAAAAGAGGTCGATATCGTCCGTTTTTTGGAAAACAGTTGAATTCTATACTAATTCTATTTAAGGGCACATTCTTACCTAGGTTCGATCTGAATAAACTGTTTCTCAATAATTGGTATTGTGAAGGTCTAGGTAACCGTGACGGTACAGTAAAAGCTACGGCGGAGAGAAGCTCAGGGGTGTCAAAAATGCCATTTGCAACTTTATAGAGGAATGTGAGGTCTAACATGCGTCTTCGATCCGCGAGTGAGGCTATTCTGAAATAATTTAATCCCTGTCGGTGTGACGAAAGAATCTTTCCCAAATTAGCAGACTATGCTAAATGTCATAAATTTTTTTTTGGACGCTCTCGAGTCTATCGATATAAACTTTGTATCGATAGACTCGATGATTATCGATGAAATAACTTCGATCAGTCCTCTATCTACTATTATCACATTTTCTTGAGTTTTCGAGAAGTTTCCATTTATTTCAATATCACTACACTTTCGCCGATTAGATATTTTCGCATCAAAGACGGCACTTTAGTCGATACGGCTTATTAAAATTCTATGCAGACTCAAAGCCAGTTACTTTTAAGCGTGAACATTTCCCGTAGGGCTCATAAATATTTCTGCTGAAATCGAATGCTAATAAAAATTGGCGTTGTCTGGAATACAAAAGAAAGGATACCATTATTATACTTAGGTTGAATTACAAAAATTAAAAAAAAAAACATTATGGCTACCGTAATTTAAAAGAATTCCATAACTAGGTTTCTATCACATCTTGTCTTCTGGACGCGTCCCCTGATAGCTTAAAAGAGTTTACAGTTGTTGACTAGGTGAACGGAAAAAGGGCACGCGGTCGCTCACTAAACCGGTGGTCAGACACAATTAAGACGCTCACAGCCTTGTTAATAACCTTTAAAACCTTTAGGAAAGAGAAACGTGGACACTAGATACGACCTAGATTCGCTAGATTGTTAATTAATCTGGTATACTTCTGTGATCTGGTCGCCTCGGAGAGCATCTTTCTCAAGTTCAGGGATTTCGAGCATTTATGGTATAAGTGGACAGCGTGTTTTTATTGTCAAGTTGAGGAATTAGGAAAGGTATTGATTTACAACTAACTAAAGTGACACGGCCAGACCACTAAGCCTTCCCGTATTTCGACCCATTTAACCGCGAACCCAATTAATAACGTCCCTGTACGGTAAATTAACTATACCGAACAATTCTGCAACTGGTAGGCTACTGGGCTGATCGTGCCCTCTGGGCGTACGCCCTGCGCTATGTCAGGCAGCGGTTTACCAATTGCCCACGTGCGCGGTGAATAAAATTGTCGATATTCAACTATACTGTTATGATGATATATACAGTAGTCAGTCGTTTTTATATTCTTTCAAATTTGTGATAAAAATCTTCAGACAAACAGTCAATTATTGAAATAGCTTCAGGCGTTTTGAATTTCTTAAAGCACTTATTGGATACGCAACTTTAAACGAAGAGAGAGAAATAAATTTTACTCGCGACTTCTTGTTTTTCAATTGTTCATTATCACAACACTCCCGATTTAACGAGCAAGAGCCATTAGTACATTTCTTTCTTATGTGTTAACAATATTAGATTTAAATTGTGACATAACATCAACATAAAAGAAAATGTTTGAACACGATAAATATGTACTAATCGTTATATAAAAAAACTCCCTTAACAGTTTAGGTATACTAAACTATAACTTATAAACTGTAAGTACTTTTTTTGTTAACGGGGAGGAAATCTTCAAAAGATACCCCGTCTTCTGGGGGGAAGGCGGCAGTTATGTGGCGTTTTTACCCACTGGGGCTACGGGATCTCCAGTGGAACGCACCGAAGCCCCTCTGCACTGTGCTCAAAGAGAGCACGTCCCGGGGGGGGAGGTTACTCCCTCCTCCCCCCCTGTGCCCTCGCAGTGCAAGGCGACACGGGCCAGCCGATTTCGCCTTCTTCCCGGGTCCACCTTAACGGACGACAAAGGCCCATACCCTTGTCGCCCAGTGAACCCGAGGCCCGTTTTAGTCGCCTTCTACGACAGGCAGGGGATACCGTAGTCTTATTCTCGAGAGCCCAGAACTACAGGGCTGAAACTGTAAGTACTTAGATTATTGTTTATGTTGCATTATTATTAACTAACGAACCTAATCGTTCAGTACAGTACAGTCTGTATTCATGTGTGAGCGTAGGCGAGCCGGCAACGTCGCACGTTCCGTCGAGTTGAGCGAGACGACTGTGAGTTCGGTTTTAAACCGATACAATTTGATGATTTGAAGATTGATTGATTTTAAAATAAAAAAAGTTCATTTAATATTTATCAACACTAGAGTTTTTTAGCCTGATGGTTTATCGAATATTAATGGAATCGTAAGGTCATCAGGTTCGAATCCACCATTCGTCTATTAACGTGAATCATCTCCTAGCACAAGCTTAAGCTGAGTTGAAATGGTTAACAAGAATTTTAGTAATATTTCGGAAAAAAAGACATAAGCTTTCTTTTTTAAAAGAAAAAAAGACAACTGATTTTATTTTTTTATTGGAAAGGATGTACTTTAAGAGTAAATGGAAGAAAGCTAGTTGGTTAGGTTCTGATTAAATTTGATTTTGTAGTATTCTTACTTTGGAAATACAAAAAGGGCGTCCGAGCGTAATAGCATTTAACGTTTCATTCGATTTAAAGACGATATTTGTTTTAGCTGGTAAATATACTTGTTATTTATTTATTTTTTGTAATAAATAAAAGTGTACAAATCCACCTTTTGACATAATACGAAAAGGCATTCTTTGCCAGTTTATCTTGTGTAGAGACAAAGTGACGGGAGCAATTTTCTAACACATGCGGGTTTCCGCACGATGTTTACCATCGCTACTGAGCGGCGTGGAAATCAGCACTAAAATTGCAACAAAAAAATGCATTGGTTTGCTAGCGTACTATACAATGACCGCCCGGACATACCTACTACAGTTCTCAAGAAATCACATAATTAATCTATAAAATATATTTTAATCTCATAACTGTTTTATTTATGTATCATATTTATTATACTCTTACTGTCTGTATAATAATATTCCATATAAAATTAGTATTGCGCGCGCACGTCTTTAGGTAGTCCCGGGCACCGCTGAAAATCAGCGCTGTCGCATCCTTGTGACATCATATGCTGAGACGGTGTCCGATATTGGCATCATATGTTTTGTATTATTTGTCCATGTAACTTTAACTGTGTTTTGTTTATTTTTCATTCTTTTTTAATGTGTGTTATATTGAGTCTGTGATGTGTTTTTGTATTGTGATGCCAATAAATAAATGTCTATGTCTATGTCTATATATATATATATATATATATATATATACATATATATATATATATATATATATATATATATATAAAAATATGTTTCATATAGGCTTCGAAACGGCTCTACTGTATTTCAGGGAATCTTCAGATTGACCTGACGAGTAATTCTGTAAAGTTTGCCGATCGGACCACTTCTCTTTTTGAACTGTCAAACAAGCCATACGTCATACTTTTATTTCTGACATTACCTTAAACTCGATATGTTTTTGTATAAATAATAGAATTATATTGTATTTACTGATATGTACATGGATGTAGGTAATGATCTTCACGCGCTCGAGAAGAGAATGAATTCGTAGAGAAATTTATAATTTATTATATTGTGAGAGTTAAATTAAATATTTAATGATGTAAGTTTATTGTTTAAATAAAATAAAGCAAAATCTGGCCATAAAAATGACATTATTGTATATTTTGTAATTAATTCATTAGATCTAAAAATGTCGCGAACACTTGAAACTTTGATCACAATTCTATTTTAGCTCCCTAGCATCACTTCAACAAATTTAATTTCAGTCCTTTGATCACGTTTGACGAAGTTATTTAATAAGCTCGTAATTAAATATTCTTTTTGACTAATTACCTAGAATCAGAAAATTATTGTTAGAAGTTTACTTTGTCTTTTCAATTCATAATTAATTTTACCTCAATGGTTTTCAGAAAACCTGGTAAAACCAATAACAGGGTTATAAAAAAAAATCCCAGGTGTCTAGACGCAAGGCGCTCGGACGTTAAATTTGTGACAACGAATCCTAGATTTAATTCTATTTTTTTTTCTTATTTATAAATTATTTATCTTACTTGTTCAGTCATTTTATTTCTCAGCGCTCTCACTCTCTTACTATAAGCGCTACCCCCTCTCTCACATGCCGCTCTCACGCTCACATACATTCAGACACGCAGTACCTATATCGATCGTGAATGGTCGATTACTTACAAGCGCAGCGGGACACAACCGTAATGCTACACTTTTAATGAATGCCACCCGCTATCATCCACACTCAAAGAGGCGATAAGAACAATTTTTTTTGAGAGAAGAGAACAGCTATTTCAAGAGTGGACTTTTGAGGAAGTGTTACGACTTCATAAAGCACTGGCGCGGGTACTTCTGCGTTTCGTCGAACAAATGAATTAATATAGCCGAAGAAAACCCCCACCGGGGGGACCCTTGTGTCGAGTTACTAACGATAGAGGTTCAGGCTAAGCGACCTAAGAGCTCTGCCACCTCTCAATCCGGTGAAGCAGTTAAGGGCAGCTTCTCTGGCCAATCTGTGTAGTTCGTCATTAAAAAAAAAGTCGAAGAAATGCTGTCGATTCTCTCTTCTGTTATAAAAAATAAAATATATATTTAATGTCTCATAACAATAATATTCTTCAAATAAAGTATTTCTATCCAGTAAATTTAAGTGGCCATAAGAGCCTATTTCATAGAGACCGTTACGTCTTCTTGACATCCGTTTCATAATTCATTACACGCCTCTTGATCATCCATCCAAGTACATAATATAAGTGGCAAATTTATTCTCTCTGTCTGATATATTTTCTCGGCTAAACCACTAAACCTACGAATGCTACCTAGGTAGCCTTAAATGAGCTAATTAGACGCAGCTGAAACCAATCTGCTCAGTTTTGAGCACAGGCGTAAGGTAGCTAGCCTTTCGGTTTTCTACAGATTGCATTTTGGAACAGTGCTCAGGATCTAATTCCCCATCCCCTTTCCACCATCGGACTTCTAGACGCACTGCGGGATTTCATCCTTTGTTGTGAACATCCTCAAACCCGAACGAAGCGATTTGCTTCGTCTTTCATTCTTCGTACAGCAAAGGACTGGAATAGTTTGCCCGCGTCTGTCTTTCCTTCCGATTACAATGTGGGTATTTTCAAGAGTAGAGTGAATAACTAAGCTAGTGCGCCTTACCACCCAGGACTGCATTTCCACTTAACAGCAAGTGGGATCGTAGTCAAGCAGTTGCTTAGAAATTATAAAAAAAAACTTATTTTTATGTAATTAAAGCCGGTACAAATTAAAAAATAATGACACCTATTAAATGTATTAAGCGGGGCGGAAAAAAAGGGACGCAAGAAATGTATAAAGAACCTGAAATTTTACGAACATGCTGATAGTACACAAGTATATTTACTAAAAAACTTCAAATCGAAACAAATGTTAAACGTTATTATTATTATTATTCATTTATTCAAATAAGTAACTAAGACTCATCATTATTTAAAATAATTATTAAATAACAACCTCTAAATTATTAGATTATAATATTAAATTATTATTATAATATTTTGATTATAAAAATAATATAAAAAAATATAATATAACGGCTAACGGCTTGACTGTGCTTATGAATACCTTACCCCATATGAGACGGCGCAGCATCTGTTTACATAAACATAGTCAAGCCTTTGAGCAATCATGCTCAGGATGTTGTTGGAGCTGCTCCGCACCCTGTGCACCAGAGATGCACACCTCTTGCGCATTGTCGCAAAAAAGCATGCCATCTGTGCATCCGCGAACATCCCCGATGCACTACAGAAACGGGGCAACCCCAACAGAACCCTGAACGCGTTGTTATATTGAACACGGAGAGCGCTGTACGATATTTGAGTATACTTCGCCCACAGACTGCACGTGTAGAAAGTTGTACAGTAGGCTCGGAAGAGTGTGTGTTATTACGCGCCGACGAACTCTTTGTATTTCCGAATTATCGTAGGAATATAACGAAATAGAATTAATCTGCCCTACTCGAAATAGGAGAGTCGTGGTAGCTCAGTGTCCGTGCGGTTAGCTCAAGTTGCGTAGTACGCTAGCAACCCGAGTTCGATCCCCGGTGCCGGCACCAATAAATTTGTTGTTGCAATTTTATGTGCTGATTTACCACGCGCTCGGCGGTGAAGGAAAACATCGTGAGGAAACCTACATGTTTTAGAAAAATTTTCTACGGCATGTGAAGTCTGCCAATCCGCATTAGGGCCACGTGGCGGACTATGCCCTTATACTCTCTTTACAGAGAAGGCCTGCGCCCAACGGTGGGACATATATATAAAGGCTGTAACTTTAACTTTAACTTTACTCGAAATAACCTCGAAGTACACCCTTTCCACAAAAAAGGTAATCATTGAAATCAGTTGACTTGAAATTGAGTTAATCGTCCAATTGTCGCGCACATACGTAATGCAAATGACAGACTTATATGGTTGTCTCATGGATACCACAGTCAGACTAACAAACATAAAAAAAACATACAGGTGACTTGAGAACCTTCTACTTTTTGTAGACACCCTTTCCACAAAAAAGGTAATCATTGAAATCGGTTGACTTGTAATTGAGTTAGTCGTCCAATTGTCGCGCACATACGTAATGCAAATGACAGACTTATATGGTTGTCTCATGGATACCACAGTCAGAGTAACAAACATAAACAAACACACAGGTGACTTGAGAACCTTCTACTTTTTTGTAGTCGGTTGAAAATATATTTTTTTAAGAACATAAACATAGAAAAGGATGTCTCAGATGTCTCCTTAAACAAATTAAATTATAATATAGTCGATGTTATAATTTAATTCGATCAGATTGGAAGCTTGAAACCTGTTTGTAAAGATTAAATATATTAATCGCTACGCCATCGAAACATCAAGTAGATATTTTATGCCAATTTCAACAACAGTTATCTGACATTAATTAAGTTTGCTTCAAATCGTTTTGATATCATTGGCGTTTGTAAGTGAAATTAGAAACGAAATTCCGGTTATTTCTTTAATAACAAGTATACTGTGTTTTCAAAAACAAAAACCAACTTCAAATTGACGGAAGTTCAAATATAAAAAGGAAGGGACGCGCGGTCCCTTTCTTTCCGAATTAAAATAATTGTATTACATGGTTATATATTACCACAATGGGTTATTCCACTGGGCATAATGTGACAAAGTATTTTGAACACAAATAATAAAACAATTATAGAAGAAGAGAAAGACAATTGCGCACTTGTCCACAGTGTTACGCTTCACTAATTACTTCAGAAGAACTTCGCACTATTTGAAGACAACTGACTGAAACTTTGTTAGGGGCGTTATTTCCCACTCACGACTCCCAATCCGACCATAGATCGGGGCATAGACGAAGGCATGGCCAAAGCCATAGACAAATCACCAGTATTGCCATTAAACTGAATGTTGAAGCATGAAAAATATTGTTTACCTTACAATATTTGAAATAGGATTATTAATTACTTTTAAAAATTATTTATTTAAACTCTTATTTTTAAGAAACGTCTGCTGATAATAAATGCATTGATTTACAGAATGTAAAATGGGAAAAAATAAGTCTAAAATAAGTTTTGTTATACTTTATTAAGAAACGAAAAGAAAAACTAGATTATAGGAATATTAAATGTAATGACTTGTAGGTCTTGTGGACTGAAATAGCCCAATAACAAGTACAATCGCTTTATTGAGACAGCGTAACGTTGTGTAAGGAATTATTTTGACCAGCCCTGTAGTTCTGGGCTCTCAAGAATAAGACTACGGTATCCCCTGCCTGTCGTAGAAGGCGACTAAATGGGGCCTCGGATTCACTGGGCGACAAGGGTGGGGGCCTGAGTCGTCCACCAAGGTGGACCCGGGAAGAAGGCGACATCGGCTGGCCCGGGTCGCCTTGCGCTGCTAGGTCACAGGGGAGGGAGTAACCTCCCCGGGACGTGCTCTCCTTGAGCACAGTGCAGAGGGGCTCCACTGCGTGCGTTCCACGTTGAGATCCCGGAGCCCCTCGTCATGCACCGAGGAAAGGGCCACCGGGGAAGTTTTAGTGGGTGAGAACCCCGCATAACCGCTACCTTCCCCAGAAGGCGGGGTATCTTTCTGAAGATTTCCTCCCCGCCAACAAAAAAAGGAATTATTTTGACGAATACCGCCACAACTGCGCGTCCTCACAATCTTTATCCAAAATTAATTAGAAGTTAGATTACAAACTAATAAAGTTAAACTATTGATTACAATGCCAACTTTATGTGGTGTTCAACTTAATTATTAATTATGAATTATAGATACAATAAGGTTCAGTTAAAACACTAACAGTCTTACAAATAAAAATGAGTTATAACATTATTCCACCCTTAAACTAAGTTTAGTTAAACCAGGAATAAATTAATAATAAGCTGAGAATTGTTTACCACAAATAAATCCGGAATAACTATGGTTTATCTATTCTTCCTTTACGTCAAAATGCACGAGTTGGCAACAGCGCAATCAAAGAGAAACCATACTAAAAAATAATTGCAGTCTATATAGTAGTCTAGTAATGTATCTGTCAATGTGCGATTATAAAAATATTCTATACTCTATATATCGATAGAAGATAATCAATTTCCACGCTTGTCTATAGTAAAAGACCTTTCAAATAAATGGTCTAGAAATATTATACCACTTTTAGAAAACCGATATTTTTATCGAAATTAATCATCGACATATAAATCAAAAAGTTTTTCCCATCTTTTAAATATTTTTGTTTTTTGGAGTCTGAATGATATTTATTAAGTCATTTACTGTTTCTACTTCCTCCATTGCCCTTAATTCCACAATAAGTTAATTTAAATGAGCGAACACAAACACAAATCGTGGTATTTTAAATGTTATACTGGACTTAAACAAGGGTGTACGTCGTTATAACTTCGGAATTACGATTGTATGAACAAAAACGTCAACGTTATACCAGGTATAACGTATTCTTGGTTTATTAGTACAAATTTTGCTTATTCTTAATTTATTCCTAAGTTTATCTGTATACCACGTTTATTTGTAAGGCTGTAAGATATGATTGGAAGTAGTTATTATGCATAACAGTCGCTGGGTGCTATGTGTTGCTAGCTAACATAAATTTCCCGTTAATAGTATAACGTAAAAAAACAGTGTTCCACTTTAAAAACGGATATAAAATTTTTAAACAAAATATACGATATACCGTAACTATCAATTGTGGCTGTGAGCCAATTCTGAAAAATATGAGTGTGGGCCAAAATAAGTAAATGATTTATTATGTTTTGATTTATTGCACCTATTAAACAAGTGAAGGCGAACTTCGATGCGATTTTGTTATTAATCAGTGAGTTTATTTACTCATTTTTTCCTTGATTTTATAAGTTTAAAATTTTATCTAGCCTTTATAGATTTACATAATATAAAACTTTTTTTTTCTGGAGTTAACCAAGGATGCACTTCGCATTAAAAAAAATTGCATTACCTGCGTTATTGTTTGTGGGTGTATGTTTATATATCCCTGTATTTTATATTATACATAATATAATATTAATAAATGTGTCGGTATCGTTTTATCGCTAACATAGAATGTGCAGTTGAAACTAAATCTGCTTCCACTATGGCTTTCAATACACCGTTATCGACTTTCGTCTCTTAAAATCCTTTTAGATAACAACGGCAAACAGCCATGAAAATACCATTACGGTCTTAGTGAATTTTTAGTTGGTTAAGTTGACAAAACTTTACCGCATATAGTTTATAAACAGGCAGTTTGCACTTTTGAATTAGAGTTCCTTGGAAGCAAACGCAAATTTGCAAAAATTTTGCAAAATATTGGATCATCCCTTACAAAAAGGTTCCGTAAAATATGTATTACAAGAAATAGTAGTGCTCAGGAACCCCCATTTCCGTTCCACCATTGGACTTCAAGACGCACTGCAGGATTTCATCCTTTTGTTGTGACCATCCCTAAACCCGAACGAAGCGCTTTGCTTCATCTTTCATTATTCCTACAGCAAGGGACTGGAATAGTTTGCCCGCGTCTGTCTTTCCCTCCGATTACAATGTCGGTATTTTCAAGAGTAAAGTGAATAGGCATTTACTAAGTTTGTACGCCTTACCATCCAGGACTTCATTTCCACTTAACATGAGATGAGATCGTAGATAAGCACTTGCTTAGAAAGTATAACATAAAAAATATATCATATGTTTGCACATTTTCTTACAATTACTTATAGGTAGCAAATGTTAATTCACCGCGAAACAACGATATGCCCTTAAGGGCCTGTAGATTACATTGAACATTCGTCTCTGTCAGTAACAAAATAAACTGTTCTCTTTAATTTATGTATTTGAGAGAAGGAAGTTTGGTTAGGTATGTGCGATGCGTTACGTATACACATTTTAGTATTGTTAAATTATGAAAAAGTACAGAAAAATATCACACAAAATATTATAAAAACCTTTTTTTTTGTTTACGGGGAGGAAATCTTCAGAAAGATACCCCGCCTTCTGGGGGGAAGGCGGTGGTTATGTGGGGTTCTTACCCACTAAAACCTCCCCGGTGGCCCTTTCCTCGGTGCATGACGAGAGGCTCCGGGATCTCACGTGGAACGCAACGGAGCCCCTCTGCACTGTGCTCAAGGAGAGCACGTCCCGGGGGGAGGTTACTCCCTCCTCCCCTGTGCCCTCGCAGCGAAAGGCGACACGGGCCAGCCGATGTCGCCTTCTTCCCGGGTCCACTTTGGTGGACGACGCAGGCCCCCACCCTTGTCGCCCAGTGAACCCGAGGCCCCTTTTAGTCGCCTTGTACGACAGGCAGGGGATACCGTAGTCTTATTCTTGAGAGCCCAGACCCAGCTACAGGGCTGAATTATAAAAACCCTACCCTAATCCAAGCTTGTGTGTGCTAACGGCAACGAAGCAGGGGCAACGCAACCGGTGGTTAGGGCGACATAGAGAGAAACCTCCTGACGATGCGTGCCAGGTCCAGGAGTATGTTGATCGAGACTTTTCGCTATAAGACCGTTTACAAGGACGACTATCGGGACAACGACCGTCGAATCCACATCCCACATGCCAGTCACCTCGTGAGCCAAGTATTACGAAGTACTTACTTAAGTTTTCCCTTTCGGCCTTCACTAGGTTCCCGTCGGGAGCGGTCTATTAAGTGAAATGTTTTCCAACTCTTGTTAAATTAAACGGTTTACTCCCGGAGCGGGACTATGTTGACAGGCAGGAAGGGGAGCTTTCAACTTAAGCTGTAAATGTTAGTGTAATCAAAATGGCGACTATTGCGCTACGGGTTATGTATATTTAATAAATTTATTGTCGTACAATAAGAACATTGCGACTCACAAGAAGACGTTATTCTTAAATAAGTATAGCATAAGACTGTGAAATTGTAAAGCAAAACTCTGGCAAATAGAAAAGACGACATAAGATAACAGTTTGAAGCAATACAATTCATGAATAAAGCATTTGGGAAATGCAAAAGTCACGTCAGTAGCGAGCGCGTTTTGTGACTACCTAAATTTAATTTCAACAATGTCTCTTTACTCTGTCTTTGTGAAATGACTCTGAGTTTCTGAACTCATACCTTCTTACTGACTTCTTATATTATGCGAATATTTTGCACAAATATTACTAACATGGCACAGAAACGTGATCTCTCACTATGGGCCTCATAAGCAAGCTCAAAGTCGCACAACGAGCTACGGAGATGGCTATGCTCGGAGTATCTCTACGAGATTGTAACAGGAATGAGGAGATCAGAAGACGAACGAAGGCAATCGACATAGCCACCGGATAAGCAAGTTGAAGTGGCAATGGGCAGGGCACATAGCGCATAGTTAGGACACAGATGGCCGATGGGGCCGAAAGTTCTCGATTGGAGGTGGTCTGAAGACCTCATAAAGGCCGCAGGATGCAGCTGGATGCGGATCGCTTACAATCGGTCCTTTTGGAAATCGTTGGGGAAGGTTAGGCCTATGTCCAGCAGTGGATGTTTTACGGCTAAAATGATGGTGACTAACATTCTTTTTAACTATTTTTTTAAAATTGAGACCCATTTTCGGGTCTCACAGAATCCGTTGATGAGAATTATGCAGCTTCCGTATACCCATGGGATTAAGTCCCTTCCGTCATGTTTCTTGTGCCTAAGCTACGATAGAGGCACTATACTTTCTTATGTTGAGGCGTCCTCGGATGGGAATGCTTGCGCGTAACATAGTAACCGTCCAAGCCGAGGTTACCCCTCACCGGGGGACCCTTGTGTCGAGTTACTAGCGATAGAGGTTCAGGCTAAGCGACCTAAGAGCTATGGTACCTCTCAACCCGGTGAAGCAGTCAAGGCCTTCTCTGGCCAATCTGTGTAGTGCGTTTAAAAAAAGCGAACTACACAGATTGGAAGTAAGTTCCAGTATAAACATGAAAGTAAATGTTGTTGGCATACAACTATCTTTTTAACAAAACATCTTTGTTTTATAAGATCGTCAAAATAGGTTCTTAAACAATTTAATAAATGCAAATGAATTGTAAAGTTGTTCAGGTAGTAACAAATTTCAAACAATGTTGGAGAGTTGGGAGACAAAGTGCGACGTGCCACCGTGAAACTTATTAAAGAGTTTACAGTTCTTGTATTTATTCATGACGACGGACGAAATACTCAACTCATGATCAACTTAAACCAAGTTTCCTGATCAATATTGATTAAATAACAATCAAACGGTGATAACTGCTGTGGCATTTATAAAACAAAAAATGAGTGTGCTTTATACCGTACGAGTGAAGCAAAATTTGTATGAATATACATGATTGTTCAAAGGAGAAAAAAAATGTGCGCGCACGCTTTCTTGCTCGTCCTGCAAGTCCTGCACTATCTTAGATATACAAAATGTAACTGACTATGAGAGAAAGAAAATGCTCGCACTCAACGTGACTCACTCTCATTCTATCTTCACCAACTTATATTTTCCTCTCACCTTCTTTTCGCATATCAACAATTTACCATTTCGCTGGATTGGTAGCACGTGTGAAAATTAAAATAAACATAATAATAATAACATATAACAATAATAACATATGATTTTATTTCAAACTAAAAATTCACGTACAAACCAGTTCGATAATAGCCGCAGTAGTAAAAACTGTGTCGCAGCTATTAACGCCCATCTCCAAACAGTTAAATACAAATACAAATTTAGTAAAATTAACAACTTATAATGTAATTTAGTTAATCGTTATGTGTGTGTGTAAAAGGTTGCGTGTGTTGAAGAGTGACTGTACGTGTAGGGATGAGTATGAAGGGAGTGGGTTACTCTGACTGTTTACTATGATTTTAAAAGATCTTCTGTAAATTCATACGAGAGGGATATAAAAATATACTATATATAGGATATAAAATAAAAATATACTATAGAAATAAGGCACTGTGCCCTTCGAGAACAAACGAAGGGCTCCGGTGCGTTCCACTGGAGACCGGCACCACCGGCACGGCATGCACCGAGGAAGGGAAACTGGGGGGGTTTTCATGGGTGAGAAATCCACATAACCATCCCACGCCCCCCCCCCCCCGTCAACAAAAACAAAAGTCGTTTCTTTTAATATCTTTTAGCAATAATAAAATGATGTTTTATCACATTTTCAGTCTTACTGAAATAGCTCCGGAATCGTTAATATGAAAAGGAAATGAGGGAATATTCCAAAAAATGATGCTCTTTTACGTTAATGGCCGTATTGAGTAAGAAAGATTGAATAAAAAGATGCAATAAGACAGTTTATTTCAATGTAATTACTTCTTTAAATATAAAACATTTGATTCTTCTTAACCATTTTAAGAAATGTCGGCGAGTAGCCGCGTTCTCTCTCTTATACACCACTTACAATTATCACGTACTTCACTGTTGTTTCTTCATTTAAATCGATTGTTGCAGGCGCAATGGGCAATCTTATCGCTGAGAGCGGTCCATAGATCATATATATAGTTTTATAAAAGTTATAAAACGCTTGGATAGATTAAATTTATGTCAAAAGTTTTAAGAGTTACAGACTATATTATATCAAATTTAATTTAAATGTTATATATGCTATTAGACATAGACATTTATTTATTGGCATCACAATACAAAAACACATCACAGACAGAATATAACACACATTAAAAAACGAATGAAAAATAGACAAAACACAGTTAAAGTTACACGGACAAATAATACAAAACATATGATGCCAATATCGGACACCGTCTCAGCATATGCAGTCGCAAAGATGCGACAGCGCTGATTTTCAGCAGTGCCTGGGACTACCTAAAGACGTGCGCGCGCAATACTACTTTTATATGGAATTTATACAGACAATAAGAGTATAATAAATATGATACATGAATAAAACAGTTATGAGATTAAAATATATTATATACAATTAAGTAATAGATGAAAAAAATTCATAAATAAATAATATGATAATTAAACGTATAAAGTTTATATTATATAATGAAATATTGAAAATATTGGAAACAACAAGCCATCGATATCACGGGGATATTATCTTTTTGTAACTTTAACATCAGGTGTTTTAATTTATTTTTAAAAGCGTTTAAAGATTTACTGTCTCTTATGGGCGGTGGCAAATTATTCCAACACTTGGTGGCCAAGTATCTGAAACTGCCCCGGAACGCAGCAGATCGGTGTAGCGGAATTTGTAAAATGCAGTTTTTAGCTCTAATTAAACAGCTAGTATCTTCATTCCGCCATATTACATATTTGTCCTAATTTTTTCCTAATCATTTCAGCCGCAGACCATCCAGAGCTGGACATAGGCCTCACGATTTCCAAAAGCAGCGGTTGTAAGCCAACCAAAAAATCCAACTGCGTACTGCATTCTTTATGAGGTCGTGCCTTGCGGGTGGACGTACTACGCTGCGCTTGCTGGTCCGTGGTCTCCAATCAAGAACTTTTCGGCCCCATCGCGAATCTGTTCTACGCGCTATGTGCCCATGCCACTTCAACTTGCTTATCCGGCGGCTTGACGTCTAACGGCGGGTTTCTATATTCAATCTCGATCCGTAAATCGCTATTCAAGATTGATATTTCAATCCATTTTCTGCATTTTGTGTTTCAATAAGCAATCCGCGGATCGATAGATCGATCCATTTTTACAATCTATCTCTGAAGAATGGATAGGCATTTTCGGATCGACATTTGTATGGAAGTGACAGCTGAGTTGTTTCTATATTCAATCTCTTGTTTTAACAAATCCGTTTTTGCGTGTAATCGATCTTTATTTGCGATCCTTAATTTTCGGTGGATTGTTTGTACATATTATTTTTACGGCGTAAAACGGATTATGAGAGAGGACTGTCATTTACGACCAATCCGTTCTTTTTCAATCACTTCCAAAGCCAAGATCGGATATTGAAATGCGGATTGCGGATCGATGGATGGATCAAATAAAATCTGGATCGGAAACAATCTTAGATTGAAGATCGAATATAGAAACCCGCCGTTAATCTACATCAGCTAGGTTAAAAAAATATCTACTTTAATTAGTCTTAGCTTCCGACATTAAAGTTGTGTCGTGCAATTTTATTTAACATGTAAAGGCTGAAATACACATTCGTACTCGAACATTTCGCTGAAACTTTTACTAAAGCAAGCGCTAGTAGAAACTCAATTTGTAGACGCGCAGTGCGAGCAATACGACTCGTTGAAAGTCAGCTCAGTTGTGAATTGCCTTAACAGCGGATGTTTGTATGTAGACATTGATTTATTTTAACTACCATGCTTAGCAAATTCGAAGTACCCATAATCGACGATTATGTAGATACAGCGTACTTCATGTCAAAAAAACAGATGGCAACTTTTTTGCTGTGCCTTATCATACCTGCTTTTGACGTTATGACGGGCTATCACTAACTAATACCACACCAGTGTTCAGTTTAGGGGAATCGGTTGGTGTGATATTGAGCTATTCGTTAATGTGACGCGCAAATACTTAATGCAAATTAAGATTTATATAGTTAACTCATACATGTCAGCACGACCAAATGTGGAAACCACTCGGGACCACACTGGAATCACCAGCTTTCAAATAAAAAAAGAATTATAAAAATCGGTTCACCCAGTCGAAAGTTATGAGGTGAATAAATTAAAAAAAAACGTACTGACGATTAGAGAACTTCCTCCTTTTTTGAAGTCGGTGGATAATATTAAAACGCGATAAGATCTGTAGAAGTAATTTTGTTCAATGAGTAATATCCGCATTAATATAAGAAGTCATCATGAAGAAATATCGTCACATTTTCGACATCAAATTGGAAATCATAATTTAATATTTATTGACTAAATTCTTTGAACTAAAAACGCTTACAGAATCCTAAGTAGGCATTTGTCACTTGTAATTGTCAGCTCGACGTTTATAATATTGCGAGTGATAAATGAAAGCTCTGTCACGCTATTAATCAATGACACTTTATAATTTAAACCACTATTAAAATGTTTTAAATGATTGATAGTAATATTACTAAAGTGTCAGACCAGTTCACGCCTACGCGGACTTTAGATAAACTTTTATACATTTCAAACCAACATGTATTGATTTGAATTTTTTTTTGTTGACAGGGGGAAATCTTCAACAAAATACCCCGCCTTCTGGGGGGAAGGCAGGGTTATGTTGGTTCTTAGACACTCAGCCCTGTAGTTCTGGGCTCTCAAGAATAAGACTACGGTATCCCCTGCCTGTCGTAGAAGACGACTAAACGGGGCCTCGGGTTCACTGGGCGACAAGGGTGGGGGCCTTTGTCGTCCGCTATTGTGGACCCGGGAAGAAGGCGACATCGGCTGGCCCGTGTAGCCTTGCACTGCGAGGGCACAGAGGGGGAGGGAGTAACCTCCCCACCCAGGACGTGCTCTCCTTGAGCACAGTGCAGAGGGGCTCCGGTACGTTCCACTGGAGATCCCAGAGCCCCTCGTCATGCACCGAGGAAAGGGCCACCGGGGAAGTTTTAGTGGGTAAAACCCCACATAACCGCCGCCTTCCCCAGAAGACGGGGTATCTTTTTGAAGATTTCCTCCCCGTTAACAAAAAAAGGGTTCTTATTAATTTGATATCTAAGTGCTAATAATGACCTTAAATTGTCACCAAAGTTTGATTA
The DNA here is from genome assembly GCA_029286785.1 of Meandrusa payeni. Taxonomy (NCBI): domain Eukaryota; kingdom Metazoa; phylum Arthropoda; class Insecta; order Lepidoptera; family Papilionidae; genus Meandrusa; species Meandrusa payeni. The sequence continues at coordinate 5,796,986 of JAGSMX010000007.1, forward strand.
AATAAAATTTGAACTAATAAATTCTATGAAGCGGTATTAAATCACATATGAACGATCGCTCGTGGAAATCAACGCAACCGAATATCGGTAAAGTTTTAATATGCGCATAAATCATTCGGCAAAATTCTTGCAGAAATATTTGGAAGTTTGAAATGTGCCGTTAATCATTTACCTACATGATACATAACATTCGGTATATATTAAAAGCTAAGACAAACTTATTGTTCGGCTGTTTATAATGCTTATTTCTATATTTCATATTCTTCTTCTTTTTAGTCGCCTTACTCTTGTCAGAGTGGTCGTGGCCATTATGATCCGGTGAGTTGGGCAGCAGACAGCACCCGCCGCACGGCGCCTCGCGACTTCCGCCTGTTGGCCGTCAATCGGACACATTTGTGGAGCGGAGCACCCACCGGGACATGATCCATCCATCTCATTAGCGATCTATTTCGTTGTCTACTTCCTTCCACTTTGCCCTGCACTACAAGATGCTCTAAAGAATCGTTTCCTTTTTTGCGCATCCTTTTTTTTTCCGCGAGAAGAGGAAGTCCGTTATGGACCCTGTGTAACCCGTGCTGCCAAGGAGTGTCCGACTCTCACGGACTAAAAACCTCCTCCTCCACCGCGTCAATGTTCCTACCTTGCGGCCTACCATTGATGTTTTTTTACCTACTTAGCCCTTACTTTATTCTGTCTTGTCTCTCTCTCTGTGCTTTATTTTCGTCTTTTTCCTTCTGTGTATAATTCTTTGCATAAACGCATTGATTACAGTTCAGTTCTCCATGTTACTTATTACTTCCAGCTCTTGGTCTGCACATCCTGAGTCATTATTAATTTGTAAACTCGATTGTACTTGTAATACAGTAAAAAGAGTTTTGTGAAATTTGTTTTTGTTTTCCGTAATTAATTGTAATTTCGGTAAAGTAAAGACGATATTACTCTTTCTTGTATTCTAGTCGCAGTCAATTTTTATTAGCGTTCGATTTCCGGAGTAATATTAATGCGCCTTACGGAAAATGTTCACGCTTAAAAGTAACTAACTTTGAGTCTGCATAGAATTTTAATAAGCTGTATTGTCGACAATCTAAAAATGGCATCTTTTTTGGGAAGTACTTTTTGTGGTAATAAATGAAGTTTTATAAAATCTGATTTTATTTAAAAAAATCTTTTATTACTTAAATTTTATACAAACCCGACAAGGTTTGTATACAAATAACAAAAAAAAAAGAATCATCCAATTTGGTATAGTAGTTCGGAAGCTATACACTCGGACCCTTGTGTCGAGTAACTAGCGATAGAGGTTCAGGCTAAGCGACCTAAGAGCTATGCCACCTCTCAATCCGGTGAAGCAGTCAAGGCCAGCTTCTCTGGCCAATCTGTGTAGTTCGTCATTAAAAAAAACACTATAAGTATATAGATATATATAGAAATAGATTACTTAATTGAATATTGTTTAAATTACTGAATTACAGTATTTATAGTCAGTATTGTAATGCTTAGTATTTTTTTTAATATTTAGTTATGTATATAATATGTGTTACTTGTGTGTTTAATGACATGAGGCATTAAGTCCGCCTTTGTGAACCTAGGTTTAATAATTTTAAAAAATAAAAATTTAAGGTGTTATAATACGTGTAAATAAATAAATAAATCAAAGTAAATGATGAAAAGATAATGTTGAGTGAACAAATCTGCAAAATGTTATCCAGAAAATGCTACAAATGGAATATCAGCGTTCCTTTTGTAAACTTTAGCGGTCCGACGATCGGCAGTTACCTGGCAGAGATAAATTATTCTTATCACAAAGCATAGCGTCGTGAGCCGTCCTTTAACGTCTAATCTAAGAAAATGTCCGTCACTTTACTATCCCGTTTTCTAATGTTTTCCTTTCTTATTCTATCTATTCATACTTAATCTGCTAAGCTGCTAAGTCACTATTGCCAAGTTACGTCATTTTTAAGCATTGAGAAAAAATCCCTTATGCAGTCTTATCCAATCTTGGTTAGAAATAGCGATTGCTGTACCCTTGTCATATGATCCAATTCTTCTGTATGTTCTATCATAGCACATTGCAACCCAGTAAGACCTATTTCCGCACGCCATGTCTTTTTTTGTTTTCGGTTGGTTGAGATGCAGTCTGATCAGCAATTTCTTTTAATAATACTTCCGCCATGTATTAAAAATAAAAATTTAAGGTATTATAATACGTGTAAATAAATAAATAAATAAATAAATAAATAAATAAATAAATAAATAAATAAATAAATAAATAAATAAATAAATAAATAAATAAATAAATAAATAAATAAATAAATAAATAAATAAATAAATAAATAAATAAATAAATAAATAAATAAATAAATAAATAAATAAATAAATAAATAAATAAATAAATAAATAAATAAATAAATAAATAAATAAATAAATAAATAAATAAATAAATAAATAAATAAATAAATAAATAAATAAATAAATAAATAAATAAATAAATAAATAAATAAATAAATAAATAAATAAATAAATAAATAAATAAATAAATAAATAAATAAATAAATCAAAGTAAATGATGAAAGATAATGTTGAGTGAACAAATCTGCAAAATGTTATCCAGAAAATGCTACAAATGGAATATCAGCGTTCCTTTTGTAAACTTTATGATCCGACGATCGGCAGTTACCTGGCAGAGATAAATTATTCTTATCAAAAGCCGTCCGTCCTTTAACGTCTAATCTAAGAAAATGTCCGTCACTTTACTATCCCGTTTTCTAATGTTTTCCTTTCTTATTCTATCTATTCACACTTAATCTGCTAAGCTGTTAAGTCACTATCATAAGTTACGTCATTTTAAGCATTGAGAAAAATCCCATATGTTGTCCTATCAATCTTGGTTAGAAATAGCGATTGCTGTACCCTTGTCATATGATCAAATTCTTCTGTATGTTCTATCATAGTACATTGCAACCCAGTAAGACCTATTTCCGCACGCCATGTCTTTTTTTGTTTTCGATTGGTTGAACTGCAGTCTGATCAGCAACTTCTTTTAATAATACTTCCGCTATGTATTAAAAAGAAAAAGTTAAAAATTGTTACCGAAAATATATCTGGAAATAATATAGCGAAAAATTCTTCTGAGCTGTTTGGGCGTTGGCTGGTGCGGCGTCGAAGGAAAAACTACAAACCAAAAATTCTTCTCGAAAAATTGTTCAATCTTCGACACGAAGGAGAACAAGAAAGTTTTCGTGGGGCCACCAATTTATGGTGGCAAGTCACGAATGTTGCCGTTAGAAGAATCACGTTGGGGTCATCAATTTGGGGTGGCCAGTCACGAATCTTGCCGTTAGAATCACGCCGGGGTCACCAATTTGGGTAATTTCTAGACAAAAAGAGTTCAAAAAGAAAAAAGATTAACATGTGTCTTTTATAATAAATTTTCTTATTCCAAATTTAATTATAATAATTTTATCGTCTAAAATACTTTTTGGTAACTGACGAATGCTAGTCGCAACAACGTGAAAATCGACTACTTTATTGAATCAGCACTAAGCAACCACATGATATATTTTATCAATAATTCATGTAAACAATTGATTATCTAAAGTCAAACACAAAACCTTGTTGACTTACTGTTGCTTACCAACGGCATTTCTCAACTATACTAACTATAGTAGGGTATACGCATAAAAAGACGTTTTCTAAAAAAAATCCTAGCCATCGATTTTCGTCTCCGGAACCTCCTGCATGCAAAATTACATGAAAATCGTTGTAGCCGTTTCCGAGATTCAGATTATATATTTATATATGTTACAGGAAATTTATGAAATCAAGGAATTGTATGCAAATCTTAGGAAATGTGTAATAATATTTTTTATTATAACACTTATTGAGACAATCGAGTAACAGTCTACCGTAAAAAAATAATAATATGCATTGTTTTTAATTATGATATGCATTATTATTAATAAAATAATAGCACGTCGTATCGCCGCAATAACCAATAATCACGAGAAGTCTTTCTAGCAGTTGGTTTTGCCGTAGAAACTTCTTCAATTAACTCTTTATAACGTATATTCTTAATGATGCCAAAGTCAAATTTAAAAAAGTCAAAGCCAAATTTTAAAGTTTTAAGTCAAAGTCAAAGCCAAATTTTAAAGTTTTAAGTCAAAGTCAAAGCCAAATTTTAAAGTTTTAAGTCAAAGTCAAAGCCAAATTTTAGGAATTATATACATTTCCTAGGAATTGTATACAATGACGGATTACATACATTTCCGTTAACATATAACATGAATTGTTCGTTTAAAGATAATAGTAGACAATACACTTATATAGCCGTCATACATTGTGGCATCTGTCAGAAGTTCAAGTACGGTAATATTTATTAAATGACTTATCGAAAAATTGTAAGGTGATGAAAAGTTCGAACAAACTTCGAGAAAAGTCATCAATTTTATTGATGTTCTTATCTCGAAAATTAGGGCGTAGCGGTTGATTCATGAGATCAGTGTGAAGGTTGTCAGATTTGTTTGCAATTGCTTTGATGAAAAACCATTAATAATATCGGATTTTCGTTTATGAAGTAAGATTATATTAATTTATAAGCACTTATCAAGAAAAATCATTCACAACTAAGGCCCTTAAAAACATTAATTCTTACATAAAACTAATTCCATTATAACTGATCTTATCTTAAAAATCTCTTACTAACATCTGTAAAAAAGGAACATACCGTAGTTTTGTCATCGATAAATAAACTTAAGAATTATATTATGGCACCGTAAGCATTACATGAAGCAAATACAAAAATCACCGAACCGATTTCACTTCCCTTATCCCAGGTAACGCCTTAACGAATACATTGAAAGAATTGAAACGCGGTGTTGGAAGCGAGAATCAAAGAAATGTTCTTGGACTACCACCTTTTATGTCACCAAAATAGGTCAAGGCAATGAAAGAGTCTAGGATTATTTTACTCTGATCAAATATAAATACGTAAGCTAGGAGCTAATAGGACTTCCACTTAGTACGTTACTGACACATCTTCCGCTTCAATTACATCCATCATCTACGCGTACAGAAAAAGTTCGGTTATGGGTACTCTTTGCCTGCCCCATTTACAAAATATCGCTAATCTGGACGATATACCTCTTTCCACGGCGCCCTCTATCGACCCAAAGATTTTTCTGACTTATACCAAAATATAAAAATATTGCTTCAATGTATCTATGTATGTATGGATAAGATTCTAATGCTCTGTTCACTTTAGTCTAGAAAACACCCACATTGTATGTAATGTTTTGCTGAACGAATAACGGAAGACAAAGCAAAGCGCTTCGTTCAGGTTTGAGGAATGTCCACAATACAGAATGAATCTAGTTCGACATGAATAATGATAACAAAGTATGCATAAGCTTTATTAATAATAATAATTTATTAATAATATACAAGCAAACATGTTACAATTTACAGGAGCTCTGTCTCTTGAACTAGGTAAAGTGTACCTGTATCTCAGGAAACAGTGCTTTCCAGAGTCACAGACAGTAAGTCCTGTGTACATTAAGTTTTTAAGGTAAGTAATATATTAAATGATAATTAAAAATAAATGAAAAAAAATATATGCAAAAAGAAAAAAAGGGAAAGAACTACAGTCATAGTCGAGAGGTTATGCTATATGTGTAGTGTAATGTGCGCGTATTTGTGTGACTGAGTGTGTGTTTGTCATGCGGTTAATCATATATTTTCAATTTGGGTGTACTCTTGATTGTGCAACTATTTTAATAACAAGCCCTTGAACTTACGAGTGTAAAGCTTTGTGAGATTATTAAGGTCGAATGGGATTTTATTGCATATCCTTATAATATATATAGTGTATTGTATATATTCGTATATTGTATAGCTTATTATAGATAATATTGGGCAGGCGCTGCTAAATGCCATCTCGCAGCTTTGGACTCGGTGGAAAGGCAGGCTAAGAGGCTATTTGGTGACGCAGCTGAAACCAATCTGCTCATTCTTGAGCACAGGCGTAAGGTTTCGCTTTTCTATAGATTGCATTTTGGATAGTGTGCTCAGGAACTACATGATCTAATTCCCCCATCCCCGTTCCACCATCGGACTTCTAGATGCACTGCAGGATTTCATCCTTTTGTTGTGAACATCCCTCAAACCCGAACGAAGCGCTTTGCTTTGTCTTTCATTATTCGTACAGCAAAGGACTGGAATAATTTGCCCGCGTCTGTCTTTCCCTCCGATTACAATGTGGGTATTTTCAAGAGTAGATTGAATAGGCATTTATTAAGCTTAGGCGCCTTACAATCCAGGACTGCATTTTCACTTAACAACAGGTGGGATCGTAGTCAAGCGCTTGCTTAGAGAATTATAAAAAAATATATAGGATTGTGGGAGCTTGGTGTTTTATTCAAATATATGAATTATTTCAATACATAAAACGTATGTATCAAAAAAGCGGCGAAATGAGCGCGTGAAATATAGGCGACGATGAAAAAACAAGGCTGCTATCTGTTTACTAGAAAAGTACTAAACGCGAGTAAACAGAATACGTTTAAGTGTGATAAAAAGGCCATTATTCCAACAAACATTAGCTTACTGTTGTTTGTTTGTGTACAAAGACATTGAAACAAAACAACAAAACAACGAAAGAATAAACATTTTTATTTACAGTCCGTAATACTTTTCACACAATACTTTCGTAGTTTTCTTCCACACACTGTCAAACTGTGGAATCAACTGTCACCAACGGTGTTTCCGAACCTTTACGATTTGGGGACCTGAAGAAGAAACGATCCTACTCCTATCTCAAAGGCCAGCATCTCCTGCGGCGCTGTGGACGTTCATGGATGACGGTGATCACTTAAGATCAGCTGAGAAATCAGGGCGCATCTCTAGTAAATAAATTTAAAAAGGTTTATTTTATACCACAATGCCGCTGTGTTTGTCTTTAGATTATATGGATCAACAACACAGGTGGGGCTTGGAGGTAATTTTTTACGAAACGTTTTTACATTAAGCCGACATGACACGTGAAAGATAAACTCTCGTGAGACCTGCTTTAGTGATACTTGGGAGTGTTGTTTTGAATTATGCGATATACACGTTTCCTACATTAAAATATAGCGAATAAATCTCAGGCAAAAAGGTGTGAGAAGTGGAAGATTTCCAAAATCATCTCCCACCGGCTACAAGTTTTAGTCAACCGATGGCTTGCCCGAAAAATGCCCAATGAACATCTACTGAAGTGCTGTTGTGAAAATACGATCGACCTCCAAATGGAACTGGATTATAATAATAATAATATCTTTATTGTTCACACATACAGCTTTAATATATTGTCGTCCTGTCTCCTAAACTAGGAAAACCTGTGTTTAGGAAACAGTACCCACCCATTATGTTGCAATTGTGCACATATTACAAATATACATTAATTTAACATAATAATTATACATTTTATATAGTGTGAGTGAGTGTGAGTATGTGTGTGTGTACCACAAGTCATAATATTAATTTTTCACACTTTTCGTAGTCAAGTTTTTTCAACCAGTTGCGTAACATATCTTTTAATTTATATGAATTTAAGTTGATTGGCCACACCCTCCGAAGAGATGCCGATCACAATCCCAAGCAGGTCCGCAAGGAAAGTGCTGGCGCTAGCGCGGCCGTCCTAAACAGACCTGGCGCCGCACGGTTGCAAACGAGGCGAAGAACATCGGGAATGGACCGAGATAAAGCGAGAAACCCAACATCGATAGCGATTGAGGATCACTGTGGACGTCCTCTGCCCCAACAAATATAAATGAAAAATGGGATACATAGGAATAAAAGATGTGTTTTGGGCAAATTAAGATATAATTACATTACTTACGGTAAATAAATAACCTACTTTTATATGAATAGCAACATTTTATAACTATTTTAATAATTGAAAAATGTTCCTAACAAGTTAATGAAAGTGAGTTAACTTTAATATTAGCTTTAATACTTCATATTAAAATTTTTCTTTATAAGAATCGTAGTTTTCTACATAGTTGAAACTTTTCTATCTCATAGCCTAGGGGCTAAGTTCGACTTCGATCTGACGAGGGCACGCCAGCCGGAATGTACTAGTAAGTTTCCGCTTTTTTCGTACTGAAAAATTCCTTCTGAATTTTGTTCCTAGTAATGGGGATGGGTCAATTTCCTAGTAATTAAAAAATAAACCAAGTGACAGTCGGTAGTCGGATAGGATAGTAGTGATTACGCCCCCTAGTGTTTAATAACAAATGAGAAGATTCTACGACGAGTCAGCGAGAAGCGCAATCTTTTGCAGACAAGATAATCTTTTCGACGACCTTACGATTCGCAGACCGTACCCTAAACCATTAGATCTATCGATAGTTTTTTAAATTGAGAAACGCAATAAGAAACGCGTCGTCCGGGGAAAGAGCAAGTCATGTCAGGCTTGGATCGACTAAAATTCCAAGATGTTCCACCATTGTCGCATGTTGGGGAGTAATGGGAACGCTCTAACACAAGGCCTCTGTTAGTATTCGACGGTCTAGATTCAGGATCCCAGCCTCAAGCGGTGGATAAATAGCTTCGCTGCCAACCAGACATGAGTTTCCCCTCCCGTCGCAGACCTGCCGCCAACGCAAACGGTGCGATACCGATTAGAAGAGAAGTTACATGTCGTAGTTTTAAGCACCATTGCAATGGCTTCTGTAGTTACAAGATTGTGCAGGATACTCGGGGAAGTATCGCGACCTCGCATAATACCAACGTGAAGTTATTATTTACCTCCAGTTTTTACAATACAAATACAAATACTTTATACAAAAATTTCCTTACAAATACACGAACTCCCTGACTCCTCAACTAGGAGTTAAACCTGTATCTCAGGAATCAGTGCCCTCTCCCACTGCCTTCATCAATTTCATTTCAAATTTAATTTAACAAACAAAGAAAAATATATTTAATTTAACAGGGATATAAAAGATATAAAATAAATAAATGTGGACGTGTGTGTGTATATGATGTGTGGTATTTATATTTTAAGCATAATTTCTTCCGTCTGCTTATAATCGAGTGACAACAGCCAGTTTTTAATTTTGGCTTTCATTTTATATGTGTTCTGTGGATGAAAGTTTAAGATCTTGTTAATTTTACTATAAAGATGGATAGCAAGATATCCATGTTGTAAATGCTGGAATTAATATTATTATTTACAAAATTTAAGTAAATAATAATATTAATTCCAATTTACCGTTTTGTCTGATTAGCTTCTTGCTTGAGACTGTTCATAATAGGTTGAAAACGCACCGTCAATCTCATTGATGAGCGGCGGGATCTCTTAAGGACATGTGAGCCGCAAGCTACAATAAAAGTTACCCTTAAGTAACAGACAGAAACCGCCCTTGTCGAAATACACCAATTCTCCTTGTATCATTATTCAAATATTAAAAATCAAACGAAATAATGTTGATTTTAATAGACAGCGTCGCTACAGCAAACGTTTATTAAAAGGTAAGAAAATATTCGCGAAATTAATTTCTGCTCATTTTATTTCTATATGAGTGAACAGAGGGAATTGGTTTCATTCCATAACTTCACTCAATCGCCGCAGAGGGAAAAGCGGATTTTATTGCTGAAACAAAACGGAGAACCCGTACCGCCTTTGATACCTATACGTCTTATATATGTTCTGTTGTATAATAATTAAAATAAATAATAAAAGTGTCACATATGTAGAGAAAATGTATTTTTAAAACATTAAACACAAATACAGTTATACTTTTATTGTACAGATAAATCGATAAATCTAGTTGACAGAAAAAAATTATAATCAATAGAATAAACAAAAGAGAGTCGTAATTAGTGTCTTCTTATTTTTAAAAAGTCCCGCCCAAATATCAGTCACGACGCGACTTATGCTACTGCGTCCAAAAATTGTATAGAGATAGTGAGAAAATATTTTCCATCATAATTTTTCGGAAAAATACGTATTTATCTTGCTCTCTCAAATAGCTCCATATTAGTGGATATGAAAATGCCACTCCTTTATCGATCAATCATTAACATTACGGGTGTCAGCGTATTCCGATAAAGATCCGAGTTTTCCCAAAGGATAATAATTTCTCACTACATAATAGGTTGTCAAATATCTCCCTTCCGCCTTTTTGTCTTTTGAATTTCGCGGCTATGTACAAAGCGCTACAGAGCTCGTATCTAGCAATACTATACATAATTTGAAAGGTCTTGACATAACCTACAAAACGATGCTATGCATAATTAGTTTGGATATTGCGTTCAACAGTTATAGACGTGTAAACATGGAGTTCACTAACGCCGAAATTCGCGCTATTTTAAAGTTTTCCTTCGTTAAAGGCAAATCCGCTAGAGAAACGTTCCGTGAGATTAATGGTGTTTTGGGGATGGTACTCTATCACTTCGAACCACGGAGGAATGGTTTCGACGATTCAGAGCCGGTGAAAACGACACCATGGATAAGCCAGCCGGCGGAAGACCTGTGACGACAAATACCGATCAAATCATGGACTACATCGAGTTAGACCGGCATGTGGCATCTCGTGACATCGCCCAGGAGATGGGAGTTAGTCACCAAACCATTTTAAACCATCTGCAGAAGGCTGGATACAAAAAAAAGCTTGATGTTTGGGTGCCGCATGCCACACAAGGCGGAAGGGAGATATTTGACAACCTATTATATAGGTGTACTCGTATGTAGCGGTGCGTAACCAATTTCTTAGTGTGATGTGATGCTTTATGACAGTGACAGTTAGTACAGATATCAATTAGTAAGAATTTATGAACTTATCTGAGAATTAAAGAACATAATTCCAAATTCAAATTAGGAAAACGTGTGATTATCATTTGTTTTTCGTCAAGATGAGTGAATCTAATGAAGAAATTCGATACATTTTAAAATTTTACTACAAAAAAGGTAAAAAGGCAACTCAAACAGCCAAAAAAATTGCGATGTTTATGGTCATGGTGCAGTGTCTGTGATAGTAGCACATATTTGGTGAAAGCGTTTTGAATCCGGAAATTTTGATTATAAAATTCTATTATTATATCGTATTATAACGCTCGCTAAAATCTTGTTTGGTGCATAACATGGAAAACCAAAGTAGAAGATAGCTTTAGTCTGTATTGTGATGAATAAGTTTTTTTTACACATAAATTGTGTGATACGTTTTTGGTCACACAGACAAAAACGAACGTCTCAGAGACGTCTCTCTGAGACGCAAGCGCAGGCACAGTGACAATTGGAATATTAGATATGAAATTTTGCTTTCCACGCCATCTATTTTTTTGTATAAGTGTTCAATCGTCAATGAAAGCCGTCACTGACATTTGAACGACGGTTTTCTACTGTCGAAATCGTCAATTGAAATTGCAATATATTTTTGTATATCTAGACCCACGTAATGCTCAATTTATTGCGTGATCTTTGTTTACGGAGTACTTCGCCTTGCGTTACTTTTTCAGAAATGTGCCATTAGAGCGGAATGCCTTCCTTTATTATTTTTCACGTGTAAACAAAAGTTTCACAGAAAAATAAAGAATACTGAAATTATATTATATAAATTTGTTACGTTAAAAATATACAATTTGGAAAAATTTCTAGTCAAAAAGTGATCAAAAAGTACGTGAAAAGAAAAACGTTGACATGTGTCTTTTATAATAAATTTTCTTATTCCAAATATAAATAATTTTATCGTCTAAAATACTTTATGGTAATTGGCGAATGCAAATCGCCACAACTTTAAATAAGTTCATTAAAACCTCATAATGTCTAATGAACATTTTGCGAAAGTTGTGACGGTATAAAGTTATATCTAACCGCAAGGAAGTCGCCTAATATATTCATGATTTATTCTCCAAAACATTAAGATAAACTTTTTATTTTATTAGATATCTTCTAATGTTCTTTGGTAAAAGTTTTGGGTCACTATGATAACTTTATCAAAACCCCTTAGGAGAAACTTCAAGTCGGGTCTTATGCGAAGAAATATCATAACTCTAAAAATTTCTTGTCCGCTTCGCACACGCGATACGTTATAAACATTTAAAATTTCCAAGAAATGAAACAGCGAGGAAATTTAATATAACTTAGATTACAGTATGATTTTATAATATTAAGCGTGTTTAACAAAATTAATAAATGTCTTGCAAATATATTGTTATTATTTGCAGCCATCACGTCACTTATTAATATATATAAATAATAAGTTCTCATATCCTTTTAACACCAGTGAGGTAGATAGGGACAGCGTCGTATATTCGAATTCATCATTCGACTGTAGACTATTAATGTGAACCATCTCTTTTTTTTGTTAACGAAGGACAGCGGGGGTTTCTAAAACTCACTCTCTCACTAAAACCCCCCCGGTAGCCATCCTCGGTTCACGGTAAGCAGCTCCAGGATCTCCCGAGGAACGCACTGGTGCCCCTATGCACAGGGCCGTGAAGCATCGAGGGAGGTTATGCTACCCCAACACTCTCGCAAGTAAGGTGTTAAGGCAGCACAGGTCACACCATATCGCCTTCCTCCCGTGTCTACTGTAGTGAATGACAAGAGCGACGACGACAAGAGAAGGATGGGGATCCTTGCCCGTGATCCCGAGACCCCTTTTTTACGACAGGCAGGGTAAACTGGACCGGGAAATTGGGCTGACACGCTGGCCATTGATGCTGTTGCACAAGCTTAAGCTTACTTGGGATAGTTAACAAGAATGTTAGTAAACATTTAAAATCACTGTTAGCATCATTTAAAAAAAACATAGCTAACAACGTGTGTCAAACGTGTTTCATTTAAGATTGGTAAAATTACTTCAGTCAGAAGGAAACGACACGTATTTACGACTCAGATAAACGTTGTTCCATGTTCGTAACCTGATATTTATGGTGTAGCCTGGATAACATTTTTTTGATATACTCCGCTATTTCCTATTTCGTAGGGATATCATGAATGATATAAAATAATCTTTCTCGTGACATTATTTCAGATGTACACTTTTTACGAAGTTATTCCAACCAAAATAATCTAACAAAATGTAAATATACATTAACCACATGTTATATATTTATGTTTGTTTATTTATTTACATAGTTCATTATATCGGTAATATTTTCCTTGATGAATACAGCTATCAGCCCAGTTTTGGGCTCTCAAGAATAAGACTACCGTATCCCCTGCCTGTTGTAGGAGGCGACTAAAAGGGGCCTCGGGTTCACTGGGCGACAAGGGTGTGGGCCTTTGTCAACCGCCAAGGTGGACCCGGGAAGAAGGCGACATCGGCTGGCCCGTGTCGCCTTCTTCCCGAAATCTTTAAAAACATACCCCCCTGAAGGCGGGGTATGTTTTTAAAGATTTCCTACTCGTTACAAAAAAAAAAGGTATATATATTACAATTTAAAGTAAAAAGGGATATATGTAACAATAGGTAGAAATTTTTGAAAAAATAATCTTAACCTTTAACACTTTGTTCGTGGCAAGTTTCGAGCATAACGCCTAGGACTAAGATATACGGGATAGCATTTAACGTAATACAAAATTAGTGACTTATTATTTGTAGACTATCGTTACCGTCTGGACACCGCTGAAAAACGGTGTTGCTGATTACCCAAATAGGAATACCCAAAGTCGTGCGCGCGGAATACTACATTCACATGGAATTTATACAGAGTAATCATCATTTAAGCCGTAAAACATTCACTGCTGGACATAGGCCTCCCCCAACGATTTCCAAAAGGACCGGTTGTAAGCGACTGGCATCCAGCTGCGTCCTGCGACCTTTATGAGGTCGTCAGACCACCTTGCGGGTGGACGTCCCACACTGCGCTTGCTGGTCCGTGGTCTCCAATCGAGAACGTTTCGGCCCCATCGGCCATCTGTTCTACGCGCTATATCAGTAATAAAAAGTATATAATATATCTCGGCGTTTTGGTATTATACGGTAAATACAGTTATATGGTAAAAAGAATACATTTTAAAGATGGTGTTGGGGAATTAAATCTATCTAATCCTTTTGTTGTGAACATCCCGCAAACCAGAGCGATTAGCTTTGCTTTGTCTTTCGTTATTCGTACAGCAAAGGACTAGTTTTCCTGCATCTGTCTTTCCCTCCGATTACCATGTTGGTGTTTTAAAGATAAGAGTACATAAGAATTTACTAAGCTAGTGCGCCTTACTATCCAAGACGTAAAGACTGCAAATAACGAAGTCTTTACTTCATTTTCCGATATCTTTTACTTGCAAAGCGCACCGTCATTAAATCTATTCTCATCTATATTCATGACTTGAGATATAGTAATATATAATTAATCCTATAATACAATGGTAATATTAATACAATATACACAATAACTTATTGGATACGTAATCTTATTCAGGGACTTATCTATTCCTATCCCTTCAAGCATTATGTACACATATAAGTATACACACAGTGATAGCCTGGGGATTAGGCGGTTCGATTCGAAATCTGATGATCGCGAGTTTCAATCTCACGAAGCCCTTGTCAACCAACTTCAAAAAAGGAGGAGGTACTCAAATCATCTGTTTTAATTAAAAGTTAGTTAATTTTTTTTTATGTTTGTTACCTCAGATATTTCAACTGAGTGAACCGATTTTGATGATTCTGTTTTAATTTGAAATAGAAACTTAGCGAAAGGTGGCTCCGTCTTTGCCTACCCCGCTAGGCTTAAAAGACTTGAGAGTTGGTAAATCAACACTTAACATTACATTAATTATTTAGCGTCGGCATCGAGGATCGCACTCGGATTGATGCTTCAAGCGACTGCACACACACAGCCTGTGTCAATGCACTGCTGGAAATAGGCCTTCTCTGCCTTCCAACATATACCATCTTCTGCTTTCCGCATCCAGCTACTTCCAAAAACCTTAAATAGTCGTCAGTCTATCTGGTGGGATGGTCCCGGCGCTTCTCCGAACCATGCGAACCTCCATTTCAAGTTTTTCTTTCCCCATCCATTGGCTCTACTGATGAACAACAAATATCGTTCAGCTCTGAATCAACACCTACTTATCTTGTGATGTTGTGAACAGCTTTTATAAATTACAGCATATTTTTATCAAATTTACGAGATCGTAAAACAAACTTCCGGTTCACACTTAACTGTGGACACAGTTCGTGAGGTTATAAAACAACAGAAAACTCCTACTGGAACAATATCTCTCCGGGGATCGTTAAAAGTTTATTTCTCATAAATTTTTGTTGTGAGTTTATTTATCACTTTCGCTTTGTTCGTTTTTATACCGGATATCCGACTTGGCGTCAAGCTAAAACATGAATGGTCCCACCACTTATCGTCTTACTGCTACTATCTACGATCAATCTAGTTATTTTCTAGATATTCCGTGGCAGAATTTTCCCTATTAATCAACAGACTTTAAAAAAGAAGGAGGTTTTTTTTTATGCGTGTAAACTAGCGCTTGACCATGATCCCACCTGGTGTTAAGTGGTGATATAGTCGAAAGATGGTACGCGCTAGTTTAGTAAGTGCCTATTCACTCTATTCGATTTCGATTTTAAAAATTATTTTTCTATTTGAAAGCTTCCAGTGTGGTCCCATTCCAATTCGGTCCAAATTTGACAGTGGAATCCATGAGAAAGCCATATAAGTCTTAAAATAACTCAATATCACGCTAATCAATTTCCATTTGGTTTTGTTTTCGTTAATATACATGTCATGGCAGCGTTACTGAAATCAATGGTTCCCTAGCTTTAGCATACTTTGTTTTGCCAAAGAGATAATTTCTAGAGAACACTATAGTTTTTTTTTTTGGTCAAACTAACACAGTTGGCACAGAGAAGCTGGCCTTTACTGCTTCACCGGATTGAGAGGTGGCGTAGCTCTTAGGTCGCTTAGCCTGAACCTCTATTAGGTGGTAACTCGACACAAGGGTCCCCCCGGTGAGGGGTAACCTTGGCTTGGACGGTTACCATTATTACGCGTTAGTAGTCCGATCCGAGGGCGCCCGAGAGGGCCGATCCACGACTCGGTCGGTAGTTATTTTATTAACAAAAATCTATTGGGACAATCTAAGCTAAACTAACTAAGAAGCGTTAGCGCTGGGAGAAGAAGTAGCCGAAGAAACACCAGCAACGCTCCTAATCTTATCAAGGGGTGGGGTTTTCCCATAAAATACTTATACTATAGTCATAATATAAAATATAACTGACTTAAATAACACACTTTAGTGTGTGGGGGTCTGTTCTATGAATTAAAGAAGAATATGGTGCTGTGAAAGATGATTTAACAAAACTAATAATTATATATACATTTCTATATATTATTAAAGTACTAATATTTCTATTAAAAAAAGAAGGGTGATTTGATATGAGGTATGTTTGTTTAATGCCTAATAAAAAAAAAAGATTGTCTAAAAAATAAAAATATATTTTTTGAGTGAACAAACCCTTATCACTTAGTGGTGTTAAAAATAGTACCATACAAAAAAACAGATAAATCGGTCTAGATGTTTTGTAGGAGCGTTAAGTTCCCCCTACCAATAGTAACAAAGCATCCATTTCCTTTGAAAAATCAAACTTCTTCTATAGAATCCACTCAATACCTATTCAGTTACACCATTAACGGGAATTCGCTTCTTTTCGCACAAAATAATTCAACGAACAACTTTCCCTTACGTCGCATGTCAATATCACTATACCCAAGTAAGTAGTTCCTCTTACTTGAAGCGGGTGACTTCCACCGCTCTACGCAAACATATTAATTCTGTATAGCGTTGGAACTGAGCGTGTCCGGACATAGGAATAAAGGCTAAAACAATAAGGTCTTTCACAATATTCATTATAATGATAAGAACAATGTATAGAAAATTATATTTTTAACCGACTTAAAAAAAGATGTTCTCAATTCGTCAGATCTTTTAAGAGCAAAACAGAAACGTTTTTTGAGTATTGCTTTCAAATATAAAAAAATATACGACAATAAGACAAATTGAAAAGACAAACTAATTTTTTGTCTACATTTTTTTATATATGTTGTCTTGCAATTTAAAATTTTTTGTAATTTTTTTTTTTAAATTAGTTATGTAGTAGTTTTTTATACACTTTATATCAAATTCAATGTCACTCTTTTAATCTCTTACTACTCATCTCATAATTACAATTAGATAAAAAATTAATTTAATAAAAGCAGGAGTACGCCTCTGTTAATTTAGCTTAATCGCTACGGTTTCAGGGTTGTAGTTATTTGTAATGTTTTCTACGAATGCTACGAAAAGCCTTTGTCTCGGCTATAAAATTAATACATGCGCACCATAACCCCTGATGCCAGACCTGAGCAATAAACTTGATGCCTATTTATCTATATATATATAAAGACAATGTGTGTGTGTTTGATCAGTATAGGCTCCGAAACGGCTGGAGCGATTTCAATGAAACTTTGAGGGAATCTTCTGATTGACCTGGCGAGTAATCCTGTAATGTTAGGTGACGATCGGACTCCTCTTTTTGAACTGTCAAATACAGCTTTTATTTACTATGATAATAGTACTACGGGTATGAGTTTGAATTTACTGATATGTACATGGGTGTACGTCATGATCATCACCCGCTCGAGAGAGAATATATAATATGAATAATTTAATATATTGTTAGAGTTAAATTAAATATTTAATGATGTAAGTTTATTGTCTAAATAAAATAAAGAAAAATCTAGCCCGGGGAAGAGGGCTGGGCATGATAGTACGCTATATACGAGTATATCTAGTGCGTATTTCTTTTAGATTTAAATAAACTTTAAAGTATATAGCATAGAAAACATTATAAAAAGTAGAAGGAAACATTGAACACATGTCTAACTATGTAAATAGAGGTTCCCTCATAATATTTTATCACCCCCGAGAACTGAAGATGTCAACTACTGCTATACCCAATGGGGTATCGTAACTTGAAGCAACCGCCCGGATAAAAAAAACGCCGTGGACTTTACTTTTAATATATTTTTTAAATCAGACAGGAATTAATTTAAATTAAACAGGAAATGATTGCTAGCCCGTCTAAATTAATAGTACAATGATTAAAGGCGTCAGATTCGATTAATAGAACTTAGACATACCTCCTTTAAACTTTATTCAATTCGCTTGGATTTTTTTTTTTTTAAAGAAAGCTAGCAATATTTCTTTTTTTTTTCAGAAATATTACTAACAATCTTGTTAACCATTCCAACTAAGATTAAGCTTGAGCTAGGACATGGTTCACGGCAATAGTCGAATGGTGGATTCGAACCCACGACCTTACGATTCGCAGGCCGTACCCTAAACCATTAGGCTATTGACGCTTCAAATAAAGGATATTTTTTATTATTTGGGTAAAGTTTAAGGGGTTGTTTTGAGACGCGATTATCCAGAAAACGTTTTATATTCGTATTATAAATAAATTTCCAATCTTTCGTATTTCTTACCTTCAAGGAACTCATTAGCATTTAACGAAAGTTGATATGAGTTTCTTCCAAAAAATATATATAAATGTACATAGTTGTTCATATATATGTATTTCTTTCAATTTAGTATTTATAGAATAGAATAAGAATACATTAAAAGTTTAATTGTTTGGTCACGTATGATTACAGAGAAATAAAACAAACGCATAAAACAGAGACAAAAATTATAAAATAAAAGCAACAATAACGTAGTGTGACGCAAACAGGACAGCGCTCAGGGTAATTATTTTTATGGAATCCCATAACACTGGTTCATTCTCTCTTATTTTTCATAGATCTGCGAATATGTTTCTCTCTCACCTAAGATCGAGAAAACCACTGAGGCATAAGTCCACCTCCGTGAACTTTTTTTTGTCGGGGAAAATATGTGGGGTTCTTAACCGCTAAAACGTACGGGTGGGCCCTTCGTCGGTGCACAGTGTGGGATCTCCAGTGGAATGCACCAGAGGGCTTCTTAGCCCGCCTTTCCACCGAGTCAGTGACAGTATTCTACATATTTTTACAGAATAAACCGTTTGACTACTTCAAAGCTTGCAGCAAAAACAAAGTGTGCTTATTTAAGAGGAAAAAGGGACAAACAGATTCCATAAATGTTAATACACTCGTAGCGCGCAAACCATTGCACTCTGTACAATAAACATTGTTCCTCGAACTGTTGTAGCATTTGTTTTGGGTCTTTTATGTATTAAGGTCTTAATACAAATAAAAATGTCTCACGATTAAACAAAAAAAACGAGTGTGAGTTCGTTTGAAGTTAAACTTTCTGGTTCATTTGTGTTGTAAGAGAATAAGTGATAGTTGCTGAAATAACAGTTTGTTAAAAATATCTTACCTGAGTCTTTAACCTTTTCTTTTCAAATCTGAATAACTCAATTTCACGGATTATTTACGAAAAAAAAACGTATATAATTCAAATTAATGAGATAAGGCTTCAGTGTAATGTAACTCCGGCAAATTAAATTATCCAGCCAGTATGAAATTACGTTACGTCAGATCATGAGCCGGCAACCTTTTGATTAGGAAGAGACAAAAATTACAATTGGCAAATTTTGAAACTTTTTAAAGAGCCACAATTTTTTCTCTCGCCAACAATAAATAGTATTTGCACAAATAAAGTTAGTACTAAAGAGACGTAGATTTACATCCAAAGAGCCGCATGAGGCTCACGAGCCGCGGGTTGCCGACCCCTGCGTTAGATGATCAATAACGCGACTTAATCTTAGAATCCTTTTAACATTCTTTTAGCTTTTTGACTACAATCCTTATCACAAATTAGGGACTCAAGTAAAGTAAGTATAATAAAATATTTCTACTATATTACACATAGTTTCCGTTATTTATAAGCAATTTTTTTTCTATTCCGTGTAAAAGCAACAGACTGAGTCGTAGTTCGGCCATCTCTGACGCCCTTGGTTCGAAATGCTTTTTTTTTGACGAACTACACAGATTGGCCAGAGAAGCTGGCCGTGACTTCTTCACTGGATGGAGAGATGGCATAGCTGTTAGGTCGCTTGAACCTTTATCGCTAGTAACTCGAAACAAGGGTCCCTCCGGTGATGGGTAACCTCGACTTGGACGGTTACTATGTTACGCGTAAGCATTCCGGGAGGGCCGAACCGGCACTCGGTCGGTTGCTATTTCACGGATAATCGAAGGATCGAGAAAATTAAACTAACTTTGAGTGTCACTTCGGGAAGCCTTGGCGCTGGTAAAATAAGTTGCCGAAGAAACTCCAGCAATGCTCCTAACATCTAAAGGGTGGGACCTGCCTATAAAATAGCGGTAACGCGCGAGGATTATTCGCAACCTCCGACGGTAGCGAATGGACGCTTTGTGGATTCGTAAAGATCTAGCCTGTGCAATGGTAATCGCATCGTCCGGATCGTCGAGAACGTGTCTCAGCCTCCGGGCGACGCAACGAAATTTAGTAGAGAAAGGCTTGTAAGTGGCGGCACTTAGAAGGCTTGTAAGTGGCGGCACTTAGAAGAAGTTTGTTAGAATGTTTGGTGTCAGTCTGTAAAAACCGTCGAGATGCCTGCTTAAAGAATTGGCCTATTGTCGGTAACCCTGTATCAACGTGGAGCTTGCCATTACGTACAAACCACGCACCCGTGGCTTGTCGCAGAAAACGATTTTGAATTACTTGAAATCTATGGATATGTTCGGAAAGCTTACGCATAACGAATAACCGGACGAGCTGAAATTACCCCTCACCGGAGAGACCCTTATCTTGAGTACTAACTAAAGAGGTCTAGGCTTAGCGACCTAACAGCTATGCCAGATATGCTTCCCAAGGTAGATTGGCAGACAATGCGTTTGAGCATTAAGTCTGCTATTTTTTATTATTTTCTGCAAATAAAGATTTAAAAAGCAATGCTTTAATACAATAATATTTCTTTCACATATTTTGTTGTCTCATAGCTTTGGAACTATTTCTGTCACGACGGCTAACAAAATATTGCAGCGAAAGAGCGTAGCATAGCATTGCTTTTGTATTGTTTGCTCCTATTCACGTAATTCACAATTATAATTTTAACGAAATTCGTTGGTAAATTTTCACCTTTTTTGTCACTTTCTAAGCAAGTGCTTGAACTCTCCCACCTGACGTTAAGTGGAAATGCAGTCCTGGATGGTAAGGCGCGCTTCTTCTTCTTCTCCTGTCTAGCGTTTTCCCGGCCTACAGCCAGGGTCCGCTTTCATACTTAGTCTCCTCCACTTTGCCCGGTCTTCAGCATCCTCGTTTGTTAGGTGGTTTACTAACATGTCCGCTTTAACAATGCCCAGCCAGCGTTTCTTGGGCCTGCCACGGGGTCTTGGGCCTTGTACATTGAGGGCTAGGCATCTATTGCCGACATAGTCAGACGGCCTGCGGTATGGTAAGGCCGACACTAGCTTAGTAAATGCCTATTCACTCTTCTCTTGAAAATACCCACATTGTAATCGGAGGGAAAGAAAGACGCAGGCGAACTATTCCAGTCCTTAGCCGTACGAATAATGAAAGACGAAGCAAAGCACTTCGTTCAGGTTTGAGGGATGTTCACAACAAAAGGATGAAATCCCGCAGTGCGTCTAGAAGTCCGAACCTACTTAATTGCATTGTATTTCAATGATAAACGAAACAGAAGAGGTGTGATGGGCATAAATAAGTATTTTTACGACTTAAAACCAAAAGCGACTTCAAATCATATCCTTCATGTAAACATTAAGCGGTTCTATGTACGGACCTATTATATTTTTTTTAAAAAGAAAGCTAGTAATATTTCTTTTATTTTTTGTTTCAGAAATATTACTAACAATCTTGTTAACCATTCCAACTAAGCTTAAGCTTGTGCCAGGACATGGTTCACGGCAATAGTCCAATGGTGGATTCGAACAAACGACCTTACGATTCGCAGGCCGTACCCTTAGCCATTAGGTTATTGACGCTTATATATATTACTGATGTATTAAAGTTACTGCTTTTTTGTAGCATATAGGGCAACATTCTAATTATTCAACTGATCGAAAAGTAACAGTAAAGTAATTTAAACGTGTTTTTAATCATCTATTGTATATAATGAAGTCCAATTTTGGCATTATAAGTAAACATAAAAAAAAGAACTAAGCTGTTTTTAAACATTAACTTATAAATACTGTGTGACTTTGAAGTTATTTATATTGATATATTGAGAAAAGATTTTCCATCGTAATTTTTCAGAAAAGTTCCTATTTATCGTGGTCTCCCAAATAGCTCTATTATGGGACATAAAAATTGTCGCTCATTTAATACGATCATTCATTAAAAGTACGGGTGTCGTTGTATTCCGATAAAGATCCGAGCTTTCCCGAAGGAAAATAATTTCTCACTATATCTGTACTTAATAAATTGCATTTTTTTATCCTTTTATACCTCATTAAATGAGCTTTAAACGAAAACACGAACAATAGAATTCTAAATGTTTAAGTCTAGTTACAAACGTGGGTACATGAAAGATAATGGGGCCTCTTTAGATACATTAATCTTTTGTTACAAGACCGTTCTTTTGCCTTTTTAATAAATATCAAAGAATTTTCTTCAACTGGTGAGTCAAAGAGATTATTTTAATTTTAATAGTTGAACAATAAACTTAAAAATAGATATGAGTGGTATTGTTATTCTTTGCCTATATTTTTTATATCAAAAGAGCTTACGGCTAACCAGATCTTAAGCGATCATTCCAGCATCGGTCTTCAAGACGCACTGAAGGATTTCATCATCATCATCATCGTTTCAGCCGTAAAACGTCCACTGCTGGACATAGGCCTCCCCCAACGATTTCCAAAAGGACCGGTTGTAATCGGCCCGCATCCTGCTGCGACCTCTATGAGGTCGTCTGACCACCTTGCGTGTGGATGTCCCACACTGCGCTTGCTGGTCCGTGGTCTCCAATCGAGAACTTTTCGGCCCCATCGGCCATCTGTTCTACGCGATATGTGCCCTGCCCATTGCCACTTCAACTTGCTTATCCGGCGAGCTATGTCGGTTACCTTCAGCATTTCATATGAATACAAAATTTTTGCCTTTCAAAATCATCCCGGATGTAATCTTTTGCTCGATTTTTAATAATAGCCATAAGTCGTCAGATAAGCACAACCCAGAATACAATTAACCCTGTTAATATTTTACTCAAACATTACTGTATTATAAAAAAAAAATGATCTTAGTATAAAACGTAATAATTTCCATTTACTTATAAAATAAAAATACATAATGTAGATACCGAAATATCATAAACCTATGTTATATATATCATCCTATGTCCCCTAGGTGGGGCAGAGGGCGTCCACAGTGAACCTCCATCGCGTTCGATCTTGGGCTTCACGCTTTACCTCGCTCCATGTCTTCCCGATAAACCTATATTAGTTGCACAGAAATATTTGTACATAGGCGAACTCTAATGCTATTATTATGAGGCAGGTTAAGGGTACATAAATAGAAGATAAATAATGTTTTTATGTAAATGTATATATATAAATATACATACATATATATACTCGTATATACATTTACATAAATAGATACGTCATTATATATCATAAAATACATATGCAAAGTATAAATAAACTGTAATAAATATTAGTTCGGCCAAATTATAATATGTTTCCGTCTGTGTTTTATAGGTTATGGTTTCAACTTTGGTAATGTTCTGTTTGCCTTTCTGACCTACTTCTTTATAGCTTATTTATAAGGTGATAAAATTAAAAGAAAAAAAAGATTTGCTAAGCAAGTACGCCTTAGTATCCATAATGGATTATGTTTCTAACAACATCAAGTACGATCGTGGTGAAGCACAGAGTATAAAAAATATGTAATACACTTCTACAGAAGTAGAAGTGTATTACATATTTTTATATCTTAACAGTTTTACTATCGGTTATATGAAATATGCCATGTGCGAAGTTACGTGACTAAGGACTTTCCTAAAAGTGCACTTGTACGACTTGTCTGGAAGTTTCCAACTACCGACACTTAGAATCGAAGGCACGAGTCTTACGTTACATCGAAGAGAACGCTGCTAAGTAGGTTCTATCAATATGTTTAGTTTTAAAAGGTTCGTATTTTATTCCTATATTATAAATTCCTCCATATGCGTCGCCGCCCTGCGTTGTTGCTAGAGCCTACTTCCAGGACCAACCTGTCCACGAATGCTCCCATGTCGCGCGCTGTTAGGATTGTCAATTTTCTCTCACAGCATATTGATATATTTCAGTGTGACCAGCCGCGGTTCACAGAGGCTGCTTATAGATACATCGAGATGATGAATGTTTGCGTTGTCACTTGTGTTAAATTATTTTTTTATGTTGTGATGTTAACAATTATTGTATTGTTATTATTTTGAATAATTATTTGTGTTGTCTACAGCACCGAATTGGTTTAGCTGTAATGGTGCTGTAAGTTCTGTCTAATAAATAAATAAATTAAAAAAAATAAAGTATCAACTTATTTTATGTCGACTTCAATTGTGATCTGTATTATTCATTACTTTTCTATACAGACAGAATACATCCAACTAAGTTATAAATTGAAGCGTTAATAGCTTAACGGTTTAGGGTACGGTTAGCGAATCGTAAGGTCGTAGGTTCGAATCCACCATCCGACTGTTGAAGTTAACCATCTCCCACAACAAGTATAAACTTAGTTGGAATGGTTAACAATAATTAATAATTAGTAATATTTCTGAAAAAAAAAGAAATATTGCTAGCTTTCTTTAAAAAAATCCTTTTGGGTACTAAGTATATGTATCATCATAAATGTGTGTTGTATACGTTTTAGTTGAAGTGATATTTGCTTGCTTTTCGGCCTTAGCTAAGATATTAGGTGTTGTTATATCATAAAAAGATCGTATCTTCCTTGAGTTATTCCACATGGGCTCATTATCACACATAGCACATATCAAAATGCGCCGCTAGCATAGCAAACGACAAAGTATTCAGGTTATAATACATTTATAGATGTAGAGAAAGACAATAATTACTAACCAACTTCCCGACACCTGGGAAAGGAACTCCGAAGGATTTATCTGCAGACTCTGCACCTGGTCACAAGGCACGAATTACATAAGCCTGGCTTGATACTAACGTTCTGGACTTTATAAGAGCTGAAGACTGGCTCTCATCTAGCCCAGTCCTTAACCCTTTAGACTGCCCATTTCATTCGTCAAGCGACAGATCCGAATGGAGTCGATTGACGAATGGAATGGGAGATACAAGGACGGTGACACGGCTTCCGGCATAAAAACCTTTTTTCCTGATGCTCGGGAGGCCTACAGGATAATAAGGAAGTTGGAAATGGATGCAACGGGGGTACAAGCTCTAAAATGGCATGATGGGTTCTCCGCATATTTGTATAGATTCAAATGTAAGGAGAGCCTATCGTGTCCCTGTGACCCAGAAAAGGAGGAAGATGCAATGCATAGCCTGACGGAGTGCCCGATATACGGCGGCGAGAGAATGGACGCGGAGCTTCAGATAGGGCAAAAAATTTCAGAGGAAAATATGTCGGCATTGATGCAAAATAAAAATATAAATAAAATTTTCTTTGAGTATTGTAAAAAGGTGGTTAAAAAAGTCAATAAAATAAATAAATAGACATTAAGGATGTATCGAGGAACATTTGAAAAAATGTTCCAAAATCACCAAAAGATGTAAAATTAAAAATTAAGTCTATATAAAGGAAATTATTGTTAAAAATTAAAATCTATATATATAGAAATAATACTCGTATAAGCAAATAAATGTAATAGTTTTTAACATGTCGATAATAAGGTCCCTAACCAAACATGTTGGGGGAATGGAAAAAAAACCCTTTAGACTTCATTATTAGTTATAGAGGACAAGGAAGCGATGACGAAATTTCAAAAACCAGTGCGAAAATCCATAGACTCGTTGCCAGGCCTGTATAAAATCGAATGGTGACCATTTCCTATAATTTTTATATATTTTGATAATATTACATTACTTCATAAAAACAGACATTTTCATTTGTAACAGATCTTATGGCCGGAATAGGTATTATTTTCCACGTGAACCAGTTTGACTCTTAATTTTCTTTATCCTACTTAAAGTCATTAAACTATCTCCTTAAGTTTTCCAACGAGAAATTAAATTTTCGTGAGCTCAGCTCTTTAATAATTCGCTCACCTACGTTAGCCGCTCCCGTTACATAAGCTAGTTGACCCAAAAATAACTTATTCAAAAGACTACGCGAACGAAATTAATTACGCGCCGGCTCTGTGTTAAATGGTACAGCTATGCTACATTTGTGTTATGTAGAATTACCACCGGTCTCTAGCTTAGTTTCTTACGTTACTACGTCAGTACCGTTTATTTCACAGTTCGGTTGTGGAACTAGCTTATTAACTGATTACAAAAAGGAAGGAGGTTTTCAATTTGTTTCTGCATTTTTAGTGTAATTACATATCGGCGCTGGAAAACAAAAACGTATTAACTTATAAAAACTAAATTGTTCACCAGAGCCGAAAAATATTTATTTTTAAAAACAAAATTATAACTTTCGTGTTTGTGGACCTAGAGCTGTCGTTTTTGGACACGATATTTATTATTTTTTGCTGAATACGTATTGTATCACGACATTAACCTAGAGTTTTTCTAAAAGAAAATCGTTTTACGGTACAAAAATTAAAAGAGAAGTGTCAATCTGGAAAATCCTATTTTCGCTATTTTTCATCTAATTGTTACAAGTCATATATCATTCGACGCGTCTTTTTCTTCTGATTCCAACGATGTGAAAAAGTGAAAATGGACATATGTGTCACTTTGACACACCTGAAGTAATTCCACCTGGTGCATATCAGAATAATATGTATTTTTTTCATCGTTCCCCCAACGTTTTGTACTTTAGGGCCCTTTCTTCTTCTTCTTCCTTGCATTCCCCTTTCCGTACTTCCTCTTCCAATCCCACTCCCACACACTACTCTCTTCCACTCTTACAGTTTCCTACTCTACTTCATTATTACACATTTTTACAATTTCAAACTCTACTTTCTACAACGCCAAGGAAGAACTTTAGAAGAACTCGAAAGGGTTTATCTGTTTGAAGACAACAGTGTCAAACTCCGCTGGGAACGCCATTCCCTATTCGATTCAACCATAGATCTAGTTATAGAGAAGGCATGGCCGAAGCCATAGACAAATCACCAAGATCGCCATTAAACTCAATTTTGACGTATTAAAAATATTAGTAACTTAACAATAGCTTCGTCATTTAAATTAGGTACAAATAAAGCAAACTATTCTTCCACTTGGATATGCATTTTGAATTCAAACGGTATTTTGCAATAACTAGGATATTTGGACATCAAACATCTGACCTCAGTTCTCGCGATTGACTGCACTACCTAGAAATGTTACGATTGACAGTAAATTTTACTTGTACATTTACGAGTAAAAACAAAAACCGATTTGAAATAGAATAAGAACATTACGAAATAGAATTAATCAGAACCTATCCAAACTCTCGTCATACTATTTTTGAAGTGCATCCTTTCCAATAAAAAATTAATCATCGAAATCAGTTGGCGTGATATTGATTTATTCTTACATTTAATGTAAATGCAAATTTAAGATATATGGTTTTCACAGAATTAGACCAGACAGGCAGCACCGGCTTTCAAATAAAAAAAGAATCATCAAAATCGATTCACCCAGTCGAAAGTTATGAGGTAACAAATATAAAAACAAACGAATTAAGAATATGTAAGGAGAATAGAGATCATTATCAAAATGTTCTCAAGAATACTATGCCGATATACAAAAGAACGTATTGAAATATCTAAGGAACCCTTGACTATTCGGGTGCTGACACGCACTTAGCCACATCGAGTTTGCGCCATCTGGTAAAGATTTTAATTTTCATAAATAATTTCAATTCTCTTTCGGTACAAGTTCAATTTTCAAACGCCAGTGTTCTTTCAGTATTACTTCAACGATAAATTTAACCGAAAATAATCAGTGTCAAAGTACTCTGTTGGGAATTGTTAATAAATATATAATTTAATACACTACTTTTTTTATGTTGACGGGAAGGGAAATCTTCAACAAGATACACCGCCTTCTGAGGGGAAGCCTGGGATTTTTATCCTAAAACCCCCCGGTGGCCCTTCCTCGGTGCATGAGGGCCTTCGGGATCCCCAGTGGAACGCACCGGAGCTCCCATGCACTGTGCTCTCGGAGAGCACGTCCGGCATGGGACATGCCGCGTGCCCATGTCGCCTTCTTACCGGGTCCATTACAGCAGACGACAAAGCCCCCTTATCGCCCAGTGATCTCCAGAGAAACGCACCGGAGCCCTGCTATGACATCTTACCGCCTGGGCCGACTCGGGATCCGGTGATCGGGTTCCTTTTCACGGAACCTTATATTAACAAACATAACTTTCTTAAACATCTTCTGTCTGTCTGTCTGTTTACAATAAACTCAAAATCTACTACACTGATGCTGTACATTTTATGCTGTACCCACTAAGGGATAGAGCGGTTCTCGAGGAAGGTTTTAGTAAATAATTTATTGTTTTCGTAAACGTAGGTACGTAGGAAATTAGTATGCGAATATGTTTGACGGAGGCTTTTAACCTATTGTTTATTAACGGGTTTGTATTCATACAAATAGAGTAAATAGTTTTTAATAGCGGGTAACACCGCAAAGCTAGTATATAATTTACCTAATTTCCACCTCTCTTCTGAGTGAACCGGCCTGAGTGATTCTACTTCGGTTAACGGGTTATAAACATAGTTTTGAGACAGTATTTCGAACTACCATAACCAACAAATTTCTTAGGTGACTAACATCTTGATCCTTGTTCTCCAAATTAGGGAGAAGATCCTCAACTGGCTCTTCAAAGTTTTAAGAAGGCTTAACTCAACGTAACAATGATGACTTTGCAATTGTTCTATTTAGAGCGTATTCGAAATTTGGAATAGAATTTACTTTAGAAATCTAATAGTCACTTAAATGTATTTAGTACTAACGTTACCAAGCCCACTTCGTTGGGCTAGATTTTGCTTTATTTTATTTAAACAATAAACTTACATCATTAAATATTTAAATTAACTCTCAAAAGATATTACAAAATATTTACAAAAAATATAACTGTGCCAAACCGTCATCGCTTGGCAGCGTGCCCAGAAGGCTGGTAGCATTGCCACGTTGTATGGCAATGCTTAGCCTCTGTGCAAGGTATAAGCCAGCCCTCTGGTCACCAGATGTGTCGACCAACTTCTTAGCTAACACATTAAAAAGGTGATGTGCACTAGGACAATAATAAACTCTCAAAATATAATAAATTATTCATTTCTCTCTGTATTCATTCTCTTCTCGAGCGGGTGAAGATCATTACCTACGCCCATGTACATATCAGTAAATACAATATCATTCTTATAATTTAGGGATTTATTAATTAGTTCATAGAGCCGTGGTAGCTCAGTGTCCGTGCGGTTGGCTCAAGTTGCGTAGTACGCTAGCAACTCGAGTTCGATCCCCGGTGCCGGTACCAATAAATTTGTTGTTGCAATTTTATGTGCTGATTTACCACGCGCTCGGCGGTGAAGGAAAACATCGTGAGGAAACCTACATGTTTTAGAAAATTTTTCTAAGACATGTGAAGTCTGCCAATCCGCATTAGGACTGCGTGGCGGAGTATGTCCTTATACTCTCTTTACAGAGAAGGCCTGCGCCCAACAGTGGGACATATATAAAGGCTGTAACTAACTTTAACTATAGTTCATTATACTTTAATATAGTCCATTGTACTTCAATATGGTTTGATAATGACATAAATATACACAAGGCGTAGCGTAAATAGCGTTTCGTTCGATTTGAAGTCGCTTTTTTTTTGCTCGTAAATATACTTTAAATATTACCAAATATACAAAGTATACAAAGTTTAGATTTCCCTGGCTTTCGTTATTCACGTCCACCGCAACAGCATGCAGCGTACACGGTTCGGATCGATTTAAACATGAAAGGACGCCGCCACAGAGAACCGCTGCGTACTCTCAGCTAACCGTTGCTTTGTTTCGTGTGGTTTAAGCGGCAAATTACCGAGTATATTAAGTAGTTAACAAAAATATCGACTTTAAATTAAAACAATGACAAATTAAATATTAAACTGTGCACGTACTCTTTTCAAGCGACTTCAAAACAAAAATTCAAAAAAGGGGGACGTTCTTAATTCGTCTGCATGTTCTTTTTAATAAAATAAACATCAAATCATACATATTATAATATTCATTCATTAAGCTGAGAGACATACACAAACACATATATTTATCTACTATTGTTAATGCTCATATTGTCTTTTTAAAAGGGAGAAGACACTGACTCCTGAAAGGTCCAATAGAACCTAGCTCAGGAGTCAGGGACTTCGCGTTTCATTGGTGAATCATTTTTTTTGGTGACCAATAAAGATTCATTATTATTATTATTTTATGTCAGTCACCTCATAACTTTGGAATGGGTGGACCGATTTGGATGGTTCTTTTTTCATTTGCAAGCTGGTACTTCCCGTGTGGTCCCATTTTGGTCCAATTCTGACAGTGGCATCCATAAGAAAGCCTAAATTTTAAAATTGATTATTTTAATTTTTTGTAATTGAGGTAAAATTGAGCATTAAAGAATTTATTTATCTGTCTATCTATCTAAATAAGGATCGTCATCGAATTTTCTAAATTAGAATTTAAAATACTCTCACTCTCTTAGCGAGTTAGACAGAGACAGCTTTCGCTATTGTCTTTTCAACTAGCTTATTAGGTCCCATGCGAGAAGCTGTGAGCCATACCACGCACATGTGATTTTTTTGTACAAAAAAATACCGTAAACACAATTTATTGGTGCAAACCGACTAAGATTAGAAGCAACTTGGGCCTCAACTATATATGTGTAGGGGTCCGTTCATTTTGTACGTGTGTAATGTTTTGTATCACGTAAGTCGAACCGCTTATATATATATTTTTTTAATAATAAATTTTTGCTTCTATATTAGGCTATCGCTGTCAATCTAACGTATTGATATTTTTACGGTGTCATCTTTCCTTACGATGTGTTTAGGCGGCTATAAATTTTCAACCAGTAATAAAACGATTGCAGAAAAACAAGCTAAAATTTTTCACTCGCGTAGTAAATAAAATCACATAGTCGTAAACCCTCATTCAATGGGTTCTCCATTATTACGGCAGCCTTATTGACTTTCAATTCTCAACACGCTTACTATCTAGCAGGAAATATATTATTTATCGTTTACTTTTAAATATTAAAATATAAGTGAGGACGGACTTTAAATCGAATCAAACGATAGACGCTATTACGCGCCGACGCCCTCTTTGTATTTTGGAATTATCGTAGGAATTTTGCTTAATAAAATTAATCAGAACCGAATCAAACTTTCGCGTTTAGAGCGTCTTGTTGTGCAGGGCAAAGTAGAGGGAAGTAGACCACGAGGTATATCGCCAATGCGATGGTTGGATCAGGTGCGGAGTATGGTGGGTGCTCCCCTCCACGAATGTGCCCGATTGACGACCAGCAGGCGGAGGTGGCGAGACGTCGTGCGGCGGGTGCTGTCTGCTGCCCAACCCACCGGATCATGATGACCAAGACCACTCTGACAAGAGTGAAGCGACCAAGAAGAAGAATCAAACTTTCACCAAACTACCCTTGAAGTAAATCCTTTCCAATGAAAAATGAAAATCGGTTTGCCATGATATTGAGTTATTTGCCCATTTATCATGCACATAGTTAATGCAAATTTAACACTTATATGGTTTACACATGGATGCCATCGCCAGAATTGGACCAAATAGTGGTCCCATGGTCCAAGGCAAGCACTAGATTACAAATAAAAAAAAATCATGCAAATAGGTTTACCCAGTCGAAAGTTATGAGGTAACAAACATAAAAAAACATATAGACCAATTGCCAACATATTGCCCAACAACTTTTTTTTTAAATCGGTTTAAAAAAAGGACAGTAAGGAGTTTTTTTTGACGAACTACACAGATTGGTCAGAGAAGCTGGCCTTGACTGCTTCACCGGATTGAGAGGTGGCATAGCTCTTACGTCGCTTAGCCTGAACCTCTATTGCCAGTAACAAGGGTCCCCGGTGAGGGGTAACCTCGGCTTGGACGGTTACTATGTTACGCGTAAGCAATCCGATCCGAGAGCGCTATCGCACGGATAATCTGAGTAAGTACTTCAACCGATTGTGTATGAGCAGATTGTATGGATGTGTATGAAGAAAAGAGGTGTGCGAGGATCGTACTTAGGATAAGTCTATGATCTCTGCTTACAGCCTTGGTTGAGCGTGATTGTGTGTATATCAGCAACTTTCTAAATGTCGGTAAAAGGTTAAAATGATACCATATAAAAAATGTTTGCAGTTTTAGTGTTTCAATACTTAAGCGTGGTCATCAGTTATTCATAAAA
Organism: Meandrusa payeni; assembly: GCA_029286785.1. Taxonomy (NCBI): domain Eukaryota; kingdom Metazoa; phylum Arthropoda; class Insecta; order Lepidoptera; family Papilionidae; genus Meandrusa; species Meandrusa payeni. The sequence continues at coordinate 5,829,440 of JAGSMX010000007.1, forward strand.
GCCGTGACTCTAATGAGATTTCCCTTTTAATGGCCAACGTCAACGAGATTTCGCGAAGTTGCGGAATTTGTGTAAATGGAGCTTTGTTGAGACATTTGAAATTTTTAAGAAGTTGGGTAGAGATATAAATACTACTATCGTATCTAGAATTTGCTTTATTTTATTTAAACAATAAACTTTCATCATTAAATATTTAACTTAGCAATCTGTAGAAAACCGAAAGGCTAGCTACCTTACGCCTGTGCTCAAGACTGAGCAGATTGGTTTCAGTTGCGTAAACATGTAACATATCAGCAGCAACAGTAAACGGATACATTCGCAGCGCTCTAACTTACCTTGAATACTTCAAAATCCTTAATTATCGTCTTCAGTATACTTTATTACACTTCAATAGATTCATACAGACATAAATATACACAACGCATGTGTTTATATAAATTTGTGTTATAAAACAATAGAATATCATCATAGTAAATAAAAATTGTATTAGACAGTTCAAAAGAGGATAGCTCCGATCGTCACCAAACTTTACAGGATTACTCGCCAGGTTAATCTGAAGATTCCCTGAAAGTTTCATTGAAATCGGTCAAGCCGTTTCGGCGCTTATATGAAACAAACCCACACACTTTCTCTTTTATATATATAGATAACTCTATTTCAACGATATTACATAAAATTGCTATTAAAAAATCCTTTTTAGATAGTAAACATAGCCGATTATGCCGAGGGTGATTACATTCATTCCTTAAGAAACACGCTTGAAGAATTAAAAAAAAATGGTAGTCATGGGGACTGTTGATAGAAGTGAAAACTTATAACATAGAATTTTAGTATTCAATTTTAGACATTAGTATCGGGCTTTCACATCTGTTGACACTACGAACACCTTTATAATGTTTATTTAGTTTTTTTTTTTTTAAATACGAACTACACAGATTGGGCAGAGAGGCTGGCCTTGACTGCTTCACCGGATTGAGAGGTGGCACAGCTCTTAGGTAGCATAGCCTGAACCTATTGCTAGTAACTCGACACAAGGGTCCCCCCGGTGAGGGGTAACCTAGGCTTGGACGGTTACTATGTTACGCGTAAGCATTCCGATCCGAGGGTGCCCGAGAGGGCCGAACCACGACTCGGTCGGTTGCTATTTCACGGATAATAAATATAGTTTATGTATTGTTCAAATGTATTAAGATCGTGACAAAATATGAATACAATATTCACATGTCACCTCTTTCGCTCAAGCTCTTTTGAAACGAGAGATAAGTGTGGAATCTTTATTTTAACGGGCTGGTTCACCGCTTGTCACATACCAACCTAAGCTCACAACTTCTAACTGGTTATGGGGGTATTAAAGCATACCTCCACACGTTTAAAATAGCCACGGATCCATTTTGTGTTTGCAGATATGTGCGCGAAGAAATGGTAGAACAAATACTCACTGAGTGCCCTAGATTTGCATCATACTTCCACGATTGTGAACACAAAAACTTCTATAGCCCCAATTGTGTGCGACAGGAACAAATGGAAGTATTTTTTAGAGTATTGCACAGAGGTCATGCGAATAGCAGACCTGGCCAATGGGACCACCGCAGTATATCCATGGTTTTAACGGTTTCACTTTTAAATTATTTAAATCTCTTTTTCCCTTTTCTTATTTTTTTTTGCAATATTAACTGTAAACAAGGCTGCTGCAAAACAAATAGCAGCAGGTAACTAAATAAATTAAAATAAAAAGACCGCTTGTCGCCAAAATTAGTTCTCATATGCACAGAATGTGAGCACATCCATATATCGGGCACACATTTTAATTAGTGATTGTTTTAAACATACAAAAAAAAAATGTAATTGGTACAAGTCGAATTTCGATTGAACCATGAGTTAATTATCCCTTGCTATAACGCCTAGAAGAATCGCTAGAAGTTATTTTATTAGAACTTATTTTTAAAAAGGGAAAGTCGAAAAAAATAGTTTCTATATTTTCCAAGTTCCTCAACGTTTCCACACCTCGACACCGGTTTTCCGGCGGGAGCCCGGTGCGGTTTTCATTTGACAATATCCAGATTGCGCTCAGCCGCTCCCCTTTCGCCTTAGGCATTTATGCCCCACTCATAGCGACGTATAATAATTATTTCATCTATATTTGCACAAAAATTACACAAATAGGAGTTAATGCCAATAGTTATTGTCGGCCGGTCAACCTCGCAGTCGTGTACACAAAGCAACGGGTACAAGCTTAGAGAAAAAGTACATGCAGATGTACAAAAATAAACATACGTATATATATATTAATCAGAAATATAACCATAACTATTATATGCAACAATAAATGGATACATAGAACTCTATATAGATGGTCAAGGGCCCGAAAAATGAATTAAAACTATTTACTTATTTATTACTATTAGATATAGATTTCAGGGTAGCCATTTGAATTTAGCCTTAGTTTCAGCTGCACGTTTTCCAGTGCTTCATTTTTTCAGTTTTCATTGAAGAGCAAATATTTAAGATTATAAGCAAAGATGACTTAAAATCAATTCTGCGTTCATGACCTTACGGTAAAATAGGTAATAGATACAATAGATGTCCCAACTCAGCCCTGTGGTTCTGGGCCTGTGGTAGAAGGCGACTAAAAGGGGCCTCGGGTTCACTGGGCGACAAGGGTGGGCGACATCGGCTGGCCCGTGTCACCTTGCGCTGCGAGGGCACAGGGGGGGAGGGAGAAGCCTTCCCCCCCGGGACGTGCTGACGTTCCACATTGAGATCCCGGAGCCCCTCGTCATGCACCGAGGAAAGGACCACCGGGTAGGTTTTAGTGGGTAAGAACCCCACATAACCGCCGCCTTCCCCCCAGAAGGCGGGGTATCTTTCTGAAGATTTCCTCCCCGTCAACAAAAAAAAAAGGTGTCCAACCTGGCTAGGAGAGAAGACGGTAGGTGGACCAGGACAGTATCCGAATGATGGGCCGATCAGTAGATAGACCACCAGCCCGCTGGTCGGATGACATCGTCAGAGCAGCGGGACCGCAATGGTTTCGTGCAGCACAAGATCGAAGTGAATGGCGCGAATAATAAAATGGAAGGCCCATATCCAGTTGCGAAGATACGGTTTGATTGATTGATTTTTTTTATACTTTCCCAACTGATGTTAAGTGGAAATGCAGTCCTGGATGGTAAGGGGCAGTAACTTAGTAAATGCCTATTCTCTCTACTCTTGAAAGCACCCACATTGTAATCTGAGGGACAGACGCGGGCAAACTATTCCAGTCCCTTGGTGTACGAATAATGCAAGATGAAGCAAAGCGTTGATTGATTGACCGTAATTGTAAACATATTTTCGAATTAAACGCTACTATACAAATACGATGAGATGAGGGCGATCGGGTTGACATGGCCCGGGGCAAAACACATAGCCCAAGACAGAGCGAAATGGCGACGCCCTCTGCCCCACAGCGGGGAATTAGGACTATAAGTCAAGTCATACATATACGATCTCTTTTATATTTGACTGTAGACCGAAGTGTCATAAGTATATTACGAAGTTCTCATTCTCTTTCTTCTTCTACATTCGTGCTCGTTGTCGTTAAATTTGCTATGGAGTACAACAAAAAAAGTGAAAACAATTCATAGCATGACGTATTTTATTGCGTTTTTTTATTAAATGACGAACTACACAGATTGGCCAAAGAAGCAATTTATTGCGTATTATTAAAACGGGTGTATAAGACACTTCATTATAAGAACTAACAAATAACTTCATGGGAAGTTACATAGTTTTTCTATCAAACTTTTTTAATTATAAAAGTCAGAAGACAAAGTTCTATATAAGAATTCGACTTCTATTTTACCGTTTCAATGCCGTTATAAAATTCCGAAACCCGCATTAGCATAGTGAATCCTGGTTTGTCTTTCACAGGCCCTTTTCATTAATGTAAAAAAATAATAATATAACCCTTGTTTATTTTTTATTAAAAACCGTATGCAAGAATGATTGTTGATTACGATATTGGTATGACAATAATTAGCACAAAAGAAGCAAGAGACTATTGGTTGTAGAACTTAATTATATAACTTCGGAAATAAAAGAGGGCGTCCACGAGTAACGTTTGATATTTGAAACCGGTTTTTGTTTTTACATGTGGTATTTACCATACTGGGTGATTACATAAAAGATAGAGAAATTTTATTTATAAAAATCAAATAAATTTTAATAAAATATAAACTAAAATATAATAAATACGATACATTAATTTGCTGAAAATTATTTTGCTGTTTTTATCACAGTATAAGTATAATTCTGAATTCCGTTAGCGTTCGATTAGTAAAGTTGTTATTAAATAATTACAACTGTAATTACTATAAATACAGCCTGAAATGCCCCCCAGCTGGGCACAGGCCGTCTCTTTAAATAGATAATTAGAGCTACGTACGTTACGAAGTCCAACTGCGAAGTTACGTCTTAAAAAAACTCTCACATATAAAGATATTGTGGTAAATCGGCACATAACAATGAATAATTTAATTGGTACCAGCTTCGGGAGTCGTGGTCGAGTTGCTTACGTTCACACCTATGAAAGCCCTGTAATTTAGTAGCACAGTTTTATTATGAGCTCGATAGATCGCTTCATGTTATAAAATATACCTCTATATATAAGTAACCCAATGTCATCGTTTCCAACAGTGGGTAACAGATAAAGTTCATTCGGAAACTGTCGGTATAATCTATCGCGTCTGTCAATCAAATGTCCAAGCGTGGCAAAATGATCTGGGAAAACCTTTTCAGTGAAATAATGTCATAGTATATTGAATATATACCGGCGATAGAAAATTGTTGTAGAAATACACTGCAAGTACTACCCACAAATGAAATAGAATATAGCACGTATTCTCTATTTCATTTTGGGTAATTATAGACGCATGTTGGGTATTGGATGGACTTCAAAAGTGCCAAATGACAAGTCAACGAGAAGCGCAAACAATTGCAGCTCATTAAGATAAGAAAAGTATCGTATCTCTATCCGTGCTTAGGCACGAGAGACATGAGATATACCTTCTTCAACTTATTTTGATGGGCATAGTCGCTGGCAAAAGAAGTGTTGGTCGTAGAAAGAAGTCATGGCTGCGGAACATAAGAGAGTGGATCTCCCTGCTAGACTAATACATAACCGGTAGTGTGTTAGCGAAGAGAATGGTGTGCGTGGGTGGGTGCGAGAGTGTATGTGCGAGTGTGTACATCCCGGAGCCCGTCTTCATGCACCGAGGAAGTGCCACCGGGCGAGTTTTAGGGATTAAGAACCCCTCATATTTATAGATACCCTGCCTTCTATGGGAGAAGGCGGCGTATCTTGTTGAAGATTCCCCTCCCCCCTTATCAAAAAAAAGCGTCGAAGCGTGCCTGAATTTCACGCGGGTATTCTGCGAAGTCATAGTACCTCCCCGATCGTGCCGATCTATTCGTGCAACAAAAAAGCCACTGTAGAGCCCTTACGACTGTTTGATTTTTTAACTAACATAAAAAGCCCTCGTCACCCACTCGACTGTAATTAAATGCGCCAGGCATTCGCCCTCCGGATTCAAAAATTAAGATTCAGTTTCCAAATATAACCTAGTTTTGTGTTAATTGCCACATCCGACCGTAGCGGTTGAGATTAACCGACAGAACGTTATTATGTGTGCGGTAATTGCCCCATTACAACACAATCTATGCGACAATTAAATTAATTACTAATTAATTTTCACTGTCATATTTTTAGCGGCTTGTGATAAGTTCAATTATTTAATGTTCAAATTGTGAGGTTTTAAACATTGGTCATTTACAAATAATAATTAGTAATATTACCACTGGTTTATTAAACAGAGCTGAAATCCCGGGCACCGCATAAAATCAGCGCTGACGAATCCTTGCGGCAGCATATGCTGAGACGGTTTCCGATATTGGCATCATATGTTTTGTATTATTTGTCCGTGTAACTTTAACTGTGTTTTGTCTATTTTTCATTATTTTTTAATGTGAGTTATATTCTGTCTGCGATATGTTTTTGTATTGTGATGCCAATAAATAAATGTCTATGTCTATATTTGTTTTCATCTTACTCTAACATCTAAATCTAATCTATCTATCTAACAGGATAGATAGATAGATGGATGGGAGGTATATACGGATAAATCTGAGCGGTTAATGAGGGTAGATTGATAATTATTAATATTACTGGATGTTGAATAGAATGTGAATTCATGTCCCGTCTCTTTTAATCTGGGCTCCGGATCGGCAGCCCAATAGGATTCCTTATTGTTCGTGACGTTGCATACGCTAAATCAACACAATAAAATAGAATGACAATAATAAATAACTTATGTGGCTCGGCTGTAATTCAGCATTACGGCTCCATCAAGCAGTTCCAGTAGAGCTTCGAGATGCCGTTGTGTTCTTGTCAGTCCAGAGAAGGTCCACACACTATAACTTGTTTTTTTGTTACGGGATCTTCAACAGGAACCCCGGCTTCTGAGGGAAAGGCGAGATTATGTGGGGGTTTTACCCACTAAAAACCCCACATGGCCCTTCCTCGGTGCATGCTGAGGGGCTCCGGGTTCTCCAGAGGAACGCACCGGAGCCCTTCTGCACTGTCCTCTTCGGAGACCACGTCCGGGGGGTGCGGGGTGGGAGGTTATTCCCTCTCACCCTGTGCCCTCGCAGTGCAAGGCGACACGGGCCAGCGGATGTTGCCTTCTTCCCGGGTCCATTTTGGCGGAAGACAAAGGCTCCCACTCTTGTCGCCCAGTGATCCCAAGGCCCCTTTTAGTCGCCTTCTACGACAGGCAGGGGTACCGTAGTCTTATTCTATAAGCCCAGAACTACAGGGCTGCCATACACTTGCCCCAACACAACTATCACATTAAAGTCAGTTATTGATTACTCTATACTAAGATTTCACGTTTGCATCACACTTTACTATATGTTATTTAGTAAAAAGATAAGATAAGATTTATTTATTTCCTGAAAACATGGTATCAATTGATGTTATATTTAACATTTCAAAAAAGGCCAACATGTTTCGCTTATTATAATTATGCATGCAAATTAAAATTTATGTCAATAATTATAAATTATATAAGTCATCATTTCAGTAATAATTACTATTTTTGAATCATTGAATAAGAATATTATATAATAAGATAAACATTATAAAAAGATATGTAGAACTAAAGGAAAGGATTCCAGTGTAAGGCTTCATTTCTGAAGATGATTTCATATCTATCCAGTCGAGAAAGACCTTATGCTGAATTGGGATTTAAGATTAGTGACTTGGAAAGGTCCATTTTCTTTCCCCGCCGAATTTCTTCGTCACAACCAGAGTTTACTTGGAGAAAGTTTTCGTTACAATATTAAAGCCAAGACATCGATTTATCCTCTAAATTACTTTCAAAAGATATAAATGATTCACTACTGGATCTCTAGCATTGAAGGCGTAACTAAGCTTTCGTAAGATTAATGGCGGAACTATCAGTGATGTTTCATTTGGCGAGCGATAAGATCTAATTTAAAAAAGCTGCCAGTATTTGCAGACTAAAGATAAGTAAAATACAGTAAAAACTTTTTAAATACCCTATTGATCATAATCTAAGTAGTCTACGAGCTAGTAAAGTATAAAATTTCCTAACGACAGAAGTTTATAAATCTCTCTGAAGGACGCAAAAGTTTGATCTAAATCCTCATTAAACTACAATATTTCTGAATCCAATAGAAAATCTAGGGACTTTTAGATTAATAGTGATCTCATTTCCATAATAAATTTGAAAGTTACGACTGCGATGAGATACTTTAAGCTCTTATTTATTTTTTATTTATATTATTAGAAAAGTTTTGTTTTGTTTTTCACAAGCATGAAGCAGATGACATAATATACATATATTATTTATGCCTTTACACAGCTTGTGGGCTATGTTTATTACTAAGGCCCTCACCCTTGTTGCCCAGTGAACCCAACGCCTCTTTTAATCGCCTTCTACGACAGGCAGGAGATACCGTAGTCTTATTTTACGAGCCCAGAACTACAGGGCCGAAATGAGTACTGACTACAGAGAAGGCTTTTGCCCAACACTAAGGCCTAAAAAGGCTGTCACTTTACTTAAAGTCAAGGGCAAAAGTGACTTTTAAGTAAAAGCTCTGGCACAAAACTGTATGGACGGGAAACTTTCAATCCCTTAATGGTCATTATGGTACTTGTCGCATAACCTCGCGGCAATAGGACGACACATTTATTACTTAACTTTACAAAGTTTTCAACTTAACAAACTTATTTTAATTTTAACCTCACTAAACACTAACAAATCCTTTGTCTTCATAAAAATTTAAAAGTTTCAAGGCGAGCGGATTAAATCACTTTATAACCGTCGCCTTTACTTGGTACAAATATATATCAAAATACGCCACAAATCCTCGTAAAAAAACAACAATTCTTACCAAAATTCTTTGAAAATATACTCGTTAATGTACTGTAAAATGCGTGGTCACACATATATTTACGCTATTTTGACACATATATAACCGTAAATAACATTTTAAAATGTTAGTAAACGAAATCATCCATCAGGCTCTTTCCACCGCTAATGTTCCATCATCTTTGGAGCCAAATAGACTATTGCGTAGTGATTGTAAGAGACCAGACTCTTATACCCTGGAAGATGGGACGGCCTTTAGTATGGGATGCCACATGCGTCGATACTTTGGCACTGTCACATCTTCCAGAATCTGTTGAGGCTGGAGCGGCTGCTGCAACTGCAGAACCTGAAGCGCAAATATGTAGCAGATACATTATGTTTGTTAATCTTCCACGGACAAAAATTCACCGCAAATCACTGCCATTGATACAAGTTTGTATTAAACTGTTACGAGAAAGTAAATACAAAATGTTTGTATATGGACCGCGCGTCGCTTCATTACGAAACCTTAAATTGCCATTACTGGGATTCATCCAGTGTGATTTTGTAATACAGCGACCAATAATGAATTCATTAGTGGAATTTTCAATTGCTTTACATTTAAATATTCTAATGGCATTTACGTACGAGAAAATTTAGTGCAACTCGTTGTATAGAAGATTTTTTTTTACGAAATCATCGCATCGCAGATATGGCATCGCACACAGGCTAATAGATGATGGTTTTTTTTTATATGAAAAGTGGCAAACGAGCATACGGCTCACCTGATCTTAAGTGATCACCGTCGCCCATGAACATCCACAGCACCAGAGGAGCTGTAGGTGCGTTGCCGACCTTTGAGATAGGTTTCTTGAAGGTCCCTAAATCGTAAACGTTCGGAAACATCGCTGGCGACAGTTGATTCCACAAGTTGGCAGTGCGTGGGAGAAAGTTACGCGAAAAACGTACAGTCGTTGAACGCCAACCATCAAGATGGTGGCGGTGGAATTTGGAATTTTGCCGAGATGTGCGGTAATGGAAATCGGTAGCTGGGATGATTCCGTTAATATTACGCGTTAGCACGCCTAAAATAGTAGCCGTCCAAGCCGAGGTTACCCCTCACCGGGGGACCCTTGGTCGAGTTACTAGCTAATAGAGGTTCATGCTAAGCGGCCTAAGGGCTTTGCCACCTCTCAATCCGGTGAAACAGTAAAGGCCAGCCTCTCTAACCAACTGTGTTAGTTCCTCGTAAGTCGAGTTCGAAAAATCGGGTCAACGTCTAAAATGTTTTCTACCTAATTCATAATATCAATACACAAATTTAGTGTACATACTCTACGAAGTATGTAAGTAGGAATATCGGACACATAAATATATGTCATTTCGCCGTAGCTGAAACAATTTTAGCATTCCAACATAAAACACACCTGACTCTCGACCCTGTTCGCGAGCCCGCTTTATGTGACACAGCCTTACTAAACAAAGGGAATTTCAAAGAGCACCGTATCGAAGTTATTGTAACAAACATACTCAAATGCTTTTATATGTCACCTATTTATTAAATCAATACATAATACTAACTAAAAAAAATATTTACAATATAATAGATATTTTACAAAATATTTACAAAAAATATAACTGTGCCAAACCATAACATTGCCACGTTGTATGACAATGCTTAGCCACCAGTTGTGTTAGTCACCAGGTGTGTCGACCAACTTCTTAGCTATCACATTAAAAAGGTACTGTGGACCACGGACCCGAAGTTTCTACCCCAAACGGCTCAAATATGAAACCGCTATCTTGCTACATATTCTGCAGTTGCAGCAGCCGCTCCAGCCTCAACAGATTCTGGAAGATGTGACAGTGCCAAAGTATCGACGCATGTGGCCTCCCATACTAAAGGCCGTCCCATCTTCCAGGGTATAAGAGTCTGGTCTCTTACAATCACTACGCAATAGTCCATTTGGCTCCAAAGTTGATGGAACATTAGCGGTAGAAAGAGCCCGACGGATGATATCACTGATGTTGCCGGGAAATGCGTCCTGTACTACGCTGGCATGAAAGTCCGTGGTGTCCCAGCTGGTCGACCATTTCGCCACTGGACAATGTGACATAAAGCACGCAGCGCCCAGCCTAATGCATATAATGGTTTTTTTTCTTTAAAAAAAATATATTATGTAGTAGATGGCTAAGTAGTGTATTTAGTTGAAATAAGTTTTTCCACAATTCTATTGTGTAATTTGTGTTCTAAAAGTTCGTATGTATTCTTAAGGAGGATTTTCACCTATTCAAAATCGTATAATCTCTTTGCTTCACTTAGTGAATAAATTCTTTGCAATTTGTTGAAAGTGAAAGAACGATCTCCCGACAATTGAATAATGTATATAAAGAAAAAGCTCCATTATCTCTAACGTTCCCGCGTTTATAAATTAAAGCACTCAGTTATTCTATTGTTGACATTATATTATGAACTACGTTCCCTTCGTAAAGTTTACGTTATACACTCGTGAGCAAAAATAAGGGGTCGGTTAAAAGAAAGATTAAATATCTCGGAAGATAAAGACGATAGCTAACTGAAATAAATTGTGCATGATAGATAATTAAATATTAAATTTTTATTAATTTATTTATATTTCAGTAAACATTTCATTAAATTTTATTTTATTAATAAATTAATAAAATATTTTATTTTATTTTAAGGATTATGTTTAATTGTCTATCATGCACAATTTATTTCAGTTAGCTAGCGTCTTTATCTTCCGAGATATTAAATCTTTCTTTTAACCGACCCTTTATTTTTGCTTATGTCTATATTACAAACTACAGTCGTTATAAATCTAATCCTAAGAAGCTTTAAAATTAACACATCTGATGTTAAAGTTACAATGAGATAATATCCCCGTGATATCAGTGGCTTATTGTTTCCAATATTTTGAATATTTCAATAAATAATATAAGCTTTAAACGTTAAATTTTTTAAAATAATATATTAATTTATGAAAATATTATTTTATTGTATTGTAATATATATAAATCTAATAACTATTGATGCACGTATTATATTTATTGTGTTATATATTTTTTATTACACTGTATAAATTCCATATGAAGGTAGTATTCGTGCGCACGATTTTGGGTAGTCCTGGGCACCGCTGAAAATCAGCGCTGTCGCATTCTTGCGACAGCCCATACTGAGACGGTGTTAATGTTGGCTGATCATATCCTATTTATCTGTTCCTTCCTTTAATTGTATTGTGTTTATTTTTCTTTCTTTTATGTGTTTGTTGTGATGCCAATAAATATCTATGTCTATGTCTAATGTTGATAAATGGACTGGCTGACGAAGCTAAGTGATTGTATTTTGTATCTGTTTTATAAGTAAACATTTGTGTGCAGAATATTAGCAATTGAACTCTGCAATATTATTTTCAGAGATACGTATACATGCGGCGTCGTTCTCTGTTCCTTTTCCTAATCCACGCCGTTCCATTCCTAATCCACGCCTCGAAGAATTCTCCGCTGTCAGAGAACTTCGAGGCGCGGATTAGAATTCTAGTCGGATTTGATAATACTGCATCACAGTAAATAAATATGTTTCATTTTAATTTGTCGACATTTGTCGAAGTTGCGTACAAATGCGTGCAAGATATCCTTTTGTGTTTAGCTGTTTTTTTTTCAAAAGTGTAAATTTGTTTATTTTTTTGATGTGAAGTGGAAATGCAGTCGTCAATAGTAAACGCTTAGTAAACGCCTATTCACTCTGTATAAACATTCACTTTGTAATCGGGGGGTTAGACAAACATGGGCGAACCATTCCAGTCCTTTGTTGTACGAATAATGAAAGAATACATTTCATATTACACGAAAAATGTAAAGTTATATTTGAAATCCGTTTCCTTCAAGTAATAAAATCCGCCTTTCTCTTTGCGGTGATAGAGTGAACTTATGGAATGGAACAAATTTTTCGTGCCCACTCATGTGAAAACAAAATTTATTGCAATTTGTTCCAAGAATGTATTCTTCTAGTATTTAATGGGCCTCGTTAGTTCAATTGTAACTGCCTTTTGGGGCTTGTATCAAATAATAAAATGTCTTTATGTATTTATTATTCTTCAAATCGTCCTTAATGTATCTAAGATAAAAAATCATGAGATGAATGCCGTTGTCTCATTGTATATAAGTATATTTAGAATAAAAACAAAACCGACTTCAATTCAAATGAAAAGTGACGGACAAATATTAAACGCTACTGTGCGTGATTGTCCTAAGTATAATATTGTGGTAGTCGGTGCTTGAGGGTGTTTATGGTCTTGGGGTTGTTGTTTGTAGCTTGGGGTTGTTTGTTTTATCTGGGGTTGTTTTAACTAGGGTTGTTTTATTTTGTTGGGTGTTTTATCTTGTTATTTTGTTATTCTGTTTTCATATTGTTATTGTTGTTTTGTTATTTGGTGGTTGTTTTGTCCGGCGTGTTAAAGTTGCACGATGAGTAGGAGGTCGAGTAAGGGGGGGGGGGATCCGGGCGGGGGTCGCTCGTCAAGGGGGGGGGGGATTTACGACGAGGGAAGGGTGCTTCCGTCAGACGATGGAGTGAGCGATTCTGACGACGAACCACTCGCAGGGGGGTCGAAGGGGGTCACTGGTAGGGGGGGAGACTGCAGGAGCCAGAGACCTCTGGGGAGTTTGTCAGTGACGTCGCTGTCGGAGTCGGATCTAGGCCACGGGAAGAGATTGTTCTCTGAAGTGTCGGCCGTCTCCGGCTCCGACACCGAAACTGGGGAGGATCGGGGCAAAAGGAAGGGGAAGGGAAGGTGTCCTCCCCAAAGGGGAGCTCGCGGGTCGCAGACACCCTTGCGAAGGCAAGGGTGGCTTTGCGAGAAAAAAGGGTGGAGGAAACAGAGGCTGTTTTCGCGGCTGCTCTCGAGAGCAGATATAGGAAAGGGGATGCTGCGAGGGAGAAAGAGGGGAGGGAGGTGGAACTCCCTTCTGATCTGGGGGCAATGGGTCCGGAGGAACTCATGGTGGCGGCAGAGGGTCAGCTCGGGATTATCCTGGAGCTGACCGGAAAAATACTGCCCTCAAGGGGGGATACTCTAGTAAAATTAAGAGGGCGTCCTCCTTCGTGAAGGACGTCTTAGACAACCTGGTGGTGCGCACGGAGGCCGAAGAAACCCGCCGTCTAAGAGCGGATAACAATAGGCTCCAGAGGGAGGTGGCTAACCTGCGGGAGGAGGTCCGTGCGCACCGCAGGGAGTTTGAGGAGAGCAGAAAGGTGGCGAAGGAGAATCCCGTGAGCCGGGATCAACTCCAAGACCTGGAGGCGAACATCGCCAGGTTGGTGGGCAACCTGGTAGATGGGCGCCTCTCGGAATTGGAGTCCCGGCTCCCGCAACGGGTCTGCCGCCCACCTCTAGCGGGTGATGAAAGGCCCTTGGCGAGGGCGACGAGGGCCGCCATTGAGCGTGCGGCGGATAAACCTGCTGCGCGCTCAGGGGTAGAGCCTTCCGCCCAGCCACAGGGAGGGCGCGAGGTGGAGGAGTTCCCGGCCCTTCCCCCTCCCAGGACACCCAAGGGAAAGGGGAAGGGTAAGGGAAAGAGTGGAGGTGCATCGGGGGTTGAGTGGACTCCTTTTGGTCCATCAACCTCTGGTCCCTCAACCTCAAAGGCGACGGCGGCAGCCTCAGGGGGCCCGTCCGCTCCATCGGGGAGTAACCCGATGGAGTGGACGGAGGTGGTCCGCCGCAAGGCACCCGTCAGGAAGACGGTAGCCGGGGCGGCGGCACCACCGGTGAAGGAGGCGAGGAAGCCGCAAGTCGTCCTCCCTCGCTCTCAGGCCGTGGTTATTAAACTACGGCCTGAGGCAGCCACAAAGGGGGTGACATATGCCTCGGCCCTATTAAAGGCTGAACGAGCGGTGGACCTGGCAGAGCTGGGCATTGGGCCGCTCCGGATCCGCCAATCGGCGACCGGAGCGCGCCCTGAGTGAGTGCCAGGCTCCACCAGCTCGGAGAAGGCCGATGCCCTGGCGGACCGTTTGAGGACGGTCCTCACAGAGGAGGTGGAGGTCAGCAGGCCCGTGAAAACGCCGACATGCGCGTCACGGGCCTCAATGACACCACCACTGTGGACCGCCTCACGGCCGCGCTGGCGCGGGAAGGGGTGCACTGCCGCGCAGGTCATTGTCCGGAGCATGCGCACCGGCAATGGCCCGCAAGGGATGGGCTCCGCCCTCGTGGAGTGCCCGGCTGTAGCGGCGAAAAGCTGCTGCAGCTGGGTAGCATCGCGGTGGGGTGGAGCCGAGTGCACCTCCACTTCCTGGAGCCAAGACCCAGGCATTGTTACAGATGCCTGGGTCTGGGGCACGTGGCTGGCGTGCCCCTTGATCGACACAACGTCTATGTTATCGCTGCGGTCAGAAAGGCACAAGGCGGCTGCCTGCTCGGCGCCACCGCACTGTGCGGTCTGCGCCGATGCAGGCAGGCCTGCCGGCCACGTGATGGGGGCATGTCGTGCCACCCCCATCCACCCGTGGAAAGCTCCCCGCCCAACCCCAACGGGCCGGGAGCTCGAGGGACGTTGAGATGTCTGGTTGATGGCCAGACATCTCAACCTTTTTGTTGACGGGGAGGAAATCTTCAGAAAGATACCCCGCCTTCTGGGGGGAAGGCGGCGGTTATGTGGGGTTCTTACCCAGTAAAACCTCCCCGGTGGCCCTTTCCTCGGTGCATGACGAGGGGCTCCGGGATCTCCAGTGGAACGCACCGGAGCCCCTCTGCACTGTGCTCAAGAGCACGTCCCGGGGGAGGTTACTCCCTCCCCCCCTGTGCCCTCGCAGCGCAAGGCGACACGGGCCAGCCGATGTCGCCTTCTTCCCAGGTCCACTTTGGTGGACGACTCGAGCCCCACCCTTGTCGCCCAGTGAACCCGAGGCCCCTTTTAGTCGCCTTGTACGACAGGCAGGGGATACCGTAGTCTTATTCTTGAGAGCCCAGAACTACAGGGCTGAGACATCTCAACCTACTCCAGGCGAACGCCAACCACTCCGCCGCGGCGCAGGATCTCTTCCTGCAGTCCATGGCGGAGTGGGGCGTCGATCTCGCGGTGATGGCGGAGCCGTACTTCGTCCCCTCCCTTCCTCATTGGGTGGGGGATCTGGACGGCTCCGTTGCCATCACCGTGAGGCCTGGAGTAGGCCCGCCCCTCGTCCCCAAAGCGAGGGGCCACGGGTACGTGGCGGCGGTTCGGGGAGAGGTGGCTCTGGTCGGAGTCTACTTCTCCCCGAACCGCGACCTGCCGGCCCTCGAGCGGTTTCTCGACGCTCTTGGGCCGGTGGTGGGGCAGCTAGCGCCCCTCCAGGTGTTCGTGCTGGGGGACTTCAATGCCAAGTCCACGGCTTGGGGAAACCCCCGCACGAACCCTAAAGGGAGAGAGGTGGAAGAGTGGGCGCTAGCTGCCGGGCTGTCCCTTCTCAATGTTGGGACAGCCCACACATGCGTGCGGCGGTCGGGAGGTTCAGTGGTGGACTTGTCGTTCGCCACTCCGGCCGTCGCACGGCAAGTGGAGGGTTGGAGAGTGGAGACGGAGGTGGAGACACTTTCCGGACCACAAATACATAAGGTTCGAGGTGTCTCCAGCCTCCGGACGTCCGGCGTCGAATTCCTGGGGTCGAAGCCGGTTCCCGCGTTGGGCGCTAACAAAGCTCAACCGGGAACTGGCATTAGAGGCGGCCATTGTCGGCCGCTGGGGCCTCCGCCAACAGAAGACGGGGGTGGACGATGCGGCTGGCCGCTTCTGCGACGTTTTACACAACGTCTGCAGAGCGGCCATGCCCCGCGTTGGGCGTCCCCCCAGGCGGGCGGTCTTCTGGTGGTCGACAGAGATTGCCGACCTCCGCGTCGCCTGCAACGGGGCCCGTAGGGCGTACACCCGAAGCAGGCGGCGCCGACCCCAGGATGTGGAGAGATGGTCGGCTGTACAGGGTCTACGTGGAGAAAAGAAGATCCTGCAGCTGGCCATCTGCCGAGCCAAGGAGACTGCCTGGCTGGAGATGGTGAAGGGTCTCGAGAGAGACCCTTGGGGCCGACCGTATAAAAGGGTGCGGGAGAAATTCCGCACCCGGTCGGCCCCTCTCACCGGGGTGCTCCAGCCAGAGCTCCTGGGGAGGATAGTCGGGGAACTCTTCCCCGACGCCCCTGCGGGTTTCACTCCCCCCAGGATGGCTCGGCAGACGCCGGACGTCGAAGACGTCCCGCCACCACCCGTCACGGATACCGAAATGGAGGCAGTTCTGACCTGCCTCCAGAGTAGGCGGAGGGCACCGGGTCGGACAGGGTGCACGGAAGGTTCTGGCCCTTTCCTCGTGCACCTCGGTCAGGCCCTTAGGGAGCTGTTCGACCGCTGTCTGCGGTCGGGGCAGTTCCCGAGGGCCTGGAAAGAGGGTCGGCTGTGCCTTCTCCCGAAGGACAGTCGGCCCCGGACTTGGCTTCGGCGGTTCGACCGGTTGTGTTGCTGGACGAGGCTGGCAAGGCCCTGGAGAGGGTCGTGGCTCGCCGCCTCGTCCGGCATATGGAGGAAGGTCCGGGCCCGAAACTCTATGAGTTTCAGTTCGGGTTCCGGGCCCGCCGGTCGACCGTCGACGCCCTCCGACGCCTGCGGGCGGTGACGGAAGAGGCGGGGCGTCAGGGAGAGGTAGTGTTGGCGGTGTCACTGGACATCGCCAATGCCTTCAACAGCCTCCCTCATGCGGTGATACAGGCGGCACTCGTATATTTCGGAGTGCCCTGTATCTCAGGAGGCTGTTGGGCGCCTACCTCTCCCAGAGGAGGGTGGCATTCGAGGACCGGAGGGTCTGTCAGGTGGAGGAAAGCCGAGCGCGGTGTCCCACAGGATCGGTGTTGGGGCCGATTCTGTGGGACATCGGCTGACTGGGTCCTGCGGAGCCGTCTCCTCCCGGGATGGGTGTCATCTGCTATGCAGATGACACCCTCATGTCCCGGGAAAGGCGTATAAGGAGGCGGCGCGGCTGGCCGAGGTCGGAGTGGGCCTCGTGGTCAGCCGCATAAAGAGGTTAGGGCTTCGGGTAAAACTGGAAGACCGAAGCCCTCCTCTTCCGCAGGACCGGGCGTAAGGACCCCCTCCGGGTGCCACCCTCCTCATAGGAGGAGAAAGAGTGAGGTGAGTTCCCAGATGAAGTACCTGGGACTCACCCTCGATGGAGGATGGACCTTCGGACCCCACTTCGAACAGTTGGGGCCGAAGGTCCTGAGGACGGCAGCCGCGCTGGGAAGTCTCCTCCCGAACCTCGGAGGACCCAGCGCGGTGTGCAGGAGGCTGTACTCTGGGGTCTGTCGGAGTATGGCCACGTACGGTGCCCCCATCTGGGCGGGTGACCTGTCTCGCGGCAATCGCTCACAGCTGCGCAGGGCGCAGCGGACTGCCGCGATCAGGGTCATCCGGGGGTACCGTACGGTCTCGTGGGCGGCAGCTACAGCGCTTGCCGGCGATCCGCCGTGGGAGCTCGTGGCGGGGGGTTCTGGCCGAGGTGTCCGACTATGTCTCGGATAGGAGGGCCCTCGGAGAGAACCCTCTGCCAGAAGAGGTCCGGCGGATCCGTCGGTTAGGCGAGGTAGCACTATGCCGGAGGTGGGAGGAGGACCTGGCGCATCACCCGTACGGGAAACGTACAACGGGTGCTCTGCGCCCGGTCCTGGAGCGTTGGATGCGCAGGAAGCGCAAACCTCTCACCTTCCGTCTGACGCAGGTGTTCACGGGGCATGGCTGCTTCGGGGACTACCTGTGTCGGACGGCCCGACGGGAGGCTGATGAGCGGTGCCATGATTGTGGCGCTGCGGTGGACTCTGCCCAGCACACCCTGGAGGTGTGCCCGAGATGGGCAGCGCAGCGTTGCGACTTGGCATCCGCCATCGGTGGAGTAGACCTGTCGCTTCCGAGCCTCGCACTTGCGATGGTACGGAGCGACAGGTCTTGTCGGCGGTCGCCTCCTTCTGCGAGACAGTCATGTCCCAGAAGGAGGCCGACAGCAGGTCAGGGAGGGAGCCGTGGGGCTCCCTCCTCCGCAGGCGACGAGTCGGGGTGCGCAGGAGGCGTTTCAAACGCCTCCTCTCGCTGCCCCGTAATCGAAGTGGGGCCAGGATGGGAACCTGGCCCCAGCATGCTTCGGCGTCGTCGGGACTTCTCTGAGTGCCGGAGGAGTCCCCTTCGAGGGTGAAGTCCGGTCTTGCCGAGACCGGCCGGTCGTTGGGGTGTCCTGTCGCTGACAGATCCGGGGCACCCGCTCATAACGGCTGATGGCATTCGCGGTAGGTTTAGTGGGTATGGGCTGCCCAGGCCGAGTCCCACACATCCCTCAGGCCCACCCAGGGTACCGGAGGATGGTTAATAACTCGATTCCCCGCGTTAACAAAAAAAAAAAAAAAAAAAAGTATAATATTGTAGTCAAATTACGAAGGTCTTACATTCTCATTCTTCTGCTGTATTTTTAATACGAGCACTGAACATCTTTAACATACTCTTCAAAATGTAATTTGTAAAACAGCGAAAGGCTAGCCTGATTTTAAGGAGGATTGTCGACAAATAACTCGAAAATTGATATTGAAGTGATCAATTTAAAGTATATTAAAACGTATCAATCGAATATATGTATTCTAATCAATTTAATAATTATTACAGGGGTAGGCGTCTTGTCTGGCTGTACTTGTTTAAATTATATGCGAGATCAAAGGTATTCGAAGTGTAGCGCAGAGAGATATCATTTGGAATCGGATGCAAATGAAATACACTTGCCGGCTAGAATTTCAAGTAAAATTGATAAATTGTTATTCAAAGCTACACAAACATGTTAATTATAATGTTACTTTAAAAACATAGCTATGTTCATGTTTTATTATTATCTGTCATTTACTCTCTGCATGTATTTATTGAGCCGTGGTAGCTAAGTGTCCGGGCGGTTGGCTCAAGTTTGCATAGTACGAGTACGTCTAGCAACCCGAGTTCGATCCCCGGTGTTGCAATTTTATGTGCTGATCTATTATAGCCATAAGGTTTCCAATTGTATATAGCCATACAGCCCTGTAGTTCTGGGCTCTCAAGAATAAGACTGTTAAATATACATAAAGAAATTAAATGCATTGTTGTTTATATCTCCATTATTTTATTAATGACAATGTTGACACATTATTCATTATAATCTTAATGGCTTACCGGCCAGTAAGTTAATTATAAAAGAGGTGATACACCACAGTTTCTCCCCTAGCTTTGGACCAAGGAAGCAGCTAGGAGCTGGTCAATGTGCCTACGCCAGACAGAGCCGTCATCAGTTATTATTTTATAATGCAGTCTCCCTAAACGTTCCTGAATGGTCCCGAAACGCCAGCGCTGCGTGGAGCCGACGGAATAATCACGGGCCTGGATGCGGTCACCTGGATTGAACTCCTTGATAAGATGTGGCTGGTGTTTAACTGATGGTGGTCGGAGTTCCCCTCTCAAGAACATGGCATGTAGAGACGTGCGTACCTCCCTACCAAACATAAGCTCGTAGGGGGTCAGGCCGTTAGCGTCCGGCGTTCGACGAAGTCGTGTTTTAGTCGTGAGGAGCTTTTGATATATTGTGCCTCCTTCCCCCTCTAAGCTACGTAATATCCTTTTCACGGTTTGAACGTATCGTTCGGCTTGACCGTTCGTTGCTGGATGGTATGGAGCAGACGTCTTATGAACGATCATACTGTCTTTGAGGAATGCTTCAAACTCTTCTGAGATAAATTGTCGTCCGTTGTCAGAAACTAAAATTCGTGGTATTCCAAAGGTGCAAAATAATTCTTTCAGTTTTTGGACGCACCAAGTAGTTGTTGTGGTTTTGGTAGGTATTATCTCAATCCATTTTGAAAATGCATCTACTATTATAAAAAGTTGGTGACCCTGGAAAGGTCCCGCAAAATCAATGTGCAATCTTTGCCAAGGTCCATCAGGTCGTTCCCAATGATGAAGTGGTGCTTTTTCAGGTTCATTCTGTTGTAGTCTGCAAGTTCTGCACGATCTCACCTTCTTTTCGATGTCGTTATCAATCCCCTTCCAATATACAAAACTGCGCGCCAATAGCTTCATCTTAACTATTCCAGGATGGCCGAGATGTAGTTCATTAAGCACGCGTTCGTGAAGTGTTCTAGGGATAAGAACGCGCGCTCCTCTTAGTATACAGCCGTCATGTAATGTGAACTCATTGTCCTTGAAACCGAGTGTTCTTAGCGAGGTCCCTGAATTAAGCGCCTGTAGTAGAGGTCTGTGTTCTGAATCATTTTTAGTCTCAGTTGCTATCGTATTTGGGTTGATGTCTATAGTATTAATTTGCTCTAATTGGAAATTGTAGTTCTGGTCTATTTTATTAATCCTTGTAGACTCTATTGGAAATCTTGATAGGTAGTCGGCATTGGAGTTATTCGCTGAAGTTCTATATTCAATATTATAGTCAAATCCGGACAAGAAGTGGGCGTAATGAAATAACCTCATAGTGCTCATTGCTGGTAAGGTTTTATTTGGATGAAATATGCTTGTAAGTGGTTTGTGGTCTGTTATGAGGGTAAATTTTCGGCCGTAGATATAGTAGAAAAATTTTTTTTAGTCCCCAATAAATTGCCGTAGCTTCTTTGTCAATTTGACTATATCTTTTCTCGCTGTCTGATAATGTTCTCGAGGCAAACGCAACAGGCCTCTCTGATCCGTCAGTAAGTCTGTGTGATAGGACTGCACCAAGCCCTAGTGGTGAAGCATCAGTAGCCAATACTAGTGATTTTGTTGGATCAAAGTGTATCAATACTCTTTCGCTTAATATTTCTTTTTTTGATTTTGGTGAAGGCTTCTTCGCACTGTGTAGTCCATTGGAAGCGTGATTCTTTCTTTAATAAGTTGTTCAAGGGATTCGTGATGGATGCGAGATTGGGTATGAATTTATTATAGAAATTTGCCATACCGAGAAACGTTCTCAATTCTGCAATGTTTACTGGGCGTTCTGTTTTATTATAGCATTTATCTTATCCTTGTTTTGTGCAGGCCATCTTTATCTATAGTGTGCCCTAGGTAATTTATACTTGTTTTAAAAAAAGGCACTTATCCTTATTTACTCTGAGGTTGCTTTCTTTCAGTTTATCTAGCACAAGCTTAAGTCTTTGTAACAATTTTTCCTTTGAATCTCCTTGAATAATTATATCATCGAAAAGCATTTGACTCCTTCCAGCCCTGCAAGAGTCTGTCCATAAATCCTTGCCACAAGCTCGGCGCGACTTTCACACCGAACATAAGTCTGTTTACTTTGTATGTGCCTTTGTGTGTACTGAGTGTTTGTAGCATTGCGCTTTCGTCGTCCATGACCATATTAAGGTATGCTTGAGTTATGTCGAGTGTACAAAATAGCTTGCCGCCGTTCATTTCTGCAAAGATATCCTCTATCATCGGTATTGGGTATTGTTCATCCAATATAACTTTATTTAGTGTAACTTTGTAGTCTGCGCAAAGTCGGATTGACCCGTTCGGCTTGACAACTGGTACCACTGGGGTTCCCCACTCAGAGTGGTCAACTTTCGTAATGACCCCTAGCTTGCAAAGTCGCTCTATTTCTTCATCTACTTTAGTTTTTAAAGCGTAGGGTATTCTTCGAGGTTTGATAAAAATTGGTTGTGTGTTTTCTTTAAGGTTCAAGTGTCCCTTGTAATTAGGTATTTTACCCAGGTCGGACTTAAAGACTGAGGTTTTATAAAGTTGTAAGAGTTGGTCTAGTTCTAAGTTCTTTGTATGTTGAATAGTTTTTATATCTGCTAAGTTCAAGCTTTCCAGTTCCTTTATCCAACTGCGTCCAAAAATAGGATCTACGTTGCCATTGATTAAATATAGTTTACCGTGAAATTCCTTCTCTTGGTATTTGCATTTAACGTAAGTGACTCCGACTGGTTTTATTACTTCTCCTGTGTAAGTGCGAAGTTTAATATCTGTGTGGAACAGTCTTTTTCCAATATTCAGGTTTCTATAGTCTCGCATTGACATTGACGTTAATGTTGCTCCAGTATCAAATTCCATTTTCAGCTTCGCGTTCTCGATCTGTACTGATATCATAAATTTCTCAGTTCTTTCGCCAGATATCATATTGATGTCGTTCCAGTCATCGTTATCGCTATTGTTCGGCTCTTCTAGTTGGTGTGAATTGGGACTTGGTGCCTTGTAGCGCAGATTATGGTTGCGTTGTAGGCAAACGCGGGCAAGATGGCCGATTTTATTGCATTTCCGGCAGGTGACTTTGCTGGCGTTACATGTCCTGGTTTCATGAGAAGATCCGCAGCGAAAACATTTACCTAATAAATCTCGGCGTGTGATTTGTCTTGAGTTTAAAGTTTTAGGTCGATATGTGTTTGTAGAAACTTTGTCAATACTGCCGTTACTCGTGCTGGGTAATACATTTGTGGCAATAGTGTCGTTTTCTGTTTTTCCCATTTCGATTGATGTTGCTATTTGAACTAGTTCTTTAAATGTGCATTTATTATGATCTTGTAAAATTTTTGTTCGTGCGTCATTATCTTTTAAGCCTCGTATGAATTGTAGGCATAGGAAATTTTCTGATGTGTTCTTGTCACAATGTTGGCAATTAAATTCGCAGTTTGTTGTTAATTTTTTTAGTTCTGCTGTGAATTGAGCTATAGTTTCATCAGATTTTTGTATTCTTGATATGAATTTATGTTGTAGGGCCCATTTGCTAGGTTTTGGATCTAAATATTCATTAAGTGTTTTGGTGATGAGATCAAATGACATATTAATTGGTTCTTCTGGGCATACTAAGTCACAGAGCTTTTCATGGAGCTCTGGTGATAATGTAGATAGTATAATGTTGGTTTTTGTTTGATCTTTGGTAATATAATTCAATCGAAAGTAGGCTTCCAGTCTTTTCTTAAAGTTGTTGAAAGTTTCTGATGCTCCTAGTGGTTGAAATTGTATTTTAGGTATGCTCTCACGTACCTGCTGCTGGTCATGTAACTGTTCATTATGATGTTGCGCTCGATGTTGTTGTTCTTGCTGTCGTTGGTTTAGTTTCTTTTTCGTTAATAGTTTCGTGATAATTGTTGTGTACAGCTCTTCGAAATCGTATCTGTACTCCTGTTCTTGCTCGTAAGCGGTCTCGTCATGCTGGTCGACGGTGTGGTCTTCGATCCTTTGCTGAAGCTCTCGGAGAGACTTTATCGCTGTATTCAGCCTCTCAGAGCGAGCATCGATGTCCTCGTCAGACATCGACGCCCTCGATGTTACATATTTTTCTATTCTAGTGAGTAACCCTCTTTGGGTACTCCGCTGTTTTTTTACTTTTTCCATTCGTGATCGTGGGTTTAAAACTCGTCGCCAATGTTAAATATACATAAAGAAATTAAATGCATTGTTGTTTATATCTCCATTATTTTATTAATGACAATGTTGACACATTATTCATTATAATCTTAATGGCTTACCGGCCAGTAAGTTAATTATAAAAGAGGTGATACACCACAAAGACTACGGTATCCCCTGCCTGTCGTAGGAGGCGACTAAAAAGGTCCTCGGGTTCACCAGGCGACAAGAGTGGGGGCCTTTGCAAGTGCAAGGCGACATCGGCTAGCCCGTGTCGTCTTGCACTGTGAGGGCACAGGGGGGAGGAAGTAACCGTCTCTCCCCCGGGTTGCGCTCTTCTTGAGCATATTGCAGAAGGGTTCCGATGCGTTCCTCTGAAGATCTCGGAGCCCCTCACCATGCACCGACGAAGGGCCACCGGGGAGGCTTTAGTGGGTCAAACACCACATAACCACCGCCTTCCCCTCAGAAGGCGGGGTATGTTTTTAAAGATTTCCTCCCCGTTAACCAAAAACTTTAAGCTAAAAACTTTAAACTAATTAAACTTTAGTTTGGTAATTTGCTTCTTGTTTGATTTTATGTACAGTAAAGTTATATCTATCTATAAGAAAACAATTAACCGTCGGCCAAAATATACACTCTAGCGAAGCTATTCGATGAGTAATAAAACGTTTTCCATGCCGGTCACAGCATTGTTCCATACATCAACGACAGGCTTTTGACTTGTGCGGGCAGCGTGAACTCTAATTGATGTTTCACCCCATTGCCGATGTAACAGCCGTCCAAAAGAAATGAATTGTTGCGTGAAAATACACTACGTAATACGTTGGGAGCATTGTCGTTTTCAACGAATTGTTCCGGTTACGGTATAATGATGATGTCCAGACCGATTTCGACCATGACAACTGTGTCCCTGGACAAGGATTTTAATTACGACACTTCGTTCAGGTTGTAGGGCTTAGGTTTTCTGCCCTCTCGTGTGCTCTTTGGTGGCTGGGTCAAGGTTCCATCAATATAATTATAATGGACTCTAGTCGGCGGGTCTTCAGTTTATATCGCTTTGTGTAGAGTTCTTAACGCCGCTCAATTTAGAAATTATGGAATAAGCAAGGTGTATACAACGTGTAACGTGTGTATTTTGTATAACCGATTCTATAGAGAATTGGAAAAATTGTGGCTTGAACGAGGATGTTGTGACTGGAATCGAAAAAAGTATGCTACAAGGTAAATTTACACTGAGGAAGTGGGATCGGTAAAGACTCTGAGAACAAGGTGTACAGATTAGTGACATGTTAAAAAAGAGGCAGTTAAGGAGGCCATATTTTTCTAAAGAAGTCTGCGATTTTTACTTACTCTCGGGATGGGCGTGAGTGCTTGTATTGTATTTATGCTCTTTCAAATTCAAAACATTTCCACTATATAAGCAGATACCATCGAAATTTTCAGTAAATAAAAATTTGTTACTGTATTTATTGAAACTGCAAGTTTTTAATGAATGTAACGCAATCATGAATAAAATCTCATCTCACTTTGTATAACATTTTTGTTTATAAGTTTTATTTTAGATTGTCTTATTCATTTATTTATTCTTATTTGTCGTTGTTAACAGGGGAGGAGTGGAAATCTTTATTATGGGTTTTGAGGGATTCTTACCCACTAAAACCCCCGATGGGCCTTGCTTGATGCCTGGTGAGGGGCACCGAGATCGCTATTGGAACTCACCGAAAACTCTGCACTATGCTTAGGAGACCACTTGCTAGGAGGTTAATCCCTCCCCAGACCCTGTAGTGCAAGGCGACACGGGCCAGGCAAAGTCAGGATCCACGACGACAAGGCCACCTTGTCGCTCTGTAAACCTGAAGCCCTTTTAGTGGCCTTCTACCACAGGCAGGGGATATCAAGCCTTATTCTACTCCATATATTTATCTATATATATATAGATAATATGTATATATATATATATACATCAACGTCTAGGCAACGACGACGAATACGTATATATATATGGTTCTTACTTAGAATTTATAACATTAAATTAGTTTATCTGTACCGGTGTTATAATTTTTGTTGTTTCAAATAAATAATAAATTAAAAAAAATACATTATCGAATGAGCCGTGGTAGCTCAGTGTCCGGGTTCGATCCCCGGTGCCGGCACCAATAAATTTGTTGTTGCAATTTTATGTGCTGATTAACCACGCGCTCGGCGGTGAAGGAAAACATCGTGAGGAAACCTACATGTCTTAGAAAATTTTTCTACGAATGTGAAGTCTGCCAATCCGCATTAGGGCCGTCTCTTTACAGAGAAGGCCTCTGCCCAACAGTGGGACATATATATTATATATATAAAGGCTGTAACTTTAACTTTAATATTATCGAAACAATAAAAATTTCGCACACGCATTCGTATTTAGAACAATGACAATTAAAGAATTTTAAAATCATGATTGGATATTTCGAATAAAAGAATTTGAAACGGTTCAATTATAATTATTAAAATTCTCTACGATTCGAGCTCGGCGCTATTTGGCTGAATGATTTCATTAATTTCCCAGGTTGCCTATAAAAAAATACTCGTAGTTTTTTATTCTCATATCCGATGTTAAGTTTATTTATTTAGCGATCGAACTTTGATTTTATGAAATACTAGTGTACCTAGCACGCTTCGCCAATCTAGATCTAGCTAAGCTTTGCTTTATTTTATTTAAACAATAAACTTACATTATTAAATATTTAATTTAACTCTCACAATATATTAAATTATTCATTTCTCTCCGTATTCATTCTCTTCTTGAGCGGGTGAAGATCATTACCTACACCCATGTACATATCAGTAAATACAATATCATTTGTACAAAAACATATCGGGCTCAAGTTAATGTCAGAAATAAAAGTACGACGTATGGCGTGTTTGACAGTTCAAAAAGAGGAGTGCTCCGATCGTCATCAAACTGTGCACGATTATTCGCCAGGTCAATTTGAAGATTCCCTGAAAGTTTCATTGGAATCGGTCCAGCCGTTTCGGAGCCTATATGGAACAAACCCGCACATTTTCTCTTTTATTTACATATTATTCTACTCTATTAATCGCAATAAATCCAAATATTAATCAGTGGGAATAACATGTAATAGTTATCGTATAAAAAGGGGAGGGGAGTGAGTAACGTCCTCCCCCGGGAAGTGCTCTCCTTGAGCATAGTACAGAGGGGCTCCGGTGCGTCCCACGTGAGATCCCGGAGCCCCTCGACATGCACAGAGGAAAGGGCCACCGGGGAGATTTTAGTGGGTAAAAACTCCACATAACCGCCGCCTTCCCCGCACGTCCCGGGGAGGTTACTCCCTCCCCCCCTGTGCCCTCGCAGCGCAAGGCGACACGGGCCAGCCGATGTCGCCTTCTTCCCGGGTCCACTTTGGTGGACGACTCAGGCCCCCACCCTTGTTGCCCAGTGAACCCGGGGCCCCTTTTAGTCGCCTTCTACGACAGGCAGGGGATACCGTAGTCTTATTCTTGAGAGCCCAGAACTACAGGGCTGGAGAATTAATTAGAACCTAACCTAACTCTAAAAATGAATTATTGAAATTGGTCAGCGTAATATTGAGTTATTCGTCTACATATACACATACTTGATACAAATTTAAGACTTATATGGTTTTGTCATAGATACCATTGTCAGAATTGAACCAAATTGAAATGGGAACACATGGGAAGCACCGGCTTTGGAATTGGAAATCATCAACATCGGTTAAAAACTTCCTTTTTTGAAGTCGTTTTTAAAATACAACAAACGATTTCATTGGTGCTGCCTGGGGTCGATCTCGTGTTTTTTTTTGGACGAACTAACACAGTTGGCCAGAGAAGCTGGCCTTTACTGCTTCACCGGATTGAGAGGTGACATAGTTCTTAGGTCGCTTAGCCTGTACCTCTATTAGGTGGTAACTCGACACAAGGGCCGAACCACGACTCGGTCGGTAGCTATTTTATTAACAAAATCTATTGGGACAATCTTAGCTAAACTAACTTATATGCCACTTCGGGAAGCGTTAGCGCTGGGAGAAGAAGTGGCGGAATCTCCAGCAACGCTCCTAATCTTATCAAAGGGGTTGGGTTTTCCCATAAAATTCTTATATCGCGCAAGAATTTTTCGCAACCTCCGACGGTCGCGAATGGACGCTTTGTAGATTTGATGTCGTGTTATTAGCGTACTGTTTTTCAGTGTACAGTCAGAGTGTACTTCAGGCGTGTTTCTGTTGTGAATTGCTATTATAGGTAGGTAATTTAATCAACTTGTTAAAACAATCGTAACGAATGAGCTTGTTATTCGTAGCCGCTTCGAGCTTCATATGTTCCGACGCACGTTCGGAATGAGTAAATGTCCTAAAGCACTTACCAAATTATATAAACATTGTTGTTCAACGATGAGATAACCTTCCTAAACCGGTTAACGTACTGAGTAAATATAAAAATACATCAAGTGTTTATTCACGTCTTGGATGTATGATAGTGCAAGGTGGAACTGAGAGAAATTGAAGAGCAAGAAAAATATGAAATTGTAACAAGGAAAACATTGTACGAAAAGGTAAAGGAAGGTTGTGTTATACCACATATTTAATAAAGTTTATTTAACCAATACAATTGAATTTTTAGCCAGAAGATAACGTGATATAGTAAATATTACGTTACCATCAAACGACGACTTCAAGGACGCAAAAAATGCGTCTGTCTATTCGAGGTAAGATAATATTTTCTGAAATAAAACTTATTTATACACGCATGACTACGGGAGTGAGCTGGTAAATGCGTTACGAAATGTGTGATCGGGCGAGGCGAAGGGAGATATAAGTTAGTGAAGACAGAAAGAGAGAGTCACGTGTCTAAATCTAAGGCACAATACAGGTCTATTGTCTATATCAAATTGTAGGAGCTAGATAAAGCAGTGTGCGTGCACATTTTTCTCTCTTTTGAACAATCGCGTATATATATATATATTATTATATATATATAAATATATACATATAGATGGAGCTAAATAAGTGTTAGCTAACACCACATGGCACCCAGCGGTTGTGACGTATATATATATATATATATATTACTTCCAATGATATCTTAGTGATTTATTTATACGTTATTATATCTATAATTCATAATTAATAATTCAGTTAATCATCACATTAATTTGGCGTTATAAACAATAGTTTAAATTAGTTCGTTATCTGACTTCTATTTAATTTTGTAAAGAGATTGTAAGGACGCGCCATTTTGACCGTATTCGTTAACATTTATTGTTACAGAGGGAAATCATACGTTAAAACAATACCTTTTTTTTTGTTATCGGGGAGGAAATCTTCAACAAGATACTTCTGGGGGGAGTTATGTGGGGTTTTTACCCACTAAAACCTACCCGGCGGCCCTTCTTTGGTGCATGGTGAGGGGCTCCGGGATCTCCAGAGGAACGCACCGGTGCCTTTCTGCACTGTGCTCTTAGGAGAGCACATCCCGGGGAGGGAGTAACCTCCCCCGCCGGTGTTCCCCCCTGTGCCCTCACAGTGCAAGGCGACACGGGTCAGCCGATGTCGCCTTCTTCCCGGTTCCACCTTGGCGGACGCCAAAGCCCACCCTTGTTGCCCAGTGAACCCTAGGCCCCTTTTAGTCGCCTTCTACGACAGGCAGGGGATACCGTAGTCTTATTCTTGAGAGCCCAGAACTAAAGGGCTGAACGTTAAAATAATACGTTGTACAACGTTACGCTGATTTAATTAAAGGCGAGTTTATTAGTTATCGGATTGTTTTATTACAGAAGTTATACTGCGGTCGTGTGGTCGTTCTAAACCACACTCGTTTTTTTAAAAAAACGAAACATTTGTTTCGTCCCAAAGTAACAAGGCGGAAAGGATCAGCTGTGACTGACAGCTCCAGCATCCTTCCTTTGTCAACTTGATAAATGAATGTCCAACTAGCCTGATGTATTAATATCAACCACAATGGAGTTGGCGGTCGGACATTTCAACGGAGCGGTAATCCTCAACATAAATGAAAATAAATGAACCAAATCCGTTTTAATGGTGTCAACAACTTTTTATATGGTAACACTCTATTTTACTTAACTTAGTAACCTAGTAACTCCAAGAGACATTGTAGCTCAGTGCTCGGGCGGGCGTCTCAAATTGCATATATACTCGTGAGCAAAAAATAAAGGGTCGGTTAAGAAAGTTTGAATATCTCGGAAGATAAAGACGAAATAATGATATTATATTATAACGACTAACTATTTATATGTATAACGACTATGTTATTTTTAGTTATATAAAGAAAAGAACACATTTAATTTTTTTGTATACTTATTTATTGCTTTACTGACAACGAAGAGAATATCGTCAACCAAAGCCATCGCTTTTATATTCTGCCCCCTCCTCTCCTCTCCTCGCCTCGCCCCTCCTCGCCTCATAATCTGCGCTCCCACCTCTCCCTTCCACCGCGTTATTCGCTCCCATATCCGCTCCTCACCATTCCTTCCGTTACAATTTTTTTTTTTATTAATTTATTAATATTTTAGAAAAAGGATATCTTATGTAAACTTGAATAATACAGTATTTTTCATTAAATTTTATTTTTATTTAAAAAAATTACTTACTTTAAAAGTACTTAGTGTCGCCACATGGACATAATATTTTCATTACTGAATAACTTTAAAGGTAGTTTGATGAGAGTTTGGTTAGATGGAGAGTTCTGATTAATTCTATTTCGTAGTATTCCTATTCTATTTGAAGTTGATTTTGTTTTTACGGGTAAATATACTTGTTTGTAGTACATTTTATTTTTCTTGCAAAAAAGTTTGTACCGCTTGTCTCTTTCTCCGTTGACGTGTGGTTCTAGTAGACTGCATTTTCACATAACATGAGCCTGGAATAGGGTCTTTGTATTTCTCATAAATATATTTGTAAAGTCCCAAGGCACAGTGGCCTATGATAAATTCGTCAACTTAGTCACAAGGGTAAACTATGTCATACTTTGACAACTTCGACATTGTTTATAGCTTAGTGGATATTGTTCCTTTGAGGCGTGCATAAGTTTATATTTTTGCTGTGTTTCTAAATCATATTCTAACAATACATTATTAAATTTGTTAGCAATTGTTAGTTCTACTATATGCTAATGCTTTAAGGCAGTGGTGGGCAAACTACGGCCCGCGGGCCAAATCTGGCCCGTTAAAGCATTTCATCCGGCCCGCCAAGACTTTGTTTTTAATATTTTTGATGTGTTATTGTAAAATTGTTTCTGTTTTATTTATAACAGTAGTGTTTATAAGGTTTAAAACCATTAAAAATTCTCGGTTTTTTTAAAAAAAAATTATAACGCCGTAAATTTTTACGTAAAAAAAATAATTGCCATCAACAATTTGTGTAATTTGCTTAATTAGCTTTTAATTATTTTGTTAAATAGATTTTATAAACATTTTTTCGGTTAAATTTTAGCCCCTTTTAAAGTGTTTCTTACAATTTGTGGCCCGCCAACCAAAAAGTTTGCACACCACTGTTTTAAGACATAAATAAATATTACAATCTATAAATTATACTTATGAATTAGAATAAGATAATGGACTGACTAATATAAAAGTACTTTAGTTGAAATTTAGGATCAAAAAAGTTTAGAATAAGTATGTTACGCCGGAGGAAAAGCCCTTTACAAGTGAACCTCTGAGAGAAAGTTAGTAAGGCTTTATGAAATTACCTCTAAAACTCTTGATGTTTTGCTCAAATCTGTCAATAACAACTGTTGTGTGCGATGTTGAGCAAGGAAGCTCACAATTGATAAAAACACATGCCATGCAATGCCGAAGCAGGCATGTTGATAATATAGGGTGACAATAATTGCCTACAGAAACACCGATGTTTTTGTTTATTTTAAAAAGATCGTATAATAAGACATATATATTTAGGAGTAAGACCAAAAACCGACTTCAAATCGTATCAAACGTTATTACGCACAGACGCCTCTTAATACCGAAGTAATTGTTACGGAATCTTTCGTTTAAGATGTTTAGTTTTTTGTAAAATTTAAGTGCTTTCAGTGTGGTCCCATTTAAATTTGGTCCAATTCTGACAATGGGTTCTTCTTCTTCTTCTTCAATGAGAAATCCATATAAATGTACAATCTATAAAAAAACAATCAAGTATGTTTTTTATTTTTTTTTGCGTGTAAACTAGTGGTGATATAGTCGAAAGATAGTACGCGCTAGTTTAGTAAGTGCCTATTCACTCTACTTTTAAAGGCTCCCACGTCGTACTTGGACGGAAAGACTGACGCCGGCAACTTATTCCTCTCCTTTGCTGTACGCACGATGAACGACGACTCAAATTGCTTCGTTCGGAGGCGCGGCACATCGACTACAAAAGGGTGGAGACCCGCCGAGTGTCTAAACGTCCGAAGGTAGAATGGGGATGGGGGAATTAACTCGTGTAATTCCTGTGCACACTCTCCAAAGTGTAATCTGTAAAACACCGAAAGGCTGGCCACCTTGCGCCTGTGCTCAAGACTAACTAGGTGTAGATCTTGGTCACCTATCAACTTTTTGGCCCGCCTCTCCATGGAATCCAGTGCCGCGAGTTGGTATTTGGCTGCACCTGCCCAATGTGCGCTACAAAAGGACGGATAACTCAATACAACGCCAACCAATTTCGATGATTCATTTTTGTTGGAAAGGACGCACTTTTGGAGTAGTTTGATGAAAGTTTAGTTAGGTTCTGATTAATTCTAGTTTGTAATATTCTTACGATAGTTCAAAGTCGGTTTTAGTTTTTGCTCGTAAATATACTTGTGTTATTTAAAAAAATTATTACATTTTATACCATACCAGTTTGTATATTCTCTTAATAACGTCCACGAGTTTTAATAACAGTTCATAACGGCTAAGACCACAACGTATATTGCTTCTTAGATTGCTATCTCGGTGTACAAGGGTAGGATGGACGCAGATTTACGTCCCAAAGGAGACTATACAGCGTTACTATAATAGGGTACACACGTAAGTAATTTTAATAACAAAAAAATGCTCGTATAACATTTTAATCTAGCAAGGTAGATAGAGATAGATGGTTATTTATCAATGTTAAAACAACATTTGAACAAAATTGAAAATGCGAATTGAAAAACGATATTGTTTCAATGTATTTTTAAGATATTTTCCATTAAAATATTCATTAAAAACAAAAATAAGCTATAGACTTCGCTTTCGATCATTTTTAAAACATCTTTTTCTTGGACTCTGACCGTTGGGCTGGTCCACAAGCTGAAAGTCGCACAACGAGCGCGAGCGATGGAAAGAGCATTCTCTAAGGGATAGAATCCGAAATTAGGAAATTGAACGGAGCAGGCCGGCCACATCTGATAAGTCAGTGACGGTAGATGGGGAAGGAAAGTCTTGGAATGGAGGCCACGCATGGGGCGCAGATGGACCGACGACCTTATAAGGATAGCCGGAAGTGATTGGATGCGGAAAGCGGAGGAACGTATGTGGCATTGGGGAAGACCTATTTTCAGAAGTGGATAGACACAGGCTGATGATGAAGATTGTCTTTTTCTTACCTCTTCGACTGTACATAACAAATGGGAACTTATTTCAGAGAAACTGTAAAAAATTATCAAAACGGAAGCATACGGAAATCCGTATTCAAACTAAGACTAAGGTTGGTCTTTAAAAATTTCCAATATAAATAAATTAAAAAAAAATACAAATTTTAAATAAATATTACAACGTAAAAATACATATTATTGTAATAAGTTACGTTTCTTAATTTTAAGATTAAATAACAGTCAAATTTCGGTCATAAGTTAGCATAATTTATATGGCAATTGGTCTATAAATTTTGGATTGCATCCAGCTTACCTCTGGAAGGCGGCCAATATGCACGACTAAATCCATTCAAGTACGCTGTCACACCCCTGTGATACTATTGAATTAGTCGCCTTTGAATACGTTTTTTTTTAAATTGTATGTCAAGTATTAAAAATATTGCTAATGTCATCGAACCTTTGTAATAAATGTTTTATCAAAGTACAATAATTTGTGGACAGTCCGTTGAAAAGCTTATTATTTGAAGCGTCAATAGCCTAATGGTTTAGGGTACGGACTGCAAATCGTATGGTCGTGGGTTCGAATCCACCATTCGACTATTGCCGTGAACCATGTCCTAGCACAAGCTTAAGCTTAGTTGGAATGGTTAACAAGATAGTTAGTAATATTTCTGATAAAAAAAAAGAAATATTGCTAGCTTTCTTTAAAAAAAAAAAAATTATGACCGAGTGTTGTTTAGAGTTAATATGAGCCGTGGCAGCTCAGTGTTCGGGCGGTCGCCTCAAGTTGTATACTACGCTAGCAACCTGTGTTTGATTCCCGGTCAGCACCACCATTAAATTTGTTCTTGCAATTTTATGTGCTGATTTACCACGCAATCGGCGGTGAAGGAAAACATCGTGAGGAAACCTACGTGTGCTGTAAATTTTTCTAAGCCATGTGAAGTCTGTGATACCGTACTGGGGGCGCTGGACTATGCCCTCATACCCTCTTTACAGAGATGGTGCCCAGTAGTGGGACATATATAAAGGATGTAACTTTAATCATAGATAATGAATATTCGAATTAATTTATAAGTTTACTGAATAAGGTAAATAATGTATAATATATCGTCACTTTAGTTTAGTAGTAACGCTTTTTTTTTTTATTATTCTTATATTGCAACCACAGACCTGTGTCCGTGCTCTTTTCCCAATACACTTAAATTGTTTACTCTGCATTTGTTAAAAGTGCCACTTCTACAGTTACTATTTTCCTTATTTTTTTTTTGGATATATATAATGCCTGAATTTGGAGGTGGCCAGAGATTTGGGTTCACGCGTCGCAGACGCCCCGCTGTGTCCCTGCTTCTCATGGCCATTTTCAGGTTGTAGTCCACTATCTCCTCCCTTGATGCGGCCATTGCCTTTGTCATCAGTCTTCCTGTGGCGTCGTCACAGTCATCTGTATAATAGACACAGCTGACGGTGTGCCGGGATATCGCCACTACAGCAAGTTGGACGCTGTCGTGCAGTTGCAGTTTTTTCGTCACTGTTCTGATGACCACCACTGACCCGTACGTGAGGCCTTGGGCCTCGTGCACGGTAAGGATGCGCGAACCTGACCCCGATTCGGATCCCTGGTTGGAAAGGGATTCTTTTTCCGTCTGGGTGTATACCAGGTATAGTGTGTCGCTATCTAGCTTAGAACTACCTACTTTCTTGAAACTATCTATATATATGAACTATATTTGCTGAATTCAATGCTTCTATGTGGGGGAATATCACGTTACTACTAGAATTCGGTTCGTTTGATTTGAGACTTAGACAACTAACTTGTACAACAGCCTCCAATGGACCATGTTCCAGAGGGAACTCTTAAAGACAAATACGGGCTTATAGTGTTTATGATGCTATGAGTTGAATGTACTTAGATTATATTCACGGGAATTGCTCAGTGAATGTAACTTAATTATTCTTTAATATACTTTCGGGACTTTACATCTATTTGTCCCAATTTACAAAAAACGAACTCCTTCGTAGGTAATTGTTTCATTTTTTTTAATTTTTTCCACTAAAATGCTTTAACAACAACAAAAGGATTTTATGAACTTGGCTTGCAGATTATTTTTAAACATAAATGTTTTCTTAGCTCTTCAACAATAAATAACAACTAGGAACTTATTTCAAAGAAACTGAAAAAATATTATCACAACGAAAGCATACGGAAATTTGTATTCCAACTAAACTCAAGGTAGTTCTTTAAAATTGCTATTAAATTATTTAAAAAAAATCCAATATAAAAAGTAAAAGAAAACTACTTATGGTGATGGTTAAAATGTGGATCCGGGAGGAAGTCAATACGGAGTGGTCCCGTGTTGCCTTAGCACAGCGAAGTTGCTGGTAGCTTCGAGGAAACTCCTCCCGTGGGTAATGCTACGATTCAGAGCAGAGGAGCATTGGTGCGTTTTTTTTTAATTTTCAAAATTAGTTTGTGTTACGTGCTGAAGATCCGTTATAAATAAATAATAACTGCTGGTAACATTTGACGTAGTCATCTATATTCAAAATAGTACAATTACTTATCACATTCGTCTCTGCCTGCATAGTTCTTTTATAGTAACCTTAAGTTATTCACCAAAAAATTAATTAATAAGCATATTGACGCTGGAAAGCAAAAACGTAGTAAGTGACACATATGGCCATTTTTACTTTTTTACGTCGTTGGAACCAAAAAAAAAGACTTGTAACAATTAGATGAAAAATAGTGAAAATAGGATTTTCAAGATTGATACTTCTCTTTTATTTTTTGTACCGTAAAACGATAATAAATATTGTGTCCAAAAAACGACAGTTTTAGGTCCACAAATACTAAAGTTATAATTTTTTTTTTAAAAGTTGAAATGTTTTTCAGCTCTGGTGAACAATTTCACTTTTGTGGGTTACTACGTTTTGGTTTTCCAGCGTCGATATATTGTTTACAATAGATGGACAACGTATGACTCTCGAAATCGATATAATTTGTTTCATGTCACATATCTATATAAAAATGAATTGCTGTTCGTTAGTCTCGCTAAAACTCGAGAACGGCTGAACGGATTTATCTTATCTTGATCATAAAATGTTCGTGGAGGTCTAGGGAATGTTAGGTGAGAAAAATTAGAATAACTGCCGGGAAAACCTAAAATATAGCCCTTTTCTATTTCCCAAACAAACGTTTTTTTCTAAATAAATTGTAGAGTCAATTTGAACTTTATATCATAGCAATAATGCATATTTTACATTAAACATACTCTCTGTTGGCTAAGAATTGTAGGTATCCTAACGTCAAAAAGTTACATTAAGGAACGGCAATTTGCACATTATTACTACAGCACAAAGTTTAAATTCAATCTTATATTTCGCGAACCCGACCAAATTGAATAGTCACAAAATGTAATAGATCATCAATAGTAATTTCAATTTGGTCGGCTTCGCGATATTATTTCTTATGTTTTAGTTTGGGTTCTCATTCATAAATCAACGGTGTTCAATCAATTTTGATCGCTAAGTTCGCCTCTTAATTTGAAGTCGAGGTTTTTTAGTGGGTCACAGAAAGTTCGTGGAAGCGAAGATACTTCGGTCACCCGAGCCGAACCCCACACACCTATCATCGGGGTGACAGTTCTGTTCAGGAGAATTTTTTGCTTCGACTATAAAAGGAAGTAACAAAAAATTGCCTCATTCGAAATCTTTTTAACAGAACGAAGTCTGTCGGGTCCGCTAGTTTCAAATATAAATTATCAATGTCGAGGAGAAATTGAATGACCGTATTATGATGCAAAATTATTTGAACATAATTTATTGACATAATAACCAGTCAATAAATCATAGAAGTTCGGGCTTTATAACCAACTGTGTAAAAAGATTATCATAAGAAAGGGACGCTTTGATGAAGAAAGTGACCGTTCGACCTCTGAGATAAGATTCAGCCCTTGAGGACAATGTAAAAACAAATATATGAGGTAGAGAATAACATTTTATATTGAATTAGACTTACGACTAAGGCACCTAGTGTTTTGAAGATAAAAATTACAATAAATGGAATAGGTACTCTCAATATTAGACTTTGGATGTACAGACAGGTGTCCCTTTTAGAAAAAACATAAAGATCGTATATATATAGGTCCAATGAAAATTCATTAAAATTTTAAATTATCGCTGTTTTAATACAAATACTAATTATTGCGAATAACTCACAAAATATTAACTGTTATCTTTAGAGTAGAGCCGTGGTAGCTCAGTGTCCAATCAAGTTGCATAGTAGCACTAGCAACCCGAGTTCGATATCCGGTGCCGGCACCAATAAATTTGCTGTTGTAATTTTATGTGCCGGCACCGCTGAGCGCTGTTTTACACTCAGCGGTGCCGGCACATAAAATTACTTACGGCTACATGTCTTAGAAAAATTTTCTAAGACATGTGAAGTCTGCCAATCCGCACTAGGGCCTGTGAAGGCCTAGGAGAAGGCCTGTGCCCAGCAGTGGGACTTATATAAAGGCTGTAACTTTATCTTTAGGAAGCCGCCGCATTTAGTTTGATCTCATGACTCTTTTTTTTTTAAAGAAAGCTAGCAAAATTTCTTTTTTTTTCAGAAATATTACTAACAATCTTGTTAACCATTCCAAGCTTAAAACTTGTGCTAGAAAATGGTTCACGGCAATAGTCCAATGGTGGATTCGAACCCACGACCTTACGATTCGCTTTCCGTACCCTAAACCATTAGGCTATTGACGCTTCAAACATTATACGCTATAACATTCTAAATGATAAAATTGATTCTCCTGTACTTCTTTGTAAAGTAAATTAAAATAGTAACCCGTTTGCCCGCTCGCTCTTTACCAACACCACACATTTTGGTACCACCACGACTTCACAACTGAACACGCAACAGTTTCTTTTTTGCACCATCAGCTTTTATAAAAAAAACTTTTATGATAATGACATATTTCATAAAATAACGTAATTAAATTGTAATTGAATTCACTGGCTTAATCTTGCTGTTAGTATAAAATATTGGGTACATCTTGTCAATATTTTAAATTTATATCGTGTCACTTATTTTGTATTACAAGACTGATTGTACCAAAATAAGTATAAATAAATAAATATATAAATAAGACACTTTTAACGAACACCTGTCCTATAATTAAACAATATTATTCAAAATGAAACGGCAGAAAATTCTAAAGATACATTCTTTAGAATTGTTAGTCGGAGTAAGCAAGTATACAAAACGCCCGTTTCCTTTGAATGTAATTCAGGTTGAGGTTGAAGTTTTCTCTTTTATGCAACATCTTAACGAAATAAAAAACCCCTTTATCCGCTTCTTAACACTTTCACAGCTTCAAAAGAATAAGCAGAAAGTGTGTCAGAGCAAAATGTGTATAGAAAAGTAAATATTCATTCAATAACAGCTTTTATAATGACAGTAAGCGAGCATGCGAAGCATTCAGCAGTGGATGTTCTACAGCAGAAATTATGACGATGAAGAACATTGATGCAAGAATAAAACACAATGTTATTTCTCTATATGTAAATGCTAAATTAATGCATTTAAGTTCATTCTAGCGTACTTAATCCGACAACATAACAGCGATATTGTTACATGGAGATAACCCGTAGATAGATTAAAAGCTAACAATAGAAATACACCAGTACGGAACGCAGTGAGCTCAGTTACAAATGTTTACAGAGACAAAAGATCAAATTTGTATAGAGAAGCATTTCAATTCTTTCATTATATACGAGTATCCAATATTCAACGGCACACAGATGTCTACATGATGTGACTCGTCAACCATCTGGAATCTAATGACCTTTAATCGCATAGAAGCAATCAATATGACCACATGCCCGGCACAAATTATCTTTCATATGTCAGACGTAATTAGTTCGACTCTATCTACCTCGCTTTAGTGAAAAGACTTGAGCTTGAGCTTTTTAATTTATTACTGATTTAGATAAAAAAAATTGATATTCTTTCATTAGAGAAGCGAGCGAACCCGCGATAGATTTGTACAAAAACAAAATAAAAATAATAAATGTATTATTTTAATGGTTTTGGAAGTTTTTTGGATGAACCTAAATAGTCTAAACCTATATTTATATATCTATAGATTTGCCAGAGAAACTGACTTTTAATGCTTCACCGGATTAAGAGGTGGCAGCTCTTAGGTCACTGAGCCTGAAACTCCATCCCTAGTAACTCGACACTGCGGTCCTCTCGTTGAGGGGTCGGCTTAGACGTGGAAGCATTTCGATCCGAGGCCGCCCGAACATTTGAATGTCCCTTAATTTGTCCGTGTTCACTCCGAGTGCCTCTTCGGGAAGCGCTGGGAGTATAAGTGGCTGAAGAAACTTCAGCAACGCTCCTAACGTTTAATGGATAGAGGTTTTGGATACTTGTGATGCTGCATGAGAGGAATTTTCCCGACAATCTAGCAAAGGTCTCATTCACCGTAACTATTATAAATAAATTACAACCATTAATAACAACAAAGTATTCCGTTGTACCATTTAATAAAGACCACTTAAAACTTTGTGCCAGGCTCTTGGGGATCTGACGGTTAATTTATAGGGCGGGGAACGAGGCGTTAATCTCCACAGAGATTTTAGGGCTCGATAATTTCATAGACACTCAAGAGTAGGATACATACGAATAGCTCCCAATGTATTAAATTAATTGTGTAAGTCGATGAAAACAATGTTAGTTTCTCAAATAATTCTACTAATCATAAATCTTTAGTAAAGTGTTACATGTGTTTTCAGGAAGACTTTAGTGTATAGTTTAGTTTTTTTTAGCTGCTGTAAAACAGGTATTTGATCTAGCACGACGGCTAAAGGCGGTAAGGGTAATATTATTTTGTATTTATTTATATTTTATATACTCATATTACTTCTGGTGAGATTGTGTGTTTTATGAAATAAAAATTGATTGATTGATCTCTTGGTTCAGCCAGTGCTGTTACACTGACTTTAAAATCACCAATCGTGATATTCAATTCGTCTGTATTTTTTTCGAATTGTCGACTGGGTGAACCAATTTTGATGATTCTTTCTTCATTTCAAAGCTGGTGTTTCTCGTATGGTCCAAATCTCCGATGACTAAGACAACGGGATCCATGAGAAAACCATACAAGTCTTAATTTTGGATTAAGTATGTGCGCCACAAATGGGCTAATAACTCAATATCACGCCAACCGATTTCGATAATTCATTTTTAATTGGAATGGAGGTACTTCAAAAGTTATTATATAACTAGCTATAGCATAGTTGCTATTTCGTAATATTCCTACAATAATAAGGAAATATAAACAGGGCCGTCCGCGCGTAATAGCGGTTAACGCTTCATTCGATTTGTAAACGGTTTTGGTTTTTGCTCCTAAATATACTTCTTTTTTTTATAATTTCTAAGGCTCTGCTTGACCACTATCCCACGCGATGTCTGTGGAAATGCAGTCCTGGGTGGTAAGGCGCAATAGCTTAGTAAATGCCTATACACTCTTGAAAATACCCACATTGTAATCGTATGGAAAGACAGACTCGGGCAAACTGTTCTAGGCCCTTGCTGTACGAACAATTCATTGTTCGTATCCTGCTTGTCTACGTCAAGATCTAGATTAACTTAAGATTGTGCTAGAAGATAGTTTACGTCAATACTAGATTGGTTAATAGGCTATGGTTAGCGAATTACTTTATGTCGTCAGCCATTAAGTCATTGACGCTTATATACTGGCTTCTCATATAGTTCGATTACTTCCTGAATGATGGGACACATAAAATCTAATCTATTGTAGTCAATGTTCCGGTATAATTGCTTAATGCTCTTTGTTGATGGATAATAAATTGATAATACAGCTTTGTTCATGGCATAAAAATTATGGGAAGGCAATGTTCCCTCCTCTTCCTCTAATGTAATTATTTCCTATTATCACTTTTATGAGCTTGATATATCCGATATTAATTTCTAATATCTAATCTACAAGAATCGAGTCATCCATTCTTGTAATTCTTCCTTATTCTAGTTATCTTTTGTACATAGTAAAAACCAGCAATCCGAATTCGATACCTCAGTACAAGCAATAGTCAAATTGTTAATGTAATTTTAAATTCTAATTTGCCGCATGATTGGCGGTGATTGAAACCATTTTGAGGAAACCAACATGGTTCCTATTTATTTATGATAATATTTTGTTCATCTATTATTTTATTGTATATAATATACATTAATCTAATAACTATTTATGCACGTATTATATTTACTGTATTATATATTTTTTTATTAGACTCTGTATAAATTCCCTGAAGATAGTCCTTGCACGCACGACTTGGGTCCTGGATGCTGAAAATCAGTGCTGTCGCACGGTACTGGAACGGTGACCAATTTTGCTATCATATCCTATTTGTCTGTTCCTTCGTTTAATTGTATTGTGTTTATTTTTCTTTCTTTTTTAATTTACTTTTTAATTGCTATATTTTATGTGATGTGAATAATATATGCAATGTGTTTGTATATTGTGATACATA
Source organism: Meandrusa payeni (assembly GCA_029286785.1). Taxonomy (NCBI): domain Eukaryota; kingdom Metazoa; phylum Arthropoda; class Insecta; order Lepidoptera; family Papilionidae; genus Meandrusa; species Meandrusa payeni. The sequence continues at coordinate 5,871,346 of JAGSMX010000007.1, forward strand.
TAAATAAAATGTCTATGTCTATGTTTGATAATATATTCTCGGGCATGTAATCTCAGCAGTGATAAAAATACGTATTTTAGAAAACCAAGATGTACCCTATTCTATACAGTGCTACACGTACTAAGTACGTAACGTACGTACTAACAAGCCTAAGGTTATTTGCTTGTTAACAAGAATTTTAAATAAATTTGCGATAGATAAAATATTGTTAGCATTCTAAAAAAAAAGTCCGTATTCCAACTCCATCTCTTCTATAATTATAAATGTCGCGACACTGACAATTGTGACATTAAACATTTGAATAATTATTATAAAATACAATTAAAGAATAAATTTCAGTAAATAGATTTTATATCTGTACTTTACATGCATATTATGCTATTGCTATGTTTAGGGTCAAATATATGATGAGGTCCGCCTGGACTAGATGCAATAAAAATAATTTTATTTAGTCCTTTTTCATCTTCGTCTTAAAACAATGCGAGCAAAATAGTTCACAATTATGCAGAAAAAATAATTAAGCATGTCTATTACGCGAAATAATGTTCAATTATGGTATAGGTAAATATTTAAAGCGTCTTCTATAAGTATTACCACCTTATATAAGACCGTAATTACTTTGAAACTATGTTTTCCAACGTGATAGTATAAAAAACTATGAAAAATGATTATTTCCTTACCACTTATCGTTAATGCCAGAGCAATGTGATTACTTAAGGACAATTTTGTAGCGACACGAGTGCTCCAGCTTCCCGCCCGTAGCATACAGATAAATGTTAATGCTAAACCGATAATTGGGTAAACCTGTTTCTGTAATAAAGTTAGCGAGATCGCACTTATTGTGTATTGTAGTACGTATTATAGAAGTCAATAAAACGTTATCATATTTAATATCCAGACAGTAATTTATAGAATTATGTTATAATTTGCCACACTGGTTTCTTACACAATACCTTTACCTTTAACGCAATAAGGAATCACAGGAATCTGGAATGCGCTGCCATCAAATGTACGTACAGCTGAATCTAAGGCAACATTCAAACGCTTTCTCTTAAATCAATACTTAAATGAGGAATAGTTATAAATTTTCCTATTTCTGTCCCTATATCCATCTATAATTTGATCTATGTAGTTGATATATTTTTTGTTACTTAATAATTATGATTAACAGACTATGCTGTTAATTTATCTATCTGGTATTATTATATATGTATGCATGTATTTCTATATATATATATATATATCCTCACTATATAAAAGTTAAAGTATATATATATATGTGGTGTATCACCTCTTTTATAATTAAGTCACTGGCCGGTAAGCCAGTGAGATTATATTCAATAACATGTCAACATTATGTCATTAATAAAATAATGGAGATATAAACAACAATGCATTTAATTTCTTTATGTATATATAATATTGGCGACGAGTTTTAAACCCACGATCAAGATATTAATGATGGAAAAAGTAAAAAAACAGCGGAGTACCCAAAGAGGGTTACTCACTAGAATAGAAAAATATGTAACATCGAGGGCGTCGATGTCTGACGAGGACATCGATGCTCGCTCTGAGAGTCTTAATACAGCAATAAAGTCTCTGCGAGAGCTTCAGCATACGATCGAAGACCACACCGTCGACCAGCATGACGAGACCGCTTACGAGCAAGAACAGGAGTACAGATACGATTTCGAAGAGCTGTACACAACAATTATCATGAAACTATTAACGAAAAGAAACTAAATCAACGACAGCAAGAACAACAACAGCGAGCGCAACATCATAATGAACAACAGTTGCATGACCAGCAGCAGGTACGTGAGAGCATACCTAAAATACAATTTCAACCACTAGGATCATCAGAAACTTTCAACAACTTTGAGAAAAGACTGGAAGCCTACTTTCGATTGAATAATATTACCAAAGATCAAACAAAAACCAACATTATACTATCTACTTTATCACCAGAGCTCCATGAAAAGCTCTGTGACTTAGTATGCCCAGAAGAACCAATTAATATGTCATTTGATCTCATCACCGAAACACTTAATGAATATTTAGATCCAAAACCTAGCAAATGGGCCCTACAACATAAATTCATATCAAGAATACAAAAATCTGATGAAACTATAGCTCAATTCACAGCGGAACTAAAAAAATTAACAACAAACTGCGAATTTAATTGCCAACATTGTGAGAAGAACACATCAGAAAATTTCCTTTGCCTACAATTCATACGAGGCTTAAAAGATAATGACGCACGAACAAAAATTTTACAAGATCATAATAAATGCACATTTAAAGAACTAGTTCAAATAGCAACATCAATCGAAATGGGAAAAACAGAAAACGACACTATTGCTACAAATGTATTGCCCAGCACGAGTAACGGCAGTATTGACAAAGTTTCTACAAACACATATCGACCTAAAACTTTAAACTCAAGACAAATCACACGCCGAGATTTATTAGGTAAATGTTTTCGCTGCGGATCTTCTCATGAAACCAGGACATGTAACGCCAGCAAAGTCACCTGCCGGAAATGCAATAAAATCGGCCATCTAGCCCGCGTTTGCCTACAACGCAACCATAATCTGCGCTACAAGGCACCAAGTCCCAATTCACACCAACTAGAAGAGCCGAACAATAGCGATAACGATGACTGGAACGACATCAATATGATATCTGGCGAAAGAACTGAGAAATTTATGATATCAGTACAGATCGAGAACGCGAAGCTGAAAATGGAATTTGATACTGGAGCAACATTAACGTCAATGTCAATGCGAGACTATAGAAAACTGAATATTGGAAAAAGACTGTTCCACACAGATATTAAACTTCGTACTTACACAGGAGAAGTAATAAAACCAGTCGGAGTCACTTACGTTAAATGCAAATACCAAGAGAAGGAATTTCACGGAAAACTATATTTAATCAATGGCAACGTAGATCCTATTTTTGGACGCAGTTGGATGAAGGAACTGGAAAGCTTGAACTTAGCAGATATAAAAACTATACAACATACAAAGAACTTAGAACTAGACCAGCTCTTACAACTTTATAAAACCTCAGTCTTTAAGTCCGACCTGGGTAAAATACCTAATTACAAGGGACACTTGAACCTTAAAGAAAACACACAACCAATTTTTTATTAAACCTCGAAGAATACCCTACGCTTTAAAAACTAAAGTAGATGAAGAAATAGAGCGACTTTGCAAGCTAGGGGGTCATTACGAAAGTTGACCACTCTGAGTGGGGAACCCCAGTAGTACCAGTTGTCAAGCCAAACGGGTCAATCCGACTTTGCGCAGACTACAAAGTTACACTAAATAAAGTTATATTGGATGAACAATACCCAATACCGATGATAGAGGATATCTTTGCAGAAATGAACGGCGGCAAGCTATTTTGTACACTCGACATAACTCAAGCATACCTTAATATGGTCATGGACGACGAAAGCGCAATGCTACAAACACTCAGTACACACAAAGGCACATACAAAGTAAACAGACTTATGTTCGGTGTGAAAGTCGCGCCGAGCTTGTGGCAAGGATTTATGGACAGACTCTTGCAGGGGCTGGAAGGAGTCAAATGCTTTTTTCGATGATATAATTATTCAAGGAGATTCAAAGGAAAAAATTGTTACAAAGACTTAAGCTTGTGCTAGATAAACTGAAAGAAAGCAACCTCCGAGTAAACAAGGATAAGTGCCTTTTTTTTAAAACAAGTATAAATTACCTAGGGCACACTATAGATAAAGATGGCCTGCACAAAAACAAGGATAAGATAAATGCTATAATAAAAACAGAACGCCCAGTAAACACTGCAGAATTGAGAACGTTTCTCGGTATGGCAAATTTCTATAATAAATTCATACCCAATCTCGCATCCATCACGAATCCCTTGAACAACTTATTAAAGAAAGAATCACGCTTCCAATGGACTACACAGTGCGAAGAAGCCTTCACCAAAATCAAAAAAGAAATATTAAGCGAAAGAGTATTGACACACTTTGATCCAACAAAACCACTAGTATTAGCTACTGATGCTTCACCACTAGGGCTTGGTGCAGTTCTATCACACAGACTTACTGACGGATCAGAGAGGCCTGTTGCGTTTGCCTCGAGAACATTATCAGACAGCGAGAAAAGATATAGTCAAATTGACAAAGAAGCTACGGCAATTCACTGGGGACTAAAAAAATTTTTCTACTATATCTACGGTCGAAAATTTACCCTCGTAACAGACCACAAACCACTTACAAGCATATTTCATCCAAATAAAACCTTACCAGCAATGAGCACTATGAGGTTATTTCATTACGCCCACTTCTTGTCCGGATTTGACTACAAAATTGAATATAGAACTTCAGCGAACAACTCAATGCCGACTACCTATCAAGATTTCCAATAGAGTCTACAAGGATTAATAAAATAGACCAGAACTACAATTTTCAATTAGAGCAAATCAATACTATAGACATCAACCCAAATACGATAGCAACTGAGACTAAAAATGATTCAGAACACAGACCTCTACTACAGGCGCTTAATTCAGGCATCTCGCTAAGAACACTCGGTTTCAAGGACAATGAGTTCACATTACATGACGGCTGTATACTAAGAGGAGCGCGCGTTCTTATCCCTAGAACACTTCACGAACGCGTGCTTAATGAACTACATCTCGGCCATCCAGGAATAGTTAAGATGAAACTATTGGCGCGCAGTTTTGTATATTGGAAGGGGATTGATAACGACATCGAAAAGAAGGTGAGATCGTGCAGAACTTGCAGACTACAACAGAATGAACCTGAAAAAGCACCACTTCACCATTGGGAACGACCTGATGGACCTTGGCAAAGATTGCACATTGATTTTGCGGGACCTTTCCAGGGTCACCAACTTTTTATAATAGTAGATGCATTTTCAAAATGGATTGAGATAATACCTACCAAAACCACAACAACTACTTGGTGCGTCCAAAACTGAAAGAATTATTTTGCACCTTTGGAATACCACGAATTTTAGTTTCTGACAACGGACGACAATTTATCTCAGAAGAGTTTGAAGCATTCCTCAAAGACAGTATGATCGTTCATAAGACGTCTGCTCCATACCATCCAGCAACGAACGGTCAAGCCGAACGATACGTTCAAACCGTGAAAAGGATACTACGAAGCTTAGAGGGGAAGGAGGCACAATATATCAAAAGCTCCTTACGGCTAAAACACGACTTCGTCGAACGCCGGGCGCAAACGGCCTGACCCCTACGAGCTTATGTTTGGTAGGAAGTACGCACGTCGCTACATGCCATGTTCTTGAGACGGGAACTCCGACCAACATCAGTTAAACACCAGCCACATCTTATTAAAGAGTTCAATCCAGGCGACCGCATCCAGGCCCGTGATTATTCCGTCGGCTCCACGCAGCGCTGGCGTTTCGGGACCATTCAGGAACGTTTAGGGAGACTACATTATAAAATAAAAACTGATGACGGCTCTGTCTGGCGTAGGCACATTGACATTGACAGCTCCTAGCTGCTTCCTTGGTCCAAAGCTAGGGGGGAGAAACTGTGGTGTATCACCTCTTTTATAATTAAGTCACTGGCCGGTAAGCCAGTGAGATTATATTCAATAACATGTCAACATTATGTCATTAATAAAATAATGGAGATATAAACAACAATGCATTTAATTTCTTTATGTATATATAATAATATATATTATTTTTTGACTTAATAATATATTTATTTATGAAATTTTTTCATCTATTATTTTATTGTATAAAATATATTTTAATCTCTTAACTGTTTTATTCATGTATAATATTTATTATACTCTTATTGTCTGTATAAATTCCATTTAAGAGTAGTATTGCGCGCACGTCTTTAGGTAGTCCCGGGCACCGCTGAAAATCAGCGCTGTCGGATCCTTGCGACAGCATATGCTGAGACGGTGTCCAATATTGGCGTCATATGATTTGTATTATTTGTCCGTGTAACTTTAACTGTGTTTTGTCTATTTTTCATTCATATATTTTAATGTGTGTTATATTCTGTCTTTGATGTGTTTTTGTATTGTGATGCCAATATATAAATGTCTATGTCCATGTCTGTATTTATGTTTATAGATGTATAATATATTTTTATGTTTGCCTTATTTTACTTTTTATTTTCTAAGCTTGCACCCGTGACTTTGTTTCTACACAACCCTAAGGTAGACTGGCAGAGAATGCATTAAGTCCGCCTTTTTGTACTCTCTTATTTTGTGCAAATAAAGATTAAATAAATAAATAATCCTTACATATTAAATCTGCTAGTTCGAATATAGATCTAAGCTCTCACACAAACGGGAAGAACAAGGAACCATCTGTAAGTCCAACTGCATCATCCACCATCAATGTTATCATTTAGGTAAATCACACTATATTGTTAGGAAAACAATATTATTTATGGGGCAGCATTCAGTTTAATGGCAATATTTGCGCTTTGCCTTTGTCCAGCCAGCCGTGCGTTTATAGCCTGACCTATGGTTGGACTTTTTAATTACTTGTAAAAGTGTAAATAAGAATACTTTAACTAAATAATATTGGAATCACTAGGTATATAATGTATAAAAATATGTCTAATAGGTGAAGGGGTCACCTGACTACAAAAAATAACCTAAATGTCACCAGTTATTGAGATTTTTAATTTTTTCTACCGATTTCCGCTCTCGTTTGTACAAAAGCGCTAAATATATATATGTTTTTTTTTTTTGCTAAGGCACTCTGGAATAGTTGGCCTACCATATTAAAATACCTTTATATTAATTTAGTTAAGCTTTTACCTCTGTATGAAATTGGCTTAAATTTTCATTATTTAAACAAAAAGTACCATAACTAAGGTCAGAAAAAAGAATCAAATCACACCTGTAGGATACCTTTTTGAAATCTCTATTAAAAGTAAGATTTTTATGCAACGCGCCGCTGCAGCACGAACTTTTTTTTTGCTAACACCAACTAAAAAAAGAAAAGAAAAGAATTATAAATGAAAAAAAATCACTGAAAAATCGCTTCAACTTTAAAAGAAATATACTTGAATATAGTAGATGAAGTATTTGAACTTTAAATTAAAAAAAAAAACTACGTTTTTATACATACAGCATCAAACGAAACCTGGAAACCGAGGTTTTTTCAACAAAATTAAGAATCTTAATAACTCGGAAACGGTGACACTTTTATTAAGGTCATTTCTGCCACTTACGGGATACCCTGTATCGCCCAATTCTCTTAGTATAATGAACCCAATTAACGTACCCTTTATGGTAATTGAAGTGGAGGGATAGTAAAGGGAATCCCCATTTCACCCAAAATTTATTGGACCACAAGAGGGCTGGCCCAATCTTCACATTCGAGCAATAAATTTACCAAGCGATTTTTGCTCTAGCTAATTCTCTATTTCAAATTTAAACGCGTTGTGTAAATAATTTAAAAAAGGACGAATTAAGAACCTCCTCTTTCTCTCACTCACTCAATCAGTACTTTCAACTTATAAAGATAAAGCTTCATATTTGATAAGATCTGTAGGAGCTGAAAGTCAAAAGAGATAAAATCACATGAGACCTAATATAGCTATGTAGAAACGAATTCAAATGAACAAACGAACGTCTGAAATATTTTTAAGTGGCTCCATGAGAAAATCGGAAGATCACAGATATTTTTAGGAAGTTATTGCCGGCAAAATGTCCAGCACTTCATTAATCCAGGTTTATGATAATGATGATATTTATGTATTGATATATTTATATATACTATACGAAATACATAGAAGACGCAATTTCTTAAACTTTATCCTACTAAAACGCATTAGGGCGGAAAGTTAGTAAAAAGTATGTTATTCTTTATTCGAATGTCAAAAGGTCTGATCCATGAATTCGTTTAAACTTTGCATTAGGTTAAATCCCAGAATAATACATGAGGAGTTCTTTATCCTTAACTATACTTGGATTTAGAAATCTGTCCGTCGTCAAGGCCTCACGTAATTTAGTATAATTTATCTGTTGAAGACTTAGTATTAAATAAATTGCTTATTGGAAAAAGGTTCTCTAAAGTTTTTATGCGTCTTAATTCTTGTCGTTGGATCTTTTATCTCGAATCTCTAGCTTCTTTTATAACTCCTTTTACAAGAGAGAAAATGTGTTTCAATTCGAAAATAAATAATACGATAACAAAAAATAGAAACGTAAATATTTGTATAAAGTTGTAGTATTTGAATGATGATTGAATTGATAATATCATAATTTTGCTTTTAGCTTATTTAGAAGTCTAGATATATACAGCTACAATTCGAATACAATATTTATTGTATTCGACACCAGACGAAAGATGGTACACATACTTGATGCAAATTTAAAACAGAAGGTTTTCTCATGGATTCCGCTGTCAGAATTTAATAAAACAAATTGAAATGGGACCATACGGGAAGCACTAGTTTTTAAATAAAATAGAATCATCAGAATCGGTACACCCAGTCAAAATTTGAATGAAGTTGAATGATGTAAATGATAAAATGTATGGTAATAGATAGGTATTTTTTTTTTTTTTTTTTTACGTGTGTAACAAAATGCGGATGCACACCCCGAAGCCATAAGGGCCGGCGACGGCGGTAGTGTCGGGCTCCAACCGACTAAAAATCTTCACACGGTATTCCCCCATACGACCATGTATGTGGGGGTCACGGGATAACATCCCACAGTTCTTCCGCAACCCCCGGCCGTGCCCGTACTCCGGGCCCTACCTAGGAGGGGTGAGAAGCACCCCCCCTGAGACAATTACTACAATGCGGCGCGTCGAATACAAACGCGCCGCCGTTCCCTGTGAGAATCCTCTCCGAGGGGCGACGGACCAACGGCCCATGTCGGTCGCGACGCCAGGTTCCACGGCCTAAGGAGGCATTCGGCGGTCTTGTGCTCGGCCCCGCCTCTTGGCGGTGAGCCTTCTACGCACTTCGACCGCGTCTTGCCTCCTAGGCACCCGCTCCCTTAGGCGTTCGGTCTCCCGTTTCTGCGACATAATAGAGTCGCAGAATCGGTCTATCGCATCCCATGACGCCTCGCTACCGACCATGGAACGAACCACAGCCGGCAGTGCAATTTTTATTTCAGATAATTGTGAAAACTTCTGAAGTTAATTTCGTTCTATGAAACAAGTTTTATAAAAGATTTCTTTGGAAATGAATTATGGGGCTCGGCCGTTCTAGCGGTTTTAACGGCCTTTGCCATGAACAAAGTTAAATAAAAAGGTTCTGCTTATTAAAGAAGACTAGTTTTATCAGTAATTACCAGACCAGCTTCTGATTGAATTTTTCATAAAATACAAATACAAACACCCACGTCTATTATAAAAGGGGTAGACAGAGATCGATTAACATCATGTTAATGTTCAAATTAATGATTTTGCACTCGATTATGCTATTATTATGTTTTTTGAAAGGTGACTGAGCTCTTAGGTTAGATTGAAGCTCTATTTTTACAGAGGGAACTCAGCTTGGGCGGTTACTCTAGTCGCGTTAGAGTCGAAATCATAGCTCGCCTAATTGAGCTTGACCTTAAATTAAAAGCTTCCATTGGAGGTGTGTGTGCACACATAATAGCTTCGTCATTTCTTTTTCTTCTGCCTACCACCAGGGTCCGCTTTCCTGCTTAATCTAATCCATTTTGGTCGGTCTTCGGCATCCTTCTTTGTTAGATGGTTCTCACGCAAAACGCCTTCACTATGTCCAGCCAGTGTTTCTTGGGCCTGCCGCGGGATCTCCTTCAGACCTAGGCATCTATTTCCGACATAGTCCGGTAGCCTGCGGTTTCATCATAGCTTCGTCATTTATGATTCAATTTTTTTTTAAATGGCTAGTGCCTAAAAATTATAGCATGCTCTATCTAAATAACGTATGTCCATGTTCAGTGCAAGCAGAAACAACATACCAGTAATTATTGGAGAGAGGAGATAAAATAAAATTTAATTATTTAATTAAATTATGAAAATAACGTATATTAATCATTTAGTTGATATTATTTCTGTTGTAAGACTACGCATTCACAGGAGAAAAATTCAGGTATTACCAGAGCTAGTTTTCTATGACAGACATTCCAATCTAGAATAAGAAAACTGACAAAATTTCCTACATACCAATACATCAGTTTGAAAGTACCGTGTGCTGTTGACTGACAGAGACAAATGTTCCATTGAACCCGAAGGGCCTCCGGGGTATTTTGTAATTCAACAAAAGAGTCTATTTCTCTGTTTATAACGTAAACATTATTTAAGCAATAGTCTGCTTTAATTAGATCACTTCATTATTTATAATCTGTTTGCACTATTGTGTATAAGTGGAAATTGTTTTAACATTACAGATTATAAATAAAGACCCATAATAGGGGTGATTGTTTCGACTATTTCTTTATGAAGGGAATCTTATTTATGCAAGGTGAATAATGAAGATTCGTGATCAATTATAATCGTGAATTTTACGTCTGTGATATCTACTAGAATAATTTTACGACTGTAATATTATATAAATATAATATTACAGTCGTAAAATTCACGTGTTACTAGTAGATAGTTATTTCATTACTTATTACGTTAATACTTTTACAAACTACTAGTTACATATATATGTACTTGTTATCTTATGTGTATGTAAATCGTCAACATCATCAACAGTCTGTGGCTACATGTAAATATACACAGTTCTCAAATAACGCCAATATGTTGTGAAGATCTCGCCGCCATTCACCAACTAGACGGACAGATTTAATACAGTTGTAAGAGACGCGTTCGTAAGACGCCGGCGGAGGCAGATCATCCTCTCCAGATGAAACGTGACCACGATCCTCAGACTTGACGGACCAAAACTAGAGAGATTGTATGGAAAGATTATATCTACCTTGAGTTATTCCATTTTTCGCACATCATCACGCATACATTTTGAAGTATTGTCAAAGTATTTTGAACACAAATAATAAAACATGTACAGATAAAGAGAAAAATAATGATTACACGCATTTCTCCCCACTTCAACGTTACGGCTTCACCAATTACTTCCAAAGATCTCAATAAGGTTTAACTGCTTGAAGATAACTGTTTATCACGATGGTATCTCGTAAATCCACCATCCACACTTTTGGTACTAAACTCTGTTACTTTCGAAACAAAATAGAGTTATGGCTCATGTCAAGGCTTCTTCTAGAATATTTTAGATTACTCGGAAAAGGAGTTATGTCGAAATTGTAAACGCATTTTCAACCATGTAGTTCTGGGCTCGTAAAATAAGACTACGGTATCCCCTGCATGTCGGAGAAGGCGACTAAAAGGGATCTGGGGACTCACTGAGCGCTAAGGGTGAGCGCCTTTGTCGTCCGATGAAGTGGACCCGGGAAGAAGACGACGCGCAGAGGGCTCCTGTGCGTTCCATTGCAAATCCCGGAGCCACACACCATGCACCAAGGAACGGCCACCGGGGAGGTTTTAGTGGGTAAAAATCCCACATAACCCCGCTTTCTCCTCTGAAGACCGGGTACTGATTCTATTATATCTGATTCTCTCATTTCAATATCTGATTCTGATATCTAAAGACAATAATGTTTGTTTATCATACTATGTACCATGTATTTATTCAATCTATTATAAAACTAAGACAATTGAATGGGGACAAAGATTAAAATTTCAATAGTCGCACATTGATGAATACTTTCTCTCTTGCGAAGTACGAATTTTATAAAATAAAAGAAAACGCTGACAAGCCATATTTAATTCACATTGCGAATTGCGGTTCGAGATTTTAGAAATTTGCTGCTTCTGACAAAAGTTATAAGAGCTTATATTATATTAGTTCTGTCTCGTAGATTGACTTAAATATAATGGACGATTTTTCTGTATATAAGAAGCAATGATAGCCTAAGGGTGAAAGGGTTGGGAATTCGAATCCTGCCGCTTGTATTAATAAGTTTTCGTTTCGATTTTTCACGAATAAGAATTGACTTTTTTATACGTCATACGTTGAACTGCTTGAAAGAGATTTGTGTTTAAAATTGAAAATATTTAAGGTGTATACATAAATAGAATATTTTACGTATTTAATATGTATTTTACGACTATACCTGAAAAATTACATACTAAAAAAGGTGTAAAATACCCATCAAACGACTATGGTGGTCGTTTTTTGCGTAAATATTGCGTTAAAAGATGTAAAATGAAAAATCTAATGTATTTTATCCCATTTGGGGTGGACAATTAAAGCAATTGATATCCGCTTTCTAAAAATAATCCAACTGTAATAAGGAGTAAACTTGTTACCAATTCATTGACTTGTTCTTAAAACAAATTTTCAACTTGAATACGTCGTAAAATATTAACAAGATTTGCCATTTCGTTATCGTACTCTTTACAGGAGCAAATCTTATTTAACAACACACAATCAGCGAAGCCTCGTTTGTAATCTCCAATTAAGCAGCTCCGCTATCGAACGGCTCCACACGTACAAGTAACTTTGTTAACACTTAACTTGAATGGGAAAATCATCTCTAGTAATATATGTTTTGTTTATGAATGTTCTAAGATTCGATGTATTTTTATAAGGTATTTTTTTATATTAAACATTCAAAGTTAATAAATGGGGATAGCCTAATAGTTTAGGGTACGATCTGCGAGTCGTAAGGTCGTGGATTCGAATCCACCATTCGACTATTGACGCGAAACCATCTCCTAGCACTACCATAAGCTTAGTTGGAATAGTTACAGGGGAGGAGGGAGTAACCTCCCCAGGACGTGCTCTCCTTGAGCACAGTGCAGAGGGGCTCCGGTGCGTTCCACGTGAGATCCCGGAGCCCCTCGTCATGCACCGAGGAAAGGGCCACCGGGGAGGTTTTAGTGGGTAAGATCCCCACATAACCGCCGCCTTCCCCAGAAGGCAGGGTATCTTTGTGAAGATTTCCTCCCCGTCAACAAAAAAAAAAGTTAGCGAGAATGGTTAGTAATATTTATGTAAAAAAAATATATATTGCTAGCTTTCTTTTTTTTTTAAAAAATCAAGTTGAGTTTAGTTTATATATGCCAATTAAAAAATACAGTTAAAGACTACACAAACAGGTTTTCCAGTAATTAATGAACAACCTTAAAATGGGACATGGTTAAAGTAATGGCCATTCAGAAATTAAATAGTGCCAAAGATATGATTATTTAAATTTTAATTGTTGTTTTTTGTAACCCTATTTCACATTTGTGTACACTACGACCACAAATTAAAGATTTCTAGTCGCAATTCTGTCAGTTTTTATTGTTATAGTCATCATCATTATAATTTCAGTCGTAAAACATCCACCTGCACCCTGCGGCTTTTATGAGGTCGTCAGAACACCTTGCGGATGGATGTCCTACGCTACGCTTGCCGGTCCTTGGTCTCCAATATCCCCCAGAAGGTCTCTTTTTGTAGATTTCCTCCGCGTTAACACACAAAAAAAATATTCATGTCCGCCGTTACTGATTGCAGGCACGTTTGCTTAGGACGGCCACGTTTCCTTGTTCCTGGTGGGATCCACTCCAAGGACTGCCAAGGAATGTGTCAGTGGTAATGGTGATAGTGAGCGATAAACATCATGGTCTCCGCTCCGTAGGTGAATATAGAGAACAATAGCGCACACGAAATTTAAAGAAAAAAAAGTCGAATAGAAAATATAAAAGCCAGGAAGAAATTTTGCTTCAAGTTTTTTTTCCGATCTACCATTACAGTAACTTTTGCGAGCCGTATCAAAACGTTAGTCGCAGTTCTTTACTCGGGTGCGGCCGGCGTGAAGCTAAACGATGCCTCTCTCCATTCCCAAACGGAACGGCCGTTTGAAATGAACGACCTTTGTTCGACGTAAAGTAACTTACTCTGATTAATAATTATTTCAAAATTACATCTCAAACCATATATTGTAGTGCCACTGTATATTGGTACTAAAATATATGATTTCTAAACAAAATCAAACAGCGAAATAGATAGATAGATTTAACTTTATTGTACACCAAAATCAATAATTACCAATGGATTTCCACCACATTGTGGAAATAAAATGGGACCATAGTAAAAAAAAGAAAATCGGTTCACCCAGTCGAAAGTTATTCGGTAAAAAACATAAAAAATAGACAGACGAAACATACAGAGAACGGTTGAAAAACAAGCTACATATTATTAAGCTACACTACACTTATATATTATTAAAATACAGATGACAATATATCATGGAAAAGCGGCATTTACAAATTTGTATTGACACCATGTATCGTCGTTAACGAAGCTAGTTAACTAATTGCATAATACGAGTATCAGAAAATCTTTAGCGAGGAAACTACGAAAGGAATGCTTTGTGCCTAACCGATGAAAGCCTTTTGATATATCCAGACTAACTTCTGAGAACTTTCTCACGTTATCGATAACGTCTTTAGATCCATGGGTAGAGTAAAACTTAATCGATCCCGTTAGATCCAGATTAGAATGGTGAGCGTCTTGCATAATTTCTACGCATTCCCGGCGATTGTCCTATAGGTTATCGGTTATTATAACTTCAAATACGTTAATTGTAGTACAATTGCAATCAAATAATAATGGAATCTAATCAAATGTATTCAATTGTTACCTGTTCCTCTTTATTTTATTATTTTAGCTCGCCTACAGTGGTGCCTGGAAGAGATCGTGTACAGCAAATAAATTTACGGTATGGCCAATGACTACGTTTTGCGACTACAAAATTTCAAGTACAAAATCAGTTTTAATCTGTGCCCGTTGGCTGGCTCATCACTTGATAAAACACAAGATGCTTATTGAATGCGACGGCTGACTCATGCATTTTATATATATAGAAGATATATTTGACGAGTTTTGGTTGAATCCATAGATTTTTTTTAAATGATTACAAAATAAATTATAGGTTGCAGCTTACCCTCTTAGTGCTATAAGTATAAATGGACATGGTTATGTGAGCGCGTGTGAAACTCAAAATGGATTCCGCAAGTCGGTCATTGCATAATAGCTTTACCAAATGGGAATATATGAACGGAAATAACCTCGGGCGTGAATGTGGTTTTACTCCTCAAATAACATTTCACATTATATCTTGCTCTGCCGTAGCACACGGGAACTAATTACGATGTGTGGTTAACCGATTACTTGAGTAAAAGATAAATTAACAGCATTTTTATATACAGAATCTTAGCTAATACCCTGTATATATATGCCCTACTGTTGGGCGCAAGCTTTCTCTGTAAAGAGAGTATAGTCTGCCAGGCGGCCATAGAGTAGATTGGAAGACTTTAAATGTCTTAAAAAATCTAAAACATGTATGTGTATGGTTTCCTCGCGATGTTTTCCTTCATCGCCAAGCGCGTGGTAAATCAGCACATAATTACAACAAATTATTTTCTTGGTATCGACATCGGGGAACGAACTCGGGTTGCTAGTGTACTATGCAACTTTTTTTTTTGTTAACGGGGAGGAAATCTTCAAAAAGATACGCCGCCTTCTGGGGGGAAGGCGGCGGTTATGTGGGGTTTTTACCCACTAAAACCTCCCCGGTGGCCCTTTCCTCTGCATGACGAGGGGCTCCGGGATCTCCAGTGGAACGCACCGGAGCCCCTCAGCACTGTGCTCAGTGTACTATGCAACTTGAGACAACCGCCCGGACACTGAGTTACCACGGATCTAGACAATGACTAATTGCTATACAAATTCAAGGACAAAACAAAATAAAATAAAAACCAGCTTTCTTATTCTTACCAGGGTAGATATAGATACCATTTTCTGTCCACTTTGCACCAAGTTTATTAGTTGCCATATGTAACAGGGTATGAGCCTATCGCCATATACTGGGTTAAAATTATTAGTATGTGATTTTTTTAATTACAAAAGGATTCTTAATTCGTCTGTATTCTTTATTTTATGTTTGTTACCGCATAACTTGTGACTGGGTGAACCAATTTTGATGATTCTTTTTTTATTAGAAAGCTGATACTTCCCCTGTGGTCCTATTTTTGTTTGGTCCTATTCTAATAATAGGATCCAGGAGAAAACAATATAAGTCTGAAATTTGCATTAAGTATGTGCGCCACAGTTGGACGAATATCTCAATAAGACGCCAACGGATTTCGGTGATTCTTTTTTCATTGGAAAGGATGTAGTTAGATGAAAGTTTACGTTCTGATTAAGTTTGATTCGATTTTAAGTTGGTCCTTGTTTTTCCTCGTAAATTTAGCGTAAAACAGCAATTTTTTGGTACAAGCTGACTGAGATAAGATCGTAAGTCTAACTGCTTAGGCTATCACTCTGTTATAATCAGACTGAAGCTCTTCTAATTTAATATTTATTTTTGGTCATATTAGTAACAGATAAATCTATGTAGAAATCTAATCATTTTAATCTGTGCCCGTTGGCTGGCTCATCACTTGATAAAACACAAGATGCTTATTGAATGCGACGGCTGACTCATGCATTTTATATACTACTAGAGGACCCGACAGACTTCATTCTGTTAAAAAGATTTGGAATGTGGCAATTATTTGTTCCTACCTATTTTATAGTCGGGGAAAAAAATTGTCCTCAACAGAACCCCGATGATAGGGCGGTGTGTGGGGTTCAGCTCGGGTGTCCAAAGTATCTTCGTTTCCTCGTTCTGCCGTAGCACACGGGAACTAATTACGATGTGTGGTTAACCGAGTACTTGAGTAAAAGATAAATTAACAGCCTTTTATATACAGAATCTTAGCTAATACCCTGTATATATATGCCCTACTGTTGGGCGCAAGCTTTCTCTGTAAAGAGAGTATAGTCTGCCAGGCGGCCATAGAGTAGATTGGAAGACTTTAAATGTCTTAAAAAAAATCTAAAACATGTATGTGTATGGTTTCCTCGCGATGTTTTCCTTCATCGCCAAGCGCGTGGTAAATCAGCACATAATTACAACAAATTATTTTCTTGGTATCGACATCGGGGAACGAACTCGGGTTGCTAGTGTACTATGCAACTTTTTTTTTTGTTAACGGGGAGGAAATCTTCAAAAAGATACGCCGCCTTCTGGGGGGAAGGCGGCGGTTATGTGGGGTTTTTACCCACTAAAACCTCCCAGTGGCCCTTTCCTCTGCATGACGAGGGGCTCCGGGATCTCCAGTGGAACGCACCGGAGCCCCTCAGCACTGTGCTCAGTGTACTATGCAACTTGAGACAACCGCCCGGACACTGAGTTACCACGGATCTAGACAATGACTAATTGCTATACAAATTCAAGGACAAAACAAAATAAAATAAAAACCAGCTTTCTTATTCTTACCAGGGTAGATATAGATACCATTTTCTGTCCACTTTGCACCAAGTTTATTAGTTGCCATATGTAACAGGGTATGAGCCTATCGCCATATACTGGGTTAAAATTATTAGTATGTGATTTTTTTAATTACAAAAGGATTCTTAATTCGTCTGTATTCTTTATTTTATGTTTGTTACCGCATAACTTGTGACTGGGTGAACCAATTTTGATGATTCTTTTTTTATTAGAAAGCTGATACTTCCCTGTGGTTCCATTTCATCCTGTTTGGTCCTATTCTAATAATAGGATCCAGGAGAAAACAATATAAGTCTGAAATTTGCATTAAGTATGTGCGCCACAGTTGGACGAATATCTCAATAAGACGCCAACGGATTTCGGTGATTCTTTTTTCATTGGAAAGGATGTAGTTAGATGAAAGTTTACGTTCTGATTAAGTTTGATTCGATTTTAAGTTGGTCCTTGTTTTTCCTCGTAAATTTAGCGTAAAACAGCAATTTTTTGGTACAAGCTGACTGAGATAAGATCGTAAGTCTAACCGCTTAGGCTATCACTCTGTTATAATCAGACTGAAGGTGTTCTAATATAATATTTATTTTTGGACATATTAGTAACAGATAAATCTATGTATAAATCTAATCATTTTTAATATACATACATATAGTTTAGCTGAGAGATAATCTAAACACACATCACACTAACGTTGATTTTTTGATTATTGTGTTTTCAAAATGAGAGGAGACACTGACTGCTGAAACACAGGTGTATACAACAGTACACAGCTCAGGAGTCAGGGGCTTCACATTTCACTCTTGATGAATTTTTTTGGTGACCAATATCTACAGATTTGTTTATTTATTATTTTGATAAATACATGAATACCTTTTTTTTTGTTAACGAGGAGGAAATCTTCAGAAAGATACCCCGCCTTCTGGGGGGAAGGCGGCGGTTATGTGGGGTTTTTACCCACTAAAACCTCCCCGGTGGCCCTTCCTCGGTGCATGGTGAGGGGCTCATAGAGAGCACTTCCCGGGGGGAGGTTACTCCCTCCCCCCCTGTGCACTCGCAGTGCAAGACGACCCGGGCCAGCCGATGTCGACTTCTTCCCGGGTCCACCTTGGCGGACGACAAAGGCCCCCACCCTTGTCGCCCAGTGAACCCGAGGCCCCTTTTAGTCGCCTTCTACGACAGGCAGAGGATACCGTAGTCTTATTCTTGAGAGCCCAGAACTACGGGGCTGAAATACATGAATACCTACCTATACTATAACGACCCCAGCAAAATGAAATAAAAATATTTCACTCGCGTACCAAATAAAATCACATAAACCCTCATTCAATGGCCTCTACATTATTACGGCAGGCGTATTTGCTTTCAATTCTTAACACGTTTACTTTCTAGGAGGAATTTTTTTATTAATACCATTGCCTTTCATACATTTATTATAAAAATGTACTCAGTAGATATAATGAGTCAACAAGAATGAGTAAAACAATCAAACATTTCTATTATTTCCAAATAACCACTATTTAAATTACAATTATGAGCAGGGGACTGGTGGTAAATAGTTTGCCCCCTATCATACTAGACAGTAAAGTTTTAAAGAGCGTCTATCAGTTTAAATACCTTGGTCATATACTGACGCCCGAAAAGATGACCTCGATATTGAAAGAGAGCGGAGGGCGCTGTCGGTAAGAGCCAACATGCTGGCCCGCAGATTTGCACGCTGTTCTCTAAATGTTAAGCTCACACTCTTCCCAGCCTACTGTACAACTTTCTACACGTGTGGGCGAAGTATACTCAAATATCGTACAGCGCTCTCCGTGTTCAATATAACAACGCGTTCAGGGTTCTGTTGGGGTTGCCCCGTTTTTGTAGTGCATCGGGGATGTTCGCGGATGCACAGATGGCATGCTTTTTGCGACAATGTGCAAGAGGAGTGCATCTCTGGTGCGCAGGGTGCGGACCAGCTCCAACTGCATCCTGAGCATGATGCTCAAAGGCTTGACTGTGTTTATGTAAACAGGTGCTGCGCCGTCTCACATGGGGTAAGGTATTCATAAGCATAGTCAAGCCGTTAATTTAATATAAAATAATATTTTTTTGTATTATTATTATAATCAAATAATTATAATTTTATATTTTAATCTTATAATTTAGTCTAAGGTTGTTATTTAATAGTTATTGAAAATAATGATGGGTCTTAGTTACTTATTTAATAATAATTATTGAAGGATTTAGCATTTCCACTTAACATCAGGTGGTATTGTAATCAAGCACTTGCTCAGAAAGTATTAAAAAAAACATAATTATGAATTTTGTTGGCTTAGAACCTTGGGGTTGCGAAGATATATCGTATGAAAAAATGCTTGTTGGTTGTGATATTGATAGGTTTATGATAATTCAAAACTAGGTAAGTACTCTAAAATGAAAACGAACACAAAGTCAACAGAATTAGGAAGAGAATAGAGACGCCAGAACTTAATAATATTATACGAGTACTTCGGAAACAAAAAAGGTCGTCCGCGCGTAATAGCGTTTCATCGCGACGTTACACAAGTATGAATCGATTTGAAGACGGCTTTTGTTTTATAAATAACGCACTAGATCAGTGGTGGGCAAACTACGGCCCGCGGGCCAAATCTGGCCCGTTAAAGCATTTCATCCGGCCCGCCAAGTCTTTGTTTTGTTAATATTTTTGATGTGTTATTGTAAAATTGTTTCTATTTTATTTATATCAGTAGTGTTTATAAGGTTTAAAACCATTAAAAATTCACGGTTTGTTTTAAAAAACAATTATAACGTCGTAAATTTTTACGTAAAAAGCCAAAAAAAAAAGAAAAAAAAAAGCCATCAACAATTTCTGTAATTTGCTTATTTAGCTTTTAATTATTTTGTTAAGTAGATTTTATAAATATTTTTTCGGTCAATTTTGGCCTCTTTTAAAGTATTTTTAAAACTTTGCACACCACTGTCCTTTTTTATATGAAAAGTGGCAAACGAGCATACGGCTCACCTGATCTTAAGTGATCACCGTCGCCTATGAACATCCACAGGACCAGAGGAGCTGTAGGTGCGTTGCCGACCTTTGAGATAGGAATAGGCTCGTTTCTTGAAGGTCCTAAATCGTAAATGTTCGGAAACACCGCTGGCGACAGTTGATTCCACAAGTTGACAGTGCGTGGGAGAAAGTTACGTGAAAAACGTGCAGTCGTTGAACGCCAACCATCAAGATGGTAGTGGTGGAATTTGGAATTCTGCCGAGATGTGCGGTAATGGAAATCGGTAGCTGGGATGATTCCGAACAATTCCTCAGAACACTCCCCATGGTAAATGCGATACAGGATGCAAAGAGAACCGACATCTCTTCGCAGACTCAGAGGGTCGAGTCGATCGGAAAGGCCCTGATCGTTGACTATTCGAGCAGTTCTACGTTGTAACGGTCAAACGGAAAAAGTTGGTATTGGGGAGCCCCGGCTCAGAGATGCGAACATACTAGGTACTTGTAAATATACTTGCTCACATTTGTAGAGTGATTCTACGAAAATTCTTTATTTAACACTTCTTGTATAATTCTTCACCATCATGTTTGAAGAAGCATTTTTATCTCTTTGTAAGGTTAGATAAATAATTGAGTCTTTATAGTTGAGTATTTTTTATTCCGTGCTTAACAAATTTCACGGGAAAATATTTAAACAGGGTTAATGAGATTGGCTTTTTCAGGCGCATTATCATTGCCAGAGCAAACTGAAATTACGAGCGCCAGGCCGTTATTGTGTAATCCGTAATTAATCAACTACGACGTTAAGTCTTACTAATGATTCGACGGGCTTGTTATTTGTATACAAAAATACAATTATTTATTTTAATCGTGTACTATTAATATGCTAGGTTATGTCTGTACCTGCCCTGTAGTTCTGGGCTCTCAAGAATAAGACTATGGTATCCTCTGCCTGTCGTAGAAGGCGACTAAAAGGGGCCTCGGGTTCGACAATGGGGACCTTTGTCGTCCGCCAAGATGGACCCGGGAAGAAGGCGACATCGGTTGGCCCGTGTCTCTGTGCACTGCGAGGGCACAGGGGGGGGGGGAGGGAGGGAGGGAGTAACAACAAAACCTTTTTTTTTGTTAACGGGGAGGAAATCTTCAGAAAAATACCCCGCCCTCCGGGGGGAAGGCGGCGGTTATGTGGGGTTTTTTACCCACTAAAACCTCCCCCGTGGCCCTTTCCTCTGTGCATGACGAGGGGCTCCGGGATCTCCAGTGGAACGCACCGAAACCTCTATGCACTGTGCTCAAGGAGAGCACGTCCCGGGGGGGACAAAACCTGCGTTAACAAAAACAAAAAGTTATCTCTGTATTGTCTATGTCTATGTTCAACCAACTTCAAAAAAAATGGAGATTCTCAATTCGTCTATATGTTTCAACTTTCGATTGAGTGGACCAATTTTGATGATTTTTTTTCTACTCGTATTTGAAAGTTGGTGCTTCCCGTGTAGTCTCTTTTCAGTTCTGGTAATATCTTCCATAAGAAAACCATTAATTCTATTTGGTAATATTCGTATTCGATTTGAAGTTAGTTTTTATTTTTACTCGAAAATATGCTTGATATTTTTTTATTTGTATAGCAGTGATCACCTAAGCGGTTTTATGATTACGGCTTCGATTGTTAATTGTCTAAACGGTTCCACTTGTATACGTCCTGATGGTTCCAAATTCAAACCCCAACAGGCTTCTCCTAATGAATAGCCGTTTCTTTCGATTTTTTAAGTACAAAAAATCACTTGATAAAAATTTGGGCCCATTGAATGGGGATAGAATCTCACCCTGTCTCATGTGGGACATAATAAGCTCGACAAAAAGCAATCAGCTAAAGCTCTATGTCTACCCCGCTAGGGTTAAAAGGACTTAAGAGCTTTTTTTCTTCTTTTTTTAAGCCTTTTCACCTTTTTCTTGTAAAATTATTTGCTTTGATCGATGTGTCGTTTTCTCTGTATATAAAGTTTGACCAGATAAGCCCTCATGGAATTGCCCTTTAGATAAGACGAATATCTGACAAAAGGATATTCTATTCAAAAGCCTTCTTGAATAGGTTGTTTCGAGAGTTTTAATTTATAAAATGGTTTTTACTTTGAAAGTATAAAAAAGATTGAGGCTATAAAAACTTTATTGTGTAGTATAAAAAATACAACAAAGCTAGTATATTCCCAAGAATGTTAAGGTGACAGACACAATTGTATATTACATTCAGGACCTAATAAACTTGGTGGAAAATTGTACAGCTGATTCTGTCTGTCTGTAGGTCTATCTACCGTTCTTTGAATATCATCCTAAATGAGATGATCATTTTACCATTAACCACTTATGGTCACCAGACTAAATCACCACTTAAATCAGCATTTGAAGCTAGGAAAAAATGTGTCATAGCTTCATAAGACACATAAATAAAGTTTTACTTAGACAAGTCCACCTAACATCATTTATACTGTTATGATATATATGTAAATATATTATATGTAATACTTTTTACACACGATTTGTCTTTTCATAATATATATTTTGATATGTAAATATTTATACCTATATTATATGTATGTATGTATGTTTATGTGTAAATATTTATTATCAGTATTTAAGTATATGTACTTTTTATAAACTCCCGCCGCTTCTTTTTATTATTCCTCTCCATCCAAAGGTTGCCTGGAAGAGATCGCTTTTAGCGATAAGGCCGCTCATTGTTTATGTAGTTTAATTATATTTCCATTTTTTTAAATTTTATTTCATAAGTGTAAACAATAAAGAGTTTATAAATAAAAATAAATATAAATAAATCAATATGTGATCTTATCATTATTAAAAGTAGCAATCATTATTAACTATTCAAAGACCTCATTGGAACCCAGTATGAGTCAGGAAGAAGCCATCGTTCCACTACATCTATCATTTATACCTCATAAATTCCATCAAGTAATTTTGTGTTATTTGCGTTTCTCAATAGGATGGCCATATATGAGATTCAAATGCCTGCAAGTGGTTTGTGTTATTTGCCCTTTACTAAACTCATCAAGTCTTACAGATGAAAGGATGAATCAATTTCCATCAACTTGTACTACTGCCAACAAGTTATTTATATCATTTGTTTTTCAACAACGCCATTAGGTCCCATATGTGAAAGGATGAACCCATCCACATCCATTAGGCACAAATTTCAGCGAGTGATTTGTGCTAGAAACTAAACGACGAATAGTTTTTACCCACTAAAATCTCCCGTGGCCCTTTCCTCTGTGCATGACGAGGGGCTCAGGATCTCCAGTGGAACGCACCGGAACCCCTATGCACTGTGCTCACGGAGAGCACGTCCTGGGAGACAAAACCTGCGTTAACAAAAACAAAACTTATCTCTGTATTGTCTATGTCTATGTTCAACCAACTTCAAAAAAAAGGAGATTCTCAATTCGTCTATATGTTTCAACTTTCGATTGAGTGGACCAATTTTGATGATTTTTTTTCTATTTGAAAGTTGGTGCTTCCCGTGTAGTCTCTTATCAATTCTGGTAATAGCATCCATAAGAAAACCATTAATTCTATTTGGTAATATTCGTATTCGATTTGAAGTTAGTTTTTATTTTTACTCGAAAATATGCTTGATATTTTTTTATTTGTATAGCAGTGATCACCTAAGCGGTTTTATGATTACGGCTTCGATTGTTAATTGTCTAAACGGTTCCACTTGTATACGTCCTGATGGTTCCAAATTCAAACCCCAACAGGCTTCTCCTAATGAATAGCCGTTTCTTTCGATTTTTTAAGTACAAAAAATCACTTGATAAAAATTTGGGCCCATTGAATGGGGATAGAATCTCACCCTGTCTCATGTGGGACATAATAAGCTCGACAAAAAGCAATCAGCTAAAGCTCTATGTCTACCCCGCTAGGGTTAAAAGGACTTAAGAGCTTTTTTTCTTCTTTTTTTAAGCCTTTTCACCTTTTTCTTGTAAAATTATTTGCTTTGATCGATGTGTCGTTTTCTCTGTATATAAAGTTTGACCAGATAAGCCCTCATGGAATTGCCCTTTAGATAAGACGAATATCTGACAAAAGGATATTCTATTCAAAAGCCTTCTTGAATAGGTTGTTTCGAGAGTTTTAATTTATAAAATGGTTTTTACTTTGAAAGTATAAAAAAGATTGAGGCTATAAAAACTTTATTGTGTAGTATAAAAAATACAACAAAGCTAGTATATTCCCAAGAATGTTAAGGTGACAGACACAATTGTATATTACATTCAGGACCTAATAAACTTGGTGGAAAATTGTACAGCTGATTCTGTCTGTCTGTAGGTCTATCTACCGTTCTTTGAATATCATCCTAAATGAGATGATCATTTTACCATTAACCACTTATGGTCACCAGACTAAATCACCACTTAAATCAGCATTTGAAGCTAGGAAAAAATGTGTCATAGCTTCATAAGACACATAAATAAAGTTTTACTTAGACAAGTCCACCTAACATCATTTATACTGTTATGATATATATGTAAATATATTATATGTAATACTTTTTACACACGATTTGTCTTTTCATAATATATATTTTGATATGTAAATATTTATACCTATATTATATGTATGTATGTATGTTTATGTGTAAATATTTATTATCAGTATTTAAGTATATGTACTTTTTATAAACTCCCGCCGCTTCTTTTTATTATTCCTCTCCATCCAAAGGTTGCCTGGAAGAGATCGCTTTTAGCGATAAGGCCGCTCATTGTTTATGTAGTTTAATTATATTTCCATTTTTTTAAATTTTATTTCATAAGTGTAAACAATAAAGAGTTTATAAATAAAAATAAATATAAATAAATCAATATGTGATCTTATCATTATTAAAAGTAGCAATCATTATTAACTATTCAAAGACCTCATTGGAACCCAGTATGAGTCAGGAAGAAGCCATCGTTCCACTACATCTATCATTTATACCTCATAAATTCCATCAAGTAATTTTGTGTTATTTGCGTTTCTCAATAGGATGGCCATATATGAGATTCAAATGCCTGCAAGTGGTTTGTGTTATTTGCCCTTTACTAAACTCATCAAGTCTTACAGATGAAAGGATGAATCAATTTCCATCAACTTGTACTACTGCCAACAAGTTATTTATATCATTTGTTTTTCAACAACGCCATTAGGTCCCATATGTGAAAGGATGAACCCATCCACATCCATTAGGCACAAATTTCAGCGAGTGATTTGTGCTAGAAACTAAACGACGAATAGTTCGAGTTCGAGTAGAATTCGAGTCCTCGATCGTAAGATCGATAGAATGATTAGGCACTACTATCACCGTTTCATTTTCAACGAAAAATTAGAAATTCACGACTTAAGAGCTTCAATAATTCACTCACCTCCATTAGCCGCCCCCGGAACATAAGCCAGTTGACCCAAAAGTAACTTATTCAAAAGACTCAACCCTGACGAAATTTAATGCTCATAATTAATTTTGTGCTTATTAACGAAGCTAATGCCTAAGTATAACATAGAATCTATATTACCAAGGAGATTGAGGTTTGAGGTTTGTGATTTTTTTCCTTAAAAAGAAGTACAAAATGCATTTAGTTCAGGAAAATTATTATATGCTGTGATTTTTATTAATCAGATTCTATTGGACGTATTAAATTATATAACTTGTTTATAAGTGGTCCGACTTAAGCTCTGACGCGTTCGTAACTCAACCAGCTTATGCCAATTAATTACACCAGGCACAAATTTACTCCAAGTGATTTGATACTTGGTTGTAAGTGTTGCAGAACGCAAATTTCCTCCTCCTCCTTGCGTCGTTTTCCTCATTGCTGAGGGTCGTGACCTCCACGAATTATGTGGCGGACGATCGCTTTCCACCTGTTGCGGTCTTTGGCGGTGTGAAATGCCTCGTGGACTCTCTTGCTGGTGTTGGTGCTAATTTGGTCCGTCCAACGCATAGGGCTTTGCCTGTGACCAGGAGTGTTTCCAAGGTATCGGTTGTCCTGGCTATGTGACCGAAGAATTCGAAAACCCTACGGAGACAGACCATTGACAATTTGACAGTGACACCCAGTTCCCGGAGAATTGACGCATTTGTGCGGTGGGCTGTCCAAGGTACTCGCAACATTCTCCTCCAGCACAACATCTCAAATGCGTCAATACAGCACAACATCTCAAATGCGTCAATACGAGATCTATCTGCCTTCTTGAGGGTCCTTGAGAACGCAAGTTTAACTACCAGTTATTAGAAAAAGAATGACAAGAAACAATATATACTCGTGAGCAAAAATAAAGGGTCTGAATAAAAGGTAAGTTTGAATATCTCGGAAGATAGAGTTCGTCATTAATGAAAAATCAAATCTAAAAATATTTTATTTTATTTTAAAGATATTTAATTGTCTTATTTCAGTTAGCTAGCATCTTTATCTTATGAGATATTCAAACTTTCTTACATAAAAGTTAAAGTTACAGCCTATTTACATATTTTCAAATAAACCGAAGTGATGGGCAGTTCTATAGTTTTTTTTTATTATTAAGCTGACCTCCTGGCTCTTAGGTCGCTTAATCTGAACCTCTATCGCTATTAACTCGACACAAAGATCCCCCCGGTGAGGGTAGCCTCGGCTTGGACGGTTACTAAGTTCTCTAGTATAGTATAAGTAGATGTATAAAGCTCGAATAAGCAAAAGTGTCACGTACACATAATATCTGTCAATTACCACGTGCTTAATACTATCTGTTGTACACGCACAATACACGTATAACTCGAGAATAGCGCCTATCCTCTGAGTGTTAGTTTAGTAAATTAGGCCAACACTGCAGGGTTCACGGTTGTTTGTAAAGGCAGTCATTACTGTATATCTACGTTATACACAGCTGATCAAACTTCTGAGTTCAGTTTAAAATTTTGACATTAGAAATTCGTATGGAAATTGATTTATAGTTCAACATATTATCATAATAGGTATATTATTTAGCATAGCAAAGATGTAATATTTAAACTGTACCAACGTTTCCTTCTATCTATAATGTGAGTGTCTTAAAGAGAGCAGCGAATAAACATTTACTTAGATAACTTCTATTATCAGTCTGTGTTTGTACTTAGCTTCCAGTGGTCAGACATTTAAGCATATATGTTTTAACAAGAGTTTAAGAGAAACTTTAGTTTATATGTAAGTTTTAATAATGAATGTTTTGTGTTATCTAAACGAATAATAAAGGACGCAAATTTCCAAATGTTTCTCCACGAATTCCCATTTGATTTATGTGCATATTAAAACTTTGCCGATATTTGGTTACGTTGATTTCGCAGGCGGTGGATAATATATAAGTATACATTGCTCTATATAAACCAAACTTAGTCTGTCGCCAGTTTTCCTCGCGCGTTACCGCTATTTTATGGGCAGGCCTCACCCCTTAGATGCTAGGAGCGTTGCTGGAGTTTCTTCGGCCACTTCTTCTCCCAGCGCCAACGCTTCCCGAAGTGGCACTCAAAGTTAGTTTAGCTTTCGAATGTCCCTTAGATTATCCGTGAAATAGCAACCGACCGTGTCGTGGTTCAGCCCTCTCGGGCGCCCTCGGATCGGAATGCTTACGCGTAACATAGTAACCGTCAAGCCGAGGTTACCCCACCGGGGGACCCTTGTGTCGAGTTACTAGCAATAGAGGTTCAGGCTAAGCGACCTAAGAGCTATGCCACCTCTCAATCCGGTGAAGCAGTCAAGGCCAGCTTCTCTGGCCAATCTGTGTAGTTCGTCAAAAAAAATCTGTCGCCAGTTTTCCTCGCGCGTTACCGCTATTTTATGGGCAGGCCTCACCCCTTAGATGCTAGGAGCGTTGCTGGAGTTTCTTCGGCCACTTCTTCTCCCAGCGCCAACGCTTCCCGAAGTGGCACTCAAAGTTAGTTTAGCTTTCGAATGTCCTTAGATTATCCGTGAAATAGCAACCGACCGTGTCGTGGTTCAGCCCTCTCGGGCGCCCTCGGATCGGAATGCTTACGCGTAACATAGTAACCGTCAAGCCGAGGTTACCCCACCGGGGGACCCTTGTGTCGAGTTACTAGCAATAGAGGTTCAGGCTAAGCGACCTAAGAGCTATGCCACCTCTCAATCCGGTGAAGCAGTCAAGGCCAGCTTCTCTGGCCAATCTGTGTAGTTCGTCAAAAAAAAATCTGTCGCCAGTTACAACTTTTAAACATTTAACAGTCTTACAAATAAAAACGAGTTATTATTTATTCCACCCTTAAACTAAGTTTAGTTAAATCATGAATAAATTAAGAATAAGCTGAGAATAGTTTACCACAAATAAATCCGGAATAACTATGGTTTATCTATTCTTCCTTTACGTCAATGCACGAGTTGGCAACAGCGCAATCAAAGAGAAACCATACTAAAAAAATAATTGCAGTCTATGTAGTAGTGTAGTAATGTATCTGTCAATGTGTGGCGGTTATAAAAATATTCTATACTTTTAATCGAAACTAATCATCGACATATAAATCAAAAGGGTTTTCCCATCTTTTAAATATTTTTAGAGATTTGGAGTCTGAATGATATTTATTAAGTCATTTACTGTTTCTACTTCCTCCATTGCCCTTAATTCCATAATAAGTTACTTTAAATGAGAGAACACAAATACAAATCGTAGCATTTTAAATGTTATACTGGACTTAAACAAGGATGTACGTCGTAATAACTTCGGAATAACGATTGTATGAACAAATACGTCAACGTTATACCAGGTATAACGTATTCTTGGTTAATTAGTACAAATTTTGCTAATTCTTAATTTATTCCTAAGTTTATCTTTATACCACGTTTATTGGTAAGGCTGTAAGAGTTTAAAAGTAAAATTATATTCTTATTCCAATTTTAAATTGTTCGTTTTTCACTGAAATTATACTATTTTTTTTTTTTGTTAACGGGGAGGAAATCTTCACAAAGATACCCTGCCTTCTGGGGAAGGCGGCGGTTATGTGGGGTTATTACCCACTAAAACCTCCCAGTGGCCCTTTCCTCGGTGCATGACGAGGGGCTCCGGGATCTCCAGTGGAACGCACCGGAGCCCCTCAGAACTGTGCTCAAGGAGAGCACGTCCCGGGGGGAGGATTCTCCCTCCCCTGTGCCCTCATAGTGCAAGGCTACACGGGCCAGCCAATGTCGCCTTCTACCCGGGTTCACTTTGGTGGACGACTCAGGCCTCCACCTTTGTCGCCCAGTGAACCCGAGGCCCCTTTAGTCGCCTTGTACGACAGACAGGGGATACCGTAGTCTTATTCTTAAGAGCCCAGAACTACAGGGCTGCTCTGAAATTATACTATACGTCAACACTGCTTCACCCAACGAAAACCTTAGGTACTCTACACAGCATTCTAATATACTAAATTCCGTCGTGTCGCCCGGACATGTTCTTGACGATCCGGACGACGCGATTGCACAGGCTAGATCTTTACAAATCCATAAAGCGTCCATTAGCGACCGTCGGAGGTTGCAAATAATCCTAGCGCGTTACCGCTATTTTAGGAGCAGGCGCCACCCCTTAGATGTCAGGAGCTTTGCTGGAGTTTCTTCGGCAACTTCTTCTCCCAGCACCAACGCATTCCGAAGTGGCACGCAAAGTTAGTTTAGCTATTGACTGTCCCGTGGATTATCGAGTTGCTAGCGATAGAGATTCAGGTTAAGCGACCTAAGAGCTATGCTACCTCTCAATCCGATGAAGCAGTCAAGGCCAGCTTCTCTGGCCAATCTGTATAGTTCGTCAAAAAAAAATCTGTCGCCAGTTACAACTTTTAAACATTTAAGAGTTTAAAAGTAAAATTATATTCTTATTCCAATTTTAAATTGTTCGTTTTTCACTGAAATTATACTATAACTCAACGCTGCTTCACCCAACGAAAACCTTAGGTACTCTACACAGCATTCTAATATACTAAATTCCGTCGCGTCGCGCCGACGTGTTCTTGACGATCCGGCCGACGCGATTGCACAGGCTAGATCTTTACAAATCCATAAAGCGTCCATTAGCGACCGTCGGAGGTTGCAAATAATCCTCGCGCGTTACCGCTATTTTATGGGCAGGCCCCACCTTTTAGATGTTAGGAGCGTTGCTGGAGTTACTTCGTCCATTTCTCGCAGCGCCAACGCTTCCCCAAGTAAGCACTCAAAGTAAGTTTAGCTTTTCAATGCCAGCCAGTCACCTGTAGTTCTGGGCTCTCAAGAATAAGACTACGGTATCCCCTGCCTGTCGTACAAGGTGACTAAAGGGGCCTCAGGTTCACTGGGCGACAAGGGTGAGGGCCTGCGTCATCCACCAAAGTGGACTCGGAAAGAAGGCGACATCGGCTGGCCCGTGTCGCCTTGCGCTGCGAGGGCACAGGGGGGAAGGGAGTAACCTCCCCGGGACGCGCTTTCCTTGAGCACAGTGCAGAGGGGCTCTGATGCATTCCACGTTGAGATCCCGGAGCCTCTCGTCATGCACCGAGAAAAGGGCCACCGGGAAGATTTTAGTGAGTAAGAACTCCACATAACCGCTGCTTTCCCCAGAAGGCGGGGTATCTTTTGAAGATTTCCTCCCCGTCAACAAAAAAGCTTTGAATGTCCCTTAGAATATCCGTGATATAGCAAATCGACCGAGTCATGGTTCGGCCCTTTCCAGCGGTCTCAGATCGGAATGCTTACGCGTAACATAGTAACCGTCAAGCCGTGGTTACCCTCACCGGGGGACCCTTGTCTCGAGTTACTATGAGTTACTACTACTAGAGGTTCAGGTTAAGCGACCTAAGAGCTATGCTACCTCTCAATCCGATGAAGCAGTCAAGGCCAGCTTCTCTGGCCAATCTGTATAGTTCGTGATTTAAAAAAAAACCTCGAGTAACTATACATTATGACTACATATGTGTATAACATGTATGTATTTTCTACTTATCTACCAGGGTATTCACTGATTCAATTGTGGTTTTCCACTTGTCACTTCCTTTCAAAATTATTCGCCTTAATTTAAATGATTATATGAAAGTGGAACCACTTTCATTTAAATAATTTATATGAAAGTGGAAATAACGGTAATAAAATAACTATATACTAAATGACATTTTGGACTCAATATTCGTACAGCGGAATTTTACATTTTAATGTTTACTCGAAGTAAATTAAAAAAAAATTACTTGTGACATTTTAAATTTTGTTTAAGCAAATAAAACTCTAAGATAATAAGGTCAGGGTTGTCGTGTTAATTTCTGGAGTTTTCTACAAAGTAATTTTGGCTTACCACTCAAATGGCAAAAGGTTTATTCCATGTTTCGTTTATATAAATAAGATCATCGTTAACAAAAGTTTATTTAGATAACTTAACCCTTATCGTGGCAAGATTGTTTTTTGAAGAACAGTAAAATGTATTTACCTAACTTTAAACCAGATTTATAGTACTTAAAATGATTTATTTTCAAGAAATAATGATATCAGATTAATCTACAAACAGTAAAATTAAAATATTTGTATAAAAAAGAAGTTCCAATAGAATTTTTTTTTAGATAAAAGCATTATAATGGCAATTGACCCATAGTGCGCGCGCCTGTCGTCATACTGCTGCCAGATGTGACATTTTGCGCAAGATGGCTGTGCCAGCTTAGCGGTTAAACAAAATAAAGCAAAATCTAGCCCGGAGAAGCGGGATGGGTACGCTAGTATACATATAGAAATCAAATTCAATTCATCTCAAATCATCATAATCAAAAAGTAGTAGTTATACGTACGCTATATGTACGTGTAAATCAAAACTTTAAAAAACTTGAAGTAGTTGATGCACTCACAACTGCGCGACTTCGTTGATGTTGTGGAACAACTTCTATCGCGCGTAAGTCTGTAAATTAAGTTTCTACGACCGCTAGCTTTGGAAAAGTTTTAGCGAAATAAATATTCCAGTACGAATGTGTTCTCCATTTACATAATAGAAAATGAGGTTGAACAACTTTTATGCCAGTTAGTGCAGACCAATTAAAATTTATACACAGAAAGTAAATATGCTAAATGGATCTTCATGCTCAAGTGAATATCAGTGTGAAAAATGCAATATTTGCGAGTAAAACCAAAAAACAAACTTCAAATAGAATAGGAATACTACGAAATATTAATCAGAACCTAACCAAACTACGGTACGGTTAAAGTTTCTTCGGCCATTTCTCGCAGCGCCAACGCTTCCCCAAGTGGCACTCAAAGTAAGTTTAGCTTCTCAATGCCAGCCAGTCACCTGTAGTTCTGGGCTCTCAAGAATAAGACTACGGTATCCCCTGCCTGTCGTACAAAGTGACTAAAAGGGGCCTCGGGTTCACTGGGCGACAAGGGTGAGGGCCTGCGTCATCCACCAAAGTGGACTCGGAAAGAAGGCGACATCGGCTGGCCCGTGTCGCCTTGCGCTGCGAGGGCACAGGGGGGAAGGGAGTAACCTCCCCGGGACGCGCTTTCCTTGAGCACAGTGCAGAGGGGCTCTGATGCATTCCACGTTGAGATCCCGGAGCCTCTCGTCATGCACCGAGGAAAGGGCCACCATGTATTTCTTCACCGCTGAGTGCGTGGTAAATTAGCATTTAAATTTGTAACTAACATTCATTAGTACCGGTAACGACCGGTAACAGAATTCAATAAGGTAAAAAAGCCATAGCGTGCAGAGAGGTCTTATTGGTTAGAACAGACAACGGCTGAGCATAAAGAACTAAACATGACAAATTTTAAAAGAAAAAGATGGTGCAATCACTAAATTACGTCACACGGTTGTATAATGATCGATCTTATCGTCAAGAGCGATCTCTTCCAGGCTACCTGTCTATGGACAGGAAATAGATAAACAAAACAGCACATGTACAGATACAAATATCATACTCATATGTATTCATATAATAAGTAATCTAAACTAAATCTATATATAAATAAAAGAGAAATTGTTTGTTTGTTCCCTATAGGCACCGAAACGGCTGGACCGATTTCAATGAAACTTTCAGGGATTCTTCAGATTGACCTGGTAAGTAATCCTGTTTAGTGACAATCGGAGCACTCCTCTTTTTGAACTGTCAAATACATCTTTTATTTACTATTATGATAGTATGATAATATTCTATTGTTTTATATCCCAAATTTGTATTGTCACATGCGTTGTGTATACTTATGTAAACATCTCCGTGGTGAGGTGGTGTGTTTTTTTGTTGGCTTGGGTATAAAAAATGTATTTGGAGATGATTGTTTTTGTATTATTTTTGTAATGTTGCACTATTAGGTCATATAAATAGGAATAAATACATTAAAATATTAGTTTATCTTTTTTTTATACGATATTGAACCCAAAACCAGTAAAAATGTATTTACCCTAACTTTAAACCAGATTTATAGTACTTAAAATGATTTATTTTCAAGAAATAATGATATCAGATTAATCTACAAACAGTAAAATTAAAATATTTGTATAAAAAAGAAGTTCCAATAGAATTTTTTTTTAGATAAAAGCATTATAATGGCAATTGACCCATAGTGCGCGCGCCTGTCGTCATACTGCTGCCAGATGTGACATTTTGCGCAAGATGGCTGTGCCAGCTTAGCGGTTAAACAAAATAAAGCAAAATCTAGCCCGGAGAAGCGGGATGGGTACGCTAGTATACATATAGAAATCAAATTCAATTCATCATAATCAAAAAAAGTAGTAGTTATACGTACGCTATATGTACGTGTAAATCAAAACTTAAAAAAAAAAACATGAAGTAGTTGATGCACTCACAACTGCGCGACTTCGTTGATGTTGTGGAACAACTTCTATCGCGCGTAAGTCTGTAAATTAAGTTTCTACGACCGCTAGCTTTGGAAAAAGTTTTAGCGAAATAAATATTCCAGTACGAATGTGTTCTCCATTTACATAATAGAAAATGAGGTTGAACAACTTTTATGCCAGTTAGTGCAGACCAATTAAAATTTATACACAGAAAGTAAATATGCTAAATGGATCTTCATGCTCAAGTGAATATCAGTGTGAAAAATGCAATATTTGCGAGTAAAACCAAAAAACAAACTTCAAATAGAATAGGAATACTACGAAATATTAATCAGAACCTAACCAAACTACGGTACGGTTAAAGTTTCTTCGGCCATTTCTCGCAGCGCCAACGCTTCCCCAAGTGGCACTCAAAGTAAGTTTAGCTTCTCAATGCCAGCCAGTCACCTGTAGTTCTGGGCTCTCAAGAATAAGACTACGGTATCCCCTGCCTGTCGTACAAAGTGACTAAAAGGGGCCTCGGGTTCACTGGGCGACAAGGGTGAGGGCCTGCGTCATCCACCAAAGTGGACTCGGAAAGAAGGCGACATCGGCTGGCCCGTGTCGCCTTGCGCTGCGAGGGCACAGGGGGGAAGGGAGTAACCTCCCCGGGACGCGCTTTCCTTGAGCACAGTGCAGAGGGGCTCTGATGCATTCCACGTTGAGATCCCGGAGCCTCTCGTCATGCACCGAGAAAAGGGCCACCGGGAAGATTTTAGTGAGTAAGAACTCCACATAACCGCTGCTTTCCCCCCAGAAGGCGGGGTATCTTTTTGAAGATTTCCTCTCCGTCAACGAAAAAAAAAGCTTTTGAATGTCCCTTAATCCGTGAATTAGCAAATCGACCGAGTCATGGTTCGGCCCTTTCCAGCGGTCTCAGATCGGAATGCTTACGCGTAACATAGTAACCGTCCAAGCCGTGGTTACCCTCACCGGGGGGACCCTTGCGTCGAGTTACTATCGATAGAGGTTCAGGCTAAGCGACCTAAGAGCCACCTCAATCCGGTGAAGCAGTTAAGGCCGGCTTCTCTAGCCAACCTATGCGTATAGGTATACATAATGCATGATCAAGACTTATTTGGTTTTCTCATGGATGCAATTGCA
Source organism: Meandrusa payeni (assembly GCA_029286785.1). Classification (NCBI taxonomy): domain Eukaryota; kingdom Metazoa; phylum Arthropoda; class Insecta; order Lepidoptera; family Papilionidae; genus Meandrusa; species Meandrusa payeni. The sequence goes on from JAGSMX010000007.1 coordinate 5,906,598, forward strand.
TGGGAAGCAGCTTCCAAATGAAAAAAAATTGACAAAATCGGTTCATCCATTCAAAACTTATGACGTAACAAAATATACAGACGAATACAGAACCTCCTTTTTTGAAGTCGGTTGAAAAGTAAGAATATTTTGTATAATCACTCCTTGTTATTGAATAATATTTTACGAGTACAAACCAGTACACGGCAGTACTCAAGTAGTACTCGGTTTTACTGTAACATTAATAATGTCATATTAAAAGTAAAAAATGAGAAGCTACTTGCATTCTGTTGGGTTTTTATATTATGTGACCCTCAGCCAGTGCGCTCTCTATTTATAAGTACCCGTGGAGTATTTTGATGGTTAAAAGTATCCTTACTTCAATATTATTTCATTGTCTGTGTCGTCCATTTTTTTTATTGGAAAGGAAGTAAACGAGCGGCTCACCTGATCGTAAATGATCACCGTCGACTAAGACATGTAAAGTCTGCCAATCCGCACTAGTGCCGCGTGGTGGACTACGCCCTTATACTCTCTTTACAGAGAAAGTCTGTGCCCAGCAGTGGGACATTTATAAAGGCTGTAAGTTTAACTTTTAACTTTATATATGCGACAGATAGACGATTAACTCAATATCACGTAACAGATTTTGATGATTCATTTTTTTTTGGAAAGGATATAAATTTGGTCGTTCTGATTATTTCTATTTCTTAATATTCCTATTCTACTTGAAGTCGGTTTTTTTTTCTCCTAAATATCAAGTATATTGTTTTTTTTTTAAAAAAAAAAGAAAGCTAGCAATATTTCTTTTTTTTTCAGAAATATTACTAACAATCTTGTTAACCATTCCAACTAAGCTTAAGCTTGTGCTAGGACATGGTTCACGGCAATAGTCGAATGGTGGATTCGAACCCACGACCTTACGATTCGCAGGCCGTACCCTAAACCATTAGGCTATTGACGCTTCAGTATTATACGTATTATAAGTATGTCGTCATGAAAACAGCTAAAGATAGTTTAGAGCAAATGTAAAAATACAATTAGTTATAGTCTTAAATAAGATTCGCAATGTGATTTCGCACTATGTCCCCGAACTCCTTAACTCTCGAACATTGTTTGTAACTTGTTTGTACTTAAACAAACTTTAAGCTCCATTTGCATTTATTAAATTAGTGTTCAGTCCATTTCAAGTATCTTATAAAATTAAGAAACTATGTTTGTGATGGAACGATAGGGCTACGGAGTGTACTTAATACATAGCTTTGTATTTGATAATAATAATGGCGAAACTAAATAGGGTATTCTCTTTTAAATTTTATAAAAAATATATCGGTAAAAGTATATATAATAATAATAATGTATGGAAGGCGGGGTATCTTTCTGAAGATTTCCTCTCCGTCAACGAAAAAAAAAGCTTTTGAATGTCCCTTAATCCGTGAATTAGCAAATCGACCGAGTCATGGTTCGGCCCTTTCCAGCGGTCTCAGATCGGAATGCTTACGCGTAACATAGTAACCGTCCAAGCCGTGGTTACCCTCACCGGGGGGACCCTTGCGTCGAGTTACTATCGATAGAGGTTCAGGCTAAGCGACCTAAGAGCCACCTCAATCCGGTGAAGCAGTTAAGGCCGGCTTCTCTAGCCAACCTATGCGTATAGGTATACATAATGCATGATCAAGACTTATTTGGTTTTCTCATGGATGCAATTGCATGGGAAGCAGCTTCCAAATGAAAAAAAATTGACAAAATCGGTTCATCCATTCAAAACTTATGACGTAACAAAATATACAGACGAATACAGAACCTCCTTTTTTGAAGTCGGTTGAAAAGTAAGAATATTTTGTATAATCACTCCTTGTTATTGAATAATATTTTACGAGTACAAACCAGTACACGGCAGTACTCAAGTAGTACTCGGTTTTACTGTAACATTAATAATGTCATATTAAAAGTAAAAAATGAGAAGCTACTTGCATTCTGTTGGGTTTTTATATTATGTGACCCTCAGCCAGTGCGCTCTCTATTTATAAGTACCCGTGGAGTATTTTGATGGTTAAAAGTATCCTTACTTCAATATTATTTCATTGTCTGTGTCGTCCATTTTTTTTATTGGAAAGGAAGTAAACGAGCGGCTCACCTGATCGTAAATGATCACCGTCGACTAAGACATGTAAAGTCTGCCAATCCGCACTAGTGCCGCGTGGTGGACTACGCCCTTATACTCTCTTTACAGAGAAAGTCTGTGCCCAGCAGTGGGACATTTATAAAGGCTGTAAGTTTAACTTTTAACTTTATATATGCGACAGATAGACGATTAACTCAATATCACGTAACAGATTTTGATGATTCATTTTTTTTTGGAAAGGATATAAATTTGGTCGTTCTGATTATTTCTATTTCTTAATATTCCTATTCTACTTGAAGTCGGTTTTTTTTTCTCCTAAATATCAAGTATATTGTTTTTTTTTTAAAAAAAAAAGAAAGCTAGCAATATTTCTTTTTTTTTTCAGAAATATTACTAACAATCTTGTCAACCATTCCAACTAAGCTTAAGCTTGTGCTAGGACATGGTTCACGGCAATAGTCGAATGGTGGATTCGAACCCACGACCTTACGATTCGCAGGCTGTACCCTAAACCATTACGCTATTGACGCTTCACTATTATACGTATTATAAGTATGTCGTCATGAAAACAGCTAAAGATAGTTTAGAGCAAATGTAAAAATACAATTAGTTATAGTCTTAAATAAGATTCGCAATGTGATTTCGCACTATGTCCCCGAACTCCTTAACTCTCGAACATTGTTTGTAACTTGTTTGTACTTAAACAAACTTTAAGCTCCATTTGCATTTATTAAATTAGTGTTCAGTCCATTTCAAGTATCTTATAAAATTAAGAAACTATGTTTGTGATGGAACGATAGGGCTACGGAGTGTACTTAATACATAGCTTTGTATTTGATAATAATAATGGCGAAACTAAATAGGGTATTCTCTTTTAAATTTTATAAAAAAAATATATCGGTAAAAAGTATATATAATAATAATAATGTATGGAAGAGCAAGGAGCTTCACGGGCGGTTCTATCGGGCCTTAACAGGGCCCGATGTCGATCTGCTCGCGTCGGTGACCTGGCTACGTTTTGGTGACCTCTTTGGGGAAACCGAAGGTTTTGTCTGTGCAATTGCAGACGAGGTTATGATGACGAACATCTATAGGAAATATATCCTGAGGGACGGAACGGTCGACATTTGTCGGGCATGCCGCCGTCCCGGAGAATCAATCAGGCATATTATTTCCGGTTGTACTCATCTAGCTAATGGTGAGTACTTGCACAGACATAATCTCGTAGCCAGAATTATTCACCAGCAAATTGCTCTTCGATATCGTCTTGTGGAGTCCGAGGTGCCGTACTTTAAATACACACCGGCGGCAGTTCTCGAAAATGGTCATGCAACGCTCTATTGGGATCGATCTGTCATCACAGACTGGACTATTGTTGCCAATAAACCTGATATTGTGCTGACAGATCGGTCAACGCGACAGGCGGTGCTCGTCGATATTACCACCCCGCATGACGAGCACCTTGTGAAGGCCGAAAGGGAAAAAATCACAAAGTACCTCGACTTGGTTCACGAGGTGACCGCCATGTGGGATGTGGATTGGACGATCATTGTCCCGATAGTCGTTTCCGCAAACGGTCTCATAGCGAAAAGTCTCAATCAACATCTTAAGAGACTTTCGCTGGATGGCTGGGTCAAGGTTCAGATACAGAAGACAGTGCTCCTGGACACAGCACGCATCGTCAGGAGGTTTCTCTCTATGTCGCCCTAACCACCGGTTGCTCGAGCTCTGCTTCGTTACCGGCGGCACACACTAGGTTAGGTTTTTGTATTTTGTATGATATTTTTCTGTATTTTACTTTTTATAGAAAAAATATAAAAACCTAACTTAAGGGGTATCAAAATAAATAAAAAAAATAATAATCATCATCATTTATTCCTCACCATAATCCACAGTTAAGATAATTACATAATTAAAAACATATACACATTTGGAACAAGATACATAATAACAGAAAGATTATGGTGGATTGACACTTGAACTAGGACTTTTCCTTTGGAAGTATTAGTTTAGATATATGTATAAACATGTGTAGGAATATATTATATAAATTTGAATGGGACTAACCTTAACAAGGGTAGGCAAAGATTGTACTTGCTTCGGCAGTACATATACTAAAATTGGAACGATACAGAGAAGATTAGCATGGCCCCTGCGCAAGGATGACACGCAAAATCGTGAAGCGTTCCACATTTTTACCCTGTTGCTGACAGATCCGGGGCACCCCGCTTATAACGGATGATGGCATCCGCGGAAGGTTTAGCGTGTAGGGGTCGCCCAGACCGAGTCCCACATATCCCTCCGGACCCACCCAGGGTTCCCGAGGATGGTTTGTAAAAAGAATTCCCCCGCATAAAAAAAACAAGGGTTAGCATAGACTAGCAAAGCGAACTCCCCGCCGACTTGCACAGCCTCCACCCGTCTGAGGGGTACCCTTATGAGCAGGGTTACCTCTCCACAGCCGCAGGGGGCCTGGTTATTCTTGCCGGGCCAATCGCCGGGGCGAGATGGTGAATGCTAACGCGACCCCATCTCGCCCATCATGGCGGAGGATGGCTTTTAAGAAAAAAACGTTTAATGACCAAGTTTAATAAATCTTTGAATGGAATAAAGGACATGAACGTTGTTGAAATTAAATTTATTCACAAAGCGCGCTACCTACCGATGTGACTTTTGCATTTCCCAAATGCTTTATTCATGAATAAAGCGTAGTATTGCGTCATACTGTTATTGCATGTCGCCTTTTGTATTGGCTAGAATTCTGTGTCACAAATACAATTAATGAAACTGCATTGGTGTTATACTAATTTTCGAGTATTTATTAATAATAACTAATAAAATACGGCAACTTTGAAACGACCATTTATATTCCGACTTTAAATATTGAATAAAAATAAGAATTAGCGTTGAAAAATGTATTTTCATAATTTTTGCCTAACCCTTAGAGTGGGAACGAGAGAACGGAACGGAACGGAACAGAACGGAATAGAAGAGAACAGAATAGAATAGAATACGATTCACGTGTTCTATAGAAATACTCATATCTTCCTCTCTTTAGGTTTTAATATGCATCAAAATGATATATCGTTATAAATCAAATATTTAATTTCGCTTAAAAATATTAAGCCCACAAACTCATATTTTACGCAATTGGCTCAAAGCCACAGTAGACCTGATAGTTACGACATATCCTAAATTTAGTTCAAAAATTTTATTTCTTTTCTTTTTCAACAATATTTTGTGGCTATTTTGCATAGTTGTACTTTTATGTTGAAACAAGTAAATTTTAGTAGAAGGCGACCAAACGGGGCCTTGGGTTCACTGGGTGACAAGGGTAGGGGCCTTTGTCGTCCGCCAAGCTGGACCCGGGAAGAAGGCGATATCGGCAGGCCCGTTGCACTGCGAGGGTACAGGGGGCGAGCGAGTAACCTCCCCACCGCCCGAGACGTGCTCTTCTAAAAGCACGTCAGAGGGTCTCCGGTGCGTTCTTCTGGACATGGCGGAGCCCCTCACCATGCACCGAGGAAGGGCCGCTGAGAGGTTTTAGTGGGTAAAAACCCCACATAACCACCGCGAGGTATCTTGTTGAAAATTTCCTCCCCATGAACAAAAAAAGTATATTAAAGAATTGCGTTATAAATCAGCGTGCTCTGTACAGCAAGTCCGCAACTCAGCCCTAGTGCGATTGGCTGCTTAAGAACTTTTTCTAAGATTTGCATGCATTGCAATGCAGGTCCTAACGACGTTTTCCTTCACTGCCGACCAACATTTACTGCTGCAACAACCAGTAATAAATCAGCACTAAAAATTGCCAAACCAATATCCTACTTTTAACAACCAGAAGCTATTTATCTATGCTTTTTGTTAACGGTGAGGAAATCTTCAAAAGATACCCCGCCTCCTGGGGAAGGCGGCGGCTATGTGGGGTTTTACCCACAAAACCTCCCCGGTGGCCCTTTCCTCGGTGCATGACGAGGGGCTCCGGGATCTCCAGTGGAACGCACCGAAACCCTCTGCACTGTGCTCATAGAGAGCACGTCCCGGGAGAACCTGTGAGTAACCTCCCCCTGTGCCTTCAAAGTGCAAGGCTACACGGGCCAGCCGATGTCGCCTTCTTCCGGGGTCCACCTTAGCGGACGACAAAGGCTCCCACCCTTGTCGCCCAGTGAACCCTTTTGTCGCCTTATACGACAGGCAGGAGATACCTTAGTCTTATTCTTGAGAGCCCAGAACTACAGGGCTGAAGGAATTTATCTATGCTATGCTATGCTATTTATCCTATTTTTAAAAATATCAATTGTATTATTTACTTCTAATTTACTTATTTCTATTGATGCGATTTATTTACTATCTAATTTTAATTTCTTATATTTACTCGTACTTATTTTTATTAATCTATTTTTGGAACATATTTTCATATGTTCCTAGATGATTCCTTACAATCAATTTATAAATTTTGTTTACTTTTTACAATAGTCTAAGAAATACTTATTTACGGGCACTCTTACTCTCACTCTGGTCAGATATGCACAACGTTTCCCTCTTTTGCCGGGTCACAAGGGCACGATAGACTCTCCTTACATTTGAATTGATGCAAATATACGGAGAACCCACCATGCCTTGTTAGAGCTTGTACTCCCGTCGCGTCCAATTCCAGCTTCCTTATTGTATTGTAGGCCTCCCGAGCGTCAGGCAAGAAGGTTTTTTTGTGCCGGAAGCACGGTAATTGAAATTGGTGCCGGTACCTTGGTTCGAAATTGGGTTACTAGCATAATATAAAATTCGAGGCGACAGCGTGCAAACTAAGCTACTCGGGCTAATAGTGCGGTAGCTTAAGTGAATTTTTGTGAGTTATTGTGCAATGAAGTTCTAAGTGCGTATATCATTACAATCGACCACTCTTGTCTATCGGACTTGGGCTTATCAAATTACACTCCACTGAGCACGATCCTCAACTACTCTCGACCAACTCTTGCCAGCCAATTTGCGAACATCGCTCAATGTAATCTAAGGGCTTTCTAAACTACATTTTCCCATATGCGCTGTCCACTCGAGTTCCACATTGCATCAATCATCGATTTGGCGACTAAAATAGCTGGCCTATAGTCACCCTAGTTTAGTATTTCGTCTTTGTTGATCATTTTAGTGCCCGTTAACGTATTTCTCTGATAGATTACTAGCTTTTAAGGTAGTGATATACTGACAAAACCGCAATAACATGACTATAAAATATAGAATACAAAATTCATGTAATTACTTATGTGCGTTTTAGTTTTATCACTAAAATAAATAACCTTTAACGGTAGCAAAATCACTACTCGTAGGTATTGTTCTAGGTGTACTCTTAAAAGCTCTATCGGGGGTCTACGATTTTACAAAATGTCATCGTTGTTGTGTTTCATGTTGCTAACGAAATTATTAAAGTTACTCCTGCATTTTTTTAAGCAAGTTCGAATGAAAAAAGTAATTATTTCATATCAATGGAAATAGTAGAAGCGAAAATTTCTTACATTTCGCCCGGAGCTTATTAAATCCTCAACGTGACAGCCTTATCCTCTCGTCGTGCAACCAGAACAAATAAAGTCTAGTATATTTTGTTAGAAAAGAATGCTATCAAGACTGTATGATTCTATTACATTATAGGATCGAGCATGAGTTAGATGAGACCGTCATTTGACAAACAAGTCAAACTTTCGTTAAGCTTTGTGTAGTGTATCAAAATAAAAAAAAACGCGTGTGTGTAGGCTGACAGTTTATTGCAGACTGGCAGTGTCTCTCACTGCCGGTGGGTTCACACTTAATTTGTGAATACCCTACACTTTGTTTATTCGTACAGCAAGAGACTGGCCCTTGTCTGTTCTGTCCGTGTCTGTCTTTCCCTCCGATTACAATGTGGGGGATCGTGGTCAAGCACTTGCTTTTAAAGTATAAAAAAATGTTAATTACGATTCTTAAGTATATAAAATCACTAGATAAAATTGATTATTGTATAAGCAATTTTCAATCGACGTCAAAAAAGGAGGAGATTCTGAATTCGTCTGTATCTCTGTCTGCAATTTGGTCCAATTCTGACGATGATATCCATGAGACAACCATCCAACCAAATCTTAAATTTGTATTATTTGCGAAATAAAAGGATGAATAACTCATTATCACGCTAACCGATTATTCATTATTTACTGGAAATTATGTATTTTAAGTGAAGTTTGATGAGAGTTTGATTTGAGTTTACGTTAAACATTTGATTCGATTTGATTGTTTGTCGTAAATATACCTGTCCTTTTTTATGGGGGGGGGGGGGGTATAAACTAGTGCTTGACTACGGTCCCACCTAGTATTAAGTGGTGATATAGTCGAAAGATGGTACGCGCTAATTTAGTTAGTGCATATTTACTCTACTCTTGAAGGTTGCCCACGTCGCACTTGGACGGAGAGACTGATATTGTATTGTATTTACTAATATCTATTATACTATAGTAAAACGTGTTAAAGTATAAATATTACGGTATAACAACGGATTATTTTTCGTAAATTAATTACATGTTATGTTCTTATAAAGCTCATGGCAGAATTTTCCTTAATAAATAATTAGGGCTTGTGTCATTAGTGAGACTTAACATAGCGTATTAATTAAAGATCCGAGGCGAGTTGCTCGATCGTAATTATTATTTGTGCAAAGGAAGACGACAACTTTATACCTATTAGTGGTTGATGGTACGGAAGTAGTTTTCAACCGACTTCAAAAAGGAGCAGGTTCTCAGTTCGTCTGTATGTTTTTTTTATCTTTGTTGCCTCATAACTTTGGATTGGGTGAACCGTTTTTGATGATTTTTAAATTTGAAAGCTGGTGCTTCTCGTGTGCTCCAATTTTAACAATGGAATCCATGAGATAACAATGTAAGTCTTAAATTTTCATTAACTATGAGCGCGACAAATGGACGAATAAATCGATATCATTTTTTATTGTATAGAATGTATGGTATTCAAGGGAAGTTTGATGTGAGTTTTATTAGGTTTTGATTAATTCGCAGGCGGCGAGTCGTGGAGCGCAGGAGGCGATACCAACGCCTCCTCTTGCTGCCCCCGTAATCCGAAGAGGGGCTGCGCTGGGTACCTGGCTCCACGAATGCTTCGGCGTCGTCGGGACTTCTCTAATTGCCGGAGAAGTCCACTTTAGAGTAAGAAGTCCAGTCTTTGCTCAGACCGGCCGGTCGTTGGAGTGCCCTGTCGCTGATAGATCCGGGGCACTCCACTTATAACGGGTCGCCCAGACCGATTCCCACACATCCCTCTGTGCCCACTCAGGGTTCCAGATGATGGTCCGTAAAAAGGATTCCCCCGCGTAAAAAAAAAGGTTCTGATTTATATTTCGTAAGATTCACGTAAAAACGTTTGTTTGAATCGATTTATAGTCGATTTTTGTTTTTACCCATAAATAAACTTGTCTCTAATGAGTAACATTGGCATCAAAGTCAATAGAAATTTAGACAACGTAAATGTAGTTTACGTAATACGTGACACTACACAAACCACTTTCCACAAAATACAAAATGTATTTTCAGAAACGCTCCAAAAGAATTATAACATCAGAAATATATATAATAGTGGCCAAATCATGACCGCAAATTTTCGCTGCTTGAATCCTTAATCTAGTTTATATGCAGGCGTGAAGCTCGTAGAATGCAGAAGCGTCTACATTTTGTGGAAACTAAATCTAAAACTTTACTAACTCTACAACTTTATGAAAGGGAAGTAAATTATTTCCTTTTGTTTATTTAACGTTTTGTTTATTTTTCTCTTTTTTGTATTGTAATTTTTATAGATGAGATTGTCTACTTTTAAATTAAACATAAAATGGCGTTAATAGTGGAAAATTGTAAGTTGAAACCATTGGGGTTTCGCCGTCTCTTCTCGTAAGCAGTGTAGCATGTCTACACAGCTTACGAGAAGCGACTTTTCTTAAATGTTAAGGGTATTTACCACATCATCACCATTATCATCAGCCTGTGTCTATCCACTACTAGAATTAGGCCTTTTTTTTTTGTTGACTGGGAGGAACTTTTCACAAAGATACCCCGCCTTCTGGGGGCAAGGCGGCGGGTATGTGGGGGTTCTTACCCACTAAAACCTCCCCGGTGGCCCTTTCTGCATGACGAGGTGCTCCGGGATCTCACGTGGAACGCACCGGAGCCCCTCAGCACTGTGCTCAAGGAGAGCACGTCCCGGGGGGGAGGTTACTCCCTCCCCCCCTGTGCCCTCGCAACGCAAGGCGACACGGGTCAGTCGATGTCGCCTTCTTCCCGGGTCCACTTGGGTGGACGACGCAGCCCCCCACCCTTGTCGCCCAGTGAACCCGAGGCCCTTTTAGTAGTACGACAGGCAGGGGATACCGTAGTCTTATTCTTGAGAGCCCAGAGCTACAGGGCTGGCTGGAATTAGGCCTTCCCCAATGCTATCCACTTCCGGCTATCCCTACAAGACGCCCACGATATTATTAATACACTACATGCTAATCTCGATTTTATCTAAATTGATTGACGCCCACTCAATTAGTATAACAAACCAATATGGTTTACAACGTCAAATGTCATACTCGCAATTAATCGATTAATTAGTCCATATTGTATTTACTGTTGTATTACTTGACCCGGCGTATAATTGTTCACGATTGCGTTGCTGATACGTGAAAGGGAAATGGTACAGCCCTCGGGTTTCGGTAGAGTAATAAATTATATGGGAGTAAATCTCGACCTTGTGAATTTTATTATACAACAACGTATTCTGTTCCGTTAACAAAAAACTGGACGTTTTTTCTAAAACATATTACTTCAACAATGTAAGTAAGAGGGATTGTGCCTTTTGAATATATTTAAATTGATTATTTTTTGCATTTGGTTACGTTTTATAATGGTTGGAGATAACTAACCGGCTTGTATCCATGAGTTTACCTTTTTAAATTTATAAAGCATCATGAAAACATACAATGTAGACACAAATCTTTTGTTGTATTCTTTTTTTTTGACGAACTAACACAGTTGGCACAGAGAAGCTGGCCTTTACTGCTTCACCGGATTGAGAGGTGGTATAGCTCTTAGGATGCTTAGCTTGAACCTCTATCACTAGTAACTAGATAAGGGTCCCCCCGGTGAGGGGTAACCACGACTCGGTCGGTTGCTATTTCACGGATAATCTAAGGGATATTCAAAAGCTAAACAAATTAAACTATCAAAGTTATGATTGCTTATAATACGATATCATTGCATATGCAATGGGCGGTCTTCCAATCTTTGGATGGTCAGAAATGGCATGTGTCAAATACACATTGATTTTTAATACGATATTATTTCAAGAGCAATGGGCAGTATTATCTCTAAGAGCGATCTTCTCCAAACAACCTTTGGATGGTCAGAAATTTGCACGTGTATCTTATCGAGGTCGTTCCCGATGTGTCCCTCATCACGCCTTCGAGGAATGACAAGATACACGTGCTGTATATCGTGTGTGATAACAGGAATCAATTACCGTCCCAGAATCTTTCATGCGAATCCTCGTATCGACGGTCTTGCCTAATGATTTAATTTGGAAGACGTGCTAAGAAATACGGACGTTAAGTCGGCTGGGAATTTTGTGGGTAGTGGTGAGACATTTCGCCAACTTTCCCTGCCTCTATTTATATTCAATAGACTACGCGTTCTACTTACATTCCGTTTGAAGAACGTCTCTAAGCTGTTAATTTAACACTGTAAGCTAAAGTTATTATTAAAATAAAGAGCTACATATATTGATAAATACCTGCCTTCAATTGTTTTAAGTTAACGTGACCGAAGTCAACATATTAAAAAAAATAAAAATCGGTAAAAAAACTTTTAAGTTTAAAGGTTTTATTTTATGTGCACTGAAAACTACAAAATAAATAAATAGTTACTTACCTATCAACCTTTTTTTTTTTTTTGTTGACGGGGAGGAAATCTTCACAAAGATACCCTGCCTTCTGGGGGGAAGGCGGCGGTTATGTGGGGATCTTACCCACTAAAACCTCCCCGGTGGCCCTTTCCTCGGTGCATGACGAGGGGCTCCGGGATCTCACGTGGAACGCACCGGAGCCCCTCTGCACTGTGCTCAAGGAGAGCACGTCCCGGGGGGAGGTTACTCCCTCCTCCCCTGACCCCTCGCAGCGAAAGGCGACACGGGCTGGCCGATGTCGCCTTCTTCCCGGGTCCACTTTGGTGGACGACGTAGGCCCCCACCCTTGTCGCCCAGTGAACCCGAGGCCCCTTTTAGTCGCCTTGTACGACAGGCAGGGGATACCGTAGTCTTTCTTATTCTTGAGAGCCCAGAACTACAGGGCTGAACCTATCAACCTACGTAGGTGATCTCGGTCATTAATATCTCTGATGGTAGTTGTCATTACATGAACCATGTCCGAAAGGCAGTTCATAAAAGAACACTAACACCAGGGTTTGCTTGGTGGGTAAACTAAGCAGCCCACACTATAACAAGTAGGTATTTTGGCCTTCTAGTACTAGGCAGAATAGCTTTTAGGCATATAAGACTAAAATAAAAACGTGGGGCCCCTCTGATATCATAATAATTACTACGTTTTGTTATATTAAAATAGGTACGTCCTAGAAAAATATTATCCTTATGTTTTTGGTCGAATTCAAATTTAGAGCCATTAAAGTAATTAAAATTCTCAAAATCTCCTATTCACGAAACATTCTGAATAAAGTTTCCTTTTATGCAAACAGCAATTTCGTGTGGGCTTATCTGATGTCAAACGTACACACTTAGAAAACGCAAATAAATTGAAAACGGACGGAACGGTCAAAGTAATTAGCTTTATATTTAGATAAGTTAAAATGTTATGAAAAATTTCTATTTTTTTTTTCTTTAAACCCTCGTTTAACGTACTTGTTTGATTATATTTAAAAATTGATAGATTTATTCAAAGCAGTCGGGTCAAATTAGCGTCTGACTCGTACCACTCGGGCCACTATCGCATAACGACGGTACCAGTGACCAGTACTGTTTAAATTGTTAGTACTCCACGATCACAAACTTAATCAGAGATGTGTTAGAAACATTTTTCTTTAAATACATACTTGTAGTATATTTAATTTAAAACTGGCTTATACCTTGCACAGACGCTAAGCATTGCCATACAACGTGGCAATGCTACCAGCCTTCTGGGCACGCTGCTAAGCGATGACGGTTTGGCACAGTTATATTTTTTGTAAATATTTTGTAATATATTTTAAATTGTAAATATTTCTTTATTTAAACCCGATAGAACAAGTTTAATTACGACTAAAAAAACCAACATCAAATTTAATAGAAGATAGAGATAGAATTTCGTATTATCGTTGGTATATTACGAAATAGAATTTTGAAATTAAAAAAAGAATCATTAAAATCGGTTCACCCAGTTGAAAGCTATGGGATAACTAATCATGAAAAACATAAAGACGAATTAGAACCTCCGCCTTTTTGATAAAATCGTTCAATTATCCATTCCAATATTGAAAATGTAATCATAGAATTACTCTCTATGTCAATCAATGCGAAGTAATTATAATTACAATAAAACTAGGTGATATTTAACGACATAATAATTATGTCCCACCTGGGAGAGAAACGGAACGACGAAAAAATATTTCTTTAATTTATCCTTGCTAAAGAAAGTCAATTACTGACCAGGAAATTAGATTTTTAAGCGGAAGTTATAAGACTGATTTGACAGCACAATCAGTAAATTTAACCTAAGTTTGGAAATATATTTTTACAATTTAATGAATAGGTATTGATCTTCTTCCTTACAAAGTCCATTCTTATTATCTCTAATCCTTGGCCAATCATGCGGGACAGTTTGTTTGTCAGTTTGACCAGGATCCGCCGCTCCAACTCTCACGCAGGGCACACGGCGAGCTTGGCCTGCGCGGAATCCCGGTCACAGCCACAGTGGTGGCATTGTGCGGTCGGTTCGCGCCCTATCCGGTTCAGATACTCACCGAAGCACCCGTGACCGGCGAGAAACTATGTCAGGCGGTACGTGACGTACATCTTATTCTTCGAAGTTCGGCAGGAAGGCACAGACGATGCCAGAATGTCCGAACCCGCCTCGTAGAACACTGTCCGGTATCCTCGTGCGATTCGATTGTCCATCTTGCGCTGCAGGCTAAGGAGCTTAGCTCTACAGCGCCGGACGCCCGTGAAGCGGTTATACCACACGGGCGCCCCCTAGAGAGCCATTGATCACACGACTCCTCTGTAGAAATTGTACATTTAACTTGAGGCGATCGCCAGCGGCTCTAATTATATAATTAAAATCTTATTCATTAATTAAAACTTATATTATATTATAACAGTACACAAAGCAATAGACATCTATCTTTTTACCGCTTCTAGAACAAAACGTAAAACGGTTCTATTCGTTGACTGTAAAATGTATTGTACATTGCATTCTCATTCAGTTTTGCTCTGGGCTATTCGAAATTAATATAGCAACTACTGCAATGTTCTCTCGATCATGTAAAATACTACTTTTACCAAGTATTGTAAAGCTTTTAAATTATGTCACCTCTTCTTTTATATCCATACATCCTATAATATGATTTGCTTCGAAACTCTTTGCTCGTACTATGTTCAAATTCATCCTCCTCGCGTCGGTTTCCTTAATGCTGAGGGTCGTGACCATCTCGTGGGAACAGTATGTTTTTAGTGATCCGTCGCCATTTTCCTCTATCAGCCGGGGCGTCCGACAAACCGTTCTTATCTTTGTTTTGCATCATGAGGTGGTTTTCTTGGGACATAATTGTGATGGGTTCCCACGTCCTTCCACATCAGTCTTTTAGAGGAGATTTAATTACTCTCGGCCACTGGTTGCCGCTCCGTGATCTCTGGGTGGATCCGGGTATGAGTTAATTGACCGCCGCCCATGACTCGGCGTTGACATTTTATGCTTGATGCCGTCTTCCACCAACCAACCCTCTCCTTTTTTCATCCCGACTTGGGACGGGCAAGGTCAGGGTTCAAATTCATACTAATGTTAATATTACTACACACACAATACGCCTTATGTGAAAAGAAATAAATGTAACAGACGCTTATATACTATGCTATTTCCTTCTTCTCTCGGCGTGGGAGTTCGTGTATATTTATCTTTTTGACGTGACCTCTTATAAATTGGTGATAGCGAGTGGCATTCACTAAAAATGTAACTTTCACTAAAAATGTAACTTTACGATTGTGTCCCGCTGAGCTTGAGCTGAGAGTAACGGATTATTCACGATCGATGTATTGCGTGTCTGAATGTGTGTGAGCGTGTGGCATGAGAGAGAGGGGGTAGCGCCAATAGTTATCGAGTGAGAGCGCGGAGAAATAAAATGACCGAAAAAGATAAATAATTTTTAAATAAGAAAAATAAATATACGACCAGCTCTTTGTTAGTCATTGTTAGTCCGTACCAAGTGCTCATTGTTCTAGGATTCGTTGTCACGAATTTAACGTCCGAGCGCCTTGCGCCCAGACACCCAGGATTTTTTTCTCTTATATAAATGAGAAACATTTTTATGGGAGCGAAACTTTTTAACTACTGTCATCGATTTGACATTTATACTTTCAAATAATCATAAGAATAGAGATATATCCATTGTATAGATAATTAAATTAATATATGTAATTTCTGTCGATAATCGAAAAAAAATAGGAGACAGCCTTCTCTGAAGACGAAATGCCAAGCTAGGTCACCTAAGTACACATAGTTCCACCACACTCGCCTCGAAAAGGTAAAGTTTAATTAAAAACGTTCATGTGTAATTTGGACCTCTTACCTAAATTAAACACTACGGTAAAAGCTTTTCTATGTGCTTAATTTACAAAGTTCAAACAATTAAAAAGGCAAGCAAAAAAGGGAAGACAGTAATTTGAATGGAAGGAAGGGTTTTTTTCAACCGACTTTAAAAAAAGATGACGGTAGCAATTCATCTGTTTTCATAATGCTTGCGGACTCATAGCGTTGTCGATTTTGAATTTTTTTTCGTTTTATTTAGGTGAATTTGGTAGGCCCCATATAAAGTTTGTTGGCATAGGACCTGGGGTTCCAAAGGTATACTAGGGAATTCCCAAGAATTGTATGAAAACACGTTGGAATAATATCTTAGGTATGAACTATCAATGTAAATAAATACATTTTTCTTGTTCAAAAACACTGAACAGAAACAACTGAGGCGTTGTTTAGGAGCTTATTAATGGTATTACAAATAATTTAAATGGGATTAAATTTAAATTGCTTTGACATACGAGCAAGATTATGGAACAAATTAAACTCGTATGTCGAGGTGCCATTTTATTAAAATTTATACATAGTTAAGAATAAATATAGAGCTATATTACAACAATACCATATTGTACAGAAAACGTATTTTTTTATTTATATATGTTTATATTTTACAGCTAATAATTTTATACAAGAAACTGTAACCTTCAACCATTTAATTTAACAGTTAATGAACTTTTAAGACGGCTATTATCTTGAATGGCCACAATTTAGATCTCAGTAACGAGAGTTCTTTTAAAAATGGAAAGCCAACTTGGTCAAATACAGCTCTGGCTTGTGGTAACTTTAACTAGACTTATTTTTGTATACACTCGTGAGCAAAAATAAAGGGTCGTGTTTGAATATCTCGGAAGATAAAGACGATTATTTCAATTTTGCCGCCACATGGAGGCAACACTAAGTACTAAAATTTAAATAAAAATAAAATTTACTTAAAAAATACTTTATTATCCAAGTTAACGTAAGATATCCGTTTTCAGCCCTGTAGTTCTGGGCTCTCAAGAATAAGACTACGGTATCCCCTGCCTGTCGTACAAGGCGACTAAAAGGGGCCTCGGGTTCACTGGGCGACAAGGGTGGGGGCCTGCGTCGTCCACCAAAGTGGACCCGGGAAGAAGGCGACATCGGCTGGCCCGTGTCGCCTTTCGCTGCGAGGGCACAAGGGAGGAGGGAGTAACCTCCCCCCGGGACGTGCTCTCCTTGAGCACAGTGCAGAGGGGCTCCGGTGCGTTCCACGTGAGATCCCGGAGCCCCTCGTCATGCACCGAGGAAAGGGCCACCGGGGAGGTTTTAGTGGGTAAGATAACCGCCGCCTTCCCCCCAGAAGGCGGGGTATCTTTGTGAAGATTTCCTCCCCGTCAACAAAAAAAAAAAAAAAGATATCCGTTTAAGTTTATGTTTTTAAATGAAATATAAATAAATTATTAAAAATATTTTATTTTATTTTAAGGATATTTAATTGTCTATCATGCACAATTTATTTCAGTTAGTTCGTTTCTATCTTCAGAGATATTGAAACTTTTTTACCCGACCCTTTATTTTTGCTCACGGCAATATTTTACCATTTTTAATTGAATAAACAAATTTTTAGTATGGTTGACTTTTAAATGGTTCTCAATTCGTCTGTATGCTTCACTTATTTTTGTTACCTAATAATGTTCGGCTGGATGAAACGATTTTGACAATTCTTGTTTGATTTATTTAAAAACTGCTGCTTCTTGTTTGGTCCTATTCCAATTTTCACAATGGCATCCGTGAGAAAACTGTATATCTTAAATTTGCATCAAGTATGTGTACCACAAATGGACGCCAACCGATTTCGATGTTTCTTTTTTTATTGTTGTGGATCCAAAGTGAGAGTTTGGTTTGGTTCTGATTAATTCTATTTCGTTTATATTTCTACGATAATTCGAAAATACACAGAGGCCGTCCGCGCGTTATAGCGTTTAACGTTTGATTTGATGTGAGGTCGGTTTTTGTGTTTGCTCTTAAATATAGTTTTGTGTTTGTAATCTCGTTTCATATTTGTGTGGATGCCAAAATATCTGTGTCGATATTAGATTATACCATTAGGATTGAAACGCCCCTTATACATTCAAGCACCTGATATATCCTTTTGAGATTTGCGGGGCTGTTTGACCGGTTGCGTCTATTTGCAACCGTCGTGTTTTTCCCACGCTACGGCAGAGCTTACACTGCATGGTCGACAGTAAACGGATTACCATCAGTCGTTGACAATGAATTTCAAATGATTTGTATAGTGAAGTCTTCGTTAAGTTTCCTGACCTATCCATTTATTTATTAGTTATAAACTAGTATTCTAGTAGGCTTTGCACTGGTGGCGGTTATTATTATTATCATAAACATATAGTTTCCAACAAAGAAAAAACAAGATTCGATCGTTACCAAATTTCACAAGATAAACCCCTGGGATAAAATGAAGATTTCCAAAAAAATTTTGTTTTTTCAGTAATAGTTGACAAAAAACTAACATAAAAAACAGTGCATTGGTTGCCCTTTTTATAACGCATTTTGAAGACGGCATAATGCATCAATGGCAGATTTCTAAAAGCACACAGCTTTGTGATCAGAAGTTCCTTCAGTTAGGATTCGTTGGTTCTCATGGCAGTTCGCAGTATATGGCAACAGCCTTTGCCAACCCTTATCTGGAAGCAAGTCAGACTTTTTTTATGAAAAACAACACAGGTTGGCCAATGAAGCCGGCCTTTACTGGTTCACCGGATTGAAAGATGCCACAGCTCTTAGGTCCCTTAGCCTGAACCTCTATCGCTAGTACCTCGACACAAGGGCACCCGGTGAGGGATAACCCGGACTTGGACGGTTACTATGTTACTCGAAGGCTTTCCGATGCGAGGGCGCACGAGTGGGCCGAACCACAGTTCGGGAAGCGTTAATGTTGGGAGAAGAAGTGGCCGAAAAAACTCCAGCAATGCTCCTAATCTTCTCTAAGGGTATAACGCGCAAGGATTATTCGCAACCTCCGACGGTCGCGAATGGACTCTATGTGTGCTTGTAGCGAGCCTGTGATCGCGTCAAACACGTCGTCACGCAAGTCAGACGTGACGGCAACTTTGAATATTACAGCACCCAATGTAGTCTACAACAATCCTCAGTAGGAAGGGTACGAAGAAGAAAATAATTTATTTTAGTAAACAAAGAAAATTAGAACTGTACAACTTTAATACCTCCGTTATTACATCTTAAGATCCTATCAATATCAAAGCCGATTTCCAATTGAATTCCCGAAAGTAACGCTTAGAATACAAAGACCGACTTATTATTTTTTCCTCAAACAATGGCGAGGACAAATAAATACCTTAATAGTTTTTATATATGAATAGTGTTAGTAAGAAGAATCAAAATAGGAAAGTAAAACAATACAATTTGTTAGACCAACTACACGTACTAAGTATTTATGTAATCACTTTTAGCAGTGCTAGCGTTTTAACAGCGGTAGGCAGAAGCCCTACCGCCGGAAGTATCACGACTTTGTGTCTACCGGCGTGAAATTCGGTTATATTATTCTTCTGTGTATTGCCTGGTATACGAGGTGCCGGCGTCCCAACTCGACATTTTAGTAAAAACTTTACGATAATGTGTGGCGCGAATGCATTGTCGCAATAGCCGATGTTTGCAACAACTCATTACGTAGCAAAACATTTCAAAATTTAAATTATCAACGGACTTCAAAGAAGTGATTCTCAATTCATCTGTATGCTTGTTGTAATGTTTGTTACCTCATAACTTTTGACTGGGTGAATGGATTTTAATGATACTTGCATCTTGCTTCCGGTGTGGTCGCAATTTGGTCCAATTTTGACAAAGGCATCTATGAGAAAACCATATAAGTTTTAAATTTGCATTAAGTTTGTGCGCGACAAATGGGCGAATAGCTCAATATAACGCCAACCGATTTCGTTGATACATTTTTATTAGGAATTATGTACTTTAAGGGTAGTTTGATTTGAGTTTGGAAAGGTTCTGATTAATTATTGTATTTCTTTTACTCGTAAATATACTTTTACATGCTAGATATTTCATATCTAAAATGAATTAAGTAATTGTCTTTATTTATTTCCAGCTTAGGTTAAAGTAACCTGTAACCAAAGTAAACAAAGGTTGTATAGTTTTTAATAAATTTTGTAAATTGCAACAAAACCTGTACGTTCTAGCAACACCGCTTATTCTACTAACGGCTAAAACCGCAACCTATATTGCTTCTAAGATTGCCATCTCTGGGATAAGGAGGTGTTACGTTCAAACGGCGACTGCAAAATGTACACTATTTAAAGTTTAATAAAAAACAAAGTTAAAAACAACACATCGAACAAGTAAAAACCTTAATGTGTTTTAATTATACAAATACATACATACAGATATTGTGATAGCTCAGTGTTCAGCATTAAGTACCATAGAATCTAGCAACCAGAGTTCGATCCCAGATGCAGGCGCCAACGAAGTTGTTTGTTGAAATTTTAAGTGCTTCAACAAACTTGTCTTTCAGTCCTATAGTTCTGAGCTCGTTTAATAAGGCTACGGTATCGAGGTTGTTTAATAGAAGAATAAATGTCGCCTCGGGTCCACGGGGCGAGAAGGGTGGCGGCCTTTGTCGTCCGTTACAGTGAACCCGGGAAGCAGGCGACCCAGGACGTGATCTCCGAGCGTAGTGCACAGTGGCTCCGGTGCATTCCACTGGAGATCCCGGAGCCCCTCACCACCCGAAGAAGGGCCACCCTGCCTTCCCATAACTTGTTAAAGATTCCCCGTTACAAAAAAAACGAATGCGAATCGTAAGGTAATAGGTTTGAATCCACTGACGTGACTCATCTCCTCACAAGCTTACGCTTAGTTGAAATGGTTAACAAGAATGTTAGTAATATCTGTAAAAAATATGGCTAGGGTTTTTTTTAATATAAAAGATAAGATTTGATGAGTGCTTCAGTTTATTTAATATGTGCTTCATTTGCTTTGGCATACAATAAAGTTATCTATTTGCGTAAACAAAATAAATTATTTTAACTAATTAACTGTTCGAAATATTTTACAGACAGAGGCACCTTCGAGAAATCAGTAAACAGCCAAAATCTGTAAGCAACGGTCCCGCGATATCACAAAATGTTTAATTAGTCATGTATTCTGTTGGCATTGATTAATTACTCTTTGAGCAAACAAATATGGCCTAACTGTGTGTACCTTCCCGTTATATTAATAAAGTAATTAAAGCAAATTATTAATACAGCGAGAAATTTATAATACATTTACTTATACGAACACATGGCACACTTGAACAAGTGTATTTACGAGTAAAAACAAAAACCGACTACAAATGTTATTAAAAATGAACAAATCAATTATCGTAGCAGTATAACGTATAACGAAAAAAATTAACCATAAAACTACCCTTGGACACCTCCAATAAAAAAAGAATCATCGAAATCGGTTGGCGTGAAATTGAGTTATTCGTCCATTCGTCGTGCACTTACATACTGCAAATTATGACTTATAGTTTTCTCATAGATGCCTTTGTCAGAATTAAACTAAAATGGGACCTCATGGGAAGCACCAGGTTTCAAATAAAAAAATCCCAGGTGTCTAGGCGCAAGGCGCTCGGACGTTAAATTCATGACAAGAATCCTTCTTTTTTTTTGTTCACGCGGGGATATCTTTTTGGGCAACCCCTACCTACTAAACCTTCCGCGAATGCCATCAGCCGTTATGAGCGGGGTGCCCCGGATCTGTCAGCGACAAGACACCCCAACGACCGGCCGGTCCCGGCAATGACCGGACTTCATCCTCAAAGGGGACTTATCCGGCACTCAGAGAAGTCCCGACGACGCCGAAACATACTGGGGGCCAGGTAACCATCCTGGCCCCGATTCGGATTACGGGGGCGGCAAGAGGAGGCGTTTCCAACGCCTCCTGCGCACCCGGACACGTCGTCTGCGGAGGGAGGGAGCTTCTGCGCTTCCCTCCCTGACCCGCTCGTTGCCCTCCTTGTGGGACATGACCATCTCACAGAAGTAGGCGACCGCCGTCCAAGACCTGTCGCCCGAGACCATCGCAAGAGCGAGGCTCGGAAGCGACAGGTCTACACCACCGATGGCGGATACCATGTCATAGCGCTGCGCTGCCCAATGACAAGAATCCTAGAACAATGAGCACTTGGCGCGGACTAATAATTATACAATGTATTAAATTACAATTATTATTAATTTACATTTTTTCCCACGACCGAGTAGAGCTGGTCGCATATTTTTTTTTTATTATTTATAAATAATCCCTGATTTTTGTAGGTGGTGCAAGAGAAACGATCATTCCTCTTTGTAACTTACTAAAGTGCCATATATCGTACATTTCTAATTAACGATTCAAAACACAATCGTATCTACAACATTTCACTTTTACGTCTTCGGAAATACCGAGATGACCACGCCTTCACGGAACTTGATAAGTTCTTGTTTGTTACTAAAATAAATATTTGTTTTAATTAGGAACATAATTAAGGAACATTTTTTCCAGTAACTTTGAAACTGCCGTAACCCGAAACCGGGGCGATTAACGCCTCATTCCCAGTTCTACAAATTCGGTGAAATATCCTCAAGAGACTCTCCAAAGTTTTAAGTGCTCTTTACTCAATGTTATGATGTGGAACTTGGTTTTCTCCGTGTCTTTAATATTTTCTTCTACAGACTTACCAATTTATATAATAACTTTTCGACAATAGTAAATTTTTATAATTATTAATGTATAATGCGTGAGTGTTATCGTTTGCTTGTTTAGTAAATAAATTAAATAGAAGCACTCACGACCTTGACGAAGTGTAGATAGATATTATGAATTACATATTTCTCAACCGTCATTCGTATTTGTAACATTTTCCTTACACCACTTTACTCCTTGATTTGGTTTCCGTGTTTTCTGCTTTAAAAGAGTTATAGTCACTTAAATACAATTAGAAAATTGATTAAAATTATTTTTTCAGTTCCTGTCTGTTTTTTAATAACCGGGTAACGCGGTATTATCAAACCTCATCGGTGCATGACAAGAGCTCCGGGATCCCCAGTGGAACGCACCGGAGCCTCTCTGCACTGTGCTCAAGGAGAGCACGTCCCGGGGGAGAGGTTACTCCCTCCCCCCTGTGCCCTCGCAGTGCAAGGCGACATGGGCCAGCCGATGTCGCCTTCTTTCCGGGTCCACCTTAGCGGAGGACAATGAACCCGAGGCCCCTTTTAGTCGCATTCTACGACAGGCAGGGGATACCGTAGTCTTATTCTTGAGAGCCCAGAACTACGGGGCTGGGTATTATCAATCTATATTGTGGTAACTATTGTATATGAATATAAATACGTTCATATTTATTGATAACTTATTTTCAAAATAGGAACGAAGAGGTTCTCAATTCTTTTGGTTGACAGGAATCGGTTTCTATAAGGACCCATAATATGGCATAGAACCATAGGTTCCAAATATCGTATGAAAGAATGGTTGTCGATTAAGATATTGGTAGATTTATGGCAATCCAAGATTTTTTTTATACTGTCTAATCAAGAATAGGTAAGTTATCCTTAATGATAAGGACATATGTCGGAAGAAAACTTCATAATATAATATAAAGAAGAAATAACCGAAATAAAATGGAGCGTCTACGCATAGGAGCATTTAATCCGTCACTAATTTGATTTGAAACCGATTTTTTTTAGTCACGTACTTATATAGTCACCAATCGGGTCGTTATACGTTGCCTTGAGAAGAGGTCGGCAACTTTTTGAGTCGAAAGAGTCAACAACAATAATTTACAATTTTTTTTTTCTTGCCAACCAATAAACGGTTATTGCTTAAATATAGTTAAGGGTTAAGTTACTAAAGAGCCGCAGCTTCACATCCAAAGAGTCGCATGGCTCGCGAGCCATCCCCTGGCGTAGGACGACATCATTCATCTTTTCTCATTTATCCAGAAGGGATACATTAAGCCAGATAAACTATATAATATACTTTAACTTAATCTATTAATGAATTTTCAAAGGATATAAAGCATTTAATCGCTGTTGTTTTTTAAAACTGTACTTCTATTCAAGATCGGCTACTTGCGTCGATTATCTTATATCAAAGTATATTGTCGCTTAGGGCTTACTACATAGGTAATATGTGCACTTCACCGTGTACAAAATGAAAATACATTTGAAGGAAACCAAATTGAAATAGAGTAGTCACAGTGTTCAAGGTTCTATTTCCCAAAGGAAAATGTTACTTTTCCAGTGTCGACAGAGGTAAAACACAATTCGTGTTTGTAACATTTTCCTTACACCACTTTACTCTTGTATAGATGTTTTCTGCTTTAAAAGAGTTACAGTCAATTAATTACAGCGTTACAGCTTTACGTTCTACACAAAAAAATCTATTAAATAGAGAATATTTCTACAATAAAATAAGGACTTGGAAGAAGCGATTTTTGCGCAACATGCGGGATTCCGAGACCTCCTGTAACACCTCCATGCCCGTAGTAATGATCTTAGTGCTAGATCTCCACTCTGCTGTGAAAGCTGTTTAACGAATGTGGTAACTTGACAGATATGCACCATGACTCCCTAGGCGTTTTTATTAACCGCATTTTAAAGGGTTCTGACGAATAACATAATTTTAAACTTATTTTTTATTATTTAGTTATTTTTGTTTTAATTAAGCTAAAAAATAGGATGTACTTTTGTGTTAAATGATGTGGCGGTTACCTTTAAGTGATTGTGCATTTGAATTTAAGTCCTCATGTTTTGTATTATTGCACGTGGCAATCGTTGGTGATCCTTGTAAATGAAAAAAAAGACAATCCTTAGTAATATTTTTTCGGAAAGTCGTGTTGGATACAATTTTGTTAACATTGACGTCGTATAACGTCGTGTAACACAAAAGTGTTAATATTTTATTTTTTATGTAACGGTATTTGATAAATTTTTTCCAATAAATCACCTTATTCATGGCGTAAAACCTTTTTTGTACTATGCTCTCACCGCGAGAAGAGCCGAAAATTGTAAAAGGTAATGCAATGTTAACTCCCCCAGGACAGACACTCCACACACTTTACCTTGGCATGACATAGTCGCTTTATGACGCATAAAGCTGTAAACAAAATAATTTCCGTGTAAAAAAAAATTCCCTACCATTATGAAAAAGGTATGGCGTTTTGAATCAAAAAATTGAAACCCTTATCAGAAAATTAAATGGCAGGGATGTACTTCAAGAGAAGTTTGATGAGACTTTGGTTAGGTTCTGATTAATTCTATATCGTAATACGAGTTTTCCTACGATATATCGGGTTATAGCGTTAAGTTTTGATTCGATTTGAAGTCGGTTTTTTTGCTCGTCAAAATACTTGTGTTCTTAAAAAATCGAAATAATGACATTTCATTAGTACACAACCAACATAAACATAAACTAATTTCATATTATTGGATAAAATAAAATACCACTGACGTCAATTACACCAACTCTTATTTCAGAACGCGATCGGTAATATACATATTTTTGTTTGCATGGCCTCCTCTAAATACGGTTTAATGAAACCAGGAGAAATCTATTTATATAAAAGAGAAAGTGTGTGGGTTCGTTCCTTATAGTCTCCTAAACGGCTGGACCGATTTCAATGAAACTTTTAGGGAATCTTCAGATTGGCCGGGCGAGTAATCCTGTAAAATTTGGTGAAGATCGGAGCACTCCTCTATTTGAACTGTCAAATACAGCTTTTATTTACTATGGTACTAGTACTACGGGTATGATATTGTATTTCCTGATACGTACATGGGTGTAGGTAATTTACACTCGCTCGAGAAGAGAATGAATACGGTGAGAAATTAATAATTTATATTTTGATGTTTAAATTTAATATTTAAGTAAGTTTATTATTTAAATTAAATAAAGCAAAATCTAGGGAAGCGTTAGGTACGCTAGTTTAAAATAAATTTTGATACTAGAATCGTACTTCACCGGCGTACTCGGCACGATATGGTGGTAAAGTGGGCATCTTTAATTAACGCCCGCTTGTCTCAAATACTAAATTAGTGAATACGCTATCTGCGTTAGTGCTTTAGTTCGCTGGACGCACGATTTAATCTTCCTAACACTCCGACAGTGGACTACAACCTAAAAATGGCCATGAGAAGCAGGGACACAGCGGTCGCGAAGAAGCTAATAGCAATGCAGCGGGGCGTTTGCGACGCGTGAACTGGAGCGATCTCTGGCCACCTCCAAATTCAGGCATTATATAAAAAAAAAGTAAAATAGTAACTGTAGAAGTGGCACTCTTTTAATAAATGCAGAGTAAACAATTTAAGTGTATTGGAAAAGAGCACGGACACAACAGGTCTGTGGTTGCGATCTAACAACAATAAAAAAAAACACTCCGACAATTTACGTCTACTTCCGAGTTCAGATGCATTTAAACTTTCTATAATTTTAATCATAATCTACGTGCTTGGACATTTAGAAAATGTTAAAGAAATTAGATTTTCCCAAATCTGATACACAGCTGCAACGGGTAATTTTGTGGACAACTCCAAATTCCACACCGTCTTGATCGTTGATATATTAAGAAGTCAGTTGTCAGTTATCTTATAGAAAAGACTCATTTCTTTTCTGAGAGAGTGGCCTACATCTTAAGTAAACTTATTCTCATATATATTATAAATGGTTTGCATTTATAATATATATGAGAATACATTTCATACGTTTGGATGGTTGTTACTCAATCACGTCTGAACGACTAAACAGATCTACATAAAGTTTAGCAAATAAATATATTAATAATATTTATAATCTAATTTTGAATTAACATTTATGTACATTAAATATTATGCAAGTCCGTGAGCTCTGCCCACCCCTAACGGGAATCAGTAATATAACTTTCTTTAAAACAATATTTTAATTACGTATATTTTTATGTGAACCCAATTGAACTTATTAAGTGGATATCAAATTGGTTTTAAAAATTTGCTAGCGGAGCATTATTAATCAATTTCGTCTGAACTATGAAATATGTATATTTGATGTATTAGTATATTTAATGATAAGTTATTTATGTAGATATATTTAGTGTAGGTTATTGGTTATATGTATAGATTTGTTATAATATTTGTAGTTGAATGCCATCGTCCTGTTAGGTTCATATATCTCCTGTCCATACACAGGTTGCCTGGAAGAGATCGCTCTTAGCGATAAGGTCACCCACTGTACAATGAATTGTAAAGTGTACCTTAGATATGTAATGCCTTTTGTTTGATTTTGGTGTACAATAAAGTTATATCTATCTATCTATCAAAATTGATCAATTTGTGATCCTCATACAGTGTTGTCCAGTGTCGTGTCAGTGAAAAGCTAGTTGTTTATTAATGCTTAACTGGTTATAACATTGTACGTAGTATTGCCCACACTAATGTAAGGCAGTATTTATAGTAAATCATATTTTTTCTCTTGAAAGTAAACGTGTTAAGAATTGAAAGAAAATATGTCTGCCGTAATAACGGAGAGCCCATTAAATGCGGGTTTATGTGATTTTATTTGATACGCGAGTGAAATATTTTATTTTGTTTTGCTGCGGCCGTTATAGTACTGGTATTTAGCTGTTTTAATAATTGTAGGATTACGTTACAGAGCAAAATATAGATAGATAGATAGATGATAGATATAACTTTATTGTACATCAAAATCAAACAAAAGGCATTACATAAGTAAGGTTTCACAGTGTGTTGTACAATGGGCGACCTTATCGCTAAGAGCGATCTCTTCCAGGCAACCTGTGTATGGACAGGAAACATATGAACAAAACAGGACGATGGCGTTAGAAATACAAATAAGATAACAAATCTATACATATAATTGACAACCTACACTAAATATACGTACATAAATAATTTATCATTAAATATACTAATACATAAAATATTCATATAGTTAGTTTTCATCGTCCAATTCGATAAATAGTGAAAATAATGGTGGTATAAGGTAGACATTCAGATATATCGTGATGTTTTATTATATCAAAAGATTCCAATTTGCATTCATTGTTGGAACGTAAAAGGAATTTATGTCCGAGCTTAGTCTAATTAACATGTAGACAAAGTGCTACAAGCATTAAAATGACGGCGCAACCCCGTTTATAATAATAGATACCGAAAAATGTCTGTCTTTTACGTCGAGTGTGTTTAGTTTAAAGTATTTTAAAAAAGAACATACCATTATTACAATTGTACATTGTACAATTATGACGTTGTCCAGGCCGATGTCGGCCATGGCTACTGTGTCACTGGAAAGGCATTTTAATGCCAGCCGATGTCGCCTTCTTCCTGGGTCCACTGGGGCAGGGGATACCGTAGTCTTATTCTTGAGAGCCCAGACCTACAGGTCTTCTCTCCTAACCTATTATATGTACTCATTAATAATTCTTATTTCATTCGAAGTAAAACGGCGTAATATCTTAAAAAAGAGACTTAGCGGAACTAAGCATGTATACAAAAACGCCAGTTTTCTTTGAACGTTATTCAGGTTGACTCTCTTTTGCGACAGCTCAACGACATAAAAACCCTTTATCCGCTTCGACATACTTGCAACTTCAAAAGGATTAGCAGAAAGTGTGTCACAACAGCATACAAATAAAACATTTTCTGGAATGCAAATCCGTTCAATAGTAGGCTCGACTGAAAAATTTAAACTAATGTAAATAATAAAAATATTTTTCTTGAGTAACCAAATCTTTAAATATAAAAGAGGAAGTGTGTGGGTATGTTCCATATATTTTCCATTTCCTACCGATTTCAATAAAACATTCAGGGAATCTTCACATTGACCTGGCGAGTAATCCTGTAAAGTTTGGTGACGATCGGACTCGTCTTTTTGAACTATGGTTTGATAACCCAAATCCGTATTGATACATGCGTTTTATATAATATTCTACTTCCATTGAAGTATAATGAAATAGAATAAATCCCTAAATGATAAGAATGATATTGTATTTACTTATATGTACATGGGTGTAGGTAATGATCTACACCCGCTCGAGAAGAGAATAGAAGAGAATGAATAAGGAGAGAAATGAATAATTTAATATATTGTAAGAGTTAAATTAGAAGAACTCGGCATCAAGCAGCGTCTGTCTTCCATTGTTCGGGCTCGGATCGGACATTTTTTGGTCATGTCTGCAGGCGTAATGACGAATCCATCGAACGCCTGGTAGTACAGGGTAAGGTGGAGGGCACCAGACCTAAGGGAAGATCACCTATGAGATGGACCGACCAGATAAGAACGGCTATGGACGTACCCTTGCATCAATGTGCGAAAAAGCAGCGTACAAGGAGGAGTGGATGTAAGTATATCGTTTAAATAAAATAAAGCAAAATCTAGCCCGGCGGGTTGGGGACGCTTGTATATAATAATTAACAATATAATTTACAAAACACACGAGTCGCCGTAGGTTATCTGTTATCATGAATAATTATAATTAAACAACAATATGATTAAAAAAAACGTAAGTCGCATAGATACATTGTCAGCTATAATAGTCTATGGTATTTAGAACTGTCACATTCATTCCACGCAATTTTGTACCTACTAGTATATGATTACTTAATCTCTGCATTTTATTTCAATTTTGACAATTTTGTCACTCGATGCAATGTAAAGGAATTTTATAGGACAAAGGCCCAAAATTTTATGAAGCCTCTATGGTCTCTTACCTGTTATCATGAATAATTATAATTAAACAATAATGTGATTAAAAACGTAAGTCGCATGGATACATTGCCAATTATAATAGACTATAGTATTTAAAACTGTCACATTCATTTCACGCAATTTTGTACCTACTAGTATATGATTAGTTAATCTCTGCATTTTATTTCAATTTTAATAATTTTGTCACTCCATGCAATGTAAAGGAATTTTATAGGACAAAGGCCCAAATTTTTATGAAGCCTCTATGGTCTCTTACCTGTTATCATGAATAATTATAATTAATCAATAATGTGATTAAAAAAACGTAAGTCGCATAGATACATTGTCAGCTATTATAGTCTACGGTATTTAGAACTGTCACATTCATTTCACGCAGTTTTTTACATACCAGTATTTGATTACTTAATCTCTGCATTTTGTTTCACTTTATTTCATTTTATTTTGACAGTTTTGTCATTCTGATTTCAGTGCAATGTTTTTAAAGGAATTTTATAGGACAAAGGCCCAAACTTTTTGAAGCCCCTTTTGTTTTATTCCAGCGGGGTCAAAATTTTCGCCTCAAGCGTCTCAGCGTAGTAAAGAATAAGAAGTGGCGACAAACCAGGACAAGTTAAAATTTTATGAACGTGCTCTGAACTTTTTTCACGTAGCCTAAGTAGGAAATCTGAATTTAATTGCAGCCATAACAATACAGTTTTTAGAATACTTCGGCTGGTTAATTTGGTTCCTGGTAATCAAAAGAACCTTTATTATAAAACATGAAAAGAACTTTAACTTGATAATCATATTACATCACAATACAGCTTCAATATGGTTCATACTAAACACGTAGATTTTTATTCGTCATTTAGCATTTCATGTTCTCTCATTTTATAAAACCTTCTCAATTTTTTCCTTTGCTGATAAACAATTCGTCAACAACATGGGGTCAATTTGTTTGTATTTTTTTATTAAGAGGTCAACACGCAGCTCCCCATATGATGTGTCACGAATACCTACTAGAGGGATTGCTGGTGCAATTTCGCTACCAGATTTTTTGTGAAGAGTTAGGAAGTCGATACGAAAAGAAAAAAAAGCGAAATGCAAAAGTACTTCTTTTATTTTATGCTGGTATCTGCACAGTTGGGGCCTTCTACAATTTTTCCAACCACAGAATCCATTTTGGCTACCATACCATACCACTACCCAGATAGGACAGGGAAATTGCCTTGATTGCTTCACCGGATTGGGAGGTGGCATAGCTCTTAGGTCGCTTAGCCTGAACCGCTATCATTAGTAAGTCGACTCCACCAACAACGCTTGGACGGTTACTATGTATTGCATAAGCATTCCGATCCGAGGGCGCCCGAGACGGCCAAAGCACGACTCGGTCGGTTGCTATTTCACGGATAATAGTAGAAATATTCAAAAGCTAAACTAACTTTGAGTACCACGAAGCATTGGCACTGGGAGAAGTGACCGAAGAAACTCTAGCAACGCTTCTAACATCTAAGGGGTTGGGCCTGCCCATAAAACAGTGGTAGCGCGCGAGGATAATTCGCAACCACCGACGGTCGCGAATGGCCGCTTTATGGATTTGTAAAGATCTAGCCTGTGCAATAGTAATCGCTTCGTCGGGATTGGCGAGAACATGTCTTAGCCTCCGGGCGACGCGACGGAATTACCATAGGACCATATTTTATATTTTTTTGATTGGAAAAGGGCCAAAACTAACTTACGGATCACCTGAACTTTGTCATCATCATTGTCCATGACACAAGAGGAGCTGCAAATGCGTAGATAGTAGTAAATGGCTTAATTAGTAAATAGTGACTATGAGAGTTATAGAACAAACATAGATACTGAGCTAGTCATCTCACTTAATTGGTTAATCTCTTTGAAATATTTGCAGAATTTGAGAGAAAATATTTACAGAATTTCGTTTTCAATTTATTTTAACGTCCACATATGTTCCTCTAAAGCCTATTACCAAGACCCTTATTACATTACAAATCGATTTCGAAAAGGTCGATTTGTTGCGAATTATCTTGTTATACCGCCTCTTACAGATAAACGAATACGTCCAACAGTTTCACGATTAAGTTGTAAATTCTATTGCTTGTGTACATAAAAAAGTAAATTTAGCTTACAAGAAACTGACCTCTGTGTTTTCTATTTTGTTTTATTGGTTTTAGTGCGGTTTGCTTTCGGATCACCGTCGTCTATGAACATCCACAGCACCGGAGGTTCATTGCCGGCCTTTGAGAAAGGGGTAGGCTTGTTTCTTGAAGGTCTCCAAGTCACAACACCGCTGATAACTCCGTACTGGTTCCACTAGTGCAAGAGAGAGTTACCACATAGCTCTTAAAGTCAGCAAGTTGAAGTGGTAGTGGGCCGGCCACATCTTCCGGGTCAGCGACGGTAGATGGGGAGGAAAGTCTTGGAATGGAGACCGCTCTCCCTCTAGATACACCAACGACCTTGTAAGGAAAGCCGGAAGTGGCTGGATGCTGAAAGCGGAGGATCGTATGTGGTGAAAGGCATTGGGGAAGATTTACAGCAATGGATAGAGAGATAGACAGGCTGATGATGATGATGAAGAGAGAGACGAAAAATCATATAGTTGTGAAACGTCTACCATCAAGATTAATACGTTTATATAGACAATAAAACATAGACTCCGGTCTCGGAACAAAAGAAATAATTTCCAAGCCACAGATTTTTATCTGTGTCTTCGCAATTTATCTCCATGCAAATTAGGCCACGAATTGAAGCCCACCCTGAATACTTAGGTCCCAATTTTCTTATATCTATAATTAAAAATCAAATCGTGAAGATATTTTAAGAATTGTAGAAAGATTTCATATTTTTATGCGAATTTTGCGCATTGAAATAAAATTTATTTTATGGATTTTATTGTGGTTAAATTAAAAAAAGGTGGAGGTCTTAATCACTTGTTGATATTGATGGCCGTAGCTTATTGACTAATACAAAATTATCGTTCAGTGGCATTCTACTACTTTAGTTGTGCCACTATGGTTTTCCGATGACGTGCCGTGCTTCAATTGTTAAAATTAGGTAATCGTGTAAAACATCTTACAATTATGCCGTAACATTTATTATTATGTACTGCAGAAGCATGCACAAGATTATGGTTTTGGACACAATGACAATTAACACAAAACGCAAGTCTTATTTTGAACTAATATGCTCAGTGAAAAAAAAAGCGAAGTAGCATATACATATACATACATATATAGCCATACATGTCCAACCGTTGGACAGAAGCCTTCTCTCTGAAGAGGCATAAGGACATAGTCCGTCGTCTTAGAAAATTTTCTAACACATGCAGGTTTCTTTACCGCCAGTAACTGAGCTGCTTTAAATTTCAACCAAAAATTTAATTGTTTTTTTTGGATGAACTAACACAGTTGGCCAGAGAAGCTGGCCTTGACTCCTTCACCGGATTGAGAGGTGGCATAGCTCTTAGGTCGCTTAGCCTGAACCTCTACCATTACCATGGTAAACAAACTGATTAAAAATTTACTTTACTCTACCCTACTAATGTAAGTACTAATACTCTCCGTTATAATTGACAGACAAAACTTGTATGCTCATTGTACTAATGAAAAGAGACATTCTTTTATTTTATTTCATTCAATTTCGAAGTACAAAATGCTTAATCGTGCCCATCACTTATTCGTAGGAGCCGTGCCTGTAATGAGATTTCCTTTTTAATAGCCGACGACATTAAGATTGCGTGAATCTGCGGAATTCGCGCTAATGGAGCTTTATTACCGCCAAGCTTTAAGATGTTCGAAATATTTAAGTACGTAAATAGAAGATATAATAAATATCAAACAAGGAATATATTATATTTCATCACGGCAGAACTCCAAATTAAAATACACCGTCTTGATGATTATCGTTCTACGATTGTACTTTATTGAGGTAACTTTCTTCCACTTTTCCCTTCCAACTTGTGGAATCATTTGGTGATTATTTCAGATCAGATGAAACGTAAGCCCGTTTGGACCTTTTCTATAAAAAAATCATCAAATGCAAATTCCTTGTGTTGTTTACTCACGGATGTTAGTAAAGGTTAAAGACATCCGTGCATCCGTCTGTTGTTGTAATATCTGTCGTTCAAATGGCCATGAGTCTTTCTCCTACGTACTGTCAACCTGTGAAATCAACTGCCATCAGAGGTGTTTTCGAACCTTTACGGTTTGGGGACCTTCAAAAAATGAGACTACTCATATCCCAAAGGCCTGCACCTCGCAGCTGTTCCGGTGCTGTGGATGTTCATGGTTGACGTTGATCACTTTAAATCAGGTGAGCCGTAAGCTCGTTAGCCCCTTTTCCTATAAAAAAATCTGCATTTAGTAAGCTAGTGAGGATTTGTCCCCATTTAGTACACGGTAGTACTGTACTGTACTTTATAGAAACAATAGCATCGTCATCAGCCTGTGTCAATCAGCTGATAAAAATAAGCCTTCCCCAATGCCTTCTCCCATATACGACCCACTTTCCGCATCTAGACACTTCAAGCTATCGGCTAAGATAGCAAATATTTGTTCAATTGGTTTATCGATTCGATGAATATGGGGACTAGCGGCCTGAACACAGCTGTCACGTTTCCCCCCACGTCCTCTCCTAAATAGTGACAATCCCAATTCCCACAGCTGCCGACCTGGGCACCCAATTTCCGCATAACCAAACATATCGTCTCGAAATGATGCATTTTTTACTCAAATAAAGCTGACTTGAATATAGAATACAACGTATTTTACGATACGAGCGAGGAAAAGGGTGTCAACGGGCGTAGGTATAAAAAGATTGCTTTAATGTACACACATGAAAGCGATTATTGCACAAAGGATGCAACAATGCGTTGAAAAATTGTAATCACGTTAAGTAGCTTGTAAAAGTAGGTCCAGGAGGGTGAGTTTTAACTGAATAATACTGTTTTCTTCTTACAATAAAAATAATCTAGTAAATTATATTAGTTGTAGCTGTCTGTTTCATAATTTTGAGACGGATCACACCACGATTAGATTAATTTACTTATCACCTGACTTTGACATGACTTTCAAGCCTAGGGTATCCCCTGCCGGTCGAAGAAGGCGACTAAAAGGGGCCTCTCGTTCACTGGGCGTTTTACCAAAGGGCACAGAAGGGGAACCTCCCCCCGGGACGTGCACTCCGACGAGCACAGTGCAGAGGGGTTCCGATGCGTTCCTCTGGAGATCCCGGAGCCCCACACCATGCCCCGAGGAAGGGCCACTGGGAGGGGTTTTAGTGGGTAAAAACCTCACATAACCGCGCCTTACCCTCAGGAGGCGGGGAATCTTATTGAAAATTCCCCCCGTCAACAAAAAAAAATCCTATTATACCTCCATAACACGTACGATTTTTACATTAGTATATCTACTGCGAATCAGAGATTTTCTAACAAACTAGCTGTTATCAAAACACTGCATCTGTCTGCCGAGAGCTTTGTGCGATTTTTTGATAATCTTAATCCTTCCATCAGCCGCCTCCATCGTTCCTCAGGGACGTGTAACGCGCCTAGTTTACCGAGAGATAATTTAATCTTGGGAAATTCGCTTTTTTACACCCAAATAAAACTTCAATTATTTTTCATAACGTTAGCTTTAACTAAATTATTTTCTTAAATGAATGTGAAGAAAAATATAAATTTCTTTTTGAAATTACAACGTCACTGTCAATGTGTCAACGAGACATTTGATCTTACAATTTAATATATTTTTCCAAAGCAAATACGATTTAGACGAGTGAAAAACATTAAATATAGTTTCTTTTATCTACTGACTTCAAAAAAGGAAGAGGTTTTCAATTTGCTTTATGTTTGTTACCTTATAACTTTCGATAGTTCTGGCAATGAAATCTTACATTTGCATCTAGCAGTTGAATATAAACATAGGTACTTATTAAAGTCAAAATTTTATAGCTTTTATATACCTGTATAGATCCTACTGTTGGGCGCAAGCTTTCTCTGTAAAGAATGAGGAGAGTACAAGGGGATAGAACGCTACGCGGCCCTAATGCGAATTGGCAGACTTCACATGCCTTAGAAAAATTTTATGTAGGTTTCCTCACAATGTTTTCCTTCACCGCCGATCGCGCAGTAAATCAGCACATAAAACTGCAACAACAAATTTATTGGTGCTGGCACCGGGGATCGAACTCGGGTTGCTAGTGTACTATGCAACTTGAGGTAACCGCCCGGACACTGAGCTACCACGTTAAATTCAATTCACTATTTATTTGTTAATGAAATCAACTTCAATATTCCGGTCACCTTATATCCAAACCTTTTTATGAGAACTTAAAAAGTGCAATTCAATTATAATTCGCAATGAAAAAAACAGTCTTAGTTAAGCTAACGAGGCCGTGACTCTTAAAAATACCAGGTCAAATGCACTGTACATTGGCGTAATTACTAACAAGTTCCAAGGACGCTCTAATTTAAAAGTCAACGGAAACATCCGTACAACTCGATCCATTTTGCTTTTTTCATTGCTCTTTTTAAGATTTTTTTCCTAATTTAGTAATTCTAATATGGATAGATAGATATCTATACATTCTGTCATACACTTAAATGTATGGTGGACAAAGGCGAACTTAATTCTATGTAGCATTTTCCAGGTAACTTTTCAAGGTTAAGATAAGCGTAGTACTGCCAAAATAGCGTTCTAATAATCTTATTATATATAATACATGAACACTTTTGTACAGTTAAAATGATGCAATAAACTTAAATATTAATATATATACAATTGCTGTTTTCTGGCGAATAGAATGGTATAAATCAAAATGCCCAACAAAAATCTTTAAATTGAGTATAACGTGAAAGCGGTAGTTTGGCAAGTGATTTGCAGTATTGGTATAAATACTTGTAGCGCCTTAAATAATAAATTGGCAATCGGCGCTCGCGGTGCGAATTTGGAACTGTTTCTTTGGCAGGAGCCTGAACAATTGCACTACCACTCATATTATCTACAATTTATTCTTTAGTAATGTTTTTATACACAATGCACAAGTTAACTAATTTGATTATGAAAGAATTAAGTTTTCAAAACTTTTTTAAGCCTAGCAGGTTATACAATAACAAGAAGAAATGAAATATATACAAAAGCAGTAATAGCCTTGACTATTGATAGATGCTGGGAGGAAGGCGGCGGTTATGTGAGGTCTGACTCATTAAGGCTCCGGGATTTTTAGTGGAACGAACCGGAGCCACTTTGCACTGAGCTGCGGCACGTACCTGGGGGCCAGCAATCACGCAGCGGTAAGGCGACACGGGTGACGTCCTTTTTAGTCGCATTTTACGACAGGCAGGGGATACAATAGTCTTATATACATTATAGTTGTATATGTACACAAGTATTTTTTCAGGCAAAAGTACCTATATAAATAAAAGGTATAGTTCATAGGTACACCGATAACTAAAGCTCATTAAATAACGTACTCGTCTACAATAAAACATGAACAAAAATATGCGCTTAAGAAAATCCCCTCGCTTCATATTAAGAAACATTGATCTTGAAGCCACTTTGAACTCGGAGTTTAGTCGAAAACGTTTAAAAGCTTGTGAAATGACGAGCCGTAATTTACAATGCAAATGTGCGAACGCCGGGATTTTATTGTTACGTTGAAATGGTAAAATGAAGATGGATTTGCCAGGTAGAATTTTGTTTCTTTACTTTGACAATTAAGGAAGTTGGGCTAAAACGTCCCTAAAATATAGACACTGGAGAGTTTTGACAATTGTTAATTTGTAGATTGATTATTTACTTAATATATTATTTCAGTTGCGCTTAGGAGTGCACGATAGATATCGATATTACATAAAATATCGATATATTTCATCCGATATACGAAATATCGTAAGAAATTAAATAAAAAAGCATTCCATTTTCTTTTATTTGTGGTTGACAACTTGAATAAAATAAAACCCTTACTTGCGCTGCCATCACGAAGAGTGTAGTGTAGTAAGTTACTACACTCCTACTCTTCACGATGGCAGGATTCGTTGTATAAATTTTATTATCTA
Organism: Meandrusa payeni; assembly: GCA_029286785.1. Lineage (NCBI taxonomy): Eukaryota > Metazoa > Arthropoda > Insecta > Lepidoptera > Papilionidae > Meandrusa > Meandrusa payeni. Next base: position 5,944,329 of record JAGSMX010000007.1, read on the forward strand.
TGCCTGTAGTCTGTACTGCTAGCAGAATCAAATCAAATTGTCTGGACTGGTATCCGAGAACCTCTCAGTTACGCGAGTACAATTTTTTTCTAATATTTAATATTAAGTGCTAATTAATTATTAACAAATTTCGATTTACGAAAAATATCGATATATTTGTACAATATATCGCGTAGTATCAATACAACCTCACGATGTATTATATCGAAAAATATATCGATATATTTTTGGCATGATCATCCCTAGCGCTCTAGCTTCGCACGAGTAGAACAATAATACTAGAATATATAGTAAATATAAAATCCGTTTTTAATAGGAATTATGTTAAATCTTTTCTTAGCATAGATTTAGGTATCTCGTGCCTAGTCCGTCAGTAGTAACAGTATAGAATAGTGACTTAATTAATAGCTAAGCGTTCCATTTCAGGATCATACTGTCGGAGGTTTTTTTTAAAGGACAAATGGTAAACGAGCTTACGTCTCATGTGATCTTAAGTGATCACCGTCGCCCATGAACAACCGCAGCACAAGATGAGTTGCAGGTTCATTCGAAAACACCGCTGGTTATAGTCTATTCCACAGGTTGAAAGTAGGTGGAAGAAAGTTACGTTAAGTCGTGAACTGAAAAACAAGATGGTTTCGATGGAATTTCAAATACCGGCTTGCATCACTGATTTTTCGTTTTCCATTTATAGCGTTAAAGAATTAGTCATGTTAAAATGTAGGTTTGGCGTTTGACTAACAACCGGTAGGATCATATGTTTTGCGGATAGAGATTGGTGTCTCTGTCTACCCTTCTAAAATAGTGGGTACCTCTGTAACATATGGCGGCATACGATTTGGGAAATGGCTAGAGGAATATAATAATAAAAATAATTTCTCAAACATTTTTAACACTTACTGGGTAGACAGAAGCCGCTTTCCTTGTCGGCTTTTCACCAAGCTCCATGTCATGCAATAGTCCAGGCTATGTACCAGGTGAGATCATCGACATACATCGGGCAACAAATCTTAAGGCAAGTGATTTGTTTCGTACTTAAAAAACCGAAAAACGGCATTTGCACTGGGTTTCGACCGCCCGCGACCTTTAGATCGTTTGTCGAACCACTGAACAACTAGGCTATAACTTGCTAAGTTATCCCAATAGCTGTCCCTAAGTCTGGTGAGACTATGTTATATTTAAGAATACCTTTATAATTATTGATGTTTAAACGGCTACTAAATTTGAAATTTTCAATGCGCAATTAGACCGGATTACAAATTAAAATACAAATTATAAATTTCACTATCTAAATCTAAGTTTATTAAATAGCCTTAAACCACCAACCGGAGAAATCTTATCAATAGCCATTGTAACATTGTGTTCAAATGAATACGATAACGCCAACTATAAGGGTTAAACAGAAATTTAGGGATCGCTTTGTAGTACGATAAATTTTGGCAAATGTCTTTATCCTTGATTAAATTGGATTATTACAAGATCTCATGAGAAAATGCTAATAAATTAACAATTGCCGTAAAACACAAACAAATACGACACAATGTTGTCGGTCAAAAAAATGTCGAATCAATAAACAGTCATAGCTTCATAGGGTGGCCCCTCGCTCTGCTTTACGATTAAGGACAATTGATTATCCGTGAAATAGCTACCGACCGAGTCAAGGTTCGGCCTCTCGGGCTCCCTCGGATCGGAATGCTTACGCGTAACATAGTAACCGTCCAAGCCCCTTACCGGGGGACACTTGTGTCGAGTTACTAGCGATAGAGGTTCAGGCTAAGCGACCAAAGAGCTATGCCACCTCTCAATCCGGTGAAGCAGTCAAGGCCAGCTTCTCTGGCCAATCTGTGTAGTTCGTTTTAAAAAAATCAAGGACAATGAAGACGCCGCTTCGGCCTTTAAAACTACCAAAATTCTCCTATCCAAGCTATGGCTGTATGGACTAAAGTCTTTTTGCCTTTCCCATTAGAGATAAACCAATAAACCAAACCAATCATAGCTCCATAGCCACCATTGTTGTATCGGCGTCAACCTCGATTTTCGAAGTCATATTTATTTGTTTAGTTACGAGTACCTTCCAATTTTAAAAGTTAATAAGCAAGAATAACTTAATAATTACACAACAAGAATAACTTTGTTAATTATCGAATACGAAAACACGACAATTATCATTAAAATATTATACATATAAAATAAAATACGAAAATAAAACGCTAATTTGATCGAATTGATCTAAAGTTATTATTACCAACAATGAAATTCCAGATAAAGCTCGCTTAGAAACTGTCCTGAAAATTTATTGCGACTGTCAGTCAATAGTAGAAGCGGAACAAAATTATTCTAAAGATTGTACGCAGTGAAATAATATTTTCGCTAAGAGAGTTATGTTAATAGTTAAGTTGAATTCTAGTGACAATATAAAATATAACCATCTTTTTAATCATTGCAGTGTAAACAGGTAATGGGCCCATCGGCGTACACTATTTATTTTACATATGAAACCGAAAAACGGAAACTATTGATAAAAACGACTGAGAATTGAACCCTGATGCCAGCCACTGGACTATCACTGACTTAGAGCGTAATTCTAGAAATAAAATAACTTAAGAAGGAGGTAAGAAACTCTTGGCACTCTGTGGCGTGAGTTTAAATTTTTGAGGTCAAGTGACATCTTGCGCGGAAAACTTATTTGGTAAGTGGCTACTTAAGTTGAATGTATTTACGTGCTGCTTGGTGTTGCATTGCAGAAACAAGGCCCACTTATACTATATTTAACCGACTTCAAAAAGGGAGGACATCCTCAATGTCAACTGTATTTTTTTTATGTCCGTTACATGAGAACTTTCAACCGATGTCGTGGGTGAACCGATTTTGAATATTTTTTAGTTTGCTAGATTCTTGTGTGATCCCATTTCAATCTGTCTCAGATCTAACAGGCCAGGCATTTATGGGTCTCTTACTAAAAATGTAGGCAATGTCCTTGCAACCCCTTCCGCTCTTGTTATCTGTGTTTGTGGGTGGAAGTATATTTTTTTAAATAATTCAAAATCAGGTTGTGGTTTATGGTTTATTGCTAGTTTGCTCCTTTTCTTATAAAAAAAAGTTTATTTCGAGTTGTCAGACAACAGTCGTTGTAGTTAAAAATGCATCACGTTGCTTGCAATCATACGCAGGCGCACTTTGTGAAGGCACGCCATCTGTTCCATTTAAATAATTAAATCCTTAAAGCGTAACGTTAATAATACGCAAATACGAAGGACCTAACTAGTGCCAATTAGTTAACTGCAGTAGCTAAGTACACTAGAAATCAGTCTTCGTTTATGTTACCTTATAAAATAGAAAGTATTGGAAACGCATGCGATTCTATTTTCGCTTAAAGTTACAGCCTTTATATATATAATATATATGTCCCACTGCTGGGCCCAGGCCTTCTCTGTAAAGAGAGTATAAGGGCACAGTCCGCCACGCGGCCCTAATGCGGATTGGCAGACTTCACATGTCGTAGAAAAATTTTCTAAGACATGTAGGTTTCCTCACGATGTTTTCCTTCACCGCCGAGCGCGTGGTTAATCAGCACATAAAATTGCAACAACAAATTTATTGGTGCCGGCACCGGGGATCGAACTCGGGTTGCTAGCGTACTATGCAACTTGAGCCAACCGCCCGGACACTGAGCTACCACGGCTCTTATTTTCGCCTAATAGGTCCCAATTGACAGGAGGTGAGCTCACCACCGTTAAAATTTGGTACAAGTCGACTGAATTTTACATTTACTTTTTAGGTTTTCACTCTTATGTAACACTTTCAATGTTCACCATATTATTAATTTTCGCGTCGAACAAAATTAGTACACATATTGATTTTTAATTTCACCTACAAAGCATACCAAAATATCCTCTAAATGACGGCAACAATATCTATTTCACCTAAACTCGTAGCAACATAGTCAGCAAACAACATTTTTTTCCTTTATCTGACCCTTCTTATACAATAAATTAAATAGACCCCAGCCCTTTCACACACAAGAGACTGTAGCCGAAAATACTTTACCAGAATAGCCATTGGTTTGTCATTAGATATTAAGGCTACTCGTTGTCTTTAATAAAATTTCCATATAAGACAGTAAAATGTGCTCGAATTCACTTTGAAACTTTAGGAGCCAAAGTACAGTCATCGTCGTTCATTTTATTTTATTAGAGAACAGCAAACGATAACATTTTTTTTTCTTTATTTATTGGCGACTTTTGCCCTTTTGGGCGTGTCAGCCCCATCACACCATAACCTACGCACACACACATCGGTCGTATGAAGCGAGAAATAAAGTCATCGATGTTGTATGGCCATAGTTACCAGCTTCCTCGCTCCCTGTGAGGTCGGGTCAGACAGCAGCATTAAGAAAGCACATGTTGCTCCCTCAGTTTTAGATTATCTACCTATGACTTTCTTTTCGCTTCATGTTTAGCACATTACCCCGTTATGTGGTCCACATCATCCACCACTTGCCAAATCTCAGTTTGGTGACAGCCTTCCGCATCCGATGTGCAAAAAATTTTGCAGAAAAATGTCCCGACCTCAGTTGGTCAACATATTAAGCGTTGAGGAAATAATATATTAAATAAAAAAGAAAACAGTACCGTTATTTACAGAATAATACCACGTTCACAATTGTGTGTTTGTGTGTCTTTAGCGTTAATTCTGTTTTAATACTTATTTTGAAATGAATGAAAAGTATAGATAAATTTTTATAAGTAACTAATAATGTATCTCTTTAATTGTCATGTAAATATGAAAACAAAATAACGTATTCTACAAAAAAAAACAATAAAAATCAAATCAAAATATGTTTGTTCAAATTATTTTTATTGTTTATTCATTTAGGTTCCAAAGGAATGGAAAAATAAAAATCAAAATCAACTTAAAATCGGAAGTCCAGTCAGCTTTTCCAATATTTCGATTTCATAAGTGCAAATCATGTAAATATGAAGGATAGTCATTGATAGATCAACTTATTCAAGTATGTTTTTGTGTTTTTTTCACATGTGTTTCATTGGTATTGCCATCTAACACTTCCGCAGGAGTTCAAGACCTTGTGGCTATAACCATTCAACAATAAAGAATTTCTTTTTGGTCCTTAAGGTTGCTGATATATCCCTAAACACAAAAACAAAAAAGTATTCTTTTTTTATTACTTCATAAATAACTTCAACGTACAAAATAGATTTATCTTTACAAAACTCTTGTAACCCGGTTGGCATAATGGTGCATTTGCTTCCTTGATTATATAATGTCAGGAATTTAGTAGAAACTAACCTAATTTGATGTTAATGGCCTTATACGGAAGCATTTGAAGCAGAAATTAGTCTAGAGAATGTTATAATGCACATAATAATGACTTCCTTAAAGCATAATTTACATGACAATTTAAAGATACATTATTAGTTACTTATGAAAATTGATCTATACATACCGACCGTCGGAAGTTGCGAATAATCCATGCGCGTTACCGCTATTTTATGGGCAGGCCCCACCCCTTAGATGTTAGGAGCGTTGCTGGAGTTTCTTCGGCCACTTCTTCTCGCAGCGCCAACGCTTCCCGAATTGGCACTCAAAGTTAGTTTAGCTTTTGAATGTCCCGTGTATTATCCGTGAAAAAGCAACCGACTGAGTCGTGGTTCGGCCCTCTCGGGCACCCTCGGATCGGAATGCTTACGCGTAACATAGTAACCGTCCAAGTCGAGGTTACCCCTCACCGGGGGGACCCTTGTATCGAGTTACTAGCAATAGAGGTTCAGGCTAAGCGACCTAAGAGCTGTGCCATCTCTCAATCCGGTGAAGCAGTCAAGGCCAGCCTCTCTGGTCAATCTGTGTAGTTCGTCATAAAAAAAATCTATACATATTTCATCTGAAAATAAGTATTAAAATAGAAGAAAAATAAAGCCATCTCTGTCTACCTTAGGGTTAAAAGGCTGTGAGAGCTTATTTATTAAGGTTTTAAGGCAAAATATTATTTAGTATTCAAGAACGAAATAAACTATTATTTGTCTTTAATCGTCTGGTTTTTAAATCCATGATCACTGAGCGATTACTTTGTTAAATATTTATAACATGTTATTAATCTATTGTCAACATTCTCAGTGCCTCCCTGGTCTGAGAGACCCTTGCCAAACGGGTCAGAGATTTATCCGCATAGATGTCCTTGTTGCCGGCCATTGGCCTTAACGGTAATCCCTTACTACGCGCTTTTCGATAAAATGGCGGCTTATCAAAACTGATTTAACTTCGCAATGCCATTCGCCCATAAATGATTTCATACACTGTCTTTATTAAGAATTACCTACACCCGTGTACATATCAGTAAATACAATATCATTCCTATCATTTAGGGAGTTATTATACTTCATATACTTGAAGTTTATATATACGAGTACTCCATTTATATCCGTGCGCGAGGCCCAAGGCCTCACGTACGGATCAGTGGTGGTCATCAGAACAGTGACGAAAAAGCTGCAACTGCACGACAGCGTCCAACATGCTGTAGTGGTGATATCCAGACACACAGTCAGCTGTGTCTATTACAAAGATGACTGTGACGACGCCGCAGGAAGACTGGTGACAAGGGCAATGGCTGCATCAAAAGAGAAAATTATAGACTATAATCTAAAAATGGCCATGAAAAACAGGGACGCAGCGGTCGCGGAGAAACTTAAAACAATGCAACGGGGCGTCTTCAACGCGTGAACCAGGGCATTCTCAGCACCAGCACCGCCCTCAAAAATTCAGGCATTAAAATAAAAAAAAAATGTAGTAACTGTAGAGGCATCATTATTAAAAAAAACCAAAGCGATCAATTCAAGAATAAGACAAAAGAACACGGACAAAACTCTGTGGTTGCGATCCATTGAAAGAAAAAAAATATACTCCTTTTTATTTCAATATGATTCAAAATGACAAAAATATAGACAACGCATCTGTCAATACAAGTTTGGGTTCTAAGACAATAGAATGCCATCATAGGAAATAAAAGCTGTATTGACAGTTAAAAAAGATGAGTGCTCCGATCGTCATCAAACTTTAGAGAATTACTCGCCAGGTCAATCTGAATATTCCCTGAAAGTTTCATTGAAATCGGTTCAGCCGTTTCGGATCCTATATGGAACATACCCACACATTTTCTCTTTAATATATATAGATTAAAAATGTACCTCCTGTGAAAAATTAAAAGCGTAAGGTATCGATGATATATCGAAATATCGATACCTAAAATAGGTATTGGTAATATATATAAATAAATAATAAATTATTATGTGTAAGGGTACAACTCTGTCGTCTCCTCCATATCTATAAATCCTCGCAAACAAGTTCCTCGGTTTTTTGTAATGTCCTTGATTGGTACGTCACCAATCTGATTGATATACAGAGGCATAGGGCATATAAAAAGTAATGTCAGGAATCTCTCATTTTTCATCACCTTTCACTGTCTCTCGTTTCTCGTTCATCCGTTCTACCCAAATCACCGCCACCACCAAAACCGTCATCTTGCAACCCACGCTTTTCCCTTATCTTTCAAAGCAAGTGCTTGACCACGTTCTACCTGACGTTAAGTGGAACTGCAGTCGTGGGTGGAAAAGCGCGCTGGCTTAGTAAATGCCTATTTGATCTACTCTTAAAAACCTCTATTGCAATCGAAGGGAAAGACGCAGGCAAGCTATTCCAGCCTTATGCTGTACGAAGAGAAACGCTTCGTTCGGGTAATAATATATAGCCGTGAGCTAAAATAAAGGGTCGGTTAAGAAAGTTCGAATATCTCGGAACTCGACACAAGAGTCCCCGGTGAGGGGTAACCTCGGCTTGGACGGTTGCTATTTCACGCATAATCCCTAATTTATGAGAACAAGGATCGAATATTGATTCTTTTAGTAGTAATTAAGAGTTTATCATTGTACTGGAAAAGCTGTAGAAATAAATAATATTTCACTTATACTTCATTTATTGAGTTAACATATTATTTCTGATTATACATCGTAAATACATTGAATAACACCGACATTTGGAGTGTTTTTTTCCATATATTTGTAGTTACTATAACTGTTCTTGGATTTACATGTCGTTTAGAAATCAGAATTATATTTAATATGAGAAATGTTTTTAATCTTAATTAAGTTGTATCTTATAAATAAATATCTTAAAATCAAAACGATAAAATTCGTCTCCATTTTCTAACAATAATTACGTTCGAGTATTATTATTTACAATAATTATACAAGTTCCTTAGTACCTAAGTCTAATTAATATACCGACAAAAATAAAGAGGTTTAATTTTTATAAGTTATATTTGCACGTATATGTTATCTACACTCAATCCAATGAAGTTAAAGTACATTAACTCGATCATAACTTTAAAGTGCGTAGAAATTTGTGTTCATATTATAAAATAATATTATATAGTATAAAATTTTATTGTGTGTATTTTTGTCTGTATATTAATAGGCATAAGTTTCTTACCAATAATATTAACCTAATTGAAAAGATTAATTAGTAACTAAAATTTAGACTCATATTATTATAGCTTAAAGGAAACATTAAATTTTAATCTAGTATTTTTTCAATAACTTCTTGGTCCATTTTGTTAATAAATAATAGATTTTTTTATAAATCATAATTATTGCTGAATAAATTAAAAATTAATTAATTTAAATTGAAATATTAATATGTTAATATTTATATATCTCTAATGGTTGTGTAACACGTGATTATATTACAGTAATTACATGTAACATATAGAATAACATTTTATTTAGCGTTTTATTTAGCATTTGGTTTATAATTAACATGATTATATGGAACAATTATTGTATAAATTCATACATTATATGGATTACAATGCTTTTAAGTAACAAATAATAAAAATAATACCAACAGCACAGCCCTATTGTAGGGCTGCCAATATAATGATCCTTTATTCCACGTATCATGGTGAACGGCTGCTTGGTTTTCGCCTAGAACAAAAATGAAATTAAAAGTAAATAAACGGTCTTTAAAGTCCCAATGCTGGGCTCAGGTCCACTCTAAAAAGTATTAGGTCTAGTACCTCTAGGTACCTCACAAAAAAGGGCACTTACCAATCAAGACCTGCACGTTGGTGGTAACTTGTGAATGATTCTTCAACTGACACGTGTACAGTCCACTGTCTTCTTGCGATGCAGAAGTCACAGTAATTGTAGCGCTGTAAGAAAACTGTAACTATAAAATTATAATTGAAAATGTTCCCGACCGTTAATGCCAACCATCATGTTCTTACTTCTACGCTTCCTAATATACACTCACATACATTTACTCCTTTGTTTATGCGATCACTTTTAATTTTCATATCTTTATCTTTTTTATACTTTCTAAGCTAAGGTACTTGACCACAATACCATCTGATGTTAAATGCAGTCCTACACAATATTCTTGGAGTTGGACAGGTGTTAGCGACTGACTTCCGATGTCTTTCTTGACGACTAGCCGTGCTAATGGCTTTGTCTATGACCTGACCTTGATATATAGGGTCGAAGATCATCGACGAAGCATCGTCACGCTTGAGTGAATAACACTTAGAATAAAAGGCTCACTTAGATTAAAATTCATTCTTTTGTTGTGAACATTCCTCAAACCCGAACGAAGAGCTTTGCTTCGTCTTTCATTATTTGTACGACAAAGGACTGGAATAGTTTGCCCGCGTCTGTCTTTCCCACCGATTACAATGTGGGTATTTTTAAGAGTAGAGGCATTTACTAAGCTAGTGCGCCTTACCATTCAGGACTGTATTTCCACTTAACACCAGGTGGGATCGTAATCAAGCACTTGCTTAGAAAGTATTAAAAAAAAATTAGAAAACTCAACCACATTACAATCATTACAATTAAATTACAATACTTGCCTGATATTACGCCAAGTTATATGTTCATTGATAATTTTCCCATGTTTTTTCCAATGAAGCCCGTAAACATTATTCATTGGTTTAGGAGTTTCCGTTGATGTTGTTGGTGTAGTTTTTGAAATAACAGGCGTTTTTGTTGTTGTACTTATACTAACTGTTGAAGTAATTGTTGTTGTTGCAATACTCCAACTTCTATTTAACATTATTTCTAATCTATTGAATACAGTACTCATTTCGGTCGTCAATTCCGTTGTTGTCGTCATAGGAGTGGTCATTTTAGTTGTAGAAGGTATAATTGGCACTTGGGTGACCACTGATAAAATATATTCTTCTGATATCACACAAGACAGTTTTATAGAACTGCCCGCTTTATAAAATCTATCTTTAACAACATGCATTCTGTCCCCATTTATAGTTAGCACTGGAGCTGAAAAAAATTGTAGATTAAAATCCAATCTTGATCATTTTTAAAACCTAAAGTAAATAACTCCCTTTTTTTTAACGAACTAACACAGTTGGCACAGAGAAGCTGGCCTTTACTGCTTCACCGGATTGAGAGGTGGCATAGCTCTTAGGTCGCTTAGCCTGAACCTCTAAAATAACTCCCAGTCTAGCAATGTTTAAAAATAGGTTAAAGTCATGGCTGGTTGAGAGGGCATTTTATAGTGTGAAGGAATTGACAAATTAATAGCATTTTATTTCTTCGATGCACTATTTTTTCATTATTTTTTTTCTGTCCAATTTTCTAATTTGATTTCTATGAATCTGAATATAACCTGTAAATAAATCTAATAGCAAATTGTTAAGTTACATCCCGTATATATATGTATATCTCCCACTGAGCGTAGGCCTTCTGTGTAAAGAGAGAATAAGGGCATATTCCGCCACACGGCCCTAGTGCAGATTGGCAGATTTCACATGCCTTAGAAAAAAATTCTAAGACATGTAGAACCTCACGAAGTTTTCCTTCACCGCAGATCACGTGGTAAATCAGCACAACAAATTTAATGGTGCCGGCACCGGGATTCGAACTCGGGTTGCTACTTTCATACTATGCAACTTGAGCCAACCGCCAGTACACTGAGCTACCACGGTACGCTAAGCATACAATATAAAAATAGACGATAATTAAGTTTTGCGTATAAAAATCACTTATAGTACAATCGTAACCAAACACGTTTTACTTTCCCGAAGTGGCACTCAAAATTAGTTTAGCTTTCGAATGTCCCTTAGATTATCCGTGAAATAGCAACCGACCGAGTCGTGGTTTGGCCCTCTCGGGTGCCCTCGGATCGGAATGCTTACGCGTAACATAGTAACCGTCCAAGCCGAGGTTACCCCCCACCGGGGGGACCCTTGTGTCGAGTTACTAGCGATAGAGGTTCAGGCTAAGCGACCTAAGAGCTCTGCCCACCTCTTAATCCGGTGAAGCAGTCAAGGCCAGCTTCTCTGGCCAATCTGTGTAGTTCGTCAAAAAAAAAAACGTTTTTCTATGTGTAAAACCGATATAATGGATATACGCTTGACCTATTCTTTGACTTTTATAGCACGTGCTAATGGATGCTGTCATTGCATGTCAGCTATCTCTGTAATATGCTTGGTGAAAAGCTTATTACAGAGATAGCTGACATGCTATATCTGTAATATGACAATTATATAGTAAAAGAACAAGAGATTATATAATATATTTTTTTTAAAGAAAGCTAGCAATATTTCTTTTTTTTTATCAGAAATATTACTAACAACCTTGTTAACCATTCCAACTAAGCTTAAGCTTCTGCTAGGACATGGTTCATGGCAATAGTCGAATGGTGGATTCGAACCCACGACCTTACGATTCGCAGGCCGTACCCTAAACTATTAGGCTATTGACGCTTATTTTATATTTATTTTTATTACGATAAAATTAAAAGGAAACTATTTTTACAGATTTTATACTGTTTTAATTTTATAATTAAATTCCCGACGTTCCCAATATTTTTAACGGTATATTTTTTCTTTTTTTTATGACGAACAGAGGTTGGCCAGAGAAGCTGAACTTGACTGCTTCACCGGCTTGAGAGGTGGCATAGCTCTCAGGTCGCTTAGCCTGAACCTCTATCGCTAGTTACTCGACACAGGGGTCCCCCCAGTGAGGGGTTCCTCGGCTTGGTTAGTAACAACGGTCATTTAACAAGGGGTCTCATTTATAATTACCTGAATAATAATAATTATATTTATTTCCTAAATAAAGACTTACGTAAAACAGTCAAATTTGAATATATTGTTCTAGGCGGATGGGTTGATATTTGGCACATGTAAAGACCTTCATCCGATTTCTTTACAGGATTAATACTTAATCGCCAATTATTTGGATATTGAAACTTCACCGAGAGTCGACTGTCACCAGCGTGTGCCTCTTTTCCGACTGTCAGTAATTGTGCTGCATCGGTTGTATTCCGTAGCCATACAACCTGAAAGGAATTATTAGTTATAATGTTTTTTTTTGGGAATCAAGTACGCTAAGCTTTGCCTGAATGTCTTTTCGGGAGTAACTCGGTATATATATATATATGTGACATTAACTTAATGTATTTCCGAGTCCGATTTTAAAACAATATAATTTTAATCTTAAAAATTATTCCTTTTTAAAATTATTATGATCAAATCAAATCAAACAACAAAGCACGGAAACATAAATTTAAATGTACAATACCATAAAATTAATCACAACTTTTAAGTTAAAACAAGTTTACTCATTTCTTTATCTTAAATTAACTTACATTCCAAATGTAAAAAAATAAGATAATTTAACTTTAGCAATTTAAGTCCGTTTTCTAAGTAAAAAACATATAAAATAAGTAGCAATTTTGGTTAATGTAACTGACTAAACGATTGGAACATAACAGAAAAATCTTTTACATCTTTTTAATAAATTAAAAAAAAAATATTGAAATTTTTTTTTTATTTCATCATTACCATGAAAAAAATAATGGGGTATAAACTAGTGCTTGACCACGATCCCATCTGATGTTAAGTGGTGATTTAATCGAAAGATGGTACGCGCTAGTTCACGGTCTATTCACTCAACTCTTGAAGGCTTCCGCGTCGTACTTGGAAGGAAAGACTAACGCCGGCAACCTGTCTCACTCCTTTGCTGTACGCATGATGAACGATGACTCAAATCGCTTCGTTCGGACGCGCAGAACATCGACTATGAAAGTATAGAGACCCGCCGAAAGTCTAAACGTCCGAAGGACGCACACTCTCCAAAATGTAATCTATAACACTGAAAGGCTAGCCACCTTGCGGCAGTGCTCAAGAGTATCTAAATGTAGATCTTGGTCACCTATCAACTTTTTGGCCCGCCTGTCTATGGAATCCAGTGCCGCGAGTTGATATTTAGCTGCACCTGCCAGATATGACAACAGTACTCCACACAAGGCACTTAACTCTCCCGTTTTTAGACCATATTCTTCAAACAAACACAATTTATTAGATTGCACGCAGAGCATTCTGTTATAACTTTGCCGGTGAAGAGGCTGATGAAAAATGTAAATTACCGTCTTATCTTTTAGCATAACGATTCGACAATTTAATAACGCTTCCGATCCAACATGCGCCACCATTTGTGTTACGTTATTTTCCTCAAAATACGGTCCCCAATGTTGCTCGTGATGATGGTATCCTTGATAAGGAGCAAAGTTACGTTGCTCGTCTGCCTTAACTGTGAAATATGAAAGAATATCAGTACATACAGTTTCTTAATAGATTAGAATATCCTTACACGAACTAATTGTGTTATTAGCTCCTGTAATATTTCAAAAACATATTTTTAAGATTTCTCTGCTCTGTGTCTGGGAGAAACAACTTTATATCGATTATATATTTTACCGACTTCAGAAAAAAGAGAGGTTCTCCAATCATCGGTATGTTTTTTTTAATCTTTGTACAATCATCGCCGATAATAAACCGATTTTGATTAATGACGGCGACATCGGCAGGCCCGTGTCGCCTTGCATTGTGAGGGCATAGGGGAGGATAGATTAACCTCCTCCCCCTCCCCGGGACGTGCTCTCCAAAGACAGTGCAGAGGGGCTCCGGTGCGTTCCCCTGGAGATCCCGGAGCCCCTCACCATGCACAAAATCCCCACATAACCCCGCCTTATCCCCAGAAGATATCTTGTTGAAGATTTCCCCCCGTCAACAAAAAAAATGGTTACAATTAGGTCACACGTTAACTTTGTCGGCATAGGACCTTGGGTTGTGAAAATATTGCGAGGAATTCCTAAGTATAAAATGGAAGAAGCCCTTCGACTGTGATATTATTAGGCTTATGAGAAGTAATCCTTAACAACAACGACAATATAGGCGCCAGAACTTCATAATTGTAATATGATACTTGGAAAGTTAATTCATTCGTAGTGGCGTTCAATGTTAGATACGCTACGTTTGTTTTGATTTCGGTGTTTGCTCTTGCTAATATACTTAATATTATAGAGAATAAGTGGCTGGTACCTTGCATCTTTTGATTTACATCAGTGATAACTTCACTCTTAAAATTTTCACGCAATTTCTGTGTGATATTCCTAAATATTTCTCTGGAAATAGCGAGGCCATCTCTTCCGTTATTCCGACGCTCCCCAACTTCGTTTCCGGTGTCTATTGAAATGTGCTGAGTATCTAAAAGAATTACTATACAGACATAGACATTTTATTTATTGGCATCACAATATACCAACACATTACATAAAATATAGCAAAAAAAAGAAAATTAAAAAAAGGAAACGAAATAAACACAATACAAATAAAGGAAGGTGTCTGTTACAACAAGGATATGATGGCAACATTGCACACCGTTTCAATATGTGCTTTCGCATGAATGCGACAGAGCTGATTTTCAGCGGTGCCCAGAACAACCCCAAATCGTGCTCGCGCAATACTACATTTTCATGGAATTTATTCTGAGTCAAATAAAAATAAATAATACAGTAAAAATAATACGTGTATAAATAGTTATTAGATTTATGTGTCTTATAAACAATAAAATAAAAGATGAACATAATAATAATATCCCGCATGACGAGAACCTCGTGAAGGCCGAAAGGGAATAAATCACTAAGTACCTCGACTTGGCTCACGAGGTGACCGCCATGTGGGATGTGGATTCGACGATTATTGTCCCGATAGTCGTTTCTGCAAACGGTCTTATAGCGAAAAGTCTCGATCAACATCTTAAGAGACTTTCGATAGATGGCTGGGTCAAGGGTCAGATACAGAAGGTAGTACTTCTGGACATGGCATGCATCGTCAGGAGGTTTCTCTCTATGTCCCCGGTGGCACACATTAGGTTATGTTAGGTATCTCTCAAGAATAAAACTACGGTATCCCCTGCCTGTCGTACAAGGCGACTAAAAGGGGCCTCGGGTTCACTGGGCGACAAGGGTGGGGGCCTGCGGCGTCCACCAAAGTGGACCCGGGAAGAAGGCGACATCGGCGGAGGAAAGGGCCACCTGGGAGGTTTTAGTGGGTAAGAACCCCACATAACCGCCGCCTTCCCCCCAGAAGGCGGGGTATCTTTGTGAAGATTTCCTCCCCGTCAACAACAAAAAAAGGTTTTTATAATGTTTTTGTATTTTGTATGATATTGTATTTTACTTTATTATATAAATATTATAAAAACTTAACTTAAGGTCTAAAAATAAATACAAGAGTAATAACATTTTAATAAACAAAGTTGATATATATATAAATATATATTGAATTATATGTAATGTATATCTTTATGTTGTTTTACAAAATGCAATTTAAAAAGAATTGAAATAGCTATAAAGGATATAGGTAACCTTACCTGTAGCGGCTTGCAAACAGCAAACGATTAAACAGACGAAATCGAATCCACAACGCTGCATGATAAACGGCACATAACAGCCTTTATGCCATCACTCCTTATGTCGACTTTAGGAATGACTTAATGGTACGAGTGGATCAAAATTCTCAATCACGTAGCGTAGTGGATAAAGCTCCATGACATTAAATAGAGTCTGTTACTCTAGAAAAAAAACAAACGCATTAGCTCTCCGAATAAAATCTTTGTCATCATCATTTCTGCCGTAGGATATCCACTACTAGATATACATAGATACATAGACTTAGTAGTATATATAGATTTCTCCCAACCGGTTGTAAGCGGCGTGCATCCATAACTTATTTTGATGGTGAAGGAGACAAGCTAGCGAGCCTCTACTTAAGATCCCGCTTTCCACAAACATTTACAAAAGGGATTGCAGATAAGTTGCTAACCTATTATAAAGAGTTGGGTTAGAAGCAGACGAAACGCTACAAGTATATTTACAAGTAAAAACAAAAACCGACTTTAAATAGAATAGGAATGTTACGAAAAGTAATTAATTAGAACCTAATCAAACTATCTGAGCCGCGGTAGCTCAGTGTCCGGGCGGTTGGCTCAAGTTGCATAGTACGCTCAGCCCTGTAGTTCTGGGCTCTCAAGAATAAGACTACGGTATCCCCTGCTTGTCGTATAAGGCGACTAAAAGGGACCTCGGGTTCACTGGGCGACAAGGGTGGGGGCCTTTGTCGTCCGCTAAGGTGGACCCCTAAAGCCTTTGAGTAGAACTAAGCGACTATTTTCATTGCACTCTTAACAAAAGTTGGAAGACTTTTCTTTAAACTGGTGTAGAATGTCCGTAATTAAAACACAAAGAAATTATTTTTTCCAGGCCATGAAATTTACGGAACGTTGATTAAATTTCAGTACTGCGCGGCGCGGCTTTAAAGCGATTTTTTTTAAAGAAAACGACGAAGTAGATATTGCACGACACGATCAATTAAAATCGCGAACGGGTTGCATCACATGCAATGAATTTTAAAACCAATTCCTGGCCACTGTTCGATTTTTCAATTTTTCTTTTTATTAAAACACTAAATTCTTAACTATGCATTTTACCACTGGTAAAGAAATCGGATGAAGGTCTTTACACGTGCCAAATATCAACCCATCCGCCTAGAACAATATATTCAACTTTAACTGTTTTACGTAAGTCTTTATTTAGGCAATAAATATAATTATTATTATTCAGGTAATTATAAATGAGACCCCTTGTAAAATGACCGTTGTTACCGTCCAAGCCGAGGAACCCCTCACTGGGGGGACCCTTGTGTCGAGTTACTAGCGATAGAGGTTCAGGCTAAGCGACCTAAGAGCTATGCCACCTCTCAATCCGGTGAAGCATTCAAGGCCAGGTTCTCTGAACAATCTATGTGGTTCGCCATAAAAAAAAATCTGCCTTTTAACATTCCGAAACCGATAAGAGCTTTAGCTTAAATTTAACAACTAGCATTAACTTTAAATGGTATATGATCAGACTAAATCTATATGGTTATCCCAGTTTAATTTGCTATCTATCAATCAATTTAGTAATTGTAATGATTTTATTTATTCCAAATAATTAAAAAAAAACACAAATACACACAACCACACGTACACATAAATACACTATCACATACGCACTCGATCTAAGGCGACTGGAGTCATTTCATGTCTCGATATTACAGTCATTTACAGGTTTCTTCGGCTACTTCTTCTTCGAGAGCCAGCCCCTTCCCTTAGCTATCCGTTAAAAAAATAAACTATCATTCAAACGCTATTCTTTGGTTTATTTATAAAGTTTATTTTACTTGATCCGATCTACGCAGGATGGACTTACAGTCCGCCCAGCACAGCCTTGAGGTGTGCTCGTGATGGACGGCGCGGCGTCACGATCTGGCATCTGCATTGGTAGAGTGGACCTGTCGCTCCCGAGCGTCGTTCGCGCGATGCTCACGAGTGATAGGTCCTGGACTCTCTCTAATTACTGGAGAAGTTCCCTTCAGAGGAAGAAGTCCGGTCTTTGCCGGGACCAGCCGGTCATTGGGATGCCCGTTGCTGGCAGATCCGGGGCACTCCACTTATAACGGCTGATGGCATTCGCGGAAGGGTTAGTGGGTAGAGGTCGCCCAAATCGACTCCCACGCATCCCTCCGGGACCACCCAGGGTTCCGGAGGACGGTCCGTAAAAAGGATTCCCACGTGTTAACAAAAAAAAAGGATGGACTTACAGTATCTTGGTATCATTCAATCATTGTTCCATTACGAGGATTTGTGGTATAACAAATCTGATATATTAACGGCTCTATGTTGCCGTTACCATGATTTCATTGCCCTGTTAAGAACAAACAAATTCAGCACAAATCAAGGCAACCGAATTCATTACCAATGAATACAAACGACCATCTAACCATCCCATTCACATCGGTACAGTCGCTGTATCTTATAAATTCAACCGTTAGCATAACTAACCACAAATTAGTTACACAACTAACGAACTGTTAACTGTTTAATTGAATTCATGTGTTAATTGTATTCAAACATTGTCTAAATGTTGGATTAAAATTAGCTTAACGCTTAGTCAATTTATAAACTATCTGCTTGGTCATAGGGGGCAATATGTATCAAGTCTAGGCACTATACGTGTAAATTATAAGAAATTATTTGTTTTGCGCCACAAAAATCCAAAACTTATTAATATACGTCGGGTTGGATTTGAATCACTATGTCACTAAGCTAGACTATAGCCATAACAACATAGAGTATAACTATTAGAAGCCAATAAAGATATAAGATTTTTTTGTGACGAACCTACACAAATTAGCTTCTCTGAAGCTGACTAAGAATCTTGAGAGATGGCAGAGCTCTTGTGATGTCACTTAGACTTGAACCACTTTATTTAAATAGTATAGTAAGTAAAAACGTAATAACTTAATCAATTTTACCGAATTGATAAGTGGTGGAAATTTTACAAACGCTCAGCCAGAACGTATGTTATTGTGGCGTTCATTACATATACATTAAAGCGTTAGTTCTGAAAAGAACTGAGTTGTTCTCAACGAAACTATTAATATAGTCCTGAAAAGGACTGATAGATAAAGTTCTCAGTCAAACTATTAATATAGTCCTGAAAAGGACTGATAGATAAAGTTCTCAGTCAAACTATTAATATAGTCCTGAAAAGGACTGATAGATAAAGTTCTCAGTGAAACTATTAATATAGTCCTGAAAAGGACTGATAGATAAAGTTCACAGTGAAAGTATTAATATAGTCCTGAAAAGGACTGATAGATAAAGTTCTCAGAGAAAATATTAATATAGTCCTGAAAAGGACTGATAGATAAAGTTCACAGTGAAACTATTAATATAGTCCTGAAAAGGACTGATAGATAAAGTTCACAGTGAAACTATTAATATAGTCCTGAAAAGGACTGATAGATAAAGTTCACAGTGAAAGTATTAATATAGTCCTGAAAAGGACTGATAGATAAAGTTCTCAGAGAAAATATTAATATAGTCCTGAAAAGGACTGATAGATAAAGTTCACAGTGAAACTATTAATATAGTCCTGAAAAGGACTGATAGATAAAGTTCACAGTGAAACTATTAATATAGTCCTGAAAAGGACTGATAGATAAAGTTCTCAGTCAAACTATTAATATAGTCCTGAAAAGGACTGATAGATAAAGTTCTCAGTCAAACTATTAATATAGTCCTGAAAAGGACTGATAGATAAAGTTCTCAGTGAAACTATTAATATAGTCCTCGAAAGGACTGATAGATTGTTCTCCGTGAAACTATTAAGAAAACACATCTAGACGTGCACAACTCGACGGGCACAACACAACGGCCGCGCAAGATCACGCGCCGCACACTACACACGTGAGGCCCGCTATTTTATTGGACAAAATAAGATTCAAGACTTTATAGAACCCATATTTTATAAGACCATATTTTGTATATAAAGAGCAACATTTACACAAATAAATCATTCACACATTCCAGCTTTGGCTCTTGCGTCGTATGGTTGTGCGTCCTGTACTCCTGCGAGTAAGTGACTAATTTCGCCGTCCCTTTCAGGCGCTGTGTGCGAGCGCTGTCAGCGAGCGTCGGTCCTGTGTTGCTGTCTCTGTCGTATTTGTCGCTTCTAACGACTTGCGATTAGAGTATAAGTAGAACTATTTAGAATCACTTGCGGTCGGTGGATACCTGACGGTGTGAACGAAGCCGACTGTAGGTCCCCCGGTACCTAGCGGTGCCCTTCAGGAAACGCGAAAGCCGGAAGGGTTGACAAGGTTGGCCTTTGGTATACCTCGCCATAGTCAACAGTCAACCCTCGTTGCTTCCCTAGTGCCCGGGCAGTTTTAATTAACTTAAGGACACACCCAGAGGTGCCTCATAAGAAGGCACCTCGGACGCACAATGGTACATCCTCCTGCCTATACCCGGCAGGGAGGAGGTAGGGCCACACCCCGGCGTCCCACCGGGACCCTGTATTGTGCCCCCAACCCACCCCATCGCGTGGAAACAATGAGTCGTGAAAACGACAAATTAACGGAGTTCATCCGGGCACGACACCCGGATCTATATCATCGTCTAAGGGCCGAGTATGACGAAGCCTGCTAACGGCCCTCTTCAAGGGCGTCCTCTAGCGCCGAGGAGATAGGCTCTCCGAGCGTCGAACCTGCCTCCGACATGGAGGTGGGTAAGTCCGACTCGGAGAGTGACGTCTCCATCGAAGGCGATGGCCTCTTTGTTGAGTCTCAAAGAAAAGAGGAAGAAGCGCCGATCAGCCACTTCCTCCCCTTCCGTAAGTCCCACCCCGCCCACCAAAGCGCTCAAGGGACCAGCAAACTCCGCGGCGTCGCGGACTCTGCCCCCACCCTACCCAACACGCGAGACGGCAATCGCCGGACCCTCTCGCGCGCCCCTCGCGCCTCGCGATCCCCGCGCACCCGTCGCGCCCCGTACTACCGCCGCGCCCGCGTAGGTCCCGCCGGTCCATCAAGCCCCTCCGGTCTATCTGACGGATAGATCGCAGTGGGCGCGTGTGCAATCGGTACGCCCCATGCCGCTGGTGCCGACACTGGCTGGTGATAAAATCCGCATACAGGCGGAAGACGCGGAATCCTTCCGCAAAGTCACTGCATTTATGCAGCAGTGCAACATTTACTTCTATACTTATGCGCTCCCGGAAGGCGCACCCTGCAGGCGATCGTCAAAAGGATCCCCGCAGAGGTATCAATTGAAGAGGTCACCGCCGACCTAAAGGAGCAAGGCCTCCCAATAATCCATGTACACCGCATGCTCAGACAGCGGAACAAGACCCCCTTAGATATGGTCCAGGTCACCTTGGAGCGCACCCCCGAGGGCAAGCGCATCTTCGACCTTAAATCACTCTGCCGGTTCGCGCGTATCTCCGTAGAGGTACCGCGCAAGACAGGCTTGCCCGCAATGCCATCGTTGCCAATTGTACGGCCACTCGGCGCGCAACTGCTTCGCGCGACCCAGATGTGTCAAGTGCCTTAAAGATCACGGCACACGCGATTGTCCTCGTCCTAAGGACAAATCTCTGCAGACGGAGGAGCCTGCTTGCGTATTGTGCAAGCAGACGGGCCACACGGCCAACTGGAAGCGTTTCAGCCCTCAACGTAAACGGCCGGCCGTTAAAACCGCGCCCGCCGCCGCCAAACGTACGCCGGTGCCGCCACCGTCCGCGTTCCGCCACTACGACCTGCGTGGCAGTCGCCGCTTAGCTATACAGCGGCGGCCGCAGCGACTACCCATTTCGCGCCACTTACGCGCCCGGTGCCGGCTTCGACCGCACCGACCACCACTGCCTGAGCCCGGCACGGCAATCCGCGCCTCAAACCGAAACATCCGACATTCTCGCGGCCTTCGAATCACTGAACAACCTATTTAGTTCAGTGAACATCGAACCTTATAGGATTTGCCAACGAGTATGTCACGGAAGAATCTGGGCTCGAAAGCGGCCCTCATTCTTAAATACCAACACGTCCTTATGGCGTTGCGATGACTCCGCAGCTAGAGTCAAACCCCGTTCGTTGACCGTCGCGTTTTAATGCGAACGGGCTTAGGAACAAAAGACGAAGTCGCGAACTTCGTCCGCGAACATCAAGTCGACGTAATGTTAGTGCAGGGGCATTTCTCAAACCCTCCGTTCGTGATCCGAAGATTGCGAACTATAACATCGTTAGAATGATAGATTTGGCGCCCAAGGCGGCGGCACTTCATTTACTATAGGAGGTCCTTGCATTGCGTTCCGATCGCCACGCCGCGTTTAGCGCATCTCGAGGCCTCGGTCTGCCAGCTAGCCATGACAGGTCACGCCCTATCACAATTGCTTCGGTGTATCTTCCTTGCCACCGTAGCAAAGAAATTCTTAGATCGGACTTCGAAGCTCTCCTCTCACTCGGAGATGCAACGATTCTAGCCGGCGATTTCAATAGCAAGCATCCTCGGTGGTACTCCCGTATGACCAATCCGCGCGGGCTGGCCCTCGAATCTCTGGTCGATACTCTCGACTTCGAGATCGTGGGTCCACACAAGAGCCCACTCACTTCCCACATAATGTGGATCACACACCGGATGTCTTAGACATTGCTATTCTCCGTCATGTCACTCTCACAGTGACCAACCCGTACGTGATTCACGAGCTTCACTCGGATCACCGCCCGTACTTCTGCGGCTAGGGCCCTCAGCTCAAACCGCCCCCAAACTAAAACCGTCATCGACTGGCATTTTATGTTGCCGTTACCATGATTTCATTGTCCTGTTAAGAACAAACAAATTCTGCACAAATCAAGGCAACAATTCATTACCAATGAATACAAACGACCATCTAACCATCCCATTCACATCTGTACAGTCGCTGTATCTTGTAAATTCAACCGTTAGCATAAC
This sequence comes from Meandrusa payeni, assembly GCA_029286785.1. Classification (NCBI taxonomy): domain Eukaryota; kingdom Metazoa; phylum Arthropoda; class Insecta; order Lepidoptera; family Papilionidae; genus Meandrusa; species Meandrusa payeni. Next base: position 5,967,035 of record JAGSMX010000007.1, read on the forward strand.
TAACCACAAATTAGTTACACAACTAACGAACTGTTAACTGTTTAATTAAATTCATGTGTTAATTGTATTCAAACATTGTCTAAATGTTTGATTAAAATTAACTTAACGCTAAGTCAATTTATAAACTATCTGCTTGGTCATAGGGGCTGAGGCAATATGTATCAAGTCTAGGCTCTATACGTTTTTTTTTTTTTTATATGAAAAGTGGCAAACGAGCATACGGCTCACCTGATCTTAAGTGATCACCGTCGCCCTTGAACATCCACAGCACCAGAGGAGCTGCAGGTGCGCTGCCGACCTTTGAGATAGGAATAGGCTCGTTTCTTGAAGGTCCCTAAATCGTAAACGTTCGGAAACACCGCTGGCGACAATTGATTCCACAAGTTGGCAGTGCGTGGGAGAAAGTTACGCGAAAAACGTACAGTCGTTGAACGCCAACCATCAAGATGGTGGCGGTGGAATTTGGAATTCTGCCGAGATGTGCGGTAATGGAAATCGGTAGCTGGGATGATTCCGAACAATTCCTCAGAACACTCCCCATGGTAAATGCGATACAGGATGCAAAGAGAACCGACATCTCTTCGCAGACTCAAAGGGTCGAGTAAATTATAAGAAATTATTTGTTTTGCGCCACAAAAATCCAAAACTTATTAATATACGTCGTCTTGGATTTGAATCACTATGTCACTAAGCTAGACTATAGCCATAACAACATAGAATATAACTATTAGAAGCCAATAAAGATATAAGATTTTTTTGTGACGAACCTACACAAATTAGCTTCTCTGAAGCTGACTAAGAATCTTTACCGGATTGAAGATGCCAGCTCCCCTCATGAAGCGTTCCTGAACGTAGATTCTCCGCTCAGACCAATCTCGCTACGCACGCGCTCACGAGACACATTCAGACAGTCATTACTGACTGCTCCCAGGAGGTACCGGTCGTTGACGATCAGCGATGGGTCCTGCCTTATTATTAATATTATACGCCTTTATATATTTATGCCTTAATATTATACGCCTTTTAGTTATAATATTCCAACGCCGCCATTTCGCGAGCATCTTTCCCAACGAGTGGAAGGAAGCCGTAGTGATAGGAGTTCTTCAAGCCCGGCAAAGTGCGCACTGATCCCTCCTCTTATCGGCCAATTAGTCTCCTCTCCGTTCTGGGAAGGTGTACGAACGGCTCATCTTAGCTCGATTACGCGCCTTCATGGTTTCGCGAGGCTTCTATCTGGGGAAGCAGTTTGGCTTCCGTGCCAAACACTCGATGCGCAACAGGTGCTCCGCATCACGGAGCACATACATGCCAAGTCAATCATCGGCATTTTGCAGGGAATACCATCTTCCTGGACGTGGCGAGGCATTCGACAAAGTCTGGCACGCCAGGCTCATTGCATACTAGCTGTACGAGCTCGAGGTCGCCGGACTATCGTACGCACAGTACGGACTTCGCCACAGGTCGAACCTTCACGTACCGCGTGGAGGAGTGCTCCCTCCCCATCCCGTTCGCGCCGGAGTACCCATAAGGCTCCGTGCTAGGTCAATCTATACGCTCTACACCAACGACATCCCGCGCTCACGTAGAGCAGGCTAGCCCTTTTCGCCGACGATACTGGCATATATGCTTCAGGCGTTCCCCGAAATCATTCTCAGAAACTCAGACCGCGGCCAGTGCCTTAGAGTTGGTTCCGGAAATGGAGGATCGAAATCAACCCGGCTAAGAGCGCAGCCATGTACTTTTCGAGACAAGCTAGGCGTAGCCCTCCGTCTCTCCCCAATATCCAACTTCTCGGTAGTCCCGATTTCCCTGGGTTACCGAGAGCTAAATACCTCGGTGTACTTCTGGATCCGAGACTCAGCTTCGGACCGCACGTAACTCGAGTTAGGAACCGGGCTGCCCACGTAATGGGCCGCCTATATCATAATCAATAAAAAAGGGTAAAATGTCCCTTCGTAATGGGTGACACTCTACAAAGCAGTAATACGTCCCGTTATGACGTACGCGAGCCCGGTCTTCGCGCATGCCTCCCCGTCATATTCACCGACTCAGGTTATCCAAAATCGTTTTCTGCGACGAGCCACGGGTGCGCCGTGGTTCCGTACGCAACCACCGAATACATGTCGATACAGGGCTACCGACGATGGCCCAATTCTTTAAGCAGGCATCTCGACGGTTTTCGAGACTGCCACCAAACATTCAAATAAACTTCTTGTAGTGCCGCCGCCTGGGCTATCTACTTGTAAATTCAGACGCGTCGCCCGGAGGCCGAGACATGTCCTCGACGATCCGGACGATGTGATCACCGTGCACAGGCTAGATCTCTACAAAGCCACAAAGCGTCCATCCGCGACCGTCGGAGTTGCGAATAATCCTTGCGCGATACAAGCACTTCATGGAAACCCCACCCTCTCGATAGGATTAGGGCGTTGCTGGAGTTTCTTCGGCCACTTCTTCTCCCAGCGCTAACGCTTCCCGAAGTGGCATATAAGTTGGATTTAGCAGGTGTCCCCGGCCGGAACATTGTAAAATAGCTGCACCGACCGAGTCGTGGTTCGGCCCTCTCAGGCGCCCTCGGATCGGACTGCTAACGCGTAATAATGGTAACCAAATCCAAGCCGAGGTTACCCCTCACCGGGGACCCTTGTGTCGAGTTACCACCTAATAGAGGTTCAGGCTAAGCGATCTAAGAGCTGTGCCACCTCTCAAATCCGGTGAAGCAGTAAAGGCCAGCTTCTCTGTGCCAACTGTGTAAGTTCGTCAAAAAAAAAAAAACCACATAAATCATTCAGTATTCCACAGTCTACTTCAACTACTACAACAGTATTTTATTCAACTCCTATCCAAAGTTCTGCCCAATTATCCTGCCAATACAATCCTGCCAAATTATAATATAAAATAAAGGAATAAGCAAGCCCTCACATCCGATTAAGCCAGCGGGGTAAACAGAGACAGCTTTCGATGACCTCTTTTCACTAAGCTATATTATATTGACATTACATTACATCTACCACCTGTAATATAATTATAGGACCAATATCTCATAAATTTGATTGGTAGTAAATATTACAAAATTATAGCGTCCATAGCCTTTAATACCTATAATATAAATTCTTAATTTCGAATCCACTATTGGACTACGACGTTACAAGCAGAGATGATCCCTATGCAGTTTCTAAATGCGTATATACTTGTGTACTATACTCGACTTCGAGATCGTGGGTCCACACAAGAGCCCACTCACTTCCCACATAATGTGGATCACACACCGGATGTCTTAGACATTGCTATTCTCCGTCATGTCACTCTCACAGTGACCAGCCCGTACGTGATTCACGAGCTTCACTCGGATCACCGCCCCGTACTTCTGCGGCTAGGCCTCAGCTCAAACCGCCCCCAAACTAAAACCGTCATCGACTGGCACAAACTTGAGTCCCAATTGAAAGATGCCAGCTCCCCTCACTTAGAAGCGTTTCCTGAGAACGTAGATTCTCCGCTCAAGACCAATCTCGCTACGCACGCGCTCACGAGACACATTCAGACAGTCATTACTGACTGCTCCCAGAAGAGGTACCGGTCGTTGACGATCAGCGATGGGTCCTGCCTTATTATTAATATTATACGCCTTTATATATTTATGCCTTAATATTATACGCCTTTTAGTTATAATATTCAACGCCGCCATTTCGCAAGGCATCTTTCCCAACGAGTGGAAGGAAGCCGTAGTGATAGGGTTCTTCAAGCCCGGCAAAGTGCGCACTGATCCCTCTTCTTATCGGCCAATTAGTCTCCTCTCCGTTCTGGGGAAGGTGTACGAACGGCTCATCTTAGCTCGATTACGCGCCTTCATGGTTTCGCGAGAGCTTCCTATCCCAGAGCAGTTTGGCTTCCGTGCCAAACACTGTGTACTCCAACAGGTGCTCCGCATCACGGAGCACATACATGCCAAGTCAATCATCGGCATGCACACGGAGCCATCTTCCTGGACGTGGCGAAGGCATTCGACAAAGTCTGGCACGCCGGGCTCGTATACCAGCTGTACGAGCTCGAGGTGCCGGACTATCTCGTACGCACAGTACGAGACTTCCTTACAGGTCGAACCTTCACGTACGCGTGGAGGAGGTACCCCGCCGTCCCGTTCGCGCCGGAGTACCGCAAGGCTCCGTGCTAGGTCCAGTCCTATACACGCTCTACACCAACGACATCCCGCGCTCACGTAGAGCGGAGCTAGCCCTTTCGCCGACGATACTGGCATATATGCTTCGGGCGTTCCCCGAAATCATTCTCAAGAAACTCCAGACCGCGGCCAGTGCCTTGGGGATTGGTTCCGGAAATGGAGGATCGAAATCAACCCGGCTAAGAGCGCAGCCATGTACTTTTCGAGACAAGCTAGGCGTAGCCCTCCGTCTCTCCCCAATATCCAACTTCTCGGTAGTCCCATTCCCTGGGTTACCGAGCTAAATACCTCGGTGTACTTCTGGATCCAGACTCAGCTTCGGACCGCACGTAACTCGAGTTAGAACCGGGCCGCCCACGTAATGGGCCGCCTATATCACTTAATCAATAAAAGAGTAAAATGTCCTTCGTAATAAGGTGACACTCTACAAAGCAGTAATACGTCCCGTTATGACGTACGCAGGCCAGTCTTCGCGCATGCCTCCCCGTCATATTCACCGACTCCAGGTTATCAAAATCGTTTTCTGCGACGAGCCACGGGTGCGCCGTGGTTCGTACGCAACCGCGAATTACATACGATACAGGGCTACCGACGATAGCCCACTTTAAGCAGGCATCTCGACGGTTTTCGAGACTGCCACCAAACATTCAAATAAACTTTGTGAGTGCCGCCACTTACAAGGCTATCCCCACTTGTGGGCCTCCAGACGCGTCGCCCGGAGGCCGAGACATGTCCTCGACGATCCGGACGATGTGATCACCGTTGCAAAGGCTAGATCTCTACAAAGCCACAAAGCGTCCATCCGCGACCGTCGGAGGTTGCGAATAATCCTTGCGCGATACAAGCACTTCATCGGGAACCCCACCCTCTCGATAGGATTAGGAGCGTTGCTGGAGTTTCTTCGGCCACTTCTTCTCCCAGCGCTAACGCTTCCCGAAGTGGCATATAAGTTAGTTTAGCTTAGATTGTCCCAGTAGATTTTGTTAATAAAATAGCTACCGACCGAGTCGTGGTTCATTCTCTCGGGCGCCCTCGGATCGGACTGCTAACGCGTACAATGGTAACCGTCCGCTGAGGTTACCTCACCGGGGACCCTTGTGTCGAGTTACCACCTAATAGAGGTTCAGGCTAAGCGATCTAAGAGCTGTGCCACCTCTCAAATCCGGTGAAGCAGTAAAGGCCAGCTTCTCTGTGCCAACTGTGATAGTTCGTCAAAAAAAAAAATCATTCTGGATTCCATAGTCTACTTCAACTACTACAACAGTATTTTATTCAACTCCTATCCAAAGTTCTGCCCAAGTATCCTGGCAATACAATCCTGCCAAATTATAATATAAAATAAAGGAATAAACAAGCCCTCACATCCGATTAAGCCAGCGGGGTAAACAGAGACAGCTTTCAATGACCTCTTTTCACTAAGCTAAATTATATTTACAATACATTACATTTACCACCTGTTATATAATTATAGGACCAATATCTCATAAATCTGATTGGTAGTAAATATTACAAAATTATAGCGTCAATAGCTTTTAATACCTAAATATAAATTCTTAGTTTCGAATCCACCATTGGACTACGACGCAGAGATGATCCCTATGCAGTTTCTAAATGCGTATATACTTGTGAACTATACTACGTATACTTCTCTGTCTACCCCTGTAATTAAAGGCATTAAGCAATTAGAAGTATTCTATCTATGTTTACAAAGATATGGATGACAGTTATGATAAACTAGCGTATACCTAGTTCGCTTCGCTGGGCTAGATTTTACTTTATTTTATATAAACAATAAACTTATATCATTAAATATTTAATTTAACTATCAAAATATATTAAATTATTCAATTGTCTCCGTATTCATTCTCTTCTCGAGCGGGCGTAGATCATTACCTTCACCCATGTATAATTCAATGTCAATGTAAATACAAAATCATTCTTATCAATAATACGAAAACATATCGGGCTCAAGTTAATATCAGAAATAAAAGTGTGACATAATATAGGCTTGTTTAACAAATTCAAAAAGAGGAATGCTCCGATCGTCACCAAACTTGACAGGATTACTCGCCAGGTCAATCTGAAGATTCCCTGAAAGTTTCATTCAAATCGGTGCAGCCGTTTGGTAGCCTAAATGGAACATACACACACACTGTATGTGAATTTTAGTTATCTTTACGTGAACGCTTTTCAAATACAATTTTTCAATCTATTCGAAATTGTTATATTTGAAAATCCCATTATCTTTTAATACCTACGAAGTATCTATGAGAGCCTTAAAGGTGCGACACTCCAGATGACGTCTCGTCTATTGAATTTCTGACAGCAAAGCAAATATCACTTCAACTAGGTCGAGCCCGCTATTAATCTTATATCCATAATACACGTACGGGCTCGGTATTCACGGGAGGATTTACACAATAACTATTTGCATTTGTGAAATATATATAATTCGTTGTGTGATAATATCGCAGCTAGGGGGTCTAAATATTTTTTCATCTCCAGTTTTCTATTATATGTAACAGTGCCCTTTTGTTATTTTTCAACCGACTTCGAAACGAGATTCTCAAAGTTCTTAATTCGTCTGTATATTTTCTCTTGTTTGTATCTCATAGCTTTCGTCTAGGTGAACCGATTTTAATAATAATAATAATATGATTTTATTTTAAACCAAAAATTCATGTAGAAACCAGTTCGATAATAGCGGCAGTAGTAAAAACTGTGTCGCAGCTATTAACGCCCATCTCCAAACAGTTAAATACTAATAAAAATTTAGTAAAATTAAAAACTGATAATGTAATTTAGTTTAATCGTTTTGTGTGTGTGAGTGTGTTTGTGTGTAAAAGGTTGCGTGTGTTGAAGAGTGACTGTAAGATTTATATTTTGATGATTCTTTTTGTATTTGAAAGCTAGTGCTTCCAATGTAGTCCCATTTAAATTTGGTCCAATTCTAACAATGGCATACTTGAGAAAACCATATAAGTGTTAAATTTGGATGAAGTATGCGCGCCACAAATGGTCGAATAACTCAAAGTGACGCTAACCGATTTTGATTATTCATTTTTCATTGGAAAGGATGTACATCGAAGATAATTTGATAACAGTTTGGTTAGTTTCTGATCAATTCTATTTCGTAGTTTGACTACAGTATCGAAGTACAGAGAGGGTGTCCGCGCGTAATAACGTTTAACGTTTGATTTTAAATGTAGTTGGTTTTTTTTTTGCTCGTAAATATACTTTACCCAAAAAATAATAATAATCGAGGGCACTTCCTTGGTCGTATCCTCCAGCATTGGAATCCTTGGCGTCGATATATCGAGTGTCGTTCAGTTTCGTGGTCACTTGGAAGGCAAAGCCAAATTGGCCTCCAAAAAACTTGGCATACTCAGTAGAGCAAGACAGTATTTCACGCCTGCCCACCGTCTGCAACTTTACAAGGCGCAAGTACGGCCTCATATGGAATACTGTTCGCATCTCTGGGCCGGGGCTCCCCAGTACCAACTTTTTCCGTTTGACCGTGTACAACGTAGAGCTGCTCGAATAGTCGACGATCTACAGGGTCTTTCCGATCGACTCGACCCTCTGAGTCTGCGAAGAGATGTCGGTTCTCTTTGCATCCTGTATCGCATTTACCATGGTGAGTGTTCTGAGGAATTGTTCGGAATCATCCCAGCTACCGATTTCCATTACCGCACATCTCGGCAGAATTCCAAGTTCCACCGCCACCATCTTGATGGTTGGCGTTCAACGACTGTACGTTTTTCGCGTAACTTTCTCCCACGCACTGTCAACTTGTGGAATCAACTGTCGCCAGCGGTGTTTCCGAACGTTTACGATTTAGGGACCTTCAAGAAACGAGCCTATTCCTATCTCAAGGTCGGCAACGCACCTACAGCGCCTCTGGTACTGTGGATGTTCATGGGCGACGGTGATCACTTAAGATCAGGTGAGCCGTATGCTCGTTTGCCACTTCTCATATAAAAAAAAATATAAGAATGAATTCACGTCATTAGACGAATGGTAGATTCTGCATCCTATATTTAGATTCGCAGACCATACCCTATACCATTAGCCTAATGGCAAACTTAGCGTTCGCAAACGAAATCCCACTACAATTGTTAACAACTCTATCTATACCAAGTAAAACAAAGAGAATAAGAGATGAAAAGAAGACACTGTATATTTTAGCAATTAAGACGCAAGCCTTCCGAAGTAATCAGGAAGATTAAATGCATAATTAATGTTCTGTAATTACGGGAAGGCGGTTGTTAATGAAAATAGCTTCGTTATTACATCAGTCTAATAATTAGGCGATATTACACGTTAGTCTGATAACTGGCTGGTATTTAATAAACATGACAAGCTAATTGATGGCATTTGCACTGATTACGTATATAAAAGTAATTGAATATTTCATTAATATCGACAAATAGCATTCAAATTATGTATACAACCTCCAAGAATTGGTTTCTATCAAAATTGAACAACTGATTGGCGGACTTCTCAATGCCACTCCTTTCAAAACATGTTTTTTTATCATTATTTCTTCTTCTTTCGACTTCTTTTTTGACCGACTCGTTTATATCGCACTACAGACAATTTTCCTATTTTTTTAGTATAATTTATGAAGCGTTTTTGAAATATTTTTTTTTGTTTGAAATTTAGTTTTATATATCCATATTAATTAAGTTCACATAGGATTTAGGATTCCGAACATATTCCGACTAAAAACTAGAATAAGAACCTACTAAAAATCGTTTAAACCTAAAACAGCTATCTGCAGGCTGCGGGCCTGTTCTGATGCGCCGCGAGTACCGAAGGGGTAGGCTGAAAACCAGCACTGTGTGACATTATGTCACGCAGTACACGCTGAGCCTATTGCCTGGCAAAAGACTTAGCTCCTTATAACAGATTTTATTTTTTATTTTATTCTTTGGTTTTTTCTTTCTATAAATTTTTTGTGTCTTATTATTCTATGTAATGTTTTTTTTTCAAAGGATGGTAATAAATGAGCTTTATTATTATTATTATTATATATATATATATATTAAACGAATGTTTGTTGATAAATTGTCGTTTTTTTAAATAAAAAAAGATGACTCGTTAATATTTACAAATTTAAAATCCACCCGCCACATAAGCTTCGTAAAAAGTGAACAGCGACAGCTTTCTTTGTCTATCCACTAGGTTTAAAAGAACGGGGCATATTATTATATTTATCTCTTTATATATTAAAAGTGATTATAGATTCTTGTAAATATAGCCGTGAACAAATATAAAGGGTCGGTTAAGAAAGTTTGAAAATCTCGGTAGATAAAGACGCTAGCTAACTGAAATAAATTGTGCATGATAGATAATTAAAATAAAATAAATTATTTTTATTAATTTATTTATATTTCATTAAAAACTTCTAAAGGATATCTTACGTAAACTTAGATGATACAGTATTTTTCATAAAATTTTATTTTTATTTAAATTTTAGTACTTAGTGTCACCTAAGTTAAATACTAAAATGCATGGGAACGCGTCGAGTGTGATAGGCACTTTTGCGCCGGGAACGATCAGGGGCGGGTTATTTGACTAATTATTTTAAAATTGGACAATGGTTTAATATATTAGCAATTTATTTTTATAATAACTTTGCTATAATTTAACATAAGTTAAATTGTATTTTAAATATAATATTTTATTAATTATGACGTATAGTATATACATATTTGCATACATGACCTACGGAATAGTTTACCCGTAATTGCTTTTAACACACTCCCAGGATGTTATAAAATGACGGATAGTCCCTAGAAATTTTTATTCATGTTTGTATAGAAATATTTTGCTTTGATTCCTTAAATTTATAGCCAAATGCGTGTTATCTGTTACTAAAGCTCATCACTTATCCATTATAAAGTGAGATGATAAAAGTAATTCCTCAAAGTAACAAAATGAAATTGAACGTTATTATTCTGAGCACGCGGCGAACAATAAAGGCACGCAGTCATGTATGGATCCCTCATTTAATGTGGGGTAACCCGCACTTTGCCGTAGTGGCAGAAAATAAGTACTACATACATTGATATTTATCATCTATATGTTGTCTGTAGGTTAGTATACAAAGGGCGACAAGATGGATCCAAATTATAATAAACTGAACTGAAGTTTACAAATGTGATTTTTTTTTTGTTGACTAACTACACAGATTGGCCAGAGAAGCTGGCCTTGACTGCTTCACCGGATTGAGAGGTGGCATAGCTCTTAGGTCGCTTAGCCTGAACCTCTATCGCTAGTAACTCGACACAAGGGTCCCCGGTGGTAACCTCGGCGGACGGTTACTATGTTACGCGTAAGCATTCCGATCCGAGGGCGCCCGAGAGGGCCGAACTACTCGGTCGGTTGCTATTTCACGGATAATCTAAGGGACATTCGAAAGCTAAACTAACTTTAAGTGCCACTTCGGGAAGCGTTGGCGCTGGGAGTAGAAGTGGCCGAAGAAACTCCAGCAACGCTCCTAGCATCTAAGGGGTGAGGCCTGCCCATAAAATAGCGGTAACGCGCGAGGATTACGAATGTGATTATCAATGAATCAAGCCGAGATCTCATAATTTTTTTTAATTTTTCATTTGCCTTTCTATACTCGTATCTACTACTACCTTTGTTTCAGTGTCAAAATATGTACTTAATATTAACAGATAGTTAAGTAAGTATACATTATATATAACGAATATCCTTACTATTATAATATTTACTTTAAATTCATGTTTAATTTATCTTGTTTTGTTATTTATTTATTGATTTAATTCCAACATCGATCTGGCTCGAAGGATCAATATGTCCGGGGATACCAGATAAAATTAATATATTATAAAAAGATGTGGTGAATGATAAGACTCATTTTAAGTTTTAGGACTAAAAACCCTCTTACGCTTTTCCTTTGCCTTTTTGAACAATCATTTATTCTAGGACTCACTCTATCTAATACTAACTCTGGTAGAAGTTTTTTTTATTTGACCTATAGCATTCCGTTGTATCATTTATTTATAATAAGAAAGAATAAGGAAACAGTGTTAATAATGCATCCCATCTCACCCCAAAATGATATCACATTTGTTACCCTCACGAGCCTTAAAGATTGGATCAGAGGATTTTCGTTGTACCATGTAATGTCGAGTATCGTTGCTGTAATAGATTCTATAGATTCTCTTGCCTTTTTAAGAGACTTTAAAAAGAGATTCCCATTTCGTCTGTATTTTTTTAACATGTGTGCACTCACAGCTTCATTTATGAACCGATTTTAATTTTTTTTTCAATTAGGTCCCATGTGTGTTCTTAGCGTAAGCAATATACCAGGAATTACTAAAAATTGTATGAAAGTTTGATTGTTTGAGATATTGCCAGGCTTATGGCAGTCTATGACTAGGTTAGTAAGATTCTAGAATGTCGCAATATAACTGTGATAGTAAGTTAATGTTTTATCGTCACGTTTTATCTAATTTTAAGTTGGAGTACTCGTAAATAAATTTGTTAAGGATCTCAAATTAAGCTACAATTGTATTATACTTAAGTGTTAATGCTAACTAAAAAGAAATATTTACAATAAAATAGATATTTTAATAAATATTTACAAAAAATATAACTGTGCGAAACCGTCATCGCTTGGCAGTGTGCCCAGAAGGCTGGTAGCATTGCCACGTTGTATGGCAATGCTTAGCGTCTGTGCAAGGTATAAGCCAGCCCTCTGGTCACCAGTTATGTCGATCAACTTCTTAGCTACCACATTATTATTATAAATAAGATTAAAGGCGAAGCGATATTTTTTATCTGAATTCTTATAACACCATAAGCTATACGCAGTCTTCTATAATCTTCATTATGTTCACATCAAACAAATAACGATCGAATGAACACGTCTCGAAGCTCTGCGATGTAAGCTCGATGGAGAAGCGAAAGTTAATGACATTGTTTAAAATGATATTCAAAAATGATGATATTTTTTTACGACAATTATTATATCTTACTATTCGTAATTCAAATACTGTTATTACTTTTATATTAGATCAATTTAATTTGAAATCATGGCGTAAATAGGAATTTTATTTTAATTTTTCATTGTGTTGATTTCGTATTTTTATTAAAATATTATAAATAATATAATAGATATAAATCCAGGAATAGCTAATTAATTCGTTTTAATTTTATATAATAATTGAGAATTATAATTCCACTGAAATTATATTTCATTGTTTATGATGTTTAATTGGATTTTTTGGTTATTAGACATAAAAATCTTGAACATAACCAAAAGCGAAATAATAAAATATTGTTACGGATCGTAGAATTGCGTTTTTAGAAATTTAAATAGCTTATTCCAATAATTTCGTTTAATAAATGGATGCGGTAAAATATTAAAAACTATTCGTAATTATTATCCTTCTGTTAAATGTGTTTCAAGATCTGATATTTAAAATATAATTGCGTTTGTTGATTATTTTTATTGTTTATGGATAATTTAATAATAATAAAATATAATTTGCTACAAAAAATTTGATCTGGCCCAAAAGTTATCAAGAAAATTAAAAGAATGATTAAACCACGAAATATTTCCAATCACACAACTATATAAGTTTATGATATCTTTAAAATAATAAGAAATAAATTATTTACCTATTTCTTCAAAGTATATCCAAGATTTTATAACACTTGATATTTTTTTAAACCACCAGTGGTATAGCATTCACTGCACTCCACGCGTTTAAATTGAATACGAAGACGTACAATTTCGCGAATGATGCGATCTCGGAGAGAGGCTGTGTGGTACTGAGCGAGACGGGAGCGTGCGGGAGCGTTGTGACGTATAACGCTACCAAGCCTAATTTAGCGTACACTGCTGCCCGATTATTATTTCTCATTTATGTGACCATTTCATTGTTTTTCACCTATCGTCAAATGTAAGTACGACAGTGTTTAAAGTCTTCCATAGCGCCTTATCGTTCAATTATGACGTTGGGTTGATTTTTAAGACCCTCATTGGAATAACGAATAACCCTTTCATAGTCGCATCCGAACTAAGCGATTTGAGTCATCGTTCATCATACGAACAGCAAAGGAATGGAACAAGTTGCCTGCGTCAGTGCTTCCCTCCAAGTACGACGTGGGAGCATTCAAGAGTAGAGTGAATAATCACTTAGTTTAACTAGCGCGTACCATCTTTCTACTATATCACCACTTAACATCAGGTGGGATCGTGTTCCAGCACTAGTTATCCCCATAAAAAAATTATGCTATCATCGGAATGATGCTGGCGTGCTCTTGTTATTAAGAAAATATTTTCTATATAAACTGCTACTGCTCTCGCAAACTCTGTAGGAACGATACAAAACTTAATAACTCGTTTTCAAACAACTTTTCAGTAGTCCGATGTAAAGTAAACAGTTTCAACCCTCCAGGGCTCAATTTTTACAAAATTTCAGTAACAGATTTGCTTGCTTTTGAGTCGACTCGTACACCCGATCCTTTGTGTGTATTATGTATGGAACTGAGAACGTGAACTCGCAGTCTGTGTCTCTTTTATTTCTTTCTCTTTTATCTCGCAGAATTGTATCTGTTGATCTTCCTTTTATTAACTACTTCCACTCCCTGCTTAGCTGTCTGCTTTATCTGCTATTTTAATTGAAACTCCAGTACCCCAATAATTAAGCATTTGACTTTAAGATCCGAAATTAAAATCATTGGCTTCTTTTAAATATAAATATTAAAATTATACCTAATAAATGTTATAATAAGTACTCTAATTTTTGTCAAGTAAAAGTAATTCATGAATAATCTAAAAACACTTTGAACGAGGTTCAATGTACTAAAGAAGATCACCTAGAGAAATATTTATACATAATATAAACAGGATGTCCCATAAACCAACGGTGTGTTGCATCAACAAAAATAAAGATTTCCAAGTAATTTTTTTTGATATATTTTAATAAAACGATGTAAAAATCAGACCTTTTGAGACATTTTTAAGTACTATATCAACAAATAGGCTAGTTTTGGCCACGGATATTTTTAATTGGAAGCGCAAATAACAACGCCATCCACACACGTTCAATTAAAACCAGACATTTTGCTATAACATAAAAAAATATTTGTCATGACTACAACAAATAGTTAATGTACTAAAACAATAACTTTTTTCATAGAGTATAAACTAGTGCTTGACCGCGATCCCACCTGATGTTGAGTGATGATATAGTCGAACTTAGCAATCTGCCCAAATAGTTCACGCATAGTATAGTGAGCGTAAAAACTCTTAGAACTGTAACTGTGTCCAAAACGACGTTACCTCTCACCGGGTGGACCCTTGTGTCGAGTAACCGGCGATAGAGGTTCAGGTTAAGCGACCTAAGAGCTATGCTACCTCTCAATCCGGTGAAGCAGTCGAGGCCAGCTTCTCTGGCCTATCTTTTTTTTTTTTTTGTTCACGCGGGGGAATCTTTTTATAGACCATCCTCCGGTACCCTGGGTGGGCCCGGAGGGATGTGTGGGACTCGGCCTGGGCAGCCCCTACTCACTAAACCTTCCGCGAATGCCATCAGCCGTTATGAGCGGGGTGCCCCGGATCTGTCAGCGACAGGACACCCCAACGACCGGCCGGTCCCGGCAAAGACCGGACTTCATCCTCAAAGGGGACTTCTCCGGCACTCAGAGAAGTCCCGACGACGCCGAAGCATGCTGGGGCCAGGTACCCATCCTGGCCCCGCTTCGGATTACGGGGGCGGCAAGAGGAGGCGTTCGTAACGCCTCCTGCGCACCCCGATACGTCGCCTGCGGAGGGGGGGGAGCCTCTGGGCTCCTCTCCCTGACCCGCTCGTCAGCCTCCTTCTGGGACATGACCGTCTCACAGAAGAAGGCGACCGCCGTCCAAGACCTGTCGCTCGAGACCATCGCAAGAGCGAGGTTCTGGCCTATCTGTGTTAAATCTGTTTTAATAACATACATTGTTAAGATCATTTTATCAACATTTGATCCGTCATTTAATATAATTAAATGTTACTTGTTTAAAAATAAATTACGTTTTAATTAAACTTAACATACAACATAAGATATTCCCATGACCGCCCTGATCCTAACTTGGCGTTAATATACGTAAGTAAATAACTTGTACAACGTTATCTTAAATGAATCGCCTACATGTTTTATAAGTTACCCTTATATTAAGCTTAAAACAGCGTACGAACTCAGTTCATTAATGGCATAAAAGAGCTCAAGCACGATGCTCATATCCACTCAACCCATCTTTTACTAAAACGTTCTATTTACTTGCCATATGTACGGGCGTTTATAGCGGGATTGTAATAAAAAAGTATATTTACTAACAAAAACCAAAAACCGACTTCAAATCGAATCAACCGTTAAATCCTATTACGCGCAGACGCCATCTTTGTATTTACGAATTATCGTTGGAATATGACGAAATAGAATAAATTACAACCTAACTAAACTCATCAAACTACTGAACAATAAAAATAAATCATCCAAATCGGTTCACTTAAAATTAAGTTATTCGTACATTTGTCACGCACATTCTCAATGCATATTTAAGACTTACATGGTTTTCTCATGGAAGTCATAATTGAACCAGAAATGGGACCACATAGGTAGCACCAGCTTTATAGCAAAAAAAAATAATCATAAAAATCGTTTAACCCAGCCCAAAGTTGTTTTTTTTTTATGCGTGTAAATTAGCGCTTGACCATGATCCCACCTGGTGTTAAGTGGTGATATAGTCGAAAGATAGTACGCGCTAGTTTAGTAAGTGCCTATTTACTCTACTCTTGAAGGCTCCCACGTCGTACTTGGACGGAAAGACTGACGTAAGTGAAGTAACAAACATAAAAAATAACATTTACAGGGTTTTATTGTACATTTACATAATGTACAATATAACCCTTTTTTCCATATGGGCTATAACTCATTTACATTGAAGAAAACAATATAAGGTTGTCAAATATCTCCCTTCCGCCTTTTTGTCTTTTGAATTTCGCGGCTATGTACAAAGCGCTACAGAGCTCGTATCTAGCAATATATACATAATTTGAAAGGTCTTGACATAACCTACAAAACGACGCTATGCATAATTAGTTTGAATATTGCGTTCAACAGTTATAGACGTGTAAACATGGAGTTCACTAACGTACATAGCCGCGAAATTCAAAAGACAAAAAGGCGGAAGGGAGATATTTGACAACCTATTATTTAAAAAAAATTGAAACAGATTTTTAAATATAGCTAAATTGTCTGATAGAGATCACATAAAAATATATGAAATATTAAAAAACGACTTAACTAATCTCTTCGCGTTGAAGCGATGAAGATCACGCGGCGGTGATAATGGAAACGGATTACGTTTACAAAAGAAACAACTTTTGTAGGACGAAAGTACATACAGTAAGTTGAGAACAGACCCGACCACAAATACCCTTCAAACAACTAGCGTTCTTACAAAGAAGCACTCCGAAAAATTGAATCTGAACGTTAATTCGATGATAGCTTTATATGCCACAGACACATACACAAGATAGATGTTTAATACTGGTAACTATGGCCATACAACATTGATGACTTTCTTCATGCGACCGATGTGTGTGCGTAGGTTAGGGTATGATGAGGCTGACATGCCCAAAAGGGCAAAGTGCCCAATAAATAAAAAATATAGACGTGGTAATACGTCTAATACAACTGAAAAAAAGAATTTTCAAAATCAATTAATAAATGACGGAGTTATGGACCTTTTACGTCGGCTGAAAATAGCATTTCAGTTGCGAATTAAAAATGAAAATAAACCGCGCAGACGTCTAAAGGACTTTTTATTCTGTAAAAAAAAACTGTAGCTTTCCATACAAATTTCTTCACATTCAAAAAATGCTTATGCAAATGAGAGAAGAAGTAGTTGCTAATGCAACTCATATAGAATAGTATATGATTTTATACAAAACTCTTACGTCAGAGTTGTGGAGCGGGCTCCATACAATATAAATACAAATGTGAGAAAATAAAGTAACGTTACTTAATGCAAAAACAAATGCGAGCGGTCACCAAGGGAGGGATAAATATTTTACATAAATAAGTACAGTCACGCGCACTAATATATATGCCATAATTTTAAAAAGGATTTCTCTATAACGTGTTTATAATCCTATTATGGTCGACACACTCCATTCACGAGGCTTTTAAAATCCGGATGAGCCGCAAATAGGAGAGCCCAATTTTGGCTTTTTAATTGATTACTGCTTAGCCCAGACACCGGATAAAGATGGCCGAACTTTCAGAGGATTAATGCATTAATCTTGATTGTAAGTAATGTAGCGCAAGGATCTCCGAAAGAACGTGAGCAATTACTCCAAAAATAACGTTTTGTCTCGTGGCTAAGCTGTATATGAAGTATGTATTTGAATGTAGAAGGACGAGAGAAAAATAACATTATTAATACAATTTTAATAAAATCTTTATTTGTCTTACTCCCACATTATATAGTACATTTTTAATACAATTACATGACACAATAGGTGGATGTGGAAGTCAGGAGCTCAAAGTAAAACTTGTGTTAGGAGTCTCCTGGACAATTAATCCCTTGGACAATTAGTCCCTTGGACAATTAGGCATAACGAAACAGTTTATGAATCTTTTTTTGTAGATGTAGGATTCTTTCTGTTTCCTCGTAATCAATTTCCAAAAGCCATTCAATAATTTTTTTGCAATAAAACTTTTATAGGTTAAAGGTATTTAATTTTAGTTATATATATTTAAAATAGAAGAGAACTAGGATTTTGTGATATGACTATATTGTAAATAATAGAACAATAAATGCAATTTCATTCGTTGCAAGACTGCTTGCATCTTTATTTTAGAATAAAATTTCGTATTATTTTTTTTCACAGATTGTGCATATTATTGCAGGCGACTGTACCACACTACAATGTGCATATGACCTAGATTGTTAAATCATATTAACGGTTAATATTCCCACTAATATTATGCACTACAGCAGCAAAATTAACGAGTACATTTTTGTACGTAAATTTTTATACGTGTGTCCAAGACTTACCAACATTGCCACGCGTTCCGCTTTACGATCTTTTATGGTTGGCGTTTAGAATCCCAACGGGCTTGTACCAAGAAGGAAACCTGTTGGTACATTTTTTGGTGCGTAAGGGAGTACTGTCGAGTTCAAATCCTAGTCAGCTATTTTTTCACCTAGTTTATATCGTCCTATATGTGACAAGAAGTAAGCTCAACATTATATACGGCACAAATGTTTAACAAATGATTATATTGCTGCAAAACCTAAAAAATGTAAATTTATTGGTATAAACCCGCTGGGATTCGACTCCACGACCATCATATCTTAACTAGAACCTTTTACTACTAGGCTATATCTTCTCTAATAGTTTATATGTATTTTTTAATAGTTTTAATAGTATATATGTATATATATGTGTTACTATATCATAATCTTTTTTTATTAAAATTTGATTTAATCACAGTCCCACATAAAACTCGTGACACAATTTTCTGTCCCTCCAAAGGCTATCTGTAAGAGATCGCACTTAGCGATAAGACTGCTTGATCATGTTAACTAACTAGCTAACACGATCAATCTTTGAATTTTGTGCAATTTTTGTTCTATTTTTCTTTCTTTCCTTTATATATTGTCGTAAAATCGTAATTTTAGTTGCATTTTTATTTCGTCTATAATCAATATATATACACACAACAAAATAAATTTCTTTTCTTTGTCAATAAAGTATATCAGTATTCACAGTTTTTTTTTGATGAAGCTACGCTAATTTGCCGGTGAAGCTGAACGCAACAGTATCTAGGACATGAGAGGTGACACAGCTTTAAGGTCACTTAGACTGAACCTCTATTGGGAGTAACCTTGTATTTCCGCAAGAGCCGAACTTCTCGGTTGGTAGCTTTTTGGTTGTCAATACATTGGAACAGCTAACCAGCTTTAAGTATTTGGTGATCGCTGATATTTTAATAAGCTTCATAAGAGTATGTGATAGTGACGTCCGACTGCGAATTGTAATAAGTTAGAAATCTCATACGGCTCATATTTGTGTTACGCAGCATGTGGTCGGATATTGCAAGGCCAGTTTATCGCTAGTAAAACGAATATAATGCAATAATTTCACCCACGCACGAACAACAAGCATATATTTTTTTTAACAATAGTGCTAGCAACTTTATTTATAAATATTAATTACGTATTTATTTTACGGCAAAATGATGCGAGAGATAGATACTGCATGGAATAAAAAAATTTCTGACTTTTCTCATGACGGTTACGATCGATTCTGTCACCCCGTTTCAGCTTGTTGTTGAGTTTTGGAACAACCTGTATACAGGGTTGGTCATTCGACGTAGGAGGTGATAGGGGTGGCTTCTTGCGATAATCTTTTCCCATATATGCATTATGCAATAGTGAACCATTTTTGATATTGTTCGTCATGTTTTTTTGGGCTTTTGTCGAAATAAGTCAGAAATAAAATTTTCAAATATGAAAAAAAAATGTATTCCGGTTAAATACAATATCAAAACAACAAGTATCGATCCGAAATTAAAAATATTTTTAAAACAAAAACAAACTCTGTGGAGCTTGGTTGACAGTTTTTTTTAAAAACATACCGAATTACCAATAACCCTTTATATACACTTGACATATATTAAGGTTAATATATTTAAATATTAGTCATGAGAGTATTATACATAATGATATAATTAAAGTATACACAAACGTATTTTAAAATAATAAATAAACATGGTTCCATACAACTTTTCGGAGTTCCCTGGTAGGTGTTATAATAGCAAAATTTATTACCAAACCGTTTCAAAGTAAAAAAAAAAACAAAAAACGCTCCTAAACTGACGGCCCTATGAGAGCACAAACAAAACCTCTTTTGAAGTGGGATTGGACTCAGTAAAAAACCCGTACCTAAACCTGTGGTAGAATGAAAACAAGTGAAAATAAATTTGTGTGGCGTAACAACGAAACGATGAAATGCTTCAACAAAGGCGTGGTATTGTTGTACTTTATTTTTATTTTGCAAGTTAAAAACTATGACAGAAAGAACACGCGGCGACCGGGACAAACTAACATTGATTTAGAATTAATTGTAGATACATTGCTTTTTATTTTGGCAAAAAACAGTCCTTATTATCTTTAACAATCGATTTCAAAAAAGGTAGACTTAATTCGTCTCTATGTTTTGTTTGTCTATGGTCTAGTCCTGACACTGGTATTCATGAGAAAACCATTTAAGTTTTAAATATGCATTGTGTGCGGACTAATAAGTCAATATCATGCCAACCGATTTCGATGATTAATTTTGACGTGAAGTCTTGTAAGTTGATGATAGAGCGGGTGGCGTTTACTCAGCCTTTGCAACTGTAGTTTTGGGCTCTCAAGAATAAGACTACGGTATCCCCTGCCTGTCGTAGAAGGCGACTAAAAGGGGCCTCGGGATCACTGGGCGACAAGGGTGGGGGCCTTTGTCGTCCGCTAAAGTGGACCCGGGAAGAAGGCGACATCGGCTGGCCCGTGTAGCCTTGCACTGCGAGGGCACAGGGGGGGAGGGAGTAACCTCCCCGGGACCTGCTCTCCTTGAGTACAGTGCAGAGGGGCTCCGGTGCGTTCCACTGCAGATCCTGGAGTCCCTCGTCATGCACCGAGGAAAGGGCCACCGGGGAGGTTTTAGTGGGTAAAAACCCCACATAACCGCCGCCTTCCCCCCAGAAGGCGGGGTATCTTTTTGAAGATTTCCTCCCCGTTAACAAAAAAAAAAAGGGTGGCATTTACTAGAAATGTAGCGTTACGGTCGTGTCGCGCTGCGCTTGAGACGGGAGTAACCGATCGTTCCAGATCGATGTTTTTTTTTGGACGAAATATCACAGTTGGCACAGAGAAGCTGGCCTTTACTGCTTCGCCGGATTGAGAGGTGGCATAGCTCTTAGGTCGGTTAATGTTCGCTTCGATGTACTGCGTGTCTGAAAGTGTTTGAGAGTGAGCGCGGCATGATAGAGAGGGTTTTTTTTTATGACGAACTACACAGATTGGCCAGAGAAGCTGGCCTTGACTGCTTCACCGGATTGAGAGGTGGCATAGCTCTTAGGTCGCTTAGCCTGAACCTCTATCTCTAGTAACTCGACACAAGGGTCCCCCCGGTGAGGGGTAACCTCGGCTTGGACGGTTACTATGTTACGCGTAAGCATGCCGATCCGAGGGCGCCCTAGAGGGCCGAACCACGACTCGGTCGGTTGCTATTTCACGGATTTTAATCTAAGACACATTCAAAAGCTAAACTAACTTTGAGTGCCACTTCGGGATTAGAGAGGGGGTAGCGCCGATAGTTAGCGGGTGAGAGCGCGGAAATAAAATGACCGAACATGTAAGATAATTAATTTATAAATAAGAAAAATAAAATCGACCAGCTGTACTTGGTCGTGCGAAATAATGTAGAATTAATATTGTGTTTTAATAAATTGTATAATCTAATTTTGTAATACATGTAAATTGTTAGTCCGTGCTAAGTCAGCTCATTTAGGATTTGTTGTCACGAATTTAACGTCCGAGCGCCTTGCGCCCAGACACCTGGGATTTTTTTATTCAAGGATGTACTGCAAAGGTAGTTTGATTTTGGTTAGGTTCTGATTAATTCTATTTCGTAATATACCTATTTGAATTTGGTTTTTATTTTTACTCATAAAAATACTTGACATTACATGGAAGCGTTTTAACAATTTGTTATTGGCCAACAGTGTCGAATAGGGTTAATTTAACTTACCTCCGAAAACGTAGAGCTAAACAAGTATATAAAGTAAATAAGCAAAGAAAAAGTAAATAGAGAACTTGTTAAGATAATTTACTAATGATTAACGTTTTAAGCGTAATTAGTGAGTTGCTAAAAATATTCACTTCTGAATTCAGTTCCTCGACATTGAAGAAGTTGGCGTTATTTATTTTTAATAGAATATATTTAAAATAAATATATATAATAAATATTTATTTTAAAATAATATATAAAATCTATAAATATAAAAGAGAAAGTGTGTGGGTTTGTTCCGGTTTGGAACGGCTGGATCTGTGGAACGTGCCGTAGACTATACTTTTTTTTTTAATTATAATAAAATATGTGTGCATTATTAAAATAACAAATTTATTCAAAAATTGTAATAATTCAATGATTAATCTGATTAAAGACTTTTTTCTTCAGGCAAATACTTCGAGTCTATACATGTTATGTTAAATTAACGATTTCACTATGGTTACTAAATCTATTCTTGCAGACTAGGTTAATTGGCTAGAAAAATATCGCTTCATTATATGAAAAAATGTCGTGTTACCATTTTTAGCTCCATACCTTTACAATATTCTTCAAAAGAACACAATATAAGAAATTATACAAATACTAAATTTAATAAGACAATACTTACATGGCTAAACCTGTATATAGCTAAAACAGTATAGAAGCAATTGAAAAATTAATAATTATAAATTAAAAGTAAAACACACATTATAAGTAAACACAGTAAAACACACACACACATACTCACACATACACACAAAAACATTTAAAAAACAGATTTTATTTTCGACTATTTATTTACATTTTGTTACACAATTTTTTATCTTTTGTTATTTTTTTTTTTACTATATTAATGTTTAAGATTAAAAAAGTGACGGGGGAAGACATTAGCTCCTGAGATACAGCTTACGCTAGTTCGAGAGTTAAGGGACTCACCTTTATATGTATTCAACTTTATTTTTTGCAAATAAACTATATTATTATTATTATTATTTAATTATGTCTATGGCGTTTTTAAAGACGGATTTATTTCTCGGAAACATTCTCATTTTACTGAAAAGAAAATTCCATTATATTTCAGCATGAATCTACCTCCTAAGCCTGTAAGCCTTTATAAAGAAAAATTACATATATAAATTATATACATAATGTTTATAAATGAAACAAAAGAAAACTAACTAATGTATTTTAACCGACTTCAAAATAGGAGTTGATCAATTCGTACATAATTTTTATATTTGTTACCTGATAACTTTCGAGTGGGTGAACCGATTTTGATCATTCTTTTTTATTTTGAAATGTATGTGTGATCCCATTTCCAATTTGGTCCAGTTCTGATAATAGCATCCATGAGAAAACCAATGTCTTACAAGTTGTCGTCCACATGCTCAGGTCTTCAATGTTAAATCCATCAATGATTTGATTCGAAGTCGCTTTTTGTACACGTAAATATAATTGAATTACTAAGCGGTGACAGCCTGGTAACTAAACGTTCGACCTATTGGAGGTTCAGCCCGGTTGGAATAAGTTAAAAGACTTTTTTTAACTACTAAATATGCTTTTCTTAAAGCTAGCTCTACGATCTTAACATTGTAAATACAGTACAGTTTGCTCGACCTAGTTACCCATCGCTGCATTAGGAACAAACAATTGTCTGCAAGGCGGATTCTGCAAGGTTTTTCTGCTAAAGAAAATTGAGTTAATAAATGGGTTGCTGTAAATTCACAAAGGATATTTAAAATCTGAAAAAAAAAACATCAGTAGAATTAAACTAGAAGATAATGTTTACATAATAACACTACATACGCTTGACTTGGGTATAGATGTAGTGCAGCCCTGTAGTTCTGGGCTCTTAAGAATAAGACTACGGTATCCCCTGCCTGTCGTAGAAGGCGACTAAAAGGCCTCGGGTTCACTGGGCGATAAGGGTGGGGACCTTTGTCGTCCGCTAAGACCTTTGGCCCGTGTCGCCTTGCACTGGAAAGGGCCACCGGGGAGATTTTAGTGGGTAAAAACCCCACGTGACCGCCGCCTTCCCCCCAGAAGGCGGCGTATCTTTTTGAAAATTTCCTCAAAAAAAAAGGGTATAGATGTAGTGAGAAATTATTTTCCTTCGGGAAAAATCTTCATCAAATTGTCTATGTATATGTTATTGCTTCTAAATGATCGGTCGAATGGGATTCTTTCGACGAGAGACGCTAAAAACTTAATTTTACAGTCTGATTAGAAATGAAATAGAATCACTTTGACTTAATGTTTCAACGAAAATTATGAAAAAATAAACACAGTTTAAGCTGAAAAATGAAACATTTTAATTTCGACAGTCGTGTTGTTCGTTTAACTCAGCTTTGTACTATCGCTATAATCAACGTTTTAGAGTCTTTCACAATTAGCAATTTCCTTTTGAAAACGGAAACGGTTTTTTCGCTTAATCATAGAATAGTATTTATGTGAAAAATACTTTTTTTTTAAGAGTTTCTTTACGACTTGTTGCACGAATGGACGGGACAATCGGAAAAGTACCATGTCGTAGAATGCATACTTCCGTTATACAATACTTCAGCGTTTCGCCTAGTGAGCGATGCGCCAGCAACCAGTCTTTATGATAAGCTAATTTTTTTAATACCTTTACCAACATTTTTGTTAACCATATAAACTTATGCTAGGAGATGGTCAATAGTGGAACGATGGATTCGAACCCACAGCCCCACGATTCGCAGGCCGTATCTTAAACGTTTACGCTTAACGCTTCAGTTTTGGTCATTATGATGCAACGATTAGCAACGCTCCTAGTTTATCGGCGGATCTCTTAAGATTAAGAAGAAGCCGCATGCACGTTCCCTCTCCTTTGTAATATAAAAAAACCCTAATCTTGCCCTTAACCCTCTAACTTTAGAGCGCTGCGTGTCTTCTTTATCTCTCGGGAGCCCTCGGATAGGAATGCTTACGCGTAATTTAGTAACCCTCCAAGTCGAGGTTGTCCTCATCGGGGGGACCGCTGTGTCGAGTTACTAGCGATAGAGGTTCAGGCTAAGCGACCTAAGAGCTAAGCTACCTCTCAATCTGGTGGAGCAATCAAGACCAGCATCTCTGGCCATAGTCAAAAAAACAAATAGAGTTAAATATTTGCTGTGTGATTTGCATTTATAAGTAAATACTAGCATGTTATATCTTTATAACAAAAGCGAATATTTACGATTTTTATGTTTTTACTTCGGAACCAGTTCAAAACGGCCAGTAATCATTTATAGCTTGTTTGCTCCCTTTTTTAATATCCGCAAGTAAAGTGTAATGAATCTTCTTTACGATTAACAGGACCATAAAGTTTTATTTTATGTTTGTCTCTGGAACGTAGGAGAATAGTCGCACTAAAACCACCACTATCGCTGATAACAGGAGAAATAAAAAAATCTATCTTTCCGCAATACCTGTAATTACCTAATCTAAATCTTACTGCAAGAAAAAAATATTTGAAAATAATCGAAAAGACAGGTAGCACAATATAATTCATGATATAGCCTTTATTTATTATGTGCACGGCCCTTCTCTATAAAGGGAGTATAAGGGTATATAAGTTGACCAGAAAATTTTCTACGATATTTAGGTTTCCTCACGATGTTTTCTACACCGCCGAGCACGTGCAAATCATCATTAAAATTGCAACAAATTCATTGGAAATAATGCACTAAATATATTTTCATTCTAGGCATATTGAATGTAATATGCGTGTTTGTGTATGTGTCAGTGACTGTGTTAGTTAATTGACCACTTTTAACATATTTTCACAACCTTCATAGTTCAGTGTTAAGCCACTTTAAAACTTCATGTTTGGTTTTATATAAGTTTTTGTCTCAAATATATATTTTTTTAATTTTAACACATGCATGGTCCAAGAAAGCAGAAATGTTTATTACATGCCTGTTGTAATGGTCAGATGGTGCTGGCATCGGGGATCGAACTCGAGTCGCGTACTATGCAACTTGAGGCGAGCGCAGAGCTATTACAGCTAGCATAGATATAATATAGTCCAGCCCTGTAGTTCTGGGCTCTCAAGAATAAGACTACGGTATCCACTGCCTGTCGTACAAGGCGACTAAAAGGGGCCTCGGGTTCACTGGGCGACAAGGGTGGGGGCCTGCGTCGTCCGCCAAAGTGGACCCGGGTAGAAGGCGACATCGGCTGGCCCGTGTTGCCTTGCGCTGCGTGGGCACAGGGGAGGAAGTAACCTCCTCCCCGGGATGTGCTCTCCATGAGCACAGTGCAGAGGGGCTCCGGTGCGTTCCACGTTGAGATACCGGAGCCCCTCGTCATGCACCGAGGAAAGGGCCACCCGGGAGGTTTTAGTGGGTAAGAACCCCCACATAACCGCTGCCTTCCTCACAGAAGGCGGGGTATCTTTCTGAAGATTTCTATTTAAGTACACCAAAGTAAGCCAAGTTCATATTATAATTACATAACATTTTGACTAGATTCTGCGTTTGATCTATTTATGTTGAAGTGTCTTAATCATTTAATTATTACAAGATTAAAAACACACTCTCGTAAGTAATGTTTCTTATCGGCATTGCGAAGTTTATGTCGCCTCACTGAACGTTAACAAACTCTCGGGGAAGTTTCACCTCGAGCGGAAATCGATGCCGACAACCGTCGTATTCGTTGAGTTTAACTGACAGAATCGATGTTTCTCGTGTAACACAGATGATAAATAATTAGATATTTCTCGTCTGGTAAAATAACATGTGCTAATGTACCACACATTTATATTTCATGTCCAATTAATGTTTTTATTTGTATTACTAGCGTACCCAGTCCACTTCAAAGGAGTAGAGTTAGTAGTTAGAGTTAGTAGCTTTATTTTATTTAAACATTGACAAATTAATCAATTACAAAAATATATTTCTTTTTATACCGTAAACCGTATTTATTTTTAATACTTTAATATACTCCATTGCACTACAATATTGTTCACAATAACATAAATATACACAACGCATGTGTCATTATAAATTTGCGTTATAAAACAATAAAATATCATCATAGTAAATAAAAGTTGTATTTGACAGTTCGAAACGAGAAGTGCTACGATCGTTACCAAACTTTACAGGTCGATCTGAAAATTCCCTGAAAGCTTCATTGTTGTTGAATGTTGCTTGACTAGTTGTAGAAAAACGCAAACTTAATGCCAAATAAGATTTTAAAAAAACACTATAGAAACAAACACATACACATATTAAGAGCAGTTAGCTAGCGTCTTTATCTTCCGAGATATTCAAACTTCTTGATGTTCAAAATTCTTCTTAACCTACCCTTTATTCCGACCCGTTATTTTTGCTCACGAGCGTAAATTTACTTGTGTATAACATATTATATTTTATTACTATTAGTTCACGTTTGTATAATCTGTATCATAATTATTTTTTATTAAAATTTAATTGCAGACCCACAGAAAGCTTAACACAAATTTCAGTCCATTCAAAATGCTGTATAATATTAAAAAAAAACTGTAATTAAAAAAAAATAAAGAAGGGTGAAGACGTCAGAATTCTTTAT
The DNA here is from genome assembly GCA_029286785.1 of Meandrusa payeni. Classification (NCBI taxonomy): domain Eukaryota; kingdom Metazoa; phylum Arthropoda; class Insecta; order Lepidoptera; family Papilionidae; genus Meandrusa; species Meandrusa payeni. Next base: position 5,994,614 of record JAGSMX010000007.1, read on the forward strand.
ATCTCTAAAATAATATTATTAACCATAGAGTTGCATAGCTAATGAAGGACATTCCCTCATAATTCAATGTACATTTTGAGTAAATGTCAACATTATTTCCAACAATGAACTTTCGAGTGCAGCTCTCGTGATTTTAACACTATATTAAAGTGTGTCGAACTATTTCACGAGGAGCTGTGAAGCCTTTGACTCGCCTCTGTCGTTCGATAACAAGTTTGTCTATCAAAGTTTGCACTTCTTAACATAGCAAGTTTGCAGTAATTGCATCAATATTAAAGGTCCTTATATAACGGATAAACAATATTTCATATACTTTTTTTACAAGATAGGGGAAAAGGAGATCACCGACGCCCTTGAATATCTACAACACCAGAGAAGAAAAAATAGAAATGTATTTACAAGTCAAATCAAAAACCGACTTCAAATCATAAAAGTCTGTTAGCTGGCAACACATGGCATCCAGCGATCGTTTTTCATTACCTGAACTTTATTGTATCTTTAATTAATAATTAAGTTGATCGTCACATTAACTTGGCATTGTAAACAATAATGTAACTGTATTAGTTCGCAACCTGACTTCTAATTAATGTTGTATAAAGATTGCAAGGACGCGCAGTTGTCACAGCATTCGTTAGAATAATTCCTTGTACAACGTCATCATCATCACGGGTCGTCTACTAGGTTCAAAGGAACATCGCAGGTACGGGCCTCGACGTATCGACCCCACCCGGGTAATCAGCGCAGAGGACGACTGCTCCCCTGGTCGTGGGTACCGTTTAAGACGGATTTTTTAGGACTAACTATTTTTACGTCGAGGCTAATCCCTCAGCATCAGCCGCGACGTATCTATCTGCTACGCCCTCCCGACCTCTCCGTCTCAACTGAGACGGAGGTCAGGAGGGGGGGTTGTACAACGTTACGCTGTCTCAATAAAGAGAGTGTAATAGTTACTGGACTATTTCATTTCAAAAAACCCACAAGTTATTACACGTCTTATTGTCAGATCATAGCTACTGCTGTGCTACGAGTATGTATATTTACGAGCAAAAATAAAAATCAACTTTAAATCCAATCAAACTTTAATCGCTGTTCACCCTTTGTATTCATGAATTTTTGTAGGAATATTAATAAATAGAATTAATCAGAACCTAACCAAATTCTCATCAAAGTATTCATGAAGTACATTCTTTCCGATATAAAATGAATCATCGAAATCTGTTGGCGTGATATTGAGTTATTCGTCTTTCATATTGTAAGCTAATTTAAAACTTATATGATTTTCTCAGTATCAAATTTATGGGTTAACAAACATAAAACAAACTAAAGACGAATTGAGAACCTCCTCCTTTTTTGAAGTCAGTTGAAAATCTCTTGCTACATTTTATATGCGATGACATTTTAAACCACCTTAATAAGCTTGGTGAAAAGCGAACAGCAAACTCTGTCTCTGTCTACCTCGCTAGGGTTAAAAGGACGTGAAATCTTATTTTTTTTATAAAAAAAATTATCTTATTTGAAGCGTCAATAGCCTAATGGTTTAGGGTACGGTCTGCGAATCGTAAGGTCGTGGGTTCGAATCCACCCCATTCGACTATTGCCGTGAACCATGTCCTAGCACAAGCTTAAGCTTAGTTGGAATGGCTAACAAGATTGTTAGTAATGTTTCTGAAAAAAAAAGAAAAGAAATATTGCTAGCTTTCTTTTAAAAAAAAAATATTAAAGTTGCTATCTTAAATAGACCGAAATACTCATTGTCAATGAGATGACATGCCACTTATAATCTGTCAAGATCTTAAATTATTAATTAGGTCACTTATACCTTTTAATGGGCTTTCAAAAAGTAGCGCTTGATCTTGTTACCAAAATTAAAGTTATTATCGCCGATATAGCGTCAAGAATATTTTCCCTTCACGGACCATTTCACAGGGCTGTTATTAATTCATCTTATATTGCCTTTTATGATTACTAATTACGCTGTTATTAAATTAAAAATGCTTTTAGTCATGTCAAATCTTTGAATTTTAGAAATATTTTTGTTCCAATTTTCATAATATCAGCCCTGGGCTCATATAAGGCAATATAATAACGCTACGGTATCCCCTACCTGTCGTATAAGACGACTAAAAGGGACCTCTTGTCCACGGCCGACAAGAGTGGGAGCCTTTGTCGTCCCCGTGCGTCGCGTGTCGTGACGCGGAAAGGCGATATCGGCTGGCCCGTGTCGCCGTAGCACTCAGGGTGCTGGGGGTGGAATTAAACTCCCCGGGACGTGCTTCCAGAGCACCAGAAGGGTATCTTGTTGAAGATACTTAAGGATTGTATATTTTGTACGGTCCTTTTATGTATTTTACTTTTAATTACTATTACTAATATTGTAAAAACCTAAGAGATCATAAAGTATAACAAAGGAATAACATTACTGCTCCTAAGTACCTGTAAATAAACACACGTTGGAACTCCGACGCCTCCGATACAAGTGGCAAATTCGTAAAAATGATTATATCATTTCCAATTTGGAATTAAGACACAGACGAATTGAAAACTCTCGGTTTCGAATTCGGTTAAAACACTATAAACTAGAGGCACACTATCGCATTTACCATAAGGAGTGTTCTGAGGAATTGTTCGGAATCATCCCAGCTACCGATTTCCATTACCGCACATCTCGACAGAATTCCAAATTCCACCGCCACCATCTTGATGGTTGGCGTTCAACGACTGTACGTTTTTCGCGTAACTTTCTCCCACGCACTGTCAACTTGTTGAATCAACTGTCGCCAGCGGTGTTTCCGAACGTTTACGATTTAGGGACCTTCAAGAAACGAGCCTATTCCTATCTCAAAGGTCGGCAACGCACCTACAGCTCCTCTGGTGCTGTGGATGTTCATGGGCGACGGTGATCACTTAAGATCAGGTGAGCCGTATGCTCGTTTGCCACTTTTCATATAAAAAAAACACTAAGGGAACAAATAGGCACAGATATAGTGAGACAAGATTTTCCTTAGTTATTTTTCGGAAAAGTTCGTATACATCGTGCTCTCGGGAATTCATTTTATATAATACACTGGTAATGCTAATATCGCGTTTTAAGTAATAATTGTTATGGTTGCATATCTCTATATTATACAATGACATTATTTATGTTGATATTTGACAGAAAACAATAAAGTTCCATATTAATTTGATGAAAATGTCACTCATTTACGATCAATCGTTGACAGTTCGGGTGTCATCGTATTGTGATAACGATCCGAGTTTTCCCGAAGGAAAATCATTTCTCGCTACATCTATAGGGGTCTGTCCATTCCGACAAGAGATCCGACCTATATTGTAATTACGGTATGACTAAAAGCCAACTCCAGCTCTATAAGTAATTATATTCCGTTTGATATAACTAAGCATACAAATATCTCGGCTTAACTTAACCAATTGTGTCGAAATGAACGTTCAGTGACATCATAATAGTCGATTTATGCTAGCTTCGATAATCTGCCAATACAGTTAAGCCACTATGGATTTCTAACGACGTATCACTGATAGTCAGTAGACAGTCAATCAATATGAAATTATACAATAATTTAAAAACTTCCATTGAAAATTCAATTTGTAAATATAGATTTTCGGCACTATGACAATTGAATTGTAATGAGTTGGTATCTTGAAATGTCACTGGCAATCAGTCTCGGGACACTGATGTTAAGTGATCGCAGATGTCAATAAATATTGAGATAAATTTGCATTGCAATCTGTCGCCACAAAATAATCGTGACCCGTGAACAATTCCTCGAATAACGTAAAGTGGTTGAATCCAGATGATGTAGTCGGAATTCGGATATCTGTCGGAATGTACAATAGTGCAAATGTGCGGCTGCTTTATTCCAAAGAATTTCATCACATTCTTGAAATTCACTGTGTTAAATGAAAAACAAGTATATTTATGAGAAAAAAAGCAGACTTTAAATGGAATTAAATGTTAAAAATAGTATGCGAATTCAGATTTTTTTTTAAAAGCTAGCAATATTTTTTCAGAAATTTTATTAACATTCTTGTTAAGCATTTCAACTATTTTTTTATGACGAACTACACAGATTGGCCAGAGAAGCTGGCCTTGACTGCTTCACCGGATTGAGAGGTGGCATAGCTCTTAGGTCGCTTAGCCTGAACCTCTATTGCTAGTAACTCGACACAAGGGTCCCCCCGGTGAGGGGTAACCTCGGCTTGGACGGTTACTATGTTACGCGTAAGCATGCCGATCCGAGGGCGCCCGAGAGGGCCGAACCACGACTCGGTCGGTTGCTATTTCACGGATAATGTAAGAGACATTCAAAAGCTAAACTAACTTTGAGTGCCACTTCGGGAGCATTTCAACTAGGCTTAAGCTTGTATTAGGAGATGGTACATGTCAATAGTCGAATGGTGGATTCAAACCAACGACCTTACGATTCGCAGACCATACCCTAAACCATTAAGTTATTGACGCTTCAGTATTTAGGAGTTCCTTAATATATTTTCATAACCCAAGGTTCCAATGCAAATAAAATTATTATTGACACGAACTATTTAAAAGCAAACCCTTTCAAACAAAAACCAATTCTAAAACGGTTCATAAATGACAGCTCTAAGTGAAAGCACAAACATTAAAATGAAATACAGATGAATGCAATACCTTCGGCTTTTCGCCAGCTATATTATGACAGCTTTTTGTCTTATTAAATTTTTCATTGTGTCAACACGTAGCACCATCTAGCGGCTAATGTATGTAAATAAAGAAGACCTTTGAAAATGGTTTACTGATCACGAGTTATATGTATAAATTAGTAATATTTATAATTACATAAAAATTTACACCCAAAGCTATGATTAGGTCTATTTTAGGGTTAGATAGCACTGGTATAAGTACCTCCAGTAATCTATAATGATGTGCAATGTTATTGGTCTATCTAGTAATATTTATAATAGTACCAGGGGAAGCCTGCCCACAACAGACACTACAGAATTGATAAATGCGACAAGCCACCTGGCTAAGCTACACATTAGAGACAGACCCTTTGTGAATGTGGACTAGACAAAGGGACTCCAAATCACCTTTTTTTCAATTGTCCCTACAGACATTCAACAGACAAACTAAAGTCTAATGTTATTAATGTTAATGAATGAACATAAAATATAAACAAAAGGAGAGTTAACAAGAGATAGTAGGGATTTAAAGTCTATGGGGCCGGGATATCATTAGGTAGAAGGTTGTAAAGGGAAGAAGATAATAAGGGACAATTGAAAAAAGGTGATTTGGAATCCCTTCGTCTTAGTCCACATTCTCAAAGGGAGCTGTCTCTAATGTGTAGCTTAGCCAGGTGGACAGGGGTACACGCATGCCCAAGCCCTAACCTGCAGATCTTGCTTGTGAAGCGTTTGTAAATGTTTTTAAAATTGCTGAACCAAGGCCGGATGGGAATTGAGGGTTGGACTTCAGCATAGTGTTTACCTTTAATGTTATGTTAATATTGCTACAAGCTATGTGGTTACAATATTAATTGTACACATTTTGTAATGGAGTAAAATTAGAAGTGGTAATGCATGTTAAAATAAATAAATACATTTCTTAAATTTATCAAAATAATTTAGGAATGTTTAATAATTGAGCCCAATTTGAACTTAAAGATTGGAATGCTCTGCAATGATTAATAAATAACAGTTGAGTGACATGATTGTCTTTAGCTGCTATATAAACAAGCCTTAATGCGGGCCACAGCAAGCCTAGACAACAGAAAAAGGGGTACACCCCACCAAACCCTAGTTTAAAATGGTATTTACTTTATTTATATTTTAATTAATAATTTTATAAACATGATGTAGCTTTAATATAATCCATATAAACCACTATTATTTTTATTTAAATAACAAATGGGCTTGAAAAATAGAGTTTATAGTAGGGTATAAAGAAACTGGTCTACAATTTTTATATTTTCGGAATATATGTATTTTAATTGTATTATATGCAACTTTTTCTATGGTTAAATGCCGGCTGGTGCCACACATTCCGCAAAATTTAATGTTTTATTAATAAATATTGTATGATTTTTTTTTATTGTATATTAGGCAATAAAATTTAATGTATTAAAAGAAAGTATAAAAATCAAACATACATTCACCAGCATAGAAACTTCATCATGCAAATTTGATTTAATTTCACTTTAAATGTTGACTAAATACCTATGATGATGTACATTATTTGAGTTTTCACTATTATGTGTATGTTTCTTATTTTATAGGAGCGAATTTCATAATATCAAAAAGAGTTTCTGAAGTCTCTGAAACTAACTGAAGTACATAAGATATGATAAATAATTAAGTTTTGAAAATTTGCGACTATGATAATATTGTCAGTAAGAAGAACAGTGTGACCAACTGTACAAAAGTTACCATTTTTTATATAATAACAGAAGTTAAAACAATTATTTGATATTTTATAACTTTATAATTAACTTATTCAATAAAAATGATAAAAAAATGTAAATCATAATTTATTTCTGTTATAATTTTGGTGGCCTAAATTTTTTTTCTTGTTTGGAAAATAATACATTTTATAGAAAACAGGAATATATTTCACAAATAATCATTACAGTACATGAATAACAATAACTTTTATTAGAGTTTCTTTTTTTTTTAATTTCTTCGGTATATTTATTTCTATGTCAAATCCAATGCAGGCAACACTGAATCATTTCTTACCATTAGATGGCGCTCATAATAATCGCTTTGACTAATTATATCCACTGTATGTGTTTGATTTGTAATTATATCATCGATTTTCTTTACAGGTATATGTAGTGGTAGATCACTACAGACAGGCGCCAAATTAGAATATATCGTTGAGTCAGACACTTACCCACAGAATACATACTCTATCGGAGAAGAACGACAACTTCATACAAAAAAAAATATTCTAACACGAACGCTTACTAGCGCTGCAGTCTAATCCATCGGCAACTATCGTGTGGCGCCAAATTTAAATAGGTATTATTAGTACCTCGGTGGTTGACGAAATAAAAGTTATTCTTCTGTTAGTAATTTGTTTAGTGACCCAATGAATAAATAACATTTATAAATCAAACAAAGTTTTAAGCATTTTGCAACATTTTTATTTTTCTATTTATTAGGGATACAGCAGAATTTTATTTTGATGGAATGCCACACTTTGCGTATTTTACACTTTCTCTTCCCACCAAGGTAAAGAAAAATACACTAAAAGCACGCACTCAAATCTCACACAAAATGAGCCCGTATCTCTAAATTTAAAAAGCGTCAATTTCACACTGGAGTCTCTATCTCCTAGGCAACAAATCACAAAAGATCTAAATGATAAAACCACACAGCACTAAACTTTGAAGAACTAAAACCAAGTAGAACTTCGTGTTAATATAACAAAGTTGATAAATTAACGTAATGTAAGAAAGTAACTTAATTATTTATGAACAATATACTCCTACGACCTGTCAAAAGATAAAAGTTGCAATTTTGCAAAAAATAACACATACCAAATACATAATTACAAATATTTTTTAACTGCTTCTTGGTACAGTTATAATTAAAGGTTATTTTATCTTATTGTTTATAATAATATTTTAATATACTTAATCCCTTAAGAAAAAGGTGAAAGTGAAATAACAATGACCTCCAAAAAATAATATTTATACCAAACTGGTAAGTTTTTATTTAAAGAAAGATACTGCAATAATTGATCATCTATTTCATATTTTTGTAGAGCGCTGTCTCAGTCTTCCAATTGGTGCCATTGTTGGCATAGGCTCCTAAGAGAGCTGACCACCCCTGCACTTACCTGTCCTACATGGCAATCGATAATCATAGATTTATTTTATTGTGATATAAATAAGATATATCGTGTTCAGCTTACTCTCATGTTTTAAGTCCTTTTTTTAAATCCTCCAGGACTACACACTATATAAATTTAAAACTTAGTAAGATGGAATTAATAGAGGTTTACGCTAAGCGATCTAAGAGCTATGTCACCTTTGTTTAAGTCCCAAAAAAATGTTGTCCTTTAAACAATTTGGAGATAACCAAGTTATTATGATGAGATACGAACCATTTAAGTTTCTTCTACAAAATCAGTAGCATTTTGAGGAATAATATTATTTAGAGATGGCAACATCACAATTTTTGCTTTATTACTTCTAAATATAACAAAATATTATCACTTTGCAGTTAAAATATGTACTTACAGGAATGTACATGTGTTAAACGGAATTCATTGATTTCAAGTCTGTTATTTTACTCGTAAATATACGCACTCAAAAGAGTAACTACACAAATTTCACAAATAATTAAAAGTAAATTCTATAATTTAAATATTCCGGGGTATAATTTTTTTGCTTGTTTCCACGCATTCACTTTTATACGATGGATAGAGTGACTGCCGCTAGGACAGTCTTGCTTGCGAAGTCTCAATCGTAAGAATTGTCTAGTGCTACTAGTGCTGAAGTCCTCGAGTCTCCGCTTCTAGCGAAACGCATCTCGGGTCTCTAAGCTATTCAACCAGAAGCCACTACACCATCACCGGGTTCAAGACAATGCCAATCGCAAATATTTATCAGAGAAAAAAAATCATAACAGTGCAAAGCACATTAAAACCTATTTTTCCCCTAATCTTCGTCGTAATTGGACCATTTATCCTCTATTATGTCAGTACGATTTTCCTTTTACGGTCGTTATTTCAATTATATGCCTTGGAATTTGCTTCTTATAACTTTTCAAGATGTTAAAGGTCGCTTATTATAAGACTGTACATGTGGGTGTACTTAAATTCCCGAATAGAAAATAGAATTGTCTACCTTGTTTAAAATACCTTAACAATTTGCAAATTTCAAATAAATTTCTCTATTGTGTATAATTCTTATTGCTTGCTGAAGTAAATACCAAGTTATTATTTAAGCTATTAAACTTAAGTGGAAATGTCAAGTATACGGCGTAGTTGCCATAATTTGTTTCGAGTAAAGTTCTCTTCTTTTTTCAAGTAAGATTTAGTTATATTGATTTTGATTATATAAGTTTTTAAGCATTAATATAGAATAGAGTAGAATTTTTTTTAACCTAGTGATTACAGTGCACAGTCTGCAATGTCTGAAATGTATTATTATTGTATATATTTTTATAATATAATCTTCTGGGGGTGGGCGAAGTTATATGGGGTTCTTACCCACTAAAACCCCCCGGTGGCCATTCTTCGATGAATTGTGAGGTGCTCCGGGATCTCCAGTGAAACCCACCGGAGCCCCTCTGCACTGTGCTCAAGGAGAGCACTTCCCGTGGAGTCCCTCTCCCAGGTTACTCCCTCCCCTGTGCCCTCGCAGTGCAAGGCGACACGGGCCAGCCGATGTCGCCTTCTTTCCGGGTCCACCTTGGTGGAAGACAAAAAACCCTTGTCGCCCTGGTGAACCCTAGGCCCTTTTAGTCGCCTTCTACGACAGGCAGGGGACACCTTATTCTACGAGCCCAGGACTACAGGGCTGGATTATCCATCTCCTAGCACACGCGTAAGCTTAGGTGGAATAGTTTGCGAGCAATTTTTTTTTAAATTCCTGGCCTTTTAAAATGGTTTAATCCAAATGGTCTAACCAAATAAGTCCGGCGAGCCGCAGTTACAGTATAGCTAGACTAGCAGTTATAATTAATGCACTAGGTTTAGGTTTTAATCATAGTTCCCGTCCAAATTTAATCTTATCTAAACTTCACACAAATGTCTCCGTTGACAAGGGATAGGCCACCACACAATGTGTGTTTCTACCGTAAACCAATTTAATTTATTTCCCAAAATGCCCCAGAAGGTGAGGTAACTTGTTGAAGATTTCCGTTACCAAAAAAAAAGATGGATATTAGTCGAATGGTGTATTCGAATCTACCATCTTAAGTTTCGGAGACCGTACCCTCAACCATTAGGCTGTTGACGATTGTGCTATGTTGTACGATTGTGGAAATGTTAAAATATAATTTATAGTTAATAAATTTGTTCATAGTTAATTTAATACCTCCTTCTCGCGTCGGTTTCCTCAATGCTAAGGGTCGTGACCATCTCGTGGGAACAGTTTGTTTTTGGTGATCCGTGGCCATTTTCCTCTGTCTGCAGCAGTGCGCAGAGCATCGCTAACCGAGGTGCCGAGAGTGGTGTGGATCTTGTCAGTCCAGCGTGTTGGTCTTGTCCAGTCAATTTTTCCAGTCACAACTAGCCTTTCTAAGTTATAGCTGTTTTTTTTTGGCAATGTGACCAAAGTATTCCAGCATCCTTCGTAGACATATGGTGGACAGCCGGGCTTTAATCTTAAGTTCGTTCAGGATGGATACGTTAGTACGAGGTCCTGTCCATGGGATCCGTAACATCCTTCACCAGCACCACATCTCGAAAGCATCAATGCGATCACTATCGGCTTTCTTCAGGGTCCATGTCTCAGTCCAGTCTTTATTTTAATACAATTTGTAACAATTGCAAAAACCTTGAAAAAGCTTTCGGGCCAATACAGTCGTCAGTCATACAAAAAGCGATATTGTAAGTGTTTTTCATACTTATGTTAGAGTTAACGCACGTACTTTACTCGGAAGTTAACCTATTACTTTGAAAGGGTTGTGTTGTCGCGTTATGGAAATGGTCAGACGAATTTTCACGTCAATATCGTTCTGTTTATTATTTTATTTTGGTTTTATTTTACTAAATGAAAATGCAGAAAGTGTATTTGACAAAACAATGTCACTATTTTTTGTAATAAATATGTCTAGCTTTTTCGTATATCATTTAGTCATTTGTTTCGTTTTCGTCTGTTATCTCATATTTATATTACACAATATTTTATGTTTACCTCATAACTTTGGACTGGGTGAATCGATTTTGATTATTTTATTTGAAACTGGTGTTTCAAGTTTGGTCCCATTGTAATTTGGGTCAATTCTAACAACAGCATCCATGAGAAAACATATGTGTCTTAAATTTCATTAAGTTAAAGTCAATTAAATTTATATTCAAGGGCAATTCGAGTTTGGTTTGATTCTGATTAATTCTATTTTGTAGCATTTCTACGTGTCTCGGACGCCCTCTTTGTATTTGCGAATTATCATAGGAATATTACGAAATAGAATTTATCAGAACATAACCAAACTCTGATCAAACTACTATTACTACATGCATCCTTTCAAATAATAAAATTATCATCAAAATTGGTTGCTGTGATATTTAGTTATTCACCCATTTGTGGCGCATATACTTGATGTAAATTTAAGACTTCTATGATTTTCTCATAGATGCCATTGTCAAAATTGGGAAATACCGGAAACACTAGTTTCAAATAAAAAAAGAATTATCAAAATTGGTTAACCCAGCTGAAAGTTATGCGGAAAGAAACACTAAAAATATATTATATACAAATACAAGATACAAGAAACGAGCTTACTCCTAAATCAAAGGCCAGTAACGCACCTGCTCTTCTGGTGGTCTGGATGTCCACGGCGACTGTGATCACTTAAGATCAGGTGAGCCATAAACTATTTTGCCATTTTTCCTATAAAAATCGAATCCCTATTCATGACCGGCTGTGATAACGTAAGATTAGGTTACCCGTTGGTTTGTCTGCCCTATTTTGCTATAGATAAAACTTTTAAGTACCCCCAATCTCTGAAAGCATTGTAAGATGAAAACAATGGTCTGTCAGTTAATTTCAATACAAGTTTTATTAATTATAAAGTTAAATCCTTTACATTGAAGGTCTTCTATTTCATTTTCCTTCATTATAATAAAGTAAATGTAATTTTAAAGTTAGGCTATTTTAAAGCGGCGCCTGTTATATATTTGTAAGGCGAGAGAATCAATATACTGGCCCGGGTAGAGTTAAAAATATATTAGATCTTGTTTCTTAGTCCCCAAGGTGGTTGAAGAAGAAACACTTTCTTGCACTAGTAAAAATTCAGCTTACAACAAAAATTTATAATTTTTAATCGATGCTGGAAAGGAAAAACGTAGTAATTGACACAAATAGCCATTTTCACTTTTTTACGTCGTTGGAATCAGAAAAAAAAGACGCGTCGAATGATATATGACTTGTAACAATTAGATGAAAAACAGCGAGAATAGGATTTTCAAGACTTCTCTTTTATTTTTTGTACCGTAAAACGATTTGTTTTAGGAAAACTCTAGGTTGATGCCGTGGTGCAATACAACGACAACTCTAGATGCACAAACACGAAAGTAATAATTTTTTTTTAAAGTTGAAATGTTTTTTTGGTGAACAATTTCATTTTTGTGGGTTACTACGTTTTTGTTTTCCAGCGTCGATATATAAGGTCAAAATTCTGCCTGTGATTTGTGTTAAGACTAAGGAACAGTGTAACTATAAAAGAGGTTTTTGCAATAGTTCATTTCTCGCAATATACAATTAGGTGTTAACGTAATACAAATATGAAGTATATGACGAATTTGTACGGTCAGGTTTGACACTGTCGCGAGTACAGAACAAAGAAACGCCTTCACACTTTATTACGATTAACAAAAAATAATTATATGACTGATCTTTTCAAAGTTGTGTTAAAAATAATTATTTGACTGTTCTTTTCAAAGTAAAGGAGTGACTGTATATTAGTTTAAAGAATTGCGTGATTTTTTCTTCTTCTTCTTCTTGCCATTTTGCCAATTCTTGCCAAGCGCCATCTCCTACCGGAGGTCGGCTATCATTAAGGCTATTTTAATTTTTGATGCAGCGGCACGGAACAAGGATCGTGTCCTCAATGCTGAGCCACGAAATACGTCTTCTTCCAGGTGGTCGTTTACCCTCGATTTTTCTTTGGATGATGAGTTTATGTTCGTATTTGTTATTACGCATTATATGACCAAAGTACTGGAGCTTGTGTTTTTTCACGGTATTAAAGATGGTATCTTATTCGTTCAAATTCATCTTCTCTTCGTTGTAAACAAAACTCAGTCACTAGTATATTTCAAAGTGAAGAAATCTTCGATTCTTATGGAATCCCATTAAAGCACCCCTTGTGATAACATCGGAGAAGGGTCTCGAATGCATTGTCAGCAATATGGAACAAATAAATGTCATAAATCATCCACAAATCAAGTACTTCTACGTGTGGTGAAATCAGTTTGGAATGTAAATCGAAATGCTATAGAGTCATATCTACGATATTTATTTTAATACTAACTAAGCCCGCGACTTCATCAAAAAAGACTTTCACCCATACGTTTTTGTAAACGAATACAACCTTTGTGTAGCGTCAAACGCAAAGTGCTCCGTCGCGTGACCCCCCGTATGACCACTACAATGAAAATTTATAGAACACAACACAAACTATGCCCAGCCCCATCGCACTCAAATTGTATTCCCGTTGCGCGTCACGGCTCTGTGTGATGATCACCATATCAACAAAAACATTACAACTTTTAATTTCCCGCCAGCGTTCTGTTACAGCTACGCTACGCTCATTAATTTTAGAGGAATTGGTGGGGTGAACTAAACTAAACACAACTAAACTATCAAACAAATTAATAATTTACAGTATGTATCCTGATCAATAACCTCCTTTTTTTGAAGTCGGTTAAATACTAACCTAAGTTATTCCTTGTTACATCAGCTATCTGCTGGTGAGTCCCGTCAAAATCGAAGTCGGTTAAATACTAATCTAAGTTATTCCTTGTTACATCAGCTATCTGCTAGTGAGTCCCGTCAAGATCGTAATATAAGAAATAATACTATAGGGTATAGTCGAAATTTTAACCTAGTTACACAAACATAATTAGCGGCTCGTAACTTATTCGGTGAAGTTACTTAACCGTTGCCAAGCAACCGTTTAATATCCGCTTGTATGTGTATCAAATGCACGGTAGTGTGTCCAATTTTTTTGTTTTAATTGAATAAAATGTTAAAATTAAAAACAAATTCTACACTCCGTCTCTATGTAAACTATATGCGCGGGAAATTTGACACTCCTCCACCGGCGCATTCGTAATATGGGATACAAATTTTTTGCATAAGCATCATTTTTTAAAAAACTAGCCGCGCCCTACGGTGTTACCCGCAATTAAAAACCTTCTTTTTTTTAAATAAAAGTAGCCTTATTTACTCATTATTAGATCCGCTATCTGTCATTGAAAGGTCTGTCAAACTCGGTCCAGTCGTTTCATAGATTAGACAAGCCGACATATAGACAAAAATTGTCAAAAATGTTATTATGGTATATGTGTAATGTTTGTTTGGTCTACGCAATTATTTGATATGCATGTAGTAAAAAGCGATTATTTTATTATTACAAACAGGCACTTCATTTTTTTTATTTGTATAGATAATACGAATAATTCATTATTCAGACAAAAGGACACATTTCAGAAACACTTGCGACAACAAGTTAGTTTCGACGGTGTAATTATATGGAGAAGTGTATTCTCGTTGTAAACGCGACTGTATGGTAAATTTCATCCGCTCACAGTACATTGTGGAAGACCGTAGCGGATTGACGTGCGTGTTGGAATAAAAAAATATATTGTAAAGGATTGCCAGTATAAGTTTTAGTGTACAATTTGTGTGTTTTATAACATGTTGCATTAAGTATAAAATGTCTTGCAAGTGTAGTGTTTAATTATAATTTTCAGGAAATTTACAAAAATTTAAAACACAAATTTAATGGTATTAAAAAAATATGAAAATAAGTCAAATGGATCATTAATAAAAGGTAAATTTTTATTCTTTATCAAACTTAAATACACTTTTTGTGATCACATAATATTTAGTATATCTATTTGTTTAAAAAAAAAAAAAATAAAACGAAAAAGTACCACATACATGAATAATATTACGCACATTACATGATACATAAATTATATCATATAATAAACGTAAAAATACCATTTATATATAATATGAGTAATTTACTTCTAATGCTTAAACCTAAATACACTGTTTGTGATCTTATAATAGTTCTGGTAGATCAATTTGTTTAAAAAATAGAAGAAATAAAACGAAAAAGTACCACATACATGAATAATATTACGCACATTACATGATACATAAATTATATCATATAATAAACGTAAAAATACCATTTATATATAATATGATTGATTTACTTCAAATGCTTAAACCGAAATACACTGTTTGTGATCTTATAATAGTTCTGGTAGACCTATTTGTTTAAAAAATAGAAGAAATAAAACGAAAAAGTACCACATACATGAATAATATTACACACATTACATGATACATAAATTATATCATATAATAAACGTAAAAATACCATTTATATATAATATGATTGACTTACTTCAAATGCTTAAACCGAAATACACTGTTTGTGATCATATAATAGTTCTGGTAGACCTATTTGTTTAAAAAATAGAAGAAATAAAACGAAAAAGTACCACATACATGAATAATATTACACACATTACATGATACATAAATTATATCATATAATAAACGTAAAAATACCATTTATATATAATATGATTGATTTACTTCAAATGCTTAAACCGAAATACACTGTTTGTGATCATATAATAGTTCTGGTAGATCTATTTGTTTAAAAAATAGAAGATATAAAACGAAAAAGTACCACATACATGAGTAATATTTCACACATTACATGATACATAAATTATATCATATAATAAACGTAAAAATACCATTTATATATAATATGATTAATTTACGTCAACTGCTTAAACCTAAATAGACTGTTTGTGATCATATAATAGTTTTTATATCATCTATATTTTCATAAATATTTAAACAAGATATATATATATGTATAAACATATATATATGCTATCCTTTTTGCTTTACTTGGTATGGTTTCATTGCTTAGAGAAGTAACAATAAATATATCCTTTTGAATGGCCTTCTCCAACCTCAAGGGGTTGGTTTATGTTTACTTACGTAAATAAATTCTTTGATTTATTTGCTCTGTAGTATGAAGGTACTAAACGAAACTACATATATGACAATATGTAAAGCTATTGTGTTTTTCAATTATTTATTTCATATTTATTGCAACACTGTTTTGTTATTGCTCATGTTGTATCTTATTGTGTTGGAGGAAGTAAATGGTAAAAGAAGACACTGACTCCTAAAACACAGGTCCAATGGAACCTAGCTCAGGACTTGATTGTTGAATCATTTTCTTTGGTGACCAATAAAGATTTATTAGCATTATTAACACTATAAACTAAGGTTCACAAAGACTCGATGCTTCGGCGGCATTCTCTACCATTTAACCTCCCCCCCCCCATTATTTTTTTATTTACTTTTTATACCAGTGTTATTATATGTATTTATTATAAGGCTCAGTTTAATTGACATGTGACTAATACGGTTACGGTGTTTAATAGCCCTGGGCACCGCTGAAAATCAGCGCTGTGGCAGTCTTTTTGCCTAACTTTAACGGGTTGGCAACGCACCTGGGTTTGGTAGGTAGTGGGCGGCGAGGTCCTTTGCCCCTTTCTAAATAAAAAAATAAATAAAAATAAGCTCTGCACTACGCGTATAACAACTGAAATCAATCTAAAGCACGAAATTAATATTGTATGAAAATAATATACATTCTTTAGTATCCAAGTTATTATATATTAAATTTGTGTAACCATTAAATGGCCGTAGGACTAGGCTTTCACATGTAAATCTATTGTAATTCAACATACCTAGTTATTATTAGGTAGCATAATCTAAAATCCAATTACTAGCAGCTAGACGTTATCTCGTACCACCTGGAAATTACCTCGCAAACTATAACAATTTTAAGTGATAACAAATAAACATTATATCTATTCATAATAAATATATCACCCGTGATACGGAAAACTTACTTGAAGAGTAAAGATTATTGATGCTAAAGAAATTGGGCGTATGCCCGGTGGCGGATATTTTAATAACCTGAAAAGGAAATTCAATATTTTTATCATATCATTTCTAATGTTATTCCTCTAAGGCGCTGAAGTTGAAATAGTAGGTAGCTTAAAATAGTTATTCGTTAGTGGAGAAGGGATTAACCTGCCCCGGAACGTGCTTAAGGGATCCCGGAACCCCTCGCCATGCACCGAGGAAGGGCAGGGTCCTTCCTCCCGCAATCCAGGGTATCTTATTTAACATTTTTCGTTAGTAGCTCATCCCTGTAGAAATGGGCGGGTATGAATTAGGCAATGGCATCCCCCTGTCTTTCGTAAAAGGCAACAAAAAGGGGATGTTGGGTTTACGGGCGACAAAGGTGGACCCGGGAGGAAGGCAACACGGAGTGGTCCCCTGATGCTTTAACACTGCGAGGGTGTTGGGGGAGTAACTCTTCTCCTGGAACGTGCTTCGGCTCAGTGTTGAGCACTCGTGCTCTGCATCATGCACCGGGTTTTAGCGAGTCACAATAACGTCCGCCTTCGCCCCAGAAGCTGGGGTATCTTTTGAAGATTTAAAATTTCGTCCAACGTATTAAGGCACTATTGTTGTGAGAGCTTGTTCATATAAGAATTATCTCATATATACTTATATGTTTAAGGGTTATTAATCTCTTATATGATAAGAAAACAACAATGTATAACATGATATTCTAAGAAAATCGACGAGATTACGTGTATTTCTCTAGGCAATTACTGATGGTTAACATGGTAAAAGCATTCGCAATATAGCGACGATATAAAATAAATAGACTGCTTCATTCGCCGTTCAAAATGAAATAATACATTACTCGTTTTCAACTGCTATGGAATAATATCCTTTGCTCGTGTTTGTGCCCGTTAAGTTCAGTTCAGTGCTGGCCGCGCTACAGTTGCGGACGCCTGACAATTACGTGTGCATGCGCCGTCGTCCGCCATTGTTCTTACTACCTGTCTCCAGGACTAACTTATCCAGGAACTCTCCGCTGTCGCGCGCGGTTGGGTTTGTTAATACCATCTCACTGCACATTGATATATTTTGTTGCACAGAGTCTGTGTTTATCGAAACTGCCTACAAATGCGTGGAAGGTGTTTGACTCTATATTTATATATTATTGTCAATACATCAAGCAGCTTTTTATTTGTTTTAATTTTAATATTATATATTTAACTAAGTTTTTATAACATCATATTGGTATTATCTGTAACGGTGTTATAATTTTTGTTGATTTAAATAAATAAATAAATGTTTAGGACCTTAAAATCTGGCAGTTGCCAATCGGATCAGTCGTCGTTATAAGTACTTATCTAATCTTATATTGTCATAAACTTGCCGATAGCTTAATCAACAGGAGTTCCGTTGTATATCTTCGTATCCCAGGCTAATAGCAGCAATATTAATATTTTGCCAATTGCGACCAAAACCTTTGAAACAAAATTAAAATCGATTCGTACATGACGTTGCTATGGATGCAGATGTGCAGATAACTAAATGGAAATAATAAATACAGATAACTAAAGAACCTACTTCTTTTTTTTGAAGCCGTTTAAAAACATATAAAAGCACATCAGAGGCCCACAATTACAATTCAATTTTCATTGTGCCAAAAACAATATTCTAACTTAATATCGAATTGAATTTTTGGATTATTTATTAAATGAAATGTATTGGCATATTTAGTTGTTTCGGCATCGTATTCGGCATTGCATGCGTTGATGTTGCAACAATATTAAAGTGTCAGTGGTATACCAATGATTACCGAAAGTAGCAAATATCGACAACTGTGTCGATGACATTGTACGTTGACACAATTGGTTTAGCGGCGGCCCAGTTATAGCCGTCCTGGACGTCAAATTAAAAATGTTCTGTAATCTAACGATTTTGTCGCTGCTAGTCAATTGCTATAGACTTTTACAGCTTCCTCTGATGGATAGATTCGCGAGCTAGATAAATAGATGTTCCATACGCTGCTCGTACTCGATCTACGGAGTAACGGGCTACCATGATTTTCTTCATGCCTTTCTTCTTTAGTAGTGGATGTTGTCTACTTGATAGTCACAGGGAGGTTCGGACCGCTCATGTGCATATCGTCAACTAACAATGTTACAGACTAAAAATGCTATAGAAATGCAAGCAAATAGTACATTAGACATGATGCCAATACTGGACACCGTATCAGCATATGCCGTCGCAAGGATGACGACAGCGCTGATTTTCAGTGTTGCCCAGGAATACCCAAAGTTGTACGCGCCCAACACTACATTTACATGGAATTCATACAGACAACAGATAATAAGAGTACAGTAAATATGATACATGTATAAATAATTATGAGATTAATTATTAATTAATATTATATACAATAAAATAATAGATGAACAAATTTTCATAAATCAATATAATTATATATTAAACTTATAAAGTTTATATTATATAATGAAATATTGGAAACTACAAGCCACCGACATTACGGGGATATTATCTTTTTGTAACTTTAATATCAGTTGTTTTAATTTATTTTTAAATGCGTTTACAGATTTTTAATAGGTAACGAGTAGTTTTATGCGCGGCACTATTGCGATACAAGATCACACAATAATGATAGAATGAAAATACGAACAGTACACGAGAACGCTCGTAAAGGACGAGTGGAAACTATTACGTATTTGTCTCTCGTTAAAGAATTTATATCGAGCTACATTGAGTGTGTGAACAATGGCGGAAATTTATTATCTTTGTGAACGAATTCAATGTTTTAAAATGAAATACAATCAGTGACTGCCTAGTATTTAAGAATACTTTCGAACTGAGTTAGTGTTCGAATTCCACTCGGTTTGTTCTAAGGAAATTTCGTTTTTCAGTTAATTTGCGTAACAAAGAAATCATATGGTATCTTCTTATTATATAGGATCTAATAATGTTAGCGTGAAGTAAAAACCATTGATTGGTAGCCCATTGGTCAAGTCGACTTACAATCTAACGTCGAAGACATTGAGAGTTTTCTCTTCTTCCGGTTTTTTATATGTCTGGTCCTCCGCAACTTATCCCCGTGCACACACACCATACGACACGTAACATACCGACACACACAACAAACTGAACACCTTCCAGGGGTGCTTAACTGATTCTTAAGTCATCTAAATTCACTATTCTCTTCGTGATATACTTTCCATTTTGACATTTAATACAATTCCTGCCTTCTTAATAATAATAAGTTTGAAGCGTCAATAGCCTAATGGTTTAGGGTACGGTCTGCGAATCGTAAGGTCGTGGGTTCGAATCCACCATTCGACTATTGTCCTCCAACCATGTCCTAGCACAAGCTTAAGCTTAGTTGGAATAGTTAACAAGATTGTTAGTAATATTTCTGAAAAAAAAAGAAATATTGCTAGCTTTCTTTAAAAAAAATATTACCACTTTTAATTAGGAGCCATTTTAATATTTATGATTGTGATCATATTTGAAATTGATTTGATATTGATGATTTACTGATTCTGACTTATGGAAGGATCTTCTGAGATAGATACAGGTAGACTACATCTAGGTCAGGAGACAGAACTCCTGTATATTGTAATATATATGCTTGTATATTAATAAAAGTTATTATTATTATGTTATTGTTGTTTTTCTCTTTGTTCTTTATTATTTTTTGTATATTGTTATGTTATGTATCTTTATATACAAAGGATTAACGTTATTACGCACCGACGCGCCTCCTTTTTGTTTTTCCAAATTATCATAGACACAGAAACGACATAGAAACAGAACCTTACCAAACTCTCATCAAACTACTCTAGTACTGGTGAAATACATACTTTTCAATAAAACATGAAATATCGAAATCGGTTGGCGTTGTAATTATTCGTCTACTTATCTCACACACACTTAAAACAAATTTAAGACTTATATGGATTTCTCATGGCCGCCACTGTCATAATTGGACCAAATTGATATGAGACCACACAAAATGGACCAGTTTTCAAATAAAAAAAAGAATCATCAAAATGGATTGACCCAGTCGTAAGTTATGAGGTAACAAATTAAGAAAAAAACTTACAGACGAATTGAGAACCTCCTCCTTGTCTTTTAGTCGATTGTAAGACAAATATTTTCATACCTAATTTACGTATTCATTGCGGGGACTCTTAATACGGATCTTCTTCAGTACTAATAAGCCCGTATACTCGATATAAGGACTTCTCGAGAGCCCATTACGGTCGCTGTTGGATGAAATATGACTACTTGATTCCGGTCACAGCATTCCCTTTCAAGTCACGCTTTACTATTATCGCACAATCCTTTTATCGTATCGTTCAGAGTCACACTAAGCAAATTCCTTAAGGTACTCATATCTAAGACATCTATTTAAGTAACAAATACAATTTTTCCACCGGGGAGTATTTATTTACGATGCTAATGGTTTAGGTTCAAGCCACTGAACCAAAGCACATCCCAGGTGGGGAGTTCCTTAATCACCCACGCTGTGCTATGGAAAGACGGGCCCACTCTGTTGCCTTCCTCCCGGGTCCACTTTTAATATGAATAGAGCCCTCACCAATGCCGCCCAATGAATGACAGTGAATCCATTGGCCCCTTTTAATCGCCTTTTACAAAAGCTTTTTTTTTGTTGCCGGGGGGGAAATGTGGGATTTTTACCCAATAAAACCCCACCGGTGGACCTTCCTCGGTGCATGGTGAGGGGCTCCGCGATCTCCAGAGGAACGCACCAATGCCCCTCTGCACTGTGCTCTGTGCACTCTTGGGAGAACATCCGGAGGGGGGGGGAGGGTTAACTCCCCCTGTGCAGCCCATAGCAGTGCAAGCAACACGGGCCAGCCGATGTAGCCTTCTTCCCGGGGCCACTTTGGCGGACGACAAAAGCCACCCTTGTCGTCCAGTGAGCCCGAAGCTCCTTTTAGTCGCAGGCAGGGAATAAATATCTTATTCTATGGGCCCAGAACTACAGGGCTGAACTACACGAACTGAGCCAACCCTTTTTCGGCACAAACTAATTTTTGTTAATTTTTTTAAAATATTTGTTTTGATTTCCTCTTTTCCGGTGTCAAAGTTCTATAGATATATTTAGTGCCTTGACTTGAATACATTCATTTTATTAAATTTTAAAATTTAAAAAAATCATATATTTAAAGTCAGCCTTCGTATGCGTCTCGATGTAATGTTCTGATTCTCTTTACTCCCAGAGGAATAATGCACTGCAATCCGTATCAAATGCGTTCTAATAACGTAACTTTGTACAAATCAAAGTTGTTAGTTGGACTTCAGCAATATATGTTCATATTCATATTCTAATAACGATGAAGAGATCCAACGACGTGTAAATATAACCTGGAAAAAGTTTTGGTCATTGAAAGAAATCCTGAAAGGGGACTATTCTATAAGCATGAAAAGAACTGTAATTGAGACCTGCCTACTGCCTTGTTTGTTGTATGCGTGCCAAACTTGGACTTTCACAGCTAAAGCTAAGCGGAAGTTAATAACAACGCAACGTGCAATGGAAAGGAGCATACTAAATATCAGGAAATCACAAAAATTAGAAGCGAAAATATAAAGCAGAAAACAAAAATAACTGATGCTCTTACCCAGGCGCTGAAATTGAAGTGGCAGTGGGCGGGTCACATATCACGGTTTTCCGACTCTCGGTGGACAATTACAGCGACAAGATGGAAGGGGCCAGAGGGAATAAGAAATGTTAGCAGACCACTCAAACGGTGGGCTGATGATATTACCGAATCAACATAGGCAGGAATAGAAGTGCCTAGAAAAAGATGGAGGAGGCCTTCACCCAAAAAGGGGTCCATATCTGCACCAGTACAACTAACACTACTAATATATAATATAAGTTAAATACTTTTTAATTTTGTAGATGTTTTTATTATATTATCACTTGGAATTTGTAGATATGGAGAAAAATAAAAGGCTTTATTAATTTATGTTGATTCAAATTGTTCGGTGTGAAATGAAATACACTTTGAAATTATTGTACACTTTAAAATTTCCTTATTGCTTTAATAGTTAACGTTAGCACCAGGAACTGTGAGTCAAAAATGAGGATAAATGGCGAATTTAAAAGTTACTGACGTCAATTTCTGAAGATTCATTAGAATTATAGAGCTTCTAGATACATACTTTTGATAGATAGAGAGCTTAGACCACACAGCTGAAGTGAAACTTTAGAGCTCTATCTGTATGTATGTACATATGTATAATAAATACAGGATTGTTCAGGAGAGAGAGAAAATGTGATGACTATTAGTCTGGCCTTGCACTGTGTCTTCGACATAGGAAACGTAACTGGCGATGCGAGAAATATAGAAAGAAAATGTGTGCTTGCACATTCCCCTCCTGCCCCCTTTTAATTTATCTCCCTCTCAACTTCCGTTCGCCTCGCCTGATCACACTTTTCGTTACGCACGCGCCATCGATTTCTACACCGGATTGTACCAATGAAAATGTGTTTTTCAGTTTGTTTCATAGAAACATAATTTGCTATTATTTGTGCCCAGTTGATGATTTCAACCTCTCTCATTTAGACCTAATAAGCTAAGGGCAAGCTTAATTACAACTGTTATACCTACACACTTAGGGTTAGATGTAAGTGTATGTTTGTGTTAGCTTATTTTATTCTTACTTTACCTAAAGTCTAAGCTTGAAGTATTCACTCTTATCTTTAAGACACACATGAAAATCACAGAGAACGACAAAACATGAAATATTAATCTAAATCTTTTATGTACGCTAATGCGGATCAGAGCCATTTTCCGTATCTTTGAGACGTCTTTTAACAAAAGGTTGATATTCGAGATAATCACGGGATTTAATCGGGTTTAAATTTATAAATAGGTATACGCCTTTATTTTCCTAATGTTAAGGCTTCCTTTGTTATAAATGATGGAAGCGCAGTGTTGTCTACCCCTTTTTAACGATTGTTAATGTTATGTCAATGTTTGGACTGACTACCTTTTTACGCCGGTGAATTACGAAGCCACGGGGGTTATTGTTTTTATTTATGAATGGATTCCAAGATGCTTTTTTTTGACGAACTACACAGATTGGCTGGAGAAGCTGGCCTTGACTGCTTCACCGGATTGTGAGGTGGCATAGCTCTTAAGTCGCTTATCCTGAACCTCTATATGTTATGTATACTTACTTCAATTGCTTTCGAATGTCCCTAGCGTGTGGAATAGCAACCGCACCAACCGAGGTTACCCCTAACGCTGCGCCACCTTTCAATCCGGTGAAACAGTCACAGTCAGCTTCTCTGTTCAATTATTCTACACTTTAAAATTTCCTTATTGCGAATTTAAAAGTTAATGACGTCAATTTCTCAAGATTCATTAGAATTATTAGCTTCTAGATACATAGATATAGCTTTTGATAGATAGAGAGCTTAGACCACACAGCTGAAGTGAAACTTTAGAGCTCTATCTGTATGTATGTACATATGTATAATAAATACAGGATTGTTCAGGAGAGAGAGAAAAAAATGACAGTATGATCTTCAAAATGTTATTATATTTATCATCACAAATGCGATACACAAGCTTATCGTAAGGTTTTAATTTGTGTTATATACAAGGTAGACTACACTATCATAAGTAGTATGTGAAAGATACTCACGTGGACTTCACCCATCCCCTGTCATATTTGGGCCTAATAAAGAAGTGGCTTATACCGTTGTTATTCTATTGTTAGTTGCAAAAACTGTGGAAAGAGGACATGTATTTGTCATAAGCGGAGACAAATACAACAATCACTGTATTTGTAGGAGAGACAGATGAGCAATAAGCAGAAATGATGTAAGAAATTAATAGTATGATAACGCAGATGAGACACAAGAGGCAACACCTCATCTATCGGTTATACGGCCCTACCACTGTTGGAATCTCTACCCACCTCTGTTAAACATAAAAGACTATATCAGTACGTATGTATAAAATAAAGAATTTTATCGTTATTACATTGTTTGAGATATTTGAATGTTTCTTTTAATTTCAACAAGTTGTACAAATAATCGCTGTGTAGTGACAATGTTTACGAATGAATCACTTATTTCCATTCTTTCTATATTATTGTACAGTTTGATCAAGGGAATAATAAACGACGGAGTATTTTTGTAACCACTATATAGCTTGTAATAATTATTTTTGAAATCTACGAAACAAAAAGGTTGCTGTTTCACGGATAATGTAAGGGACATTCTAAAGCTAAAATTCGCCACCAACAAACACGTATTACAGGGATTTCGTTGTAACTTTTATACAATCTATTATCAACAGTTGGGTTTATTTATGTAATTTTTACAGAAAGAAGTATACTGTTAACATCATTTAAGACATTTTTATTATCAAATATAACTAACCCACGAACCATTTCCCACTACCCTATAATCAATCTGTTGTTTGTATTGAAATTGATCGTAAAACTATCATTGCATTTGTTCATTTCGTCGCCGCTAGCAATGTTACTTGCATATCAATGCAGTTAATGTGTTAAGTGGCACAAATCTCACCTAACACATTCACTGCATTAGAAAAAATAACAAATACTATCCGGCAAGAAATGTAAGGCCTACCATTTTGGCCTAAAAATAACATCGATCGTGTATTCAAAACATTGCTACACTATAAGAATGAACCTCGTGAATACTCGTTTTCATAAGTTAACAATATTCTTCTTCTTATTATTATTAAAGTGCCTCACCGACTAGCGAAGGTTGGCAGTCAGTTCGCCATATCTCTTCCTGTCTCTTGCGAGGCGAAACAGTTGGGCGGCACTCGCTATTAACGATATTACCAGACAGATAACGCGAAACAACGCTCATTCAAAAAATCGGCGATGTAAGGACTACTACAAAATGAACGGACCCTCACTCGGATCAGAGTGGAATTTAGAATTAGAGAATTTAGAATATCTATAATCAGTACATTACGTCTTATTTTTCAGATAATCAAGATCCGCAAGATTATAGAATTTCTTATTTAACCTAAAAAGAACATGCAGAACAATGCAGTTAATATCACTTATGAAGAAGCGTCTACAATAGAGCACTTTACCGTATGGTCAATACAACAATGCTTGGACGCTCAACTTATAAATAAGTCTGAAGATTTACCTAACGTTGTACATATATTGAATAACGCGCACATTATATGCTTAGAACATGCTCCTACACTAACGAGTATCACAATCATGAAAGCGAGTGTACTCTCTGTATTGGCTATGTTATCACTTTTTGGAAATTTCGCAACTCTAATCAGCATTAAAAAGGGAAATCATAAAAGTGGACGGACGAGACCGTCCTGTACTGCCATCTATCGTTTAATCTTTCAACTGAGTATGGCGGATTTGTTTGTAACAGTTTTTTGTTTAGCTGGGGAAGCCGCATGGTCTATATCAGTACAATGGTATGCGGGGAATATAGCATGTAAATTGTTTAAATTCTTTCAAATGTTCGCGCTATATCTGAGCACATTTATCTTGGTCCTTATTGGCGTGGACCGGTGGTTAGCTGTCAAGTATCCAATGAAGAGTTTGGCGACTGCGTCACGTAGTTCACGACTGGTTACTATAGCTTGGATCCTGAGTGTTGTACTTAGTGTACCCCAGGTAAGTTTATTTTCTTTTATACTATCGTAACTTACATCAGATGCGAGATTTGTTGAAAATAAATTACAATCCATTCTGTGGATAGTTTACTATCATGTCGTTTATAGTTATCCCGATCCCCGGTGCCGGCACCAATGAAATTTGTTGTTGCAATTTTATGTGCTGATTTACCACGCGCTCGGCGTCGTGGGTGAACATCATGAGGAAACCTACATGTATTAGAAAATTTTCTAAGGCTTTACATGTCTGCCAATCCGCACTAAGGCCTCGTGATGGATAATGCTCTTATACTCTCTTAACCTATATACATAAAGACTGATAGAATAGAAGATATATACATAAAGACTGTCACTTTTACTTTTTAACTGTAAATACAATGGACTGACAAATGGCAACTTATAATTGTCTAAACCAGTCTAAAAGTTATCTTAATTATTTTATGCGAGATAAAACAATCATACAGCTCGGTACAGGAGTATGAATTTATGCAGTGGCGGATTTGCAGTCTTGGCCGCCCTAGGCCCCGGGCCATGTAGTAAGTACCAGCCAGAGTTATTTCTTGTAGTCATTAGTGAATTTTTTGGCACAATTGCCCAGCCTTAGGGCAAATCCGCCACTGAGTTTATGAATATGTGCAAGTAAATGTGTGATAATAAATGTGCTTCTACTAAGCGTAAGCATTTAAGTGTTTTAAGAGTGCAAAGAGCTTTTTGTCCAATGACTTATCAAAAGATTATAAAAAGTCAATTTGATTGTATCAACACATCAACTATACCCGCACTTTTCGTCAATTTCTTTTAAACACAAACCCTGTCCCAACAATAACAAACACAAAAACAATCATCCAATTCGGTGCAGTAGTTCTGAAGATAAGCAATATACTGAAAAACATTGCATTTTGGAGAGTGTGCTCAGGAACTACATGATCTAATTCCCCCATCCCCTTCCACCATCGGACTTCTAGACGCACTGCGGGATTTCATCCTTTTGTTGTGAACATCCCTCAAACCCGAACGAAGCGATTTGCTTCGTCTTTCATTCTTCGTACAGCAAAGGACTGGAATAGTTTGCCCGCGTCTGTCTTTCCTTCCGATTACAATGTGGGTATTTTCAAGAGTAGAGTGTAGGCATTTACTAAGCTAGTGCGCCGCATTTCCACTTAACATCAGGTGGGATCGTAGTCAAGCACTTGCTTAGAAATTACAAAAAAAAACATTCATTTTATATATAAAAATGATATGATAAGATATTTGTGAGTTTTATTCTTTTTTTCTGAGTATCTCACGTTTATTCATAATAAGTCGTCTATTATTGGACCCTGTTTCGACCTTTCAGTTATCTATTCAACGTTATTGTTTGTCTGAAATGATACTGCTATTTATAGTTTGTATACTTCTATTATCTGGCGGCCTACGCACTTATGTCGTCTACATTCGGCTGAATAGACAGTAGTAATCAATAGATCGTAAGGAAATTGACGTGTGAATAATGCACAATTCCGTAATAACGTAACACTGTAGAGGAAACTTTTATGAGTTAGCTTAGTATAAATTGTGGGTGTCGATGTGATCATAAAAAGATCTATAAACCTAATCAAAGAATCATATAAATCAGAAATTTCTATCTTATTTTCCAAAAATCGTTAAAGCTGAATTATTTATTTTCAGGCTGTAATATTTCGAGTGGCTCGAGGACCTTTTGTTGAGGAATTTTATCAATGCGTCACACACGGATTCTATACGGAACCATGGCAAGAGCAAACCTATACAACGCTCTCATTTATGTTTATGTTTGTCATACCATTAATAATACTGATCTCCACTTACGTTTCTACTGTGAGGACCATCGCGAGTAAGTAGTAGTAGTAGTCTTCTTTCCAATTGGTATTTTCTGTGCATAATTTATAAATGGCTTCTACGAAATATTTTTGGTAATATTGAGTATACTGAAAGGCACGCCATTGGGCACGAGTCTATTTTCTGTGTATAGTTTCTCTATTTAAAATGCTAATCTCTTCATATCATTCCACACTGGTAGATGAAAACCGCACTCGATTAAAGCGATGACTGTTTATTGATTCAATTTCAAATTCCGCCGTATGCTGTTATACAATTCATTACTGCATATTCTTCATTATTGAAATATAGGGTATATTTAATACATCTCTTCACAATTTTATTAAATATTATCATGACTCCTTTTCAACGATCAATCACCTGTGTACAGGTACTCCGATCCACGGACCGGTGGAGTACGTCACTTGTACATGACTATAGTTCTTCAGAGATCTGGTCCAATCACCGTCATTAGCATTCTTCGTGCAATGTGAACGGACAGACGTAGGGTGTTTTTCATATTAAGCTCTTTAAGCATCAACAAGTTTGCTGAAACAATCCTTAACAAGCGGTGCCAACACCACATCTGTACTGACATAGCCTCTCTTAAAATTGAGTTATAGCTTTTGAAATACATTTCTGTGCCTCTTACAATTAGCTTAGCGCCAAGGGCTTTCCTCTAGGTAAGGTCGTATTCTGATTTGAGACTGTCCGAAAAAGCCGAAACACGGCTTTGTCAATTCAAATAGATTATAAGATATTCATGAGCTATAAAGCTTTATTGCAACTTCGAAGTTAGAGTGAGAAGTTAAAGTGTTGACACTGGGAGAAGCATTGGCACAGAAGAAGCAACGTTCCTATTGGGAAAAATCAGCATGTGAAGCGCCGGAAACGCTGCCTCATAAGGGTACGGGTAAGGGTCGGGAACCCGCGGCAAAATAACTAATAATTATTTTAATGATTGCAGGCAGCAAGAGAGTATTCGAAATCGAATACAAGAGACAGGAGGATTATTCGGCAATAGATGTAAACAGAAGGAGGCTCATTGACCGAGCAAAGATGAAGTCGTTGCGTATGTCGGTTGTTATCGTAACTGCGTTTGTGATTTGGTGGACGCCCTATTATGTAATGATGATAATCTTCACATTCTGGAATCCCGAGAAAAGCGTAAGTCTATATAATTTCTCATAGAAAAATGCTGTAACCTTTGCGCCTGGTTACCTGGTTTACCACAACCAATAACCCACGTCCGCGTCCACCTTTCAAAATTATTAGCGTAGATTAAATAAAAAAGACATTTTTATAATATTTTAATTTTAAATGAGAGACAATCTAGTGGTGATATAAATTATTTTGACATTACTTTTCACTCAATATTTTATTTTAAGGATATTTAATTGTCTATCATGCACAATTTATTTCAGTTATCTAGCCTCTTTATCTTCCGAGATATACAAACTTTCATAACCGACCCTTTATTTGTGCTCACGAGTGTAGTAAAATAACACAAGTAGATTTAGAAACAATATTCCTAAATAAAACCTCAATAGCAGCTAGTCTAGGTCGCAACGGATCCGTTGGATGTTAGCAAACTCGTTCACAATGTTAAAGTGCGATGTTTTGAACATTCATTTATACAACATAATTCAGCGACAGGTCTTGATCGGCAGTCGCCTCCTTCTGCGAGACAGTCATGTCCCAGAAGGAGGCCGACGAGCGGGTCAGGAGGGAGCCGTAGGGCTCCTCCTCCGCAGGCGACGAGTCGGGGTGCGCAGGGGCGTTTCAAACGCCTCCTCTCGCTGCCCCGTAATCCGAAGCGGGGCCAGGATGGGAACCTGGCCCCAGCATGCTTCGGCGTCGTCGGGACTTCTCTGAGTGCCGGAGGAGTCCCCTCGAGGGTGAAGTCCGGTCTTGCCGAGACCGGCCGGTCGTTGGGGTGTCCTGTCGCTGACAGATCCGGGACACCCGGCTCATAACGGCTGATGGCATTCGCGGAAGGTTTAGTGGGTAGGGGCTGCCCAGGCCGAGTCTCACACATCCTTCCAGGCCCACCCAGGGTACCGGAGGATGGTCTATAAAAAGATTCGCCCGCGTGAACAAAAAAAAAGGTCGCAACGGATCCGTTGGATGTTAGCAAACTCGTTCACAATGTTAAAGTGCGATGTTTTGAACATTCATTTATACAACATAATTCAAGAATAACAATGTGCTTTGTTATTTTCAACCGGCTTCAAAATGTTCTCTTTTATTATATTTTTTTTTATTTCAAGCTAGTGCTTCCCGTGTCCGTCCTATTTATATTAATATGGTCTAATTTAAGCAATGGGATCCATGAGAAATGATGACGAATAACTCAATGTCACGCCAACCGATTTCGATTATTATTTTTTTATTGGAAAAGATGCACTTCGAGAGTAGTTTGATCAGAATTTGGTGAACCTTTAACGTAATTTGTTTAACGTTTGATTCTATTTGAAGTCGGTTTTTGATCGTTAATATACATGTACTAAAAATTTGATGAAATTCATATGTTATAATTCTTGTAAAACATTTATCCCCAACACATATTAAAATGCCTCTTCTGGAAGATTATTAAAGCTAGATTTTATTATCAACGAACGCCCACAATACTAGATAACGAGAGACGAGTTGACGAGAGCATTTCTTTCTTTTATCACTTCGACCCCTGTTTGTTAAATGCTTTAATTACGATTCAACATTAAAATTATCTCAGTCCAATGTAATTTATTTAGCTTATAAAATAAAGCTATAAAGCTTCTTCTCATCGCTCTCTCATCTCTGAGGATCATGACTCCTTTTTCAACGATCAATCACCTGTGTACAGGTACTCCGATCCATGGACCGGTGGAGTACGTCACTTGTACATGACTACAGTTCTTCAGAGATCTGGTCCAATCACCGTCATTAGCATTCTTCGTGCAATGTGAACGGACAGACGTAGGGAGTTTTTTTATTTTTAACTCTGTAAGCATCAACAAGTTTGCTGAAACAATCCTTAACACCAAATCTGAACACATAAAGCCATTCTTAAAATTGCCTAGGTCAGCACCTTATCGTAATAGATGATGATCGGAATAGATTTGAGACTGTCCGAAAAAGCCGAAACACGGCTTGGTCAATTCAAATAGATTATAAGATATTCATGAGCTATAAATAGCTCTAATGCAACTTCGAAGTTAGAGCGAGAAGTAAAAGTGTTGACACGGGGAGAAGCGTTGGCACAGAAGAAGCAACGTTCCTATTGGGAAAAATCAGCATGTATACGCGAATAACTTTGCCTCATAACCCTCTGTCACCGGGCAGTGGTCGGGAACCCGCGGCAAAAAAACTAATAATTATTTTAATGATTGCAGGCAGCAAGAGAGTATTCGAAATCGAATACAAGAGACAAGAGGATTATTCGGCTATAGATGTAAACAGACGGAGGCTCATTGACCGAGCAAAGATGAAGTCGTTGCGTATGTCGGTTGTTATTGTAACTGCGTTTGTGATTTGGTGGACGCCCTATTATGTAATGATGATAATCTTCACATTCTGGAATCCCGAGAAAAGCGTAAGTCTATATAATTTCTCATAGAAAAATGCTGTAACCTTTGCACCTGGTTACCTGGTTTACCACAACTAATAACCCACGTCCGCGTCCACCTTTCAAAAATTATTAGCGTAGATTAAATAAAAAAAGACATTTTTTATAATATTTTCATATTGATTAATAACAGAAATAAATCAGAGACAATCTAGTGGTGACATAAATTATATTGACATTACTTTTCACTTAACAAATCATATCATAAGAAAATTTTTGTCAATATCAATTTATTTAGAGGTTCAGGCTATGCCACCTCTCAATCCGGTGAAGCAGTCAAGACCACCTTCTCTGGCCAATCTGTGTAGTTCGTCATAGAAAAAAAATATTTATAAGTATACCGTGAGCAAGTCATCAAATGTATGTATGTGAGAGAGACACAAACACGTAATAGTGAGTGAATGAATGTGTGCGTAAGAGATTATAATAAAATTGGATTTTACATTAATTTGGAACGCAATAGTGCGGCTGTAGCCTCGTAATCCCAATTTTTTTTTAATTACTATACCTCAGTGTTAAATACAGTCTATACAGTCGTGCCAGTTTGAAATGTGAATGTTAAATTTCCTATTTGCTTCAATAAATAAATTGAGTTTGATAGCTCTTGAAAGTGGTAACTGGCGTAAGATTTATTAATCGCGTAATTTTCGCGTTTTTTTTTTAAAAAAGAAAGCTGTCAATATTTGTTTTTTTTTTCATAAATATTACTAATATTCTTGTTAACCATTCCAACTAAGCTTAAGCTTGTGCTAGGAGATGGTTCACGTCAATGATCGAATGGTGGATTCGAGCCCACTACCTTACGAATGGCAATACCCTAAACCATTAGGCTATTGATGCTTCTTAAATAAGAGAAGTTAGTATGGCTTTCATAAGTTAATTTGCGAAGGTAATCATGGCCTAAATGTCTGTCTTTCTTTTTATAAATTAAAGGTTACTTAAAAAAAATAGCGTTATTAATGTTTACTTATTTTGCATTGAATTAAAATATCCAACAGAGCTTTTTCTGTTATACAAATAACGTCTGGTGTATCAGTGCGGGCATCCCAACTGGTTTTAGTAGTGTTTGCGAGCGTCTAGATCACCTAAGATCTGCTATTTGCCAATGAATTTACACTATGAAACCAACGTCAATTAAATTACCATTGTGCCAAAAACCGTAATCTACCTATACATATTGATTGAAATTTATAGGCATATTTGAAAGACGTGATAAATACAACAATTGAAACCATATTATACAGTGGCAGGCTATTGGAAAACCGTAACTATTTGATTGAATTTTTTTCCACTTTGTTATGATAAATGGGTGTTTCAAACAAACGAATCAACAATCCTTCATTGTCCACAGTTGGGTGAAGATCTACTATCAGGGATTTTCTTCTTCGGAATGTCAAACAGTCTAGTTAATCCTGTTATCTATGGAGCTTTTCATTTATGGCCAAGGAAGAAACGTTCCCGTCAAAGTGATAAGTACGTTATGAAAGTAAGATTTCTTTTTATAAATATATCCAAACGACGTTTACATGTTATATATTATCGTAAGCGTCATAATAGGTTGTCAAATATCTCCCTTCCGCCTTTTTGTCTTTTGAATTTCGCGGCTATGTACAAAGCGCTACAGAGCTCGTATCTAGCAATACTATACATAATTTGAAAGGTCTTGACATAACCTACAAAACGACGCTATGCATAATTAGTTTGGATATTGCGTTCAACAGTTATAGACGTGTAAACATGGAGTTCACTAACGCCGAAATTCGCGGCTTGGCCACTGTTTGGGACGATACACCGGCCTTCGACCACGACCGTTTTCGCTTGATATTGTCGTATGTGATCCATTTTTCGTCGCCAGTCACTTATTGACAACCATTATTTGTATAGGCGTAAGTATATTTTCACACAGAAAAATACTTCAACGACATGCTAATACAGTCCAAACCGAAGTTCGTTCCCGGACTTAGCGTCGAATTGTTACCACTAAAAGACAGCACTAAAAGACAGCACTTAAAAACCTGTGAAACTGTAGAAGCCTGATTGATAAGCGTAGTTCATATAAAAACAGAATACATTAATCATTTAAGACTAAGATTTTAGACTAAAAACAAGTATATTTAGGAGTAAATACCAAAACCGACTTCAAATCGAATTAAACGTCAAACGTTTTTACCCGCGGACGCCATCTTTGTTTTAGTGGGAATTATAGTCTAGAATTAATCAAAACCTTTTTTTTTTTTGTTTACGGGGAGGAAATCTTCAGAAAGATACCTCGCCTTCTGGGGGGAAGGCGGCGGTTATGTGGGGATCTTACCCACTAAAACCTCCCCGGTGACCCTTTCCTCGGTGCATGACGAGGGGCTCCGGGATCTCACGTGGAACGCACCGGAGCCCCTCTGCACTGTGCTCAAGGAGAGCACGTCCCGGGGGGAGGTTACTCCCTCCTCCCCTGTACCCTCGCAGCGCAAGGCGACACGGGGACACGTCGCCTTGTACGACAGGCAGGGGATACCGTAGTCTTATTCTTGAGAGCCCAGAACTACAGGGCTGAAAATTAATCAAAACCTAACCAAACTCTCACTACCTTTGAAGTACATCCTGAACAAGAAAAATGAATTATTTATTTTTAATAATAATAGTTTTTTATTTCACTTTCACAAAGCTTACATATTGAATTAGATTATCGACAACACTTTATTTCAGTCTTCTTTGTGATAGACTGGTATCTGTATAAGGATGCCCTGTCAGACAGATTACCAGGCCCTCTGCCGCGTGCATTACTTATCTCTAATTAAATGATTAAATAAATATATTTTATTATATAGATGAGTGCAGAAAAAACAGAACAATTTGTACGAATAGCTGGTCTTAAAATATGGTTTTTGCCAAATAATATTGTAAGATCTTTTTACTGTAGCTAGTGAAGGTAGTACTAGTTAGGTAGACTGTAGTTAGGAACAAATTTAGTAAATTGTACGATACAAATACATTGAAATCGAATTAAACGTCAAACGTTTTTACCCGCGGACGCCATCTTTGTTTTAGTGGGAATTATAGTCTAGAATTAATCAAAACCTTTTTTTTTTTTTTTTTTTTTTTTTTTTTTTTTTTTTTTTTTTTTTTTTTTTTTTTTTTTTTTTTTTTTTTTTTTTTTTTTTTTTTTTTTTTTTTTTTTTTTTTTTTTTTTTTTTTTTTTTTTTTTTTTTTTTTTTTTTTTTTTTTTTTTTTTTTTTTTTTTTTTTTTTTTTTTTTTTTTTTTTTTTTTTTTTTTTTTTTTTTTTTTTTTTTTTTTTTTTTTTTTTTTTTTTTTTTTTTTTTTTTTTTTTTTTTTTTTTTTTTTTTTTTTTTTTTTTTTTTTTTTTTTTTTTTTTTTTTTTTTTTTTTTTTTTTTTTTTTTTTTTTTTTTTTTTTTTTTTTTTTTTTTTTTTTTTTTTTTTTTTTTTTTTTTTTTTTTTTTTTTTTTTTTTTTTTTTTTTTTTTTTTTTTTTTTTTTTTTTTTTTTTTTTTTTTTTTTTTTTTTTTTTTTTTTTTTTTTTTTTTTTTTTTTTTTTTTTTTTTTTTTTTTTTTTTTTTTTTTTTTTTTTTTTTTTTTTTTTTTTTTTTTTTTTTTTTTTTTTTTTTTTTTTTTTTTTTTTTTTTTTTTTTTTTTTTTTTTTTTTTTTTTTTTTTTTTTTTTTTTTTTTTTTTTTTTTTTTTTTTTTTTTTTTTTTTTTTTTTTTTTTTTTTTTTTTTTTTTTTTTTTTTTTTTTTTTTTTTTTTTTTTTTTTTTTTTTTTTTTTTTTTTTTTTTTTTTTTTTTTTTTTTTTTTTTTTTTTTTTTTTTTTTTTTTTTTTTTTTTTTTTTTTTTTTTTTTTTTTTTTTTTTTTTTTTTTTTTTTTTTTTTTTTTTTTTTTTTTTTTTTTTTTTTTTTTTTTTTTTTTTTTTTTTTTTTTTTTTTTTTTTTTTTTTTTTTTTTTTTTTTTTTTTTTTTTTTTTTTTTTTTTTTTTTTTTTTTTTTTTTTTTTTTTTTTTTTTTTTTTTTTTTTTTTTTTTTTTTTTTTTTTTTTTTTTTTTTTTTTTTTTTTTTTTTTTTTTTTTTTTTTTTTTTTTTTTTTTTTTTTTTTTTTTTTTTTTTTTTTTTTTTTTTTTTTTTTTTTTTTTTTTTTTTTTTTTTTTTTTTTTTTTTTTTTTTTTTTTTTTTTTTTTTTTTTTTTTTTTTTTTTTTTTTTTTTTTTTTTTTTTTTTTTTTTTTTTTTTTTTTTTTTTTTTTTTTTTTTTTTTTTTTTTTTTTTTTTTTTTTTTTTTTTTTTTTTTTTTTTTTTTTTTTTTTTTTTTTTTTTTTTTTTTTTTTTTTTTTTTTTTTTTTTTTTTTTTTTTTTTTTTTTTTTTTTTTTTTTTTTTTTTTTTTTTTTTTTTTTTTTTTTTTTTTTTTTTTTTTTTTTTTTTTTTTTTTTTTTTTTTTTTTTTTTTTTTTTTTTTTTTTTTTTTTTTTTTTTTTTTTTTTTTTTTTTTTTTTTTTTTTTTTTTTTTTTTTTTTTTTTTTTTTTTTTTTTTTTTTTTTTTTTTTTTTTTTTTTTTTTTTTTTTTTTTTTTTTTTTTTTTTTTTTTTTTTTTTTTTTTTTTTTTTTTTTTTTTTTTTTTTTTTTTTTTTTTTTTTTTTTTTTTTTTTTTTTTTTTTTTTTTTTTTTTTTTTTTTTTTTTTTTTTTTTTTTTTTTTTTTTTTTTTTTTTTTTTTTTTTTTTTTTTTTTTTTTTTTTTTTTTTTTTTTTTTTTTTTTTTTTTTTTTTTTTTTTTTTTTTTTTTTTTTTTTTTTTTTTTTTTTTTTTTTTTTTTTTTTTTTTTTTTTTTTTTTTTTTTTTTTTTTTTTTTTTTTTTTTTTTTTTTTTTTTTTTTTTTTTTTTTTTTTTTTTTTTTTTTTTTTTGGATCAAATGGGGCCATATGGAAAGCGCCAGCTTTCACGTAATAAATCATCAAAATCGGTTCACTAAAAAGTTATGAACATAAAAAAATACAGGACGAATCGAGAACCTCATCCTTTTTTGAAGTCGGTTGAAATCAGAGAGAATCTCGTGGCTAAGGGTTCGATTTTACAATCTTATCGCCGGGAGGATGGTGACGGGATAGGGACACAAAGTTTCTGAGATTTGTATATCTCAGCTAGATAGCCAGTAGTTATCACTTCGATTTTTGCTTCGAAAAATCACCTTAATGTTTGTTTGTAATAGGTTGGCAAATATCTCCCTTCCGCCTTTTTGTCTTTTGAATTTCGCGGCTATGTACAAAGCGCTACAGAGCTCGTATCTAGCAATACTATACATAATTTTGAAAGGTCTTGACATAACCTACAAAACGACGCTATGCATAATTAGTTTGGATATTGCTTTCAACAGTTATAGATGTGTAAACATGTAGTTCACTAACGCCGAGATTCGCGCTATTTTAAAGTTTTCCTTCGTTAAAGGCAAATCCGCTAGAGAAACGTTCCGTGAGATTAGTGGTGTTTTGGGGGATGGTACTCTATCACTTCGAACCACGGAGGAATGGTTTCGACGATTTAGAGCCGGTGAAAACGACACCATGGATAAGCCAGCCGGCGGAAGACCTGTGACGACAAATACCGATCAAATCATGGACTACATCGAGTTAGACCGGCATGTGGCATCTTGTGACGTTATAACCATCTGCAGAAGGCTGGATACAAAAAAAAGCTTGTTTAAAAAGTACAAAAAAATACAAAAAAAAATACAAAAAAAATGTTTGGGTGCCGCATGACACAAAAGGCGGAAGGGAGATATTTGACAACCAATATTTTCTGTTATTATTGATGGTAATAAGACCGATAAAACTGTTCCCGCAACTTGGTAACGAGTTCTTGTGTATATATAATCTGAATCACGGAAACGGCTTCAACGACTTTCACGAAATTTAGTACGTAGGGTGTGTGACAATTATATTGACATACATTACTAACTTTACACTAAACAAAACATATCATAGGAAATTTTTGTCAATACCAATATTATAAATATACCGTGAAAGAGTAATCAAATGTATGTATGTGAGAGAGATCGTACACACACGTAGAAGTGAGTAAATGAATGAGTGTGTATGTAGGAGATTATAATAAAATGTAATAAAATTGCATGTTACACTAATTTGGATCGTAATAGTGCCGCTGTAGTATCGTAATTTTGAGTTACGCGCGATAAATCTATCTAGCTAGGATTCATTTTTAGAAAATGTAGTTCCATGTATTCAGGCAAGGAAAACTCGGTTCGGGTCCGTTTATATCAAGCTCCTATTGACAACTAAACTATTACCAACGCATTACTATATTTTCGGTAAGATCGAAAATAATTATTAATATTTCATGATTCGTATCTAAATATTATAACCACAGAAAAACACGATTTACTATCTTGCTCATACCTGGATTGAATTTTAATTTTAATCTCACAGGGAATCGGGTGGACAGCAGGCTTCATATCTCCGGCGTGGGGATCAAACGTCCTCTGTGAAGTTGACAACCATCAGATCGATCAGGTCTTCGACGAAAAATTCCAACAGCCAAAATATTGCATTCCTTTAAAAAGTATTGTAAATATGTTTCCGTGACAGTGAGATTAATATAATTATATAAGTCCTTAAGATTGTCTGTTGTTTCTATTTGTGCTTCCTCTCCTAATAAATACATACCTGCGTACATACAAAAAACACAGTATAGTTAAAATTTATTGTTTGCATATTTAAATCGGGTAAGGATCCCTAATACAGGCTATTGGTTAGTCTAGGAGGGAGATCTGTCAGCCCTGTATCATTGTGGCAAAAACCGTAATCTACAAATAGTTTTTTTCAAAACGTTACTTATTAATTGAAATTTACCCGCATATTTGAAAGACGTGAAAGTACGAGATAAACAGAAACAACAATTGAAACCATATTATAGTGTCAGTGGCAGGCCATTGGAAAACCATGTTGGCACAACAGAACTAGCAGATTAATAAAACAAGCAAACATCGACAACTGTTATGTAACGTTAGTTAGGACGTTCATTTTAACTCAACATGTTTAGTCGAGACCCAAATAGACCTCATGATTGTCTACTCCTCTTACAAAAAAAATGAATTTAGAAAAGACCGCGATCTCACACTAAGCACTAAGCAGATTAAAACGTCCTAATACGAGTATTGAATGCTCTCTGAAAGAAATAATCGTGATAAAAATAAATATCAAATTACATTATGCAAATGTAAAAAGAAAAATTGAAAACAAACCTCTGCAGTAATTTCTCTGGCGAACATTTCCAACAAGATTAAAGAATCTCTCAAATCTTTGGTACTTTTATATTCTGATACTTAAACGTAGGGAATAAATTCCCTCGGTAAGTGATTTGATTTAAATGTATTATTATTTCTGTCTGAAAACCACCAAATATAATATAAATTCGAGATAGACGATAGAATTGAGGAGCAATCGATATTATAAATTTCGTTTTTTTGAACACAGATTAACTAAAGGACTTGACTTTGACTGTTTCACCGGATTGAGAGGTCGCATAGCTCTTAGATCATTCATTGCATGCAAATTATGAATTACAATAAGATAATAAAATCACTAGAAAAGCATAGTCAACATATTTCAGTTTAAATAAGAATTTCAGCCCTGTAGTTTTGGGCTCTCAAGAATAAGACTACGGTATCTCCTGCCTGTCGTAGAAGGCGACTAAAGGGCCTCGGGTTCACTGGGCGACAAGGGTGGGGGTCTTTGTCGTCCGCTAAAGTGGACCCGGGAAGAAGGCGACATCAGCTGGACCTTTTACTGTCATCAGTTTTTAATAACGAGCCTATAGAAGAATAACTTCAAAAGTAACAAAGCTGATTGGAATGTCAATAATTATTTGAAGAAATTGCAGTCGTAATTTGGTACAAAATTATTGTTTGCATATTTAAATCGGGTAAGGATCCCTAATACAGGCTATTTATTAGTCTAGGAGGGAGATCTGTCAGCCCTGTATCATTGTGGCAAAAACCGTAATCTACAAATAGTTTTTTTCAAAACGTTACTTATTAATTGAAATTTACCCGCATATTTGAAAGACGTGAAAGTACGAGATAAACAGAAACAACAATTGAAACCATATTGGCACAACAGAACTAGCAGATTAATAAAACAAGCAAACATCGACAACTGTTATGTAACGTTAGTTAGGACGTTCATTTTAACTCAACATGTTTAGTCGAGACCCAAATAGACCTCATGATTGTCTACTCCTCTTACAAAAAAAATGAATTTAGAAAAGACCGCGATCTCACACTAAGCACTAAGCAGATTAAAACGTCCTAATACGAGTATTGAATGCTCTCTGAAAGAAATAATCGTGATAAAAATAAATATCAAATTACATTATGCAAATGTAAAAAGAAAAATTGAAAACAAACCTCTGCAGTAATTTCTCTGGCGAACATTTCCAACAAGATTAAAGAATCTCTCAAATCTTTGGTACTTTTATATTCTGATACTTAAACGTAGGGAATAAATTCCCTCGGTAAGTGATTTGATTTAAATGTATTATTATTTCTGTCTGAAAACCACCAAATATAATATAAATTCGAGATAGACGATAGAATTGAGGAGCAATCGATATTATAAATTTCGTTTTTTTGAACACAGATTAACTAAAGGACTTGACTTTGACTGTTTCACCGGATTGAGAGGTCGCATAGCTCTTAGATCATTCATTGCATGCAAATTATGAATTACAATAAGATAATAAAATCACTAGAAAAGCATAGTCAACATATTTCAGTTTAAATAAGAATTTCAGCCCTGTAGTTTTGGGCTCTCAAGAATAAGACTACGGTATCCCCTGCCTGTCGTAGAAGGCGACTAAAAGGGGCCTCGGGTTCACTGGGCGACAAGGGTGGGGGTCTTTGTCGTCCGCTAAAGTGGACCCGGGAAGAAGGCGACATCGGCTGGACCTTTTACTGTCATCAGTTTTTCATAACGAGCCTATAGAAGAATAACTTCAAAAAGAAAGTAACAAAGCTGATTGGAATGTCAATAATTATTTGAAGAAATTGCAGTCGTAATTTGGTACAAAATTATTGTTCTAAAAGGGATATAATATAAATTAACTGTGGCGTTCAAAGCGATTTCAACTCTCACGGTAACAGCCTCACTGCCTCTTTCATCTTTAATTAGTTACGAGGAAACATTTTTCTCTTTTTCATAACAAATTATCAAACAGAAATATTTACTTTACCCACAGTTAAATATCAAAAAATCGTGGCGTTTCAAATTGGATTATTACATTATTAATTTGTAATTTCTTCTTGTAAAGCGTTAACTTAAAATAATAAATATATATCTTAATTTTATGTTATATTTATGGGTGTATATATATCTCAGGAGCTTGTACAAGAATCATTTCTAAATAAAAATTGTAACCGGTGTGTAATGATAAGCCAGCCCCTGCCATATAGGAACCTAAAAAGCTTACTGAAAAACAGATTACGAAAGCTATCTCTGTCTACACCGCTAGGGGAAAAAGGCATGAGGACTTATTATTATGATGCAAGCTTAAACTCATTTTAAAAGCTTAGTTCTACTTGTGGCGAATAAATATTTGTTCTTTTCTATTCGACTTATTTACAAACCGACCAAAAGTTTTTTATAAGAACTTGAGATAGATTAAATGAGATCGAAAAGAATCAATTCATGTTACAGCATCTTCTTTATAAGCGTAGCCCAGCATAGCATGTTGTA
Organism: Meandrusa payeni; assembly: GCA_029286785.1. Taxonomy (NCBI): domain Eukaryota; kingdom Metazoa; phylum Arthropoda; class Insecta; order Lepidoptera; family Papilionidae; genus Meandrusa; species Meandrusa payeni. The sequence continues at coordinate 6,036,338 of JAGSMX010000007.1, forward strand.
GAAGGTGACTAAAAGGGCTTCGGGTTCACTAGCCGACTAGGGCCGTCGTCGTCCGCCAAAGTGGACCCGGGAAGAAGGCGACATCGGCTGACCTTTACTGTCATCAGTTTTAATAACGAGCCTATAGAAGAATAACTTCAAAAGAAAGTAACAAAGCTGATTGGAATGTCAATAATTATTTCACGAAATTGCAGTCGTAATTTGGTACAAAATTATTGTTCTAAAAGGGATATAATATAAATTAACTGTGGCGTTCAAAGCGATTTCAACTCTCACGGTAACAGCCTCACTGCCTCTTTCATCTTTAATTAGTTACGAGGAAACATTTTTCTCTTTTTCATAACGAATTATCAAACAGAAATATTTACTTTACCCACAGTTAAATATCAAAAAATCGTGGCGTTTCAAATCGGATTATTACATTATTAATTTGTAATTTCTTCTTGTAAAGCGTTAACTTAAAATAATAAATATATATCTTAATTTTATGTTATATTTATGGGTGTATATATATCTCAGGAGCTTGTACAAGAATCATTTCTAAATAAAAATTGTAACCGGTGTGTAATGATAAGCCAGCCCCTGCCATATAGGAACCTAAAAAGCTTACTGAAAAACAGATTACGAAAGCTATCTCTGTCTACACCGCTAGGGGAAAAAGGCATGAGGACTTATTATTATGATGCAAGCTTAAACTCATTTTAAAAGCTTAGTTCTACTTGTGGCGAATAAATATTTGTTCTTTTCTATTCGACTTATTTACAAACCGACCAAAAGTTTTTTATAAGAACTTGAGATAGATTAAATGAGACCGAAAAGAATCAATTCATGTTACAGCATCTTCTTTATAAGCATAGCCCAGCATAGCATGTTGTAGAAGGTGACTAAAAGGGGCTTCGGGTTCACTAGCCGACTAGGGCCGTCGTCGTCCGCCAAAGTGGACCCGAGAAGAAGGCAACAACGACTGGCCCGTGTCGCCTTGCACTGCGAGGGTACAGGGAGGGAGAGAATAACCTCTCCCCTCCCACGTGCAAGAGCACGAAGACGAATACGAAGAGCACAGCGCAGAAGGGCTCCGATGCATTCCACTAGAGATCACGGAGACCCTCACCATGCATCGAGGAAGGGCCACCGTGGGGGGTTTTAGTTGGTAAAAATTCCACATAACCCTGCCTTCCCCTCTGAAGGCGAGATTATCTTGTTGAAAATTTCCCCCCCTCAACAAAAAAAAGACTACTTTGAAAAGCAAGTGGTTCCACTTGTTGAAAAGGAAATTTACTACTGTATAATAAGGCGCACAAGTTTAAATGCTTCAGTCTACTCGTGAAAACACCCATACTGTTCATTAAGATATTGGTGGCTTCATAAAAATATACTAGGTAAGTATACAACCGTCGCACACGATCATGAAGACGGTGGGTGGACCGTCGGTGGACCGTGGGTGGACCGTGGGTGGACCGTGGGTGGACCGTGGGTGGACCGTGGGTGGACCGTGGGTGGACCGTGGGTGGACCATTAGGTGGACCGTGGGTGGACCGTGGGTGGACCATTAGATTGGACCGTGGGTGGACCGTGGGTGGACCGTGGGTGGACCGTGGGTGGACCGTGGGTGGACCGTGGGTGGACCGTGGGTGGACCGTGGGTGGACCGTGGGTGGACCGTGGGTGGACCGTGGGTGGACCGTGGGTGGACCGTGGGTGGACCGTGGGTGGACCGTGGGTGGACCGTGGGTGGACCGTGGTGACCGTGGTGGACCGTGGGTGGACCGTGGGTGGACCGTGGGTGGACCGTGGGTGGACCGTGGGTGGACCGTGGAGTGGACCGTGGGTGGACCGATGGGTGGACCGTGGGTGGACCATTAGATTGGACCGTGGGTGGACCGCACGCTGCATGCTGCCTGCATGCAGCGTGCGGTCCACTCCTCCTGTGACCGCACTCAATGGTGGCTGCTTGTACGTGGTCGCGATCCTCAGCAGTGAGGGAATGAACAAGAAGTATACAACACGCCCAAAAATACAACGTAAAAGAGTATAGGTGCCCCAACTTCGTAATACAAATATGATACGAGTGATTAGGAAACAAAAGAAAGCGCCCAAGCGCTTGATTTGAAGTCGGTTTTATCTTTACTTGTGTTGTCAATCTTGTTTGCATACGTTATGCTCCTATTTATGCTTTCAAATTCAAACATCTCAAATAACTGTATTTGTTAACTAAGGAAATGTTTTAATACGATTCAATCCCGTAGGATTTCATTTTAATCTGTAGTACATTCGAAGAAGTAGTTTACTGAGCTTTTGCTACAATATATTGCTTTAAACTAGATTCGAGATTAAACTCAGATGGTTTGTGAGTAATATTTTTATATTACAAATATATTATTATTTATATTTGATAATTATTTTATACAATCATCATCAATCTAATCATTACTAATTAATTTAGCCCTTTGTAAAAGAAGTTTTATACATTGAATATCTACGTTAGGGCAGATGGGAAATTACATTAGGAGAAACATACTCGTAATCTTCTTCTTCTTTGTCGTTCCCTCATTTCTGAGGATCGTGGTCACTAGGGCAAGTGAACAATCTGCCTCCATCGGTTTCGGTCCGAGGCAGCCCTCACCAGCTGGTAGAGATTAGGAGAGGAGATGGCACCTTTTACTTGGTCAGACCGTCGTGTTGGCGACCGGCCTCTTGTGCTCTTGCCTTCTGTATTGCCAACGATGACCAGCTTTTCAAGGTTGCCATACTCGTAATAGCCTACTTAAATTTAGTAAACTGATATCAGTAGTCCGTTAAAAATAGTAATAATTAAAATTTAGCAATAATATTATTATGATTTAAGCTACTTACGTTGTCAAATTTAGTATAGTCCTGTTTATGTTGCTATTTTAGCCAATGTCACGTTAGTTGCCGCGGTAGCTCAGTGTCCGGGCCCAAGTTGCGTACGCTAGCAACCCTAGTTCGATCACCGGTGCCGGCATCAATAAATTGGTTGTTACAATTTTATGTGCTGATTTACCACGCGCTCGGCGGTGAAGGAAAACATCGTGAGGAAACCTACATGTCTTAGAAAATTTTCTAATGCATATGAAGTCTGCCAATCCGCACTAGGGCCGCGTGTGCCCAGCAGTGGGACATATATAAAGGCTGTAACTCCTTTTTATGTACTTTGCGGTTTAATATTATTTTTACCTAATTATATAAAATTGATAAATTATTAATTTAAGACAAAAATAATGTCTACTTTGTTAACGTCAATTTAATCTCACGTTTTTTTTTCTTACAATCGCAATCGTTATTAAGTTTCATCGTGTGACAGGTGATAACCCTATCGCCAATTATCAGGTTTCAAATTCAACAAGCCCTATTTCTGAGCAAGTAAAACTCACGAAAAATAACGAAATTATCATTATGTATTTTTTTAAATAAATTAATCAGCCATCAAACCAGAGGGCTAAGCAGATTTGATGCATCTGTGCAAGTATGCATACTTGTTTGTTTTGTTTTAGTCCGTAAGACTCGGACACTCCTTGGCAGTACGAGCTGCCCAGGGTCCATAAGGGATTTTACCTCCTCGCGGAAAAAAAAAGCAAAAGTATGCTGCCTACTTGTGCCTTGATTCTGAGTTGTTCACCTTCTTCCTTCTTCACCCTTCTTTAGTATGACACCAACCTGATACATTCTGACAGTGCCACCAATTTATACGACATCTTTTTTTTTCGTCTTTACAAATAAATTTTTATTTAGTGTGGTTGTAAGCTGCCACCCACCATTAAAGAAGGGACCAAATTTGACGTAGAAGCTTAGAAAACAAATATGTTGGACGAAAAGCGGCTTAAGCGGTCCGTAATTGGAAATTTGTTATGGCACGTGTACACCATTCCAATTTTAAAAATACATTTATTTATATTTGCACAAAATAAAAAAGGCGGACTTAATGCCATAAATCATTATCTGCCAGCTACCTTGGGGATACAACGTATAGTATTATATATAGACGTGAGCAAAAATAAAAGGTCAGATAAGAAAGTTTGAATATCTCGAAAGATAAAGACGCTAGCTAACGAAAATAAATTGTTCATGATAGACAAGTAAGTATCCATAAAATACGTAAATCTTTTACGTTTAATTACGTTAATTTTAGTACTTAGTGTTGCCTGCATGTGGCAAGTACTAAAATTTAAATAAAAATAAAATTTAATGAAAAATACTGTATTATTCAAGTATACGTAAGATATCCTTTTTCGTTTAAGTTTATGTTTTTTAATGAAATATAAATAAATTAATAAAAAAAAATTATTTTCTTTTAAGGATATTTAATTGTCTATCATGAAAAAATAATTTCAGTTAGCTAGCGGCTTTATCTTCCGAGATATTCAAACTTTCTTAGCCGACCCTTTATTTTTGCTCGTGAGTGTAGTATAGTAAATCCGTAGTAGACACAAAGTAACGGGTGCAAGTTAGGTGAGAATAATAACATATAAGAAGATAAATACATGCATTTATACATTACGAAACATACATATTATGGGATTAGATAGATATATTAGAGTGTGCGACGGGCCACACAAAAAAATCTGAGCGGTTAATGAGGGTAGATTATAATTATTAGCATTACCGTATGTTATAGAATGTGGGTATATCGATATTTACAATTAATTTTAAATTAGTGACCTTCCTTTTACCTAAACTTGGGACCTGCAGAGCAGTAGGTTTTCCGCTCTAGCAGCAGCACAAGAACAAGTGGGTGACATAAGTTGAAATATTGAATATGACAATAATAAATAACTTACGTCGCTCAGCTATAGCCATAGAACGAAACATAAGTGAAGTCACAGACAAGCCACGGAAAAATGAATCAAGTTATTAATTAGTCTATACTAAAATGTCACTGATAATATTTTAGTACCGTGGTTAATGTTAAAGTTACAGCCTTTATATATGTCCCACTGCTGGGCACAGGTCTTCTCTGTAAAGAGAGCATAAGCGCGTAGCGGACCTACCCGACCCTAGTGTGGATTTTCAGACTTCACATGTCTTAGAAAAAATTTCTAAGACTGGTAGGTTTTGTCACGATGTTTTCATTCAACGCCGAGCATGTAGTAAATCAGTACATAAAATTGCAACAACAAATTCTATTGGGGCCGGCACCAGGGATCGAACTCAAGTTGATAGCGTATTATGCAACTTGAGGCGATGAATAGGGACAGTGAATCTTAAACTATTCCGTTTTTAGGTACAGCTTCCATAGTAACTGGTTGAAATTAGCTTTAGTTCCAGTTGTACGTACATTTGTTGGCAGCGCATTCCAGAGGCTTATCAGTGAAATGAGTCAACAAATACCAATTGGTATTAGGAGTTTGGTGGAAACCCCTCAGGTGTTCACACCTTGTACCATGTAACCCAAACAGTATATTGAAACTAGGGCATAATCCTTTTAAAGTCTCTGCGTGTGTCCGAAACAACGAAGCAATTTAGTTAATTACGTTCAGTGGGCAAACACTCGAATAGATTGCGGTTATTACCCTAATTAAGGGTTAACAATTAAAATAGTTACAGGGTTAGAGGACAAGTTTGCAAGGGGTCATTTTAACACCTTATTGAATTATTTATTTAAAACATTTCACACGTGTAAGGGTCACAGTAGATGTACTTATAGCTCTTACTAAGGCACTGCTACTAGGGAATGCAAAGGAACTTTTATTCTATTCGGAGAAGCAATGTTAAAGTACCCACTGTTAAGCACAGGCCTACAGGCCTTCTTTGTAAAGAGTGTGTAAGGGCATAGCCCGCCACGCGTCCTTAGTGCGGATTGTTAAACTGCCTCTCTCTAGGTTTCCTCACGATATTTTCCTTCACCGCCGAGCACGTGGTAAATCAGGGTGAGGTGGGGCCTCCTATAAATCGGATAAATCGGAGACAGTAAAATTAATACACCGCTTCACAGTACACGTATATAAATACAAACACTTATGCCCCACGGGACTTTTATCTAATCTAAATTAAATGTTCCATGAGAAAGTCTAGCGAAGTTATAGTAAAACATACAGCACACAAGGAAAGCGCGAGGAAAGCAACACGAAATGATTTGGTCCCGCATAATGAGGGCGCTTGTGGAGGAACTGTATCTCATGGGATGTGTTTCGACAACGAGGCTTTCCCTTTCAGATCCTGGAACACTTTCCAATGCTAACGCACGGTGTTTCAATTTTTAAGTTAAAAATTAATTTTTAATTTTTTACCTTGGTTAACATTTTGTGGTTTTAATGTCTTTTCTGTAACCTAATATTAATACAGACTGTTTTATATTCTAGAATAATCGACGTAGCCTATCGCCTAACTGTCAATTTCTAATTTTTATATTCTAATGTGCTTACTGTCACAGACTTACCTTACGATTGGATTATTTATAAGCTCATCTCCACGAAAATAAAATAGGTGCCAGGCTTCTGTGTAAATGTCGTTTCAATTTCTATCAAGTCCCTTGAGTTCGGTTCGGTAAACAGAGATGTGTGCACTCGTGCCAAATAGTCAACAGTAGGACTCTTAATTGTATTTCCCCGTGTAATGTTTTGAAAACATGTGCTTGAATACAAAATCAAAATTAAGACAGTTTTACATTCATTCTCAAATCAATTATAGATAATTAAAACTACTAACGCTGTTGGATCATAAAAGGGACGACAGAGATTACGGATTCCGATTTTACACGGTCTTGAAATACCTCTCTCACCTCTTTCGCAGATATGCTAGTCAGTTCAGAGCAGGAGGACACAACATCCTTCGTTATCCGCTACAGTGGACCCGGGAAGAAGGCGACACTCGTGGTCTCGTCTCGTCTTAGCACTACGAGGGTGCTGGGCAAGGGAGTACCTCCCCCGTGACTCTGGCTCTGGTGCGTTCCATTGGAGATCCCGGAGCACCCCGCCATGCACTGAAGAGGGCCACCGGGGGTTTTTAGTGAGTCAAACTAGTGTCGGGCTCGACCTACAAGAGGCCGCCCTACCGACTAAAACCTCCGACGGTGAGCCGCCCTGCGCCATGATAGGGCGAGATGGGGTCGCGTTAGCATTTCACCATCTCGCCCAAGCGACAGGCCCAGTTAATAAAACCGGGCCTCCGGCGCCTATGGTGCTCGTGCTCACAAATCTACCCCTGCAAACGGGTGGGGCTGATGCAAGCCGGCGGAGAGTTCTCCAATTCCCCGCCAGTGGTCCCATTAAGGAAGTTGAAGAAGTCGGGCGAACTGCCTTGTCCTTGCTCCTCTAAGCCTGCGCCGGAGCGGGTCAGATAGGTTTTCTCCCTTGCTCGCTCCGATGTTTCCTTCTGCGTCATAACCTGTTCACGGAAGGAGACCATAGACTTAGTGAGTCAAACCTCACATAACCGCCGCCTTACCCCCAGAAATCGGGGTAACTTGTCGTAGATTTCCACGCCATTCGACAAAAAAAAGGGTTTACTTTATTTATGCGAATATTATTTACTGTTGATATGAAAAAAAAAATGTGGCTCTTTAAAAACTTAGAAATTTTGTAAATAGTTGTTAACTCTTCCGGCTCAAAAGGGTCCTGGGTCCTTCTTTATATAAAGATTATAAGAATATAAAGATTCGTGTGCTGTGGTTGTGCCCACTGTATTATGATTTGTGCGCTAGGCTACTAAATGGTCTGACACTTACGTGTCCAGGTCCGGTCTACTTACGCGATCTGCTCTCCTCGGAGGGCAACTTCGTCAAGTTCAGGGAATTTGTACACGCCTGGCATATTCTACTTTCAGTCGTATAACTAAAAGGAACCCGCATTGTGAAAAGTCATTGAACAAGGTAAAATCCTTGGTCTAGTTTACATGTTTAATTCAAATAACGGATGTAAATCGCTGTTTTGTCTGTAAGCAATGACAAGTTTATTAACCAATCAATAAATTTATATATTAATACTCCGAATACTGGATCTAGAACTTCAACATTATATACGATAAGATATCACTATTAAGAAGATACGAAATAAAAGAAACTTTTTTTTTGACGAACTACACAGATTTTCAAGATATTAAACTATCACATCTAGTGAACTCTTATTATAGAAATATATAAATAGAAATCTTTGGGACCTGGTTAGTGTAATAAAATAAAAGGCTATTTAATTTAGTAGCATTGTACGTAAAGGACGTCTTAGACGAATTTATGTCAAACCACAACCTCCCATGGCCCCACCAAGCTCGCGGATATATGGGCCGAAACGCGGGAAGTTACGCGACTGGCTTTGTGGCCCCACACGCACCTTCTTGACTCCCTACGGTACCTGTCCCTCCGGCACGCAACATAAGAGTATCAACAGTTACCCAATCGGGCGTGCAATATGAAAATAGAGTTTTTAGACAAACTTTACTTGGTTATTATTTAATAAGTTAACTGTCAATTAAATTAATTTTAGTAAGTTTCAATTGCATATTTACTTTTAATGTAAGTTCTAAGGACTAATATTACAAGACAACATTATCACTTCATTAACTTTAGTTGTATACACGCTAAATTATTTTTAAAACTAGTAAATAGCGGAACGGAATGACACGACACCGTACACACAAAATAACACATTGTTATTTGATGGAATAATTCTAAAACGAGAGACCAAATAACAAATATGGCGTACAATTAAGCATTGCGTGGTTGGTGACTCTAAATTTCCAATTACCATATCGATCAGTACAGAAATAGACCTACAAAAAAAGAATGGATGATTAAATGACGTCATAGAATTGGCAATACAGCTAGAAAAAGCTGTTTTATAGGTCATATTATGTGCTTATTTAATTAATAATTATTGTATAATGATTGAACAATTGGACTTAAAATATTATTTTATTTTATTTTATTTTATTTTATTTTATTTTATTTTATTTTATTTTATTTTTAAGAAGATTAGAAATGAGTAGTACTTCACGTGATATTACATTATATTTAATATAACAGACAGAAAAACGTAATTTATGAAATATTAATAACTTAAAAGCAAAAGCTTTTCTTAAGAGGATCAAAGATATACGCATTCTGGTAATTCATACGTTTTATTTATACGTCTGTAAGCTGTCTTTAATTATTTTTAGAAAATGGATTTATTTCTTGGTAAAATAATCTCTCTCTTGTTTGCTATCGCCCCACATAGTGGGGGTCAGTATTCTGGACATCATCTTGAAATTTTGCATTCTTTTTAAAGAAATATAAAGTAATGGTCTTAATAAAATCTACATGGACATGTTAATTGTAATCTCGGCTAAAGAAAATGTAACAAAAATATTGTGTACTAACAAAGATTGAGAAAGAATGAACTCTCAGTATGAATTTAATTATAATAGGAGAAATGAGAAAGAAAAAAGTCGACTAGTAACATTGGTTACAACATGGCGTCAATAGAATAATACGAAAGACAAAGTCTATAAACGGCTCTGGTAATCAGTTTGATAGTACGTGAGAAACTTGACGTGGAACTTCGGGTCATGAAACGACACGTATCAAGTAGCATGTGTAAGTGTTGATTTACTTGGTGCCCTGTGGTTAAGGATAACATCAAATAAATTGTAATTCAATGAGGGCAGAGGCCGCATCAAGGAGAGGATGGACTAGAACCTAAAATGGCCACGAGAAGCAGGGACGCAGCGGTCGCGGAAGATACAGCGATGCAGCGGGGCGTTTGCGACGCGTGAACCAGAGCATTCTCCAACACCACATCAAAAATCAGGCATTATAATAAAAAATTGTAACTGTAGAGGTAGCACTCTATTAATAAATTCAAAGTAAACAAAGTACATTGGAAAGAGCACGGACGCAGGTCTATGGTTGCGTTTAAATAATAATAATAATAATAATAATAATAATAATAATAATAATAATAATAATAATAATAATAATAATAATAATAATAATAATAATAATAATAATAATAATAATAATAATAATAATAATAATAATAATAATAATAATAATAATAATAATAATAATAATAATAATAATAATAATAATAATAATAATAATAATAATAATAATAAAAACATAATTTATGAAATATTAATAACTTAAAAGCAAAAGCTTTTCTTAAGAGGATCAAAGATATACGCATTCTGCTAATTCGTACGTTTTATTTATACGTCTGTAAGCTGTCTTTAATTATTTTTAGAAAATGGATTTATTTCTTGGTAAAATAATCTCTCTCTTGCTTGCTATCGCCCCCATATAGTGGCGGGGTCAGTATTCTGGACATCATCTTGAAATTTTGCATTCTTTATAAAGAAATATAAAGTAATGGTCTTAATAAAATCTACATGGCCATATTAACTGTAATCTCGGCTAAAGAAAATGTAACAAAAATATTGTGTACTAACAAAAGATTGACAAAAGAATGAACTCTCCCGAGTATGAATTTATTTCTAATAGGAGAAATGAGAAAGAAAAAAAAGTCGACTAGTAACATTGGTTACAACATGGCGTAAATAGGATAATACGTAAGACAAAGTCTATAAACGGCTCTGGTAATCAGTTTGATAGTACGTGAGAAACTTGACGTAGAACTTCGGGTCATGAAACGACACGTATCCAAGTAGCATGTGTAAGTGTTGATTTACTTGGTGCCCTGTGGTTAAGAATAACATCAAATAAATTGTAATTCGATGAGGGCAGAGGCCGCATCAACCTAAAAATGGCCACGAGAAGCAGGGACGCAGCGGTCGCGGAGAAGATAATAGCGATGCAGCGGGGCGTTTGCGACGCGTGAACCAGAGCATTCTCCAACACCACATCCAAAAATCAGGCATTATAATAAAAAAAAATTGTAACTGTAGAGGTAGCACTCTATTAATAAATTCAAAGTAAACAAAGTACATTGGAAAAGAGCACGGACGCAGGTCTATGGTTGCGTTTTAAAAATAATAATAAAAAACATAATTATTAAATTTTGTTTCTTAAAATCCTGCGTGGAATCTTTCGAGAGTTCTGACGCACCAAGTAACGCGAGCCGCTTTTTGCTCTTCACAGAGCGAATGCGGTATCCACCGGGAAACCAACATTTTACACCTTTTCATGCAAGATTATTTGTATTTGACTCACGCTAATGTCTTGAAATTTGCCTAAATTTCGCGGTATATCACATGCCGATCTTCCTCAATCAGCTTACGCACAGCAACAACGTTTTCTTGTGTGACTGCAGTTTTGGACGACCATCACTGAGCTTGACACGTCCACGTTGAAATTCAGCAAACAAGCGATAAATTGTGGTTTTGGACGGGGCTTCATCACCAAATGCAGAAATCATCCGGCCAACACACTGTTTTTGTGATAAACCACTTCGAAAGTCATAATAAATTATCGCTCATGAATTTTCACGAATCAATTCCATTTTCTTAACGACTAAAAAAGTTTGACAAGACCTTGTGCTAAGACTGAGAATCTTTTTTAAATAAATAAATGGTATTCGATTTTCAAAACCAAGGAGTTTGCAATTAAAAAGATTTTAATATGACAGGAATAGTGGAAATATTCCATTCCCGATACTTTTAATGCAGCCTATGTAACCTTTGCCACCATGCCTTAGGGGATATTATTTCACTCTGACAATTGGGCCACGCCGCAATCTTACACGAAAAAAGGGGAATCTAATTTAATTTGACTTGTAGCTTTTTATTAAGCCGCTAAATTGGTTCGAAAATCAAATAGAAATTCGAAAAATAATATAATAACTACATAAAGTAATTATCAAAAGCTTGATTAAATTTAAATATAAAATAATAACGTGTATTTGGCAGTTTGTTTGCGTTATCATGTTTACTACGTACTCTTTCGTCCGTAATAGACTAATTATTATTAAGACAGGCCAATTAATAAATCACAGAATCTATTTTACGTATACTACGATAATAAAGATGTGGGAGCGTCTGGTGAATTGTTTCGTATTGACGCTAACCAGACGAAGTTCAACGGTATTTTGGAAAATTCTATTTTGGAATTATTTACATCATCTATTATTATAAGCTGGGATTACTCGTACTGCCAAACACATCATTAACCGAATTCAAAAAAGAGGATGTTTTATATTCGTCTGTTGTTATTTTAGTATTGGAGCACCGTGATTTATGAACTGATTTTATAAGAATAAAAAAAATAAAGTTCTCACGTTCTTTTAACCGGGGTAGACACAGACAGCTATCGCGGTCCGCTCAACCAAGCATATTAGGTATTATGTAAGGTGTTCCCATCGCCATACATTGAGCGCAAATTTTAGCAAGTGATTTTTTTTTACTTCAATAACTAAAAAACGGTAATTTATCGGTTGAGATTAAAAGCATCGAACGTCAGATTGTAAATCGAAACGTTTAACTACTAGCCCATCACTGATAACGTTAACTAAACTAAATAGCAATGCTTCAATAAAAAAAAACTTTCACCTTTTTTAAACATGGTAAAGATCAGCCATAGAGCAATCTTTGTCTGCTCATTAAAGCGTTATTAGTTGTACGTAAGAAAAACGGAAACTTACACTAATGTAAGCTGGGATTTATTTTTGTTATGAAGAATAGATTAGTCAGAGAAGGTCACTGATTGCATCGACGGATTGAGAGGTGGCATAGCTCTTAGCTCGTTTGGCCTGAACCTCTATAGCTAGTAACTCGACACAAGGGTCCCCTGAAAGGGGTAACCTCGGCTTGGGTGGTTACTAAGCTGAGATTAAAATCCACGATAATAAGATAGTAAATGGCACAGCTTTCGGCCATGAGGCTATCACTAAAACACGGGTATTTATTTAAAAAAATATTCCACTTCTTTATTAAAAACAACGATATTTAAAAAAAATCGTAATCGGATATCGACCATGATTAGGTATCCAATTGTGGAAGGGAAATTTGAGCTGTACATTTGTTTCAATGGCCCGTATCTTATTACTTTTTTACGATGTCTTCTCTTGTTTTATTTCATCGGAATTTCAAATTGTGGCTTGAGATATGAATTAGTTAATAGAGATATATATTTTTTTACCAACTTTTCCGGTGGACCCACAAAAAAATGTTTTATACAAACCTTTTCTTGGCTATTTCGTGATAAAATATAGTAATAACTTCGGAATGGTTAGACAATTTTCCAAGACATTCGGGGAAAAAGCGTGATAACTTCGTCAGTTTTAGAGGATCCATTCCGCAATTGTAATTTCCATTTACAATGTTTTGTTGAATACGATTTAGGGAAACTCAAGAAAGAGTCAACCTCTTTCTCATAAGTTGGCAATGCGAGTGCATCTTTCGTAGGCTAGGCGTTGGCTTCGACAGATAAGACCGCACACTTATTTTATTTATACGTGGGGAAATGCCTACGCATAACGATCCTTCCGGGGGCAAGGATGGACCCAAGCGGGGACACTGACTAAAACCTAACGGTGCCAGCAACCCCACTGCCTACAGAAATACCGCTAAAAGGTAGTCAATTTTGTGAACCTCAGCAGGGCCTCATTTTAAACAGAGTAGCCATGTTTTTTTTTAATCATTTACATTTATTTCATGAGTCCAAATTGTTTTTCAATATTTTAAATTTATTAATCTATGCAAATTTTATAGCTATTAATTGTTATAGATAGGATACCTTGACTTTAATGACTGGCGCTTTGTAGTTAACTTGATTGTATACGTAATTGGAAAGCCCAGCGGTGAGTTAATTACTTAATAGCTTTAAAAATGTGCTTACTCGTATGTTGTAACTTGTTAGTTGTCGGGATCAGCTAAACCTTCAACGTAACGTAACGTCGGATATCTACAAGGGTCAATGAACCTTGCAGGTACCGGCCTCGGTGGATTGATCCCAATACCCAGGTAATCAACACAGGGGCAACTGCTCACCTGGTCTTGGGTACCGTTGAAGACGGGTTTGTAGGAATAATTATTTCAACGTCGAATTCCTGAAGCTTTACCTATGACAAGTCTATCCTCTATGTCCTCCCGACCTCTCGGTACCAGCTGAGACGGAGGTCTAGGGGGGGTTAACTATTCAAAACTTCCCTTTTTTTTGTTAACGGGGAGGAAATCTTCAAAAAGATACCCCGCCTTCTGGGGGGAAGGCGGCGGTTATGTGGGGTTTTTACCCACTAAAACCTCCCCGGTGGCCCTTTCCTCGGTGCATGACGAGGGGCTCCGGGATCTCCAGTGGAACGCACCGGAGCCCCTCTGCACTGTGCTCAAAGAGAGCATGTCCCGGGGGGGAGGTTACTCCCTCCCCCCCTGTGCCCTCGTAGTGCAAGGCTACACGGGCCAGCCGATGTCGCCTTCTTCCCGGGTCCACTTTAGCGGACGACAAAGGCACCCCACCCTTGTCGCCCAGTGAACCCGAGGCCCCTTTTAGTCGCCTTCTACGACAGGCAGGGGATACCGTAGTCTTATTCTTGAGAGCCCAAAACTACAGGGCTGGTTCAAAACTTCCTAGAATAAGGTAAAAAAGCTTTACACCTGTCCATCTAATATATCCTTCCACCGATGTATGATTCAGATGTAATGATATGTAATGTATGTAATGAAATGAGATTCAAGCCGCTTCCAAGCGGTCATTTTGTAAATCCTTTTAGAGTCTAACAATAATATAAATATGTAATGTCAAATGTATAAATCAATTTTTTTCCATTTCATTGTAACTTAATTGAAATATTGAAAATAGATCCGTGGTAGCTCAGTGTCCGGTCGGTTGTTTTAATTTGAATAGTACGCTAGTAACTCGAGTTCGATCCCCGGTGGCGCCACCAATAAATCTGTTGTATAAGTGATGAAGTGTATCATCACGCCGCTCAGCGGTGAAGAAAAACATCTTGAGAAACGATTTGTGTCATCGTTCATCGTGCGTACAGCAAAGGAGTGGAACAAGTTGCCGGTGTCAGTCTTTCCGTCCAAGTACGACGTGGGAGCCTTCAAGAGTAGAATGAATAGGCACTTACTAAACTAGCGCGTACCATCTTTCGACTATATCACCACTTAAGGTGGGATCGTGGTGAAGCACTAATTAAAAAACTTAAAATTAAATATTTTTTGTCTATAATTGATGTGATTGTCTGTAATTGATCTAAGAAATAATATGGTGTATTATTTAATCTTTAATAACAAGAAAATTATAATAAAATAAATTGAATTAGAAAACATGAATTAGTACAGAATTCAACTCTTTTCAAAAACGGACGATATCGACCTCTTTTTCCTAGTATAAGTATGTATAAACATTCACTAAACTACAAATAGTTTTTTTATTAGTTAATTTTAATTTCAAATTTAGTTTTTTTTTTTACTTTTGTGTTAATTTTATTTTTATCTTACATTGTCACTCGCCAATTAATTGCTTGCAATATACGCCTATAACTGCGATGGCATTAACTTCACAACTTTTCACTGTTTTATGTATTGTTTGTTAAAAATGTTCATTGTGTTGGTGTAATAAATAAATAAATGATGACAAACGCAATGTATTCAATGTATGTTGTATGTATATGCCTCTTTAATAACATACATGTGGGCCCTACGACCGTATTAGTGGAATTGGATGGTTACGGGTATAGACAAGTTAAGTTGTTTGAACCCTGACTGAACCACAGCTTATTTGAATTAATGTAAAGGTGCTAAGCCCAGGTCTCACTACCCTTTAATTATCAATAAATCCGCGTTAAAATCCGTAAAATTAGTTTAATGCAGCGAAAATATCTTCTAATATCAGAAACAAAAAGAAATTGCTTTTTAAAATTATGTAGAGGGATAGTTAATAAGGTAATTAAAAAGAATAAGTAAATTAAAATAATAAATAATGTAAAACCAGTGGTATATTATAGGAATACATCAATGGTTAACGAAAAAGGATAATTAAAATAGGATAAGATTTAAAGTAAAACAAAGGACTATAATGTAATAGAAGACAAGCAGTAATATGTAAAATAATAGAAAATAAGGGCAAAATGTAAATGTAGAATAAGAAAAGTACACGTAGAGTAAGGAAATATAGAGTGAGAAAATAGAATAAGGAAGTAGAGTAAGAGATTGGAAATGTAGGTAGTAGAGTTAGAAATTGTAAAAACGTGTAATAATGAAAAAGAGTAGGAATCTGTAAGAGAGGTGAGTGGAAGAGAGTAGTGTGTGGGAGTGGGATTGGAAGAGGAAGTACGGAAAGGGGAATGCAAGGAAGAAGAAGAAGAAAAGACCCTAAGGTACCAAACGTTGGGGGAACGATGAAAAAAAAATATCAGAAATGAAACAATTTAAGTTTTTAAGTATGAGAAAATTTATAGTTTAATAAAAGTCAAGGAACATGCTGATGTATAACAAGTATTTGAAACAAGTATACGAGTATTACAAGTAAAACCGGACTTCAAATTGAATCAAACGTGACTGTGACGAAGTTCTTGCACCTACTCTTTCTTCTTCCACATTTCTACTCGTTATCGATTAGCACTTACTTACTTTTTCATTTCTCCACATTCCACTTACTCACTTTTCATCTCTCCACTTTTCACTTCCCAACTTTTCACCTCTCCACTTTTAATCTCCAAAATTCCAATTTTACCACATTTCACTTCCTCACTTTTCATGTCCCCCACATTTCACTACACCCATTTCACGTCCATAAAGGATTTCATGATAGAAAAATTTACTGGTAGGATTACAAATGCCTGCCAATGGCAAAAATGTTTAACAGAAGTTGAAAGGTTTGTAATAATAATCTTGAAAATGACAAACCTCCGACACATCGTTGTATATAAACTAAGCGAGATTCATTTTCGCAAACTATTTCACAACAAATTGTTAGTTAATTATATTATAGTCGCTGTTTCATATGAAAGGATCTTCTATATTGTAAAGGAATAATATATATTCCTTCCTAACAACATAGAAACTATGAAGACATTGGAATTAATGAATAGAGTTCAAAGAAGTTTTGTCATGTTGGTAAACTACGTAATGTTATGTGTTGGGCGACAATGTATGGAATGTAATTTTGTATTGTATATCCACTTTAGTATTTGGAAGTATGAATTGTTTTAGAATAAAAACGAAAGTAAAGTTAGCATCATTATTTACGGTTAACAATTATGCAATTGACAAGTTAATTATGTGCGATTAGGCAAAGCGTCAATAGCCTAGGTTTAGGGTAAGGTTCAGCCCTGTAGTTCTGGGCTCTCAAGAATAAGACTACGGTATCCCCTGCCTGTCGTAGAAGGCGACTAAAAGGGGCCTCGGGTTCACTGGGCGCCAAAGGTGGGGGCCTGAGTCGTCCACCAAAGTGGACCCGGGAAGAAGGCGACATCGGCTGGCCCGTGTCGCCTTGCGCTGTGAGGGCACAGGGGGGGAGGGAGTAACCTCCCCCCCCGGGACGTGCTCTCCTTGAGCACAGTGCAGAGGGGCTCCGGTGCGTTCCACTGGAGATCCCGGAGCCCCTCGTCATGCACCGAGGAAAGGGCCACCGGGGAGGTTTTAGTGGGTAAGAACCCCACATAACCGCCGCCTTCCCCCCAGAAGGCGGGGTATCTTTCTGAAGATTTCCTCCCCGTGAACAAAAAAAAAAAAAGGTTTAGGGTAAGGTCAGCACACCCTCGAGGTGTGCCCGAAATGGGCAGCGCAGCGCCATGACATGGTATCTCCCATCGGTGGTGTAGACCTGTCGCTTCCGAGCCTCGCTCTTGCGATGGTCTCGAGCGACAGGTCTTGGTCGGCGGTTGCCTCCTTCTGTGAGACGGCCATGCCCCAGAAGGAGGCTGACAAGCGTGAGGGGAGCGCAGAGGCTCCCTCCCTCCGCAGGCGACGTGTCGGGGTGCGCCGGAGGCGTTTCAGACGCCTACTCTTGCCGCCCCTGTAATCCGAAGCGGGGCCAGGATGGGTACCTGGCCCCAGTATGCTTCGGCGTCGTCGGGACTTCTCTGAGTTTCGGAGAAGTCCCCTTTGAGGATGAAGTCCGGTCTTTGCCGGGACCGGCCTCGTTGTGGTGTCCTGTCGCTGACAGATCCGGGGCACCCCGCTCATAACGGCTGATGGCATTCGCGGTAGGTTTAGTGGGTAGGGGCTGCCCAGGCCGAGTCCGACACATCCCTCCGGGCCCACCCAGGGTACCGGAGGATGGTCTATAAAAAGATTCCCCCGCGTTACCAAAAAGAAAGTTTAGGGTAAGGTCGTGGGTTCCAAACAACCATAGGATTATTGACGTAGGAGATGGTCCTAGCACAAGATAAAACTTAGTTGGAATAGTTAACAAGAATGTTAGTAATATTAATGAAAAAAAGCTTTCTATTAAAAAAAGGTTTGTAATGAAAATAAAGACAAAATCTGTATTGAAGTCGCTACCTTTTTTTTAACATACTTTTGACTTTGGGAGTAAGGTGAATGAGTTACGAAAAGTGTGATCGGGCGAGGCGAAGGGAAGTTAAGAGGGTGATATAAGTTAGTGAAGATAGAA
Organism: Meandrusa payeni; assembly: GCA_029286785.1. Taxonomy (NCBI): domain Eukaryota; kingdom Metazoa; phylum Arthropoda; class Insecta; order Lepidoptera; family Papilionidae; genus Meandrusa; species Meandrusa payeni. The sequence continues at coordinate 6,054,785 of JAGSMX010000007.1, forward strand.
AAAGACAGAGTTACCTTTAGTATATTACTGTAGGGGAAACAGAGAGGTGCGAGCACACATTTTCTTTTCTCTTTCTCTCATAGCCAGTGACGTTTCGTAATAACTATGCTTCAGTGCATAGGCACCACATATGTGCATATGTCTGTATATATGTATATACTCAGCATGAGGGAGTGCGTCCCCACATTCTTTTTCTTAGACAATAGTGTATATATTTTTTTATATATTGTACATATACATATATGTAAATACATTTAGATATAACTTAAGAAGTTTTATTTCATTAGGGTGGACTTCTGAATGTAAAATATTATCGTTGTGTAATCTTTGGTGAGACAATAAAAAACTTAAGTAATTTTAAATGTGCAAGAAACAGCAATAAAAACGATTTGGTAACTAACCCACGCCATCAATTATAGTCATCATAACCATTATGGTAAACGATTGTCTTTGCTTTGTGTTTGTCCGTATACATAAATGCCTAATTACCGTACTGAGTGATTATGTTGAAAAAGAAACAAAAACGACTGTATACATATTTATTTTCTAGTACTAAACTTCTTTTAAAACAACAGTGAAAAACACATTTGTGGCGTGGCAGCTGTGTCCGGGCGGTCGCCTGCTTAGTACGCTAGCAATGCGAGTTTGGCCCAGGTGCCGGCACCAATGAATTTGTGACGAGGAAGCAAAATATCGGTGTTACAAAATCTTCTAAGTTTTTGTGTTCATGTGCAGTCTGGCAATCCGCATTATGCTGCCAATTTATTGACAATTAGTTGCCAATTAACTAAATATCAAGCGTAACCAACGATTATTTTAGTTCAATAGAGATTCTTATTCCTTATTTCAATAGAACTATAATATATAAGTAACATTTTATATAATTTATCCTTCTCTAGGCGAGCAGTATTATTGAAAAGGGATCCAAAGTTTTCGCTTTACGTCTGAGAATATAATAATTATCAAATGAAAATATCAGAGCTTAGAAGATAAAATATGAGATACGTGAAAAGAGACGCCGATATTGATTTGTGCTTTTCAATATAATGCAAAAATTTGGTAACATTTTCTACGAAGAGATGTGGAAATTAAGTTTTATCGAAAATAAACATCCCCCAAACCCGAACGAAGCGATTTGCTTCGTCTTTCATTCTTCGTACAGCAAAGGACTGGAATAGTTTGCCCGCGTCTGTCTTTCCTTCCGATTACAATGTGGGTATTTTCAAGAGTAGAGTGAATAGGCACTTACTAAGCTAGTGCGCCTTACCATCCAGGACTGCATTTCCACTTAACTTCAGGTGGAATCGTAGTCAAGCACTTGCTTAGAAATTATTAGAAATTATAAAAAAAAAATATATGTGTCACATTTGAATTTTTCAATCATAGGCAATAGCCCGAAGTATTATGAAATAAGAGAACGACGTCTTCAATATCTGAAATAAATTATACATAACACAATGTAAAACATTTAAATTTACAGCCTATATTATTATACATGTCCCACTGCTGGGCACAGGCCGTCTCTGTAAATAGAATTTTGTATTCTCACAGTATACAGTCTTGTTGACATGTAGGTTTCCTAATGACGTTTTCCTTCACCGTCGAGCGATTATACTTATTGAATATTAGTACGTAATTGGTAACTTACGATCTGTTGGTCAAGGGTTTTTATCTAAGCTGGTTTGTACTAATGAATGTCCGTTTTTCGGTAAGTTATGTCCAAAAATTAGTTCTTAACATTTGTGTCTGGTGATAATAGACTCACTTCCTATCACAAATGGTTTTGTTTTTAGGAGGCCGGGGAATTTCACCGGGTTTTAAGGGAGGAAGTCGAGGTCTTAGGGTTTACGTTAGGGCCTGAATCTTTTAGAGTAACGTAGGGAAGGGTCTCCGAAAGGCAACCTCGGCTTAGGACATACGAGACTGAGATAGACCGTTCTCATATAGGAACTATTATGCTTGGAGAAAAGACTTGACAGTAACAGCCGTGTCTGCCTAAGCCGCTAGAAACGGGTTAAAAGGGCGTGGAGCTTTGTGTATTTGTATGGAAAGAGATTTTCATGGAGTATTTTATGTACATAATTATCTTAAATTGGTTGAAAAAAGATTCCATCTCACCGCAACCATAGTTTGCGCGCCAACGTTCACCATGTCTAGTGCTTTTACTTTAAAAGGCATTTGAACATTTTGAAGGAAAATAAGCACTAGCCTTTGATTTTCTACAGTCATGCATTCCCAAGGCAAACTATACACGGCATTTATGATGTTTTCATTCTGTTAAAATAAGTACAGTAAATTAATAAAAATAGAATTAGTATAAATGAAAAGGTTCTTCTTGGTCGCCTCACTCTTGTCAGAGTGGTCATCAGGATCCATCAGGATCCATTCATTGGGTTGGGCAGCAGACAGCACCCGCCGCACGACGTCCCGCCACCTCCTGCTGGCCGTCAGTCGGGCACATTCGTGGAGGGGAGCACCATACCCCGCACCTGATCCAACCATCGCATTGACGATCTACCTCGTAGTCTACTTTGGCCTGCACGACAAGACGCTCTAAAGAATCGTTTCCACGACGGCTAACATGCCCAAAGAAGTTATAAACATTGGCTATTTGACACAAATCCAAAAGTGAGAAAGCATCTGTAATGACTTTTGATATTGCACGAAGCAGTAAGGTGCCGGTGATTAAACTGTTCATAAAAATATGTCGACTAACTCACCTCTAATTACATAGCGCCATTATCTCGTAAGGCACTTGATTGTTTACCTAGGAAAAACAGGTTAGGGGATTCTACTAAACACTCCATCTAATATTTTCTTGGCCACGGTCCTTTTGTTTATTTTTTTGCACAAACCAACGCTTTTATTCTTGATTCTAGTCGTAACATGCAGTCATACTTGTCCATTATCACATTTTTAATTAATTTAGTTATTAATCGATGAATCGAGACTTCAAAATAAACAATTTTACCGCAATTTACCAAAGAACGTAACTTTGTAACTGATAGTGAGAGATTAGTGTTGTTATAATAGAAGAATCAGATCAAATCGTGGTACATTCCTCTCAGACACCCTGGAATTATAATGCTATAATGCGTAGAGTACATCCCAAGCCGAAATATTCGTTGGGAAGCAATTGAAGATTCATTATAGTTTAGGAAATTCATAGCGGTGATAATGTAAAATCGCTTAGACTAACGTCGACAATCATTCATCAAGAAATTATTTGTTTGACATAGTTTTTTTTGAGCCGTGGTAGCTCCGTGTCCGGGCGGTTGCGTCAAGTAACCCGAATTCGATCCCCTGTGCCGGCACCAATAAGTTTTCTAAGGCATGTGGAATCCTGCCAATCCGCACTAAGGGCGCGTAGCAGACTTCGCCCTTTACTCTCTTTACAGAGAAGGCCTGTGCCCAACAGTGCGACGTATATATATATATATATAAAGGCTGTAACTATAGTGCTGTATATATATGCGAATTGGCATGGCAAAAAACGCGATGACTCGATCAAACCGAATTTGGACAGATAGATCAATCACACTTAAAACCAAGATGATGATGACCATGATTTGGTGAGGTCTCTACTGTCCTCAATCTTCACTTACGGAGCAGAAACTTGGACCCTCAAGAAGGCAGACAGATCCCGTATTCACGCATTAGAGATGTGGTGCTGGTGGAGAATGTTTCGTGTACCTTGGACAGCACAAATGTGTTCATTCTCCAAGAAGTGGGAGTCACCGTCAGACTGTCAAAGGTCTGTCCCCGTAGGGTTTTCGAATTCTTCGGTCACATAGGCAGGAAAAACGATACACTGAAAACACTTCTGGTCACAGGCAAAGTACAGGGAAGACGACCAAGAGGAAGAGACCTATGTATTGGACAGACCAAATCACCAAAACCCAGGCTAAACATCGCTAAAGACCATCAACAGGTGGAGAGCTATCGTCCCCCATATAATACGAGGAGGCCACGACCCTCAGAAATGAGGAAGACGACGCAAGGAGGAGGACCTCTTTGGGGACAGTATTATTACACAGAATTAAAGAGATTAGTAAGTTTCATTATTTTGCAGTACTTATCTTAAAATGTCAATGATTAGCTTACCATTGAAGCCATGATCTCGAACGCCACTGATAGCTGTATCAATTGTTGAAATGATACTATTGTTAAAATGCCATATTTCCCCACCGCTTCTGTGTCCTAGAATATAAATAAAATAAATTATAAATACATATATACATAATTTTTTTTTTAAAAGGTAGCAATATTTCTTTTTTTTTCAGAAATATTACTAACAATCTTGTTAACCATTCCAACTAAGCTTAAGCTTTTGCTAGGACATGGTTCACGGCAATAGTCCAATGGTGGATTCGAACCCACGTCCTTACGATTCGCAGGCCGTACCCTAAACCATTAGGCTATTGACGCTTACAAGCCTATTGGCTAAGCGGTTCGATTTTCAATCTGGTAACATATATATCTTGGTCGCGTTGTACCAATACATTGCGGCTTTACGGCTTTTTAAGTACAAAATTACACTTGCTAAAAATTGGTGCCCCGTGTAAAGTCATGGGCAAACCTCTTGTGATATATTGGACGCATGGTGAACAGCCGACAGCGCAAGCTGTCTCTGCCTACACCGCTATGGATAAAAGGACGTGAGAGCTTGTTAGCTTGTTATAATATATTCCTAAAGTGTAATAGAACAAACAAGTATCAAAGACGCTCCACAAGTAATAGTTCGGATTCCGACATTTAGAGACAATGACTGAGGAAAGATTTTTTTTTTGATGAAGAACACCGATTGGCCAGAGAAGCTGCTGGCCTTGACTGCTTCACTAGATTGGAGGTTAGCTCTTAGGTCGCTTAGTCTGAACCTCTATCGCTAGTAACTCGACACAAGGGTCCCCCTGGTTAGGGGTAACCTCGGCTTGGTTACTATTTTGCGTGTAAGCGATCCGATCCGAGGGCAGGGCTGAACCACTACTCAGTCGGTAACTATTTCACGGATAGTCTAAAGGATACTCAAAAACTAATCTAACTTTGAGTGCCACTTTGAGAAACGTTGGCGCTGGGAGAAGAAATGGCCGAAGAAACTCCAGCTACTCTCCTAACATCTAAGGGGAGGGGACCTACCCATAAAATAGCGGTAATGCGCAAGGATTATTCAGGAAGAGGAGGAAAATTTATTTCACGAAGTATATAAAGGAGTCGGTAGAAAGCGCCCTAGAACAATTAATAGATATTTTGGTAAGGTAGGTAATAAAAGGGGCAGACCCTCAACCCATGACTTTGTGTATGCGCAGATATCTGGATGTGAGTGAAAGAAAGCGAAAGAGGTGTGCTAGGATCGTACTTAGTGGAAGTCCGTGATCTTTGTCTACTGTCTACCCGACTCACGGTCACGGGCGTGAGTGTTTGTATATATTAAAAAATTTATTACCAATTTGTACATCTCACATAATAGTATACATTCACTTATTTGTTGAAATGCATAGTACAAGCAAATAGTTGGTCCGAATATTTTAGTTGTTGTCGACAGGAAACTGAAATGATCATAAATAATTGAACGATCTTAAATACAACGTCATTTTATTAAAGATTTTTATATATAGTAATACAGTCACTGTTTCTGCTTACCCCTTAACGACTAATGATTAAAGATCACTTACTACCTGCGGAAACGAGTGACATATGTCATAAAGAGCTATCAGACTACCACAAGCCTGTGTGGCACATCAGTAACGTGAACGTCTCAAAGCCTTGGAAATTGGCTACTCTCCTGAGACGCTGCACTGATTGCGTTGATACACCAACTTGATCGGCGACAGTGAATATTCAACTCAATTGTGGATACATGGTATCTGATTTTTTATGGGTTATAAACTAGTGCTTGACCACGATCCCACCTGATGTTAAGTGATATAGTCGAAAGATGGTGCGCGTTAGTTTAGTAAGTGCCTATTCACTCTACTCTTGAAGGCTTTTACGCCGTAATTGGACGGAAAGACTGACGGCGGCAACTTGTTCCACTCTGCTGTACACACGATGAACGATGACTCAAATCGTTTCGTTCGGACGCGCGGAACATCGAGTACGAAAGGGTGGAGACCCGCGCAATGTCTATACTTCCGAAGGTAGAATGGGGATGGCAGAATTAACTCGTGTAATTTCTGTGCACACTGCACCAAAATGTAATCTGTAAACATCGAAAGGCTAGCCACTTTTCGCCGGTGTTGATCTTAAAGTAGATCTTGGTCACCTATCAACTTTTTGGACCGCCTCTCCATGGATTCCAGTGCCGTGAGTTAGGATTTGGCTGCACGTGCCATGACATGATAACAGTGCTCCACACAAGGCCGGGTTTGTGCTTTATACATAGTCAAAAGTTGTACCCGGTGTGAAGGAACTTATGGGTAAAAAATAATATTTATCATCGACTCAATGTATTGTTGACATTATAGCTTTATATTCTAAAGAAAATTTTGCCACCTATACTACAAACTATGTGAAGAGAAAGATTAATCGACCGAAATCGAAATCGATCGAAAGACCTAATATTCTATTATGTAATTTAACTTGTAGCACAATAGATAATAGTAAATGAAAAACAAATACGTACTTCGTAGCCATTCTATGGTGAGTTATATTTTCTGTAAGTAACTTTCTAACTATTACAGATTCTTCTACGGTATAAATGCCATTATTCTGTGCTGATGATGTATTTCTTATAGCTGTTCTCTTTGGCATCGGAAAAGTAATCAAGTTATTTTCGAGAATTTTGAAGTGACCCCAAATATGAATTGCCACGAGAGATATGAATAGTTCATTGACACACATTATGGAGGTGTCAATGAGAGAAACGAAGAGATTGAATATGAATACCATGAAATAACCAATATAATTTGATTGGCTATCAAATGGTAAGTCGTAATAAATTGATAGTTCAATATCTATCGTCTTGTTTTGGGAAACGTTTTCTTTAAACAGTCCTGCGTTTATATTGTTGATCAATGGAGTGATATTAAATAAAATGACTCCAGTGTATATTTGAAAATGTAAAAACATTGTGAAATATGACGAGACTTTATGAACTTTATCGTAGATCTGGAATGAAAGATACATAAATATTATTTCTCTCTAGAATTGGTGTAATTATTAATAAAAAAATATTATTAAAAACATTTTTTTTTGTAATTATTTTCTTGTTCGTAAAATAAATATCTAATGTAATCTTTATCATATTGAGTTAGTCAAAATAGTAAATTAAAACCTATCAAAATAAATGATATATTAAATTAAATTTTCAATATTATTCCTGATCAAATTTTATTTTTATATAAATTTTATTCAATGTTGCCACCATTTGTCGTAAATTTTAAATAAAAATAAAATTTAATTAAAAATACTGTACTATCCAAGTTTACGTAGGACGTTCTTTCTCGTTCAAGTTTATGTTTTTTAATGTAATATAAATAAATTAATAAAAATATTTTATTTTATTTTAAGGATATTGTCTATCGTGCACAATTTATTTCAGTTAGCTAGCGTCTTTATCTTCCGATATATTCAAACTTTCATAACCGACCCTTTATCACGAGTGTAGTTATATAAAATTAATATTTTCTTGCAGTGTTCTTAAATTTTCTAATATTCCGAATAACATTTTTTTTCTTAAGAACCTTGTCCCAATAATAATAAATACAAAAAAAATATTATCGAAATAATTACATCCGTTCAAATGTAATGCGATCAGCAAGGGAAATAACGATTCATTTTTATATAAATATATATTAATAAATTAAAATAATAAATAAATGATACAAACCTTCATGGAATATTCCGATTTGTTCTTGTAATGAAAGAGATGTACATTACTGATGAAGTCAACTATAAGGTGACGGTAGCCAGTTGTCCACGGTAAGGTCGTTCTATACTGCAAGGAGAAATAAGGTTTTAATAGTTGCAGCCCTGTAGTTCTGGGCTCTCAAGAATATGACTACGGTATCCCCTGCTCGTCGTAGAAGGCGACTAAAAGGGGCCTCGGGTTCACTGGGTGACAAGGGTGGGGGTCTGAGTCGTCCACCAAGGTGGATACGGGAAGAAGGCGACGTTGGCTGGCCCGTGTCGCCTTGCGCTGCGAGGGCACAGGGGGGAAGGGAGTAACCTCCCGGAGAGCACGGCCCGAGGGGGGGCCCCGGTATGTGCTCTCCTCCTTGAGCACAGTGCAGAGGGGCTCCGATGCGTCCCACGTTGAGATCCCGGAGTCCCTCGTCATGCACCAAGGAAAGGGCCCCGGGGAGGTTTAAGTGGGTAAGAACCCCACATTACCGCCGCCTTACCCCCAGAAGGGTATCTTTCTGAAGAATTCCTCGCCGTCAAAAAAAAAAGGTTTTAATAGTTGAATTTGCGGATAAACTAGTGGGCTGGCGTCATCTCGAATAATAGATTCGTAATCGTAGATTACCATCGTGCAGTAGAGGTATTTTGGGTATAGACATACTTATGCGTTTCTTGTTAACATTCTGTGTAATAACTTGTAGGTTTTGTAGAATGAAATCGTTCAATAAGTAGTACACTCGCTTTATTGAGACAGCGTAACATTGTACAAGGACTAATTTTAAGAAATGCTGTGACAACTGCGCGTCCTCGCCATCTTATTTTAACAAAATTATTTAAAAAAATATTTAAACATCATATTAACATTTGTAATATGACGTCTAATTATTAGAACGTCATATTACAAATGTTAATGTAATGAACAATTAAATTATTAATTATGAATTAAAGATACAATAAGGTTCAGGTAAATCACTAAGATATTGGAAGTATTTTGCATAACAATCGCTGGGTGCCATGTGTGTTGCCAGTTAACACTTGTTTACCATTCCAAATAAGCTAGAGCATGTATGAATTTATAGTTTACGTTAATATATGAAACTTTTCTCTATAAAAAATATGTATGTTTTTCCCATTATTTTTTACCACATTTCTTTTAGGGTAGACAGAGAGAGTTGTCGCCGTCCACTTTTCAACCGAGTTAAAAAAAGAAGAGGTTCTTAATTCATCTGTATGTATTTTTTATGGGATGAACCGATTTTGTTTTTTTTTTATTTGAAAGGTGGTGCTTGCTGTATGGTTCTATTGGTATCTGACAGTGGCATCCATGAGAAAAGTAAATCGTTAAAAGTAAAGCAGACGATTTCGATATTTTCGTTTTTTATTGGAACTTATGATGTACAACAGTTTGATGAGAATATGGTTAGGTTCTGATTAATTCTATTTCGTAATATACCTACGATATTTCGAAAGTCCAAAAGGTAGTCCGCGTGTAACGTTTGAATCGATTTGAAGTCGGTTTTCGTTGATTAATAAACTCGTTAGGTCTCATTAATGACGGTGGGTGAGATTTTTCTGTCCTTATAAAATCGAATAATGACTTCACTGGTACAAGCTGACTGGGATTCGAACTCATTATCATCGAATCATTAAGTCAAACCGTTTAGTCACTAGGCTATCACTGTAACGTCCATTCGCGACCGTCGGAGTTTTCGAATGATATTCGCGCGTTACCGCTATTTAATGGGCAGGCCCCACCCCTTAGATGTTAGGAGCGTTGCTGGGGTTTTTTCGACCACTTCTTGTCCCAGCGCCAACGCTTCCCGAAGTGGCACTCAAAGTTAATTTAGCTTTTGAATATCCCTTCGATTATCCGTGAAATAGCAACCGACAGAGTTCGACCCTCTCGGGCGCCCTCGGTTCGGAATGTTTACGCGTTGCATAGTAACCGTTCAAGCCGAGTTTACCCTCACCCTTGTGTCAAGTTGCTAGTGATAGAGGTTCAGGCTAAGCGACCTAAGAGCTATGCCACCTCACAATCCGGTGAAGCAGTCAAGGCCAGCTTCTCTGGCCAATCTGTGTAGTTCGACATACCTAGGAGAATAATGATTGTTTAATTTAATAGGCTTACTAATAAAAGGGTTACTTTATTTAGAAATCACGTGAGTCCCGACCTGTCATTTGTCTTTTCCCTGTTTCTTTTGCCATTTTTCATAGATAAAAAGTAGGATAATGCTCAAATGCAAGTACAATGTACGTGGGTTACGACTGTGTTCTCTAGTATAGTTTTATCGATGTTGAATGTGTGATGTGTTTGAGTACATTTGTGTGTGTTACTTACCAAACAGTTGAGCATTATAAGTGACGTGATATAAGTGTGACCTAAAATCAAAAAACTTAACACTCCAACATTATTTTTCAAATATAATACCTCGGCGACTACTATGAAAAGAATAACACAGAACAGAAATTTATTGTTCGCTAGACGTATAGGATTACGAGTTCTCATTTCCTTATGTGGCCAGGAATCAATAAGGCTGAAAGAAAATCGGAGCAGTCTCATATAGGAATGCTCCAGTGGTGAGCTCATGTTTTTGCATTTAAGAAAACGTATTTAAATAACGTTATTTTTGTGTCACTTTAAATGATTAAAAGAGTCGAGCGTCAATCTTAAGTGGAATCTTTAGCCACTATGTTAGCATAGATTATTTAAAACAAGGATCATTATAAAACGATATAACGTTTCACTTCAATTATATTCTTGTCATAATAATTACTCAATGCAAATAATTACATCTTATTAAATCAAACTATAGCTAGTTATAATTAAAGTATCGTGTATAATAGAAATGAAGTAAGGTTTTTTGTTGAAATGATAGAGGATATATTTCGTACTATTGTTGAAGTAAATTGGAAACAGTAACATAATTAACTCTATTTAATCCGACATTTGAAACCTAATTAGAACTAATGAGAAAAACAAATCTACGTAAGAAACTTCGAAATTAAATCGTCAAGTGAATTGAAGTGGCAATGACCTTTTCAACCGACTTCAAAAAAGGTGGACGGTCTCAATTCGTCTGTATATCTAAAACCTAAACATAGAACGAACCTGAAGGCACACTGTCCTTTGTACCGGATGCACTCTGTTTGATTGATTTAGCGGTAACGTCTGTAAATAGAATTAAAAAAATTATTTGCTCCACTAAACAAATATGCAACTAACCTAGGCCTTAAAATTTAACGTTTTATTTTTTTTATACTTTTTTAATGTTTGGGTTAACTATTTATTTCTTTTGTTAGTTAATTTTTCATTTTAGAAATTAGTTAAGTAGTGTTGTTTAAAGTTACAGCCTTTATATATATAATATATATGTCCCACTGCTGGGCACAGGCCTTCTCTGTAAACAGAGTATAAGGGCATAGTCCACCACGCGGCCCTAGTGCGGATTGGTAGGCTTCACATGCCTTAGAAAATTTTTCTAAGACATTTAGGTTTCCTCACGATGTTTTCCTTCACCGCCGAGCGCGTGGATATTCAGCACAAAAAATTGCAACAGCAAATTTATTGGTGCCGGCAGCGGGGATCGAACTCGGGTTGCTAGCGTACTATGCAACAAGAGCCAACCGCCTGGACACTGAGCTACCACGGCTCTAGTGTTGTTTACGTCGTATGTATTTGTGAATGCTGTGTTTTCCTATAATTAGTAAGACAACTACAACGTATTTGTAGGTATATTAAATAAGCATAGTATAATTGTACTTACTGTTGGAAAACCTTATTAAATAAATAAAAAAAGAATAACTTTCGACTTAGTGAACCGATTTTGATAATTTTTTTTAATTTGAAAGCTGGTGCTTACCGCGTGGGTCCATTTCGTTTTATCCAGTTTTGACAATAAGAAAACCATATAATAATATATTATATTAAACATATAAATAATAAATTTGCATTAAGTGCGTGTGCATGGTGGTAGCTCAGTGTCCGGACGGTCGCCTCACGTTGCATTGTACGCTAGCAACCCGAGTTCGATCCCCGGTGCCGCACCAATAAATTTGTGTTTTAAATTTTATGTACTGATTTACCACGCGCTCGACGGTGGTAATACTTCCGGGGAGGATCCTTGCACAGAGGTACTACCCAATAGAGTGTCAAGCTAACCAAACTTTGCGCAAGCCCTGCCATCTTTCAAATCCCAGTGAAACATTTGCAGCCAATTTTGTCATAAAAAGATATATTATTCAAAATAATTACTCAAGTAAACATGTCCAAAGGCTTAAGCTAGTCTTCCAGATTAATAATTCCTGACAAGGCTACCAATTGAACTTTATCCACCATAATTAAACTATAAAAAAAATCTCTGGGAAACACCAGATGTTGTAATTGAGTCTGAACTATGTTCTATATAATAAATAATGGTACATTTTTTAAATCTGCTAGTATTAGATATAATTATTAAATGTTGTTAACTTTACAGTCTATATAAATGTCCCACTGTCTGTCTCTGTAGACAGGGGACCTAGTCACGCGGCGCTAGTGCGGATTGACAGATTTCACATGTAGAATTTTTTTAAAGATATTTGCAATATTGTGGGACAAGGTTGAAGATCAATTTCACTATTCCTCCCTCTTGTGCACATTTCATCACATCGTCTGCTAAGCCACGCACGCACATTTAGCTAGGCTTAAGCTCTATCGCCCACAAACACCCTCTAAAGAAATTACCGACTCGTTGTCAAGTTATGAAGAGTTAATTCCAATAGTGATTAAGCTACCAGAACAGCTCCTGTTTTTTTCAATCAGCTCGTACAAGCATGCTACTGCCAAGACCTCGAAAATAAAAATGTATTTCTTCGGTAAGGTCATCGTCGACCTGAACAGTTAGTTCTTATGAAGGCCACTCAATTTTAGTATCGTTTAGGTTGGTAGGTAATAACTTAACATCAGATGAGCCGTATACTTGTATTTCGCTTTTCTGTCTCTCTTCCTATGTACAGTCCACTTGTACAATTCAAGCGTTCGGTACTTGTCGCGTGTACTCGATATCATAAAATACAAACAAATTTACTATCATGAGCACATCTATATTTTACTTTATGGTCCTTCGAGCCGGATATTCACCCTATGCAGAGGTCTACCACCGGAGATGTTTCTCTTAGTCTGGATTTTTGGAGAGTCAGCAGCATTTAAATTGAAATAAAAGACGTGACGGTTAACTTTTTATTATAGTTGTGATGAAAATTATATGGCAATATTATTATTTCTGTACTAGGTTTATTAATGTACTTGTACTGTTATAAAAGAAATCCCAAGTTTGACAGTAAAAGAAAGTTTCTTCCTGTTATTTCTAGTTGCTTACTTCCGTTTATATATATTTAATAAATGCTTTATTGGCTTCATCGCATTACAAATACTCGCTTTTTAATTTTCTTTCCAGCCATGTTATTAACTTTAGAAATAAAAACCTTTTTTTTAATTAAATTATATCATTAAAAAAAGAACGTGCCAGTTGACTTGTTTGACTAGTTGTAGCATTATTGGTACCGGGGAAAGATGACGCTTAAAGAACATTTTCACAAGGTATTTTGGCGTTAAAACAATATAGCATATCGAATTGTTTCCGACTTTTTGAGTACAATATATGTGGAAGTGAGATCTAAATGTGTAGTTCTTAAGAACGAGTTTTCAATTTAAGATAAAGATTGTATTATTTGCTTTAAAGGACCAGTAGGGCCACCAATCTGCTAATTGCCAGTCACATTTCATTATGAAACTGATCTAATACAGTCATATTAATTATTATTTCGTCATTACTATACGTCAAATACCAAGATATGATCAGCGTTCCAGTAGTGAGCCATCGATACACTAGAGTGGCACCAATGAACCAAATAATTACTAAAACCATTACGATAACAATGATTGTTCATTTTAGTACACAATTGGTTTAGTTTAGTGATTCAACGCCATCTTCGTGTTTTATAAATGTGCTTTTGCAAAATCGTCCCCTATAAATATGTATATTTCTTAAATGGTCAGGGTCCAAGCAAATGTAAACTTTGAAGCTTTAATCTATCATAATATCACGGAGTGTATGTTCGTTTTTAAATAGAATACTTTAACGAATAAATCCAAGGTCCCAGAATGTTTTGATTATAAAGACCTTTTGAAAAATACTACACCCCATATAGTGATTGTAAATTCATTCCATTTACAGTGATCACATAAGTTCAATGTTGCCTAATAATGCACCGATTATAATAAATCTATGGCAATAATTTAAAACTATTTTATATTCTTGTAACAGTATTTAAAAATAATTTTACGGTACCATACTATTTATTACTATGTTTACGTGTTAAGTTGCAAATATCGTTTTCTACAATAATATTTATACATTTTTCTATAGTTTACAAAACATTATTATATTTACAAAATACACATAGATGTATAATTATATGTATACTATAATAACCTTATCAACATTTGGTCAAATCTTATCTAAATTTTTTTTAAATTTAATTTAATTTATTTAATAAATAAGCAATAAGGTATAAATTATTTTTGTCATTTTCTATAAACTAAATATATTCATGTGTATAATCTACACTAATAATAATCAGTATAATTAAAAACTACATAGGTAATTATCAAGACTAGATCTTTGACTAAAATAAAATACGATCAATTACAATCTAAAACAAATTTTACACTTTACAACGAAGCATACAAAAAAGGCACTTTATCGCCATTAATAGTCCAGTTGCTATAAAAAAATTCGGATAACTATTGAGCCACTTAACGTAATAAGTTATAAACAATAAGTAAATAAAAAAAAAATATCAATAAGATATAAGAATAAGATAATTTCCAATTAGTACCAAATGAAAGCAATTAATTGCATTACTAATAGTATCTAATTTAATTTACACTTCTATAGTACGCTAATTGGTGTTTCGCATTAAAATACTAATTTAACAAACAATAAGAAAGTTGTATTGCCACAAAATTCATAGACAATCAATATTTTATGCTATACCTTTGTGTGTTTAATTTGCAAGAACATCTTTTTGTTTTACTTGTGGAAAGGACGAATTATGTCGGGCCCTCACCGACCAAACCCACAAGATGTTACACCAGTGTCACGTACGGCGGGGCTACGGGATCGCTTGCGACCTGGACGCCTTTCGGCATCTCCCGGGGGAGGACGAGCCTCCCCCTCGCTGCCCTCCAGGCAAGGCGCGCCGGAACATAGGACGCGCCTTCCTCCACGACCTCCGTAAGTGGGTTACAAACTCCCCCGAGACGGTCACCTGGAGGCTTTTGGGGCCGGGTGCAAGAACCAGCGGGGTAGACAGAGAAAGATTTGCTGTACGCTTGTTAGGTCTCAAATGATATAAACATCATTTTAGTTAGCGTGTTTTTGTAATTAAAAAAGCATTGGTACAAATCGTCTGATATTCGAATATACGACCATAGTCAAATGTTTTCATTAACTCAATAATAAGTGAAAAAAGCTATAGCCTTATTATAACAAAAAAGGTTAGTTATAAATTAAAAGGGCAAATCTGGCATCGATTGACATTGATTGATAGAATATCTTACTGTCATCTGGTTATTTATTAATTCCTTTTTTTTTTGACGAACTACTCAGATTGGTCAGAGAAGCTGGCCTTTACTGCTCGCCGGATAGAGATATATAGCTCTTAGGTCATTTAGCCTGAATCTCTATCGCTAGTAACTCGACATGAGGGCCCCACTGATGAGGGGTAACCCGCGTAAGCATTCCGATCTGAGGGCGCCCGGGAGGGCACGGATAATCTAAGGGACATTCAAAAGCTCAACTAACTTCGAGTGCCAATATCGGGAACTATTGATTCCCTAATTTGTGCTTATATTTGCAATGGAATGCGAAATTGTTATTACGCTTAAAATAGCAACCGACCGAGTCGTGGTTTGGCCCTCTCGGGCGACCACGGATTGGAATGCTTACGCGTAACACAGTAACCGTAAATAGTACTAGAACTAGAAGTAAGATAAACTAAATAGATAGAAAAGAAGATGTAATTTTCAAGTCTGTAGAATAGTGAAATAGAATAATATGAAAGTAAGTAATTAGTATGAATAGAAATACAAGCAAACATTAGAAATTAGAACAGTAGACAATAGTTAGTTTGTTCATTTATTTCCGTAATCTTTTCTTTAATTTAAATTTTGTCGATAAAGTGTTTTTGGTTTTTAAGTGTTGCACGTTAAAATAATAATGACAATAGTTTGCGGATAATGTAGTTGGTAGTGCTGTTATTTTATTTTTATTAAGTCATTTATAGTTTCATTTGTGCTATTTATTCATTTTTTAAACGAAAGCTAGCAATAAATCTTTTTTTTTGTTTCTGAAATATTACTAACAATCTTGTTAACCATTCCAACTAAGCTTTGCTAGCACATGGTTCACGGCAATAGTCCAATGGTGAATTCGAACCCACGACCTTACGATTCGCAGGCCGTACCCTAAACATTAGGCTATTGACGCTTCCAATTGTTTATTGTCCCAAATAAAGAGGGAAAAATATAAAAAGAGGAATTAATATGTAGAATAAGATTGTTAAATAAGCTAATAGAGATTTTAAAAACAGAATGGAAGGAAGGAAACTGAATGGCTTTGAACGTCCAAGCCAGGCGTAAGAAATAACGTAGGCTATTTTCATAACAAGAAATAGAATAATCTAGACAAGAATTGAAAGAATCTGCTCCATTAATGAGTAGATGAACCAATAGCCTTGTTACATATAGAAAAAAAATAGTAGCCATCCAAGATATTACCCCTCACCGGGAAGACCTTTGTGTAGGGTTACTAGAATAGAGGTCCAGGCTAAGCGACCTGAGAGCTATCTAATCCGGTGAAACAGTCTCTCTGGTTATTTGTGTAGTTTGTTACAAAAAAAAACTGACAATCAACGATACCATAATTCATTTTCTTGTCTCTCTTGAAGATAACTGCTCATTGACACTCAAGTGATGTTCATGTCACTAAAATTCAATCAAAAAATCGAGACGTTTGTATACCTGTCATATAGCATTCATCAATTATCACTGTGATTTCCACCGTTTTCCTTTTTCTTGTCATATCTCTCAATTTTAACATTTTTGTATATTTCCAAGATTGAATTTTTGACGTATTTGTAAATAATTCTATGTAAATAGGAGCCAGCAGATATAATTAAATTTAATGAGATACAATCTCAAATATTAAGTAACTAAAAGCTGAACACTTGACTAATAACTTTATCATTTTCTCTTAATTAAATGCACTTTTAGCTAAGTTACGTGTAAACTACTTATAAATAAGACTTTGATCGCCTAAGAAAAAAAATGACATTAATTAATTTACAGATATTTTATGTTAAACTTTAACCAGTGGCATTAATAGTCACTTGTGTTTGGTTCGAAATAATCGTATTTCAAATGTTATAAAAATTCCAATGAAAAAAAAAAATTAAAATTATTGATCCCATCTCATTTACGTGCGCAAATCGAGACTTTAAATATTATTTATTACCCTAATTAAATATACACAAGTTTTATGGTAATAAAACATAGTAATCGAAATTTTTCGTAGTGTTTTAGGCACTATTTTGACAGCCATAAATCTTAACTTACACAAAGCTTTCTTAATTTATATTACGATCTACATTTCAACAGGCAGTTAGTAACAATATAACTATATCTAGTTCTATAAATTAGTGTATACAGATACATAGAACCATAAAAGTTTCAATGCGTGGGTGAGGATTTTTCTATAATCTATTTTATTTTATTTCAAATTTGTAAGTAGTATAGACCGTCTTGGTATTGATTTTCTGTATTGGTACTAAACGTGTTTCTAATCGATACACTTAAAGAATTCTCTAAATCGTAATAATAGACATTAAAATGGTCTCAATTCAACTTTACAAAATTTAATCTATAATTTCTTCATTCAACTTTGATTCTATTCTTATAGTCACTTTTAATTTTGTCATGGATGCTGTGTTATACTGTAATCTGTGTACTATACATAAGCTTTAGGCACCACAATAATAAATCACAACAATTATACCTTAACATATGTATAAGGAAATCAAGAAGTACAGATTAATATTACTCCAAATAATAAAATTGAATATACAGGAAAATAATGTTTAATTGTATTTTTAATAGTAAAAAAAAAATGAGATGTATTTAAAAGTGGACACACTTTTGTAAAATCAATCCTGATTAAAACTAAATTCCTAAGTTGGTAAATGAAATATATTTTAATAAAATTCTTTTGCCGTGGAGACCTTGGGGCCTTGGGGTGCGGAAGCCCGTCAGCTATTCAAGGAGATTTCCGCACGCCTCATCGACGCCTCAGGGGATCCAAGGGCTGGCGCGCATTTCGGGCAAAGGTTGAGCCTGGCCATTCAACGGGGAAATGCCGCTAGCCTCTTGGGCACCCTGCCCTACGAGCGCAGTGATTTGGGGCCTATTTTTACATAATTTAGTTTTATTTTTAGTTTGGTTTATAGTTTTAATAAAATAAAATATATTTTTATACTGTGCTAATTGTTTTAAATTATTTTCTTTATGAACGTCACTTACGTTCATATATTTGTAATAAGCTTTTCGATATGTCATATAACAGATTAGTTACACGTGAAAAATGTTCGAGTGTCAATTTATTGCTAATTATTTTTATGGTAATATATTATTTTATTACCACATTGTAATTAATGGTATTAAGTATAATATGGCAATTAAATATAGTGTTAATATGTAGGAGTGAATTGGCAAATGTAATTTTGATATCATTGATATATAAAAAGATTATGACGTGTATACCAATTATAACAGAACACCATCTAAATATTTGATGAAGCGTTTTTTGATAAAGCATTTTGATAACTCACAATATTATGGTCTTTTAGTCCGTCTTTATCAACTACTTAAACAATACCACTAGAACAGTCTGACACTTCCGAAACTTTGAGGAACAGCGAAGAAAACTACGGCTGACCTTGTCTTGCACTGCGGCTTCTTCCATCGGTGAACCGGGAAACTCATTTCACTAATCCAACAACTGATATACACAGAACAAGTCACAGACTAACATAATAGAAACGTTTAAAGTTTTCGTTATTAAACCTCTGAAGTGAAAAAGAATTTAAAAACGTTAACGTAATTTAGCTCAGTTTGTCATCTCTGTATTGTCACGTCGTCAGCTTTGAATGTCTCTAGTGTGAAACAATTTTCCCGATAAACTTATTAGGTACTGTCATATAAGGTGGGTCACAGGGTAGGAGCCGAGTTTCGTCGAGTTCAGCAAAGGAGTTCGGAGTTGGAGGGCGGTACTCAGCTGGGTAACTGAGTTCGTCCCAACGGTGGTGCGGGGCTCGATGGAGTCGGCTGAACTGGTGTTGGGGAATGTGCTGCAGTGCTCTCCGGAGCCGAATGGGCCCGCGTAGCTTGGTGGCCTACGGGACTTGGGGGCCACGGATGTGATGCCGATGCTAGTGGCCTAGAAAACGTCAACAAGTATAAACGAAAGCTTCAAATTTAATTATATGTGTCATATGTTTTTTTTATTTTATTTATTTGATACAGGAAAACTTACAGCTATTCAATTCTTCTTATATAATTTACAAATATATCACTAGATTAGCAGATAACAAGTTTTCACAAATAAGTTAGAGAAAAAAAACACTAAAGATACGCAAACTTAGGTAACACAATATTGGAAAAGAGTATCAAGGTCCCGTAGACAAAATTTCACTAAATATACTTATAAAAAGCTTACGTACTGAGGCATCACTGACGTGAAATAGGTCGACATTATTGAATTTCTTACAAAGGTTGTTGAATTCATTACATGCTCTGATAAAATAGCTATTAAGCATATAGTTTGCATTACCATGTTGTATGTTGTAGCATGTTACCTCTTCTTATTGCATGGGAAAATGCCTACGCATATCTATCACTTACGAGGGTAAGTAAAGCTTATGTCTGATTCCCACGGACTAAATCCTATGTTGTTTTATTCGATGGGATGGAATTGTCTCTAGACACGACCGCGGCAACGGTTGTGCACGCTTTTTTATACTTATAATACAAGTGCTTGACCCCGAACCCACCTGATATCAAGTGAAAATGTAATGTCCCGGTAAGGCACACGATTCTGTGGCGAAGCTACCGTTCGATTCAGTTCGACTCTATCGGGCGGTAACCGTCCAAGTCCAGCCATTGGGGGCTCTTGAGTCGACTTACTCTCAAATAGAGGTTCAGCCTTAGCGACCTAAGAGTTTTGTCACCTCAACTTGTCTTCCTTCTACAATGTCTTATAGCTATATATTATTGATAGCCTAATAACATTTACCTGGCGTACGGTGTGATCGTTGATGACGGAGGTGTAGGCACCGCCGCGGTGTCTGGATGTAAATAGTTCCTTCGGTGTTCAGTTCTCTCCCAATATTGTTGTAAGCATCGTGTCATTACGTCTGGTATTGAGTTCATTTGTTCCTGAATGATAAATTGTTAAGAGACGACATAATTATATTTACAAGCAAAAACAAAAGCCTCTTTCTTTCATCAAAATCTTTTGTTTTGTCCTCTATAACAATAAAAATTAGGATATCACTGTGCTTTTTTTGCCTGTACTGCGACGTATTTAAACGTAAACAACAAACTGGCCGCACTACTCTGCCGTCATACCGTTCTTGTGACTATAACGGAGGGTGGTTAGTTAGTATATTGCAAAACTAGCCAAACATTAATAAAAAATCCTTGCAAATAATGTCTATAGATATAATATTTTAGAGATATTTGCGTAGATATAAGAGATCTGTACATTTAGGCTAAGTTTTTGATGAAATAAAAGATTTATGATTATTATTTATTATATAATGTCGGTTTGTCACAATCAACAACCATTCCTAAATACGATTCTTAGGATATTTCTCAGCTATTTGTGATGATTGAAACAGCGCCTTACGCTATTGCTATCCACTCGCGGCTTCCATTCTAGGACTTCCTTATCTTCGGTCACAGAGTTGACAGATGTGGCCGGCCAATTGCTATTTCGAAATTTATAGCGAAGCTAAGTTCTCTGTCGAATTTCTCCGTTTCAGATTCTAATCTTTAGAAATGCCGGGCTCTTTCAAAACTCTGCATCGCCACAGGAAGACTGGTGATAACGGCCGCATCAAAAGAGAAAATTATAGACTACAAACTAAAAATGGCCATGAGAAACAGGGATGCAGCGGTCGCAGAGAAACTTGTAACAAAGCAACGGGGCGTCTGCGACGCGTGAGCCAGGGCATTCGCCAACACCGCCTTCTGGGGTCGGGCATTGGGCAATTTAAAAAAATGTAGTTACTGTAAAGGTAAGCACCCTTATTAGAAAAAGAACCAAAGCAACCAATTCAAGAACAGTACAAAAGAGCACGGACATAAGTCTGTGTTTGCGCTTTATTGAAAGAAAAAAAAATCTCTGCATCTCAATAGATAGATAAAAAAACCCTTTATTGCACCAAAGAATATGTACAAAGGCGAACTTAATTAACATTTTTTTCCAGCTAACCTTTAGTGGTTAAGAGCAGGCTAAGGGTAGTGCCGCTAAAAATATCGTTTTAAAACTATTATATAGATAAATAAATATACATTTACATATACATAAATAGATACTTCTATATAAATAAAATAATATACATACACATGGAATATATATAACGACAATAAATATACCAGTTTGTAATTTTTCATTGTTTGAGTAGAAAGTATTCAGATACACGCGATTTAAAGACATTAGTTGACGAAGCCTCCCTAATCTCAATCGGCAAACTATTCCATAGTTTTATAGCTGTACAGGTAAAAGAATTGCCATAGAAATTCGTATGACATTCGGGGAATGATAAAAATTTGTTATAGAAGGTTCGTGGTTCGCGGCCGACGAACTGCTTGAGTACAAAGCGCTCACGAAGATATTCTGGAGACCAACTGTTATGAATTATGTTATATAACATGGTAAGTGTGTGCACATCTCGCCTGTTGCGGATGTTGAGCCAGTAGCTGAGCCCAGTAGTGTGACACATGGTCATATTTACGTATTCCGAAGATAAACCTTATACATAGATTAAGTAATCGCTCAAGTTTATCGAGAAGTGTTTCATTGATATCTGTATAGCAAACATCAGCATCTCTGTAGGTCATAGCTAGTTCACGCACTGATGGAAATTTTTGTCATAAGGCATATTTCTGCTGGGATATACGGTAAAATACTTGTGTCAATCTCATATCTTACCTGCAACGAAGTGAGTTTTTCTTCTAAACTAGTTAATCTCTCCTCTATATTGTCCTGTCGCGTGCTCATGTCTGACACTATCTCGTAAACCGTGTTCTGGGTCTGCAACAGAAAAGGGTCCTACAATCAATCGCTTTGCAGCTCAATGATAACTCTTGGTTCTAACCGTGGCTATATGTATTCTGTAGTCGCTTTGTATTCAATTGGGAATATTATCGATTTTGTTTATGTGTTTCTGAATCTGTATGTATAATTTGCTACTAGTATAATAAATCTAAAGGGCTACTCTTTTTTTTTTAATTAAATCTAAAACCGTTGATACATGCGCTTAGCAAATGGGAATGAATTTATTTACTAAGTTGAAACTGCATTAAAGAACAACGCTACAATACTGCAAATAATCATTTCATATAATACATTCTATGTTACCAAGCCATATCTGTAGATTGATCAACTATAGGTAAATCTATAAGGTAGTACTTTAGTGCCATCTACACTCGTGAGCTAAATTAAAGGATCGGTGAAGAAAGTTTGAATATCTCGGAAGATAAAGACGCTAGATAACTGAAAAAAATTGTGCATGATAGACAAATTAAATATCCTTAAAATATAATAAAATTATATATATATATATATTATATCGCCACTAGGTTGAGGTAACACTAAGTATTAAAATTTAAATAAATTAATTTAAATATTTTATTATAAGGTTATTTAATTGTCTATAATGCACAATTTATTTCAGTTAGCTAGCGTCTATATCTTCCGAGATATTCAAACTTTCTTAACCGACCCCTTATTTTTGCTCACGGCTATATAATTGAAATGGAATGTGTAGTGGAAGTAGCATTAGCTGGAATTAAAAGTCAAGTATGTGGATTTACCTTTGCCATATCCGTTATCGTGTTGGCATTGTCCATTAACTTTCTTTGATCCATCTTCACTTTCCGTAACCTGTTCATGATTGTTAATGAATTAAACATATTTGATAAAGACGCCATTGATAATTGTATAACTATACACGGCTATTGATTTGATTTTATCGATTGGTTTCAACAAAACTGGGACGGTAGTTTTATCTAGCTGTAGTTTTGTAGTTTTATCTACCGTCCCAGTTTTGTTAAAACAAATTACATTACTAGTATGGCTTCCAAAATACAAGCGTTTGCTTACTTTGTGTGTTATTGTTTACTGATGTTGAGTAATGGATCGTTTTTTTCTTAAACAAACTTGACTACGATCCCACCTAATGTTAAGTGGAAATGCAGTCCTGGACGATAAAGCGCACTAGTTTAGTAAATGCCTATTCACTCTACTCTTGAAAATACCCACATTGTAATCGTAGGGAAAGACAGACGCGGGCAAATTATTCCAGTCCCAGTACGAATGATAAAAGACGAAGCAAAGCGCTTTCTTTCCTCTAAAAGATATATGTCAATCCTAAAAATATACCTAGGTATCTGACCAAGTGATCTTCTCTTGTTTTCTATAACAACTTTACGATTTGTGAACCATTAGGCTATTGACCATTCAAAGCAAATTTCTAAGCATTTTATGTAACTTACGCGTAAATAGCGAGCAAAAACTTTCTTTGATGAGTCCGCACGCGCCCTGGATGTACTCTTTTCACAAGCCTCGTGTGCTTGTAAATAAGCCAAGTCTCTCTCAATACGTTGGCAGCCGCGTTTTTTAGCTGAAATTTTACAAGCACGTTGATGGATATTGGGTGTTATTAACTTTATGTAGATTATAAATTGTTTGTTACTTTATGAAATAAAACATTTTTCCGATGCCTTATCCATGCCTTATTTTTCCGACCTCTAAACAGGAGTAGGTTCTAAATTCATTCACATTTATGTCATCGTAACTCCTTCATTTTAAAAGTTATTTAAAAAAAACATTAAATTTTTTGATATTTTTTTAAATTGAAAATTAGTTTTGTTATTACACGTAAATATAGTTGTGTTCTGTCAGTTTTTATTAGAGATGAAACGGATATCCGGTAACTATCCGGTATCCGGCCTATCCGCCTTCTTGTCACTATCTGGCCGGATACCGGATAGTATAATTTTAAAAAATTTCATTATTTTACTCAAGGCAAATCAATCATACTCCAATAGGTTATGGACACCGTTTATTTTTAATTTTTATAATCGCACATCAAAAATGTTTGTTTTATTAATTATTAGTTTAATACTCAAAATTAACAAGTGGCAAATTGTGGTGAATAAATACCAAATTTTCTGCATTTGTTGGTAAGAGGCGACTCCGTTACGTGCGATCCGAATGCGCCTGAATATATCCGATCTAGTTTACCGCGCCAATATTCAAATCAAACTGATCGCGTCAACGCAATAAAGGGCCGAATATCCGGCAGCCGGATATCCAGCGCTCCGGCCTAGTAGCTTGTCGAATATCCGGTATCCGGCCACACTACTATCCGTTTCATCTCTAGTTTTTATGTAACGTAAATAAAAGGGTTAAGACACTGGAATAATAAATTATAGTATATAAATATTATTTAGTAAATAAAAACTGTAATATACTATATTATTCAAGTATGTTCTTGTAATGGAAATGGTAAGAGTTGTGAGTGGAGTAAATTAACAAGCTAAGTTCTCCGTCGAATTTCTCCGTTTCAGATTCTAATCTTTAGAAATGCCGGGCTCTTTCAGTCGCTCGACTTTAAGCTTGTGGGCCAGTCTAAAATTACACTACTATATTATTCAAGTATGTTCTTGTAATGGAAATGGTGAGAGTAGTGAGTAGAGTAAATTAATATTTTTTTTAACAAAAATGCTATAATAAATTTAAAATATTTTATACTTCGACGGTTTTTTATATGATACAGATTGGCCAGAGAAAGTGGCCTTGACTGCTTCGTCGAATTGAGAGGTAGTATAGCTCTTAGGTTAGCCTGAACCTCGCTAGTAACTGCATACAAGGGTCCCGGTGAGGGGTAACCTCGGCTTGGACGGTTACCCTGTTACGCGTAAGCATTCCGATCCGAGGGCGCCCGAGATGGCCGAACCACGGCTCGGTCGCTTGCTATTTCACGGATAATCTTAGCGACATTCAAGCCAAAATAACTTTGAGTGCCACTTCGGGAAGCGTTGGCGCTGGGAGAAGTGGCCGAAGCTCCAGCAACGCTCCTAACATATAAGGGGTGGGGCCTGCCCATATACTCGTAATAGCGGCAACGAGTATTATTCGCAATTTCCGAAGGTCGTGAATACTCTTTGTGGATTTGTAAAGATCTAGCCTGTGCAATGGTAATCACGTCGTCCGGATCGTCAAGAACGTGTCTCGGCCTCCGGGCGACGCGACGGAATTTAGTATAGGAAGGTTTATAAGTGGCTGCACTTACAAGAAGTTTGTTAGAATGTTTGCTTCGACTGTATATGTTTCCGTTTGCTGGTTTCCTTACCTTCGCTCGTCCTACCGTGTTGAAGCAGACCCTTACCTTCTTGGTGAGTTGAGTTTCCATCATGAAGTTATGTACGTGTTTCTCCGCTCTAGTTAACTCTAACTTTCTCGAAGCAACCGCGACTAATAACGCTGTGCATCCAGCTCCCTGTTAAGTGAACAACTTAATGTAAAATGTAAGCGATCGTGTAAAGCATTCGAAGTTTTTACATTCCTCAAACAAATAATGCGTTTAAAGGCTATGGAACTAAAACAAAAATATTAGTTTTTCGAGCTATATGCTACATTTTAGCCGTATATGGTAGTTAGATTACAACCGACTTCAAAAAAAAGGAGAAGGGTATCAATTCGTATGTATTTTTTATGTTCGTTACCGCATTACTTTGGACTGGGAGAGCCGATTTTAATGATTCTTTTTTTGATAGCTAGTGCTTCCCATTTGGTCTAATTCTGACAATTTGATCATTGGGAAAACCATGTAAGACTAAAATTTGCAACAAGTATGTGCGCCACAAATGGATGGCGCCACAATAGATTTCCATGATACATTTTTTTTTGGAAAGTATGCACTTCAAGGGTTACTTTGGTTAGGTTTTGAATTATAATATTCCTACGATAATTTGGAAATACAAAGAGGGCGTGCCCGCGTAATAGCGTTTAACGTTTGATTTGATTTGAAGTCGGTTATTGTATTTGCTCGTAAATATACTCGTTATTTATGGCAACTCAATTTAATTCATACAAAAAATCCGACAAACTGTTAATACGATTGAAACGTAATTACATTTATATTATAAATTTAAAATATTTTATATTTCGACGGTTTTTTATATGATACAGATTGGCCAGAGAAAGTGGCCTTGACTTCTTCGTCGAATTGAGAGGTAGTATAGCTCTTAGGTTAGCCTGAACCTCGCTAGTAACTCCATACAAGGGTCCCGGTGAGGGGTAACCTCGGCATGGACGGTTACTCTGTTACGCGTAAGCATTCCGATCCGAGGGCGCCCGAGATGGCCGAACCACGGCTCGGTCGCTTGCTATTTCACGGATAATCTAAGCGACATTCAAAAGCCAAACCAACTTTTAGTGCCAATTCGGGAAGCGTTGGCGCTGGGAGAAGTGGCCGAAGAAACTCCAGCAACGCTCCTAACATATAAGGGGTGGGGCCTGCCCATATACTCGTAATAGCGGTAATGAGGATAATTCGCAATTTCCGAAGGTCGTGAATACTCTTTGTGGGTTTGTAAAGATCTAGCCTGTGCAATGGTAATCACGTCGTCCGGATCGTCAAGAACGTGTCTCGGCCTCCGGGCGACGCGACGGAATTTAGTATAGGAAGGTTTATAAGTGGCGGCACTTACAAGAAGTTTGTTAGAATGTTTGCTTCGACTGTATATGTTTCCGTTTGCTGGTTTCCTTACCTTCGCTCGTCCTACCGTGTTGAAGCAGACCCTTACCTTCTTGGTGAGTTGAGTTTCCATCATGAAGTTATGTACGTGTTTCTCCGCTCTAGTTAACTCTAACTTTCTCGAAGCAACGGTCACTAACAATGCTGTACATCCCGCCCCCTGTTAATTAGATTAATAATAATTGTGATGAACTGTCGTTGATGGAATACTTACTCTTTTAGTAAGTTGTGTATCCATCATGAAGTTATGAACGTGCTTCTCAGCTCTAGTTAATTCTAACTTTCTTGAAACAACCGCGACTAATAACGCTGTGCATCCAGCTCCCTGTTAAGTGAACAACTTAATGTAAAATGTAAGCGATCGTGTAAAGCATTCGAAGTTTTTACATTCCTCAAACAAATAATGCGTTTAAAGGCTATGGAACTAAAACAAAAATATTAGTTTTTCGAGCTATATGCTACATTTTAGCCGTATATGGTAGTTAGATTACAACCGACTTCAAAAAAGGAGAAGGGTATCAATTCTTATGTATTTTTTATGTTTGTGACCGCATTACTTTGGACTGGGAGAGCCGATTTTAATGATTCTTTTTTTGATAGCTAGTGCTTCCCATTTGGTCTAATTCTGACAATTTGATCATTGGGAAAACCATGTAAGACTAAAATTTGCAACAAGTATGTGCGCCACAAATGGATGGCGCCACAATAGATTTCCATGATACATTTTTTTTTGGAAAGTATGCACTTCAAGGGTTACTTTGGTTAGGGTTTGAATTATAATATTCCTACGATAATTTGGAAATACAAAGAGGGCGTGCGCGCGTAATAGCGTTTAACGTTCGATTTGATTTGAAGTCGGTTATTGTACTTGCTCGTAAATATACTCGTTATTTATGGCAACTCAATTTAATTCATACAAAAAATCCGACAAATAATACGATTGAAACGTAATTATATTATAAATTTAAAATATTTTAATATTGATTTTTTGTATCAATCAACTATTTTATTAAAATAGCATTGTTAATATCTAGTTATATTTTTAACACAAACTGAATATTATTTAGAATTTATGTAATTTAAACAAAACCAACTGTCAGTGTTGCCAATATTCAGATTTAAATCTTTAACAATTAAGTTACGAAACAACGAAAGATTTATTCAAATACCATACACCAGCAATTCACACTTTACAAATGTTTCAAGAGACTTTCTAATCAATGCGACATACAATCCATTGAGTGCTTTTTACTCTAAAAAGTGCATACTTCATTTTATACAAATATTTATTTATAGAACTTTTTTTTTAATAAATTTATTTAATTTTACATAAATGCTAATAACGGTGCAATGAAGATCTTACTTTTTTGTCTAAAAAAAACTTGGAGGAAAAGTGAGCCATTTTAGAAAAGTAATGTATTAGTGCGGTCGGTGAAATATTAAGAGTGTGAACAGATATCTACAAATAGAAAGGAGATCTGAAGCATTCCATACTACAAAGTTCATCTAATAGCTGGCTTTAACAGGGAAATGGACGTAATTCTTATTCGATATTAACTCACTTCGATATTTCATCTTAAAATCATTTTAAAATATATCAAAAATATTTTTTTAACTTTACATTATTCACAGATCTGTTAGTAGATATAACAGATATAAAAATATACCTTTGGACGTTGTGGAAGCAAATTCTTTATATATAATAACATCGAAATATATATTTCTTATGTAAGCCAACATTGGTGAAGACATTTAAACATTTAATTGAATTGTAAGTCCCTTTAAATTGTGTGTTTGTTCATCCAGTGTGATGTGTTCTGTACGAGTATTTTACGATATATGTGTTGACTGACAGACTCGAAAATATCCAATTTTATATGTAATTTGTGCAAAAACAGAGAGAATTTTGATTCTAAACAATATTTGTCAGTCAACACGTACAGCACTTTCAACACAAACTTACCATAATACCGGTGCTTACGGCGATACCTCTGCCGCAATACGTATTTGGCACAATGTCTCCAAAACCAACTGAGAGAAATGTTATGGCAATAAGCCACATCGCATTGAGTAGATTAGCATGTTCTTCATCGTGAAACCTGAATCGTCAATAAATTGTATGTCTTGACTGTTTAAACGCGTAAATATATATGCAATAGTCCGTTTACGTTATGAAAATAGTGGGTCATCGATGTACACCAGCCTAGCCCCGCGTTTCGACCAATTACGACTGAACAAATTAGAACGATAAGTTCACAGTGACAAGTTGACGGCAGATAACTTATCTTTTGTGAGTTACCTACATAAAATTACAAAAAAAATATATTAATCTCTATATCTATCAAAAATAAAATAAAGAAGAGTCATTTACAATGTTTTAAGTATTTTAAAATATTTTATTTAAATGGTAACAAAATAATTTTTACTACACTGTGAAAACACCTTTACATGCATTTGCACTGATGACTCCACTGATGACTCATTGATTTCTTAACGCGAACGGACTATAATAAAATGTGAGTGAATTAACAGACTCAATGCAAACGTTTGACCGCACGGTAGACATAAAAAAAATAGAAAAAAAAAGAATAAATGACATTGGATATAGATTCCGAAGAGTTTGACTTTGATCGTGGAAGTATTTTTTTTATAATGAATGAAGTGTTGATTATATAACGCATAAAATGGCTCACCTTTACCAGCCTAGATTGCAAAAATGAAATAAGGGATTACAACATTTACGATATTCAAAATATCTGCCAAATTAAATTATCAACGTATACCTCAATGTGAACGTCCACAATAGCCTTCAATGATTTATACATACCACCATGCCGCAGGTGAGAGTAATGCCACGGCCGCAGTATGTGTTGGGGACAATATCACCGTAGCCAACACAGAGGAACGTAATAGCAGTCAGCCACATTGAATTTAGTAAATTTGCATGGTCTTCGTCGTGGAACCTGGGAGCCAAAATGCCCGACAAGAACCACAAGATAACCGACAGTGATAGCATAATCAAGTGAAAATATCGTCAATCAAAGTAATCACCAATAAATAATCTATATATATAAAAATGAATTGCTGTTCGTTAGTCTCGCTAAAACTCGAGAACGGCTGAACGGATTTATCTTATCTTGGTCTTGAAATGTTCGTGGAGGTCTAGAGCAGGTTTAATAATCTAAGGTAAAAATAGCCCTTTTCTATTTCCCATACAAACGTTTTTTTCTAAATAAAATATAGAGTCAATTTGAACTATATTACTATTCAATAGAGTTCTTATTAAATTGTAATCACTTCCACGAACTTTCTGGCCTTTCCCTATCATCAGGGTGACAGTTCTGTTCAGGAGAATTTTTGCCCCGACTACAAAATAGGTAGGAACAAAATTGCCACATTCAGATTTAAATCTTTAACAATTAAGTTACGAAACAACGAAAGATTTATTCAAATACCATACACCAGCAATTCACACTTTACAAATGTTTCAAGAGACTTTCTAATCAATGCGACATACAATCCATTGAGTGCTTTTTACTCTAATAAGTGCATACTTCATTTATACAAATATTTATTTATAGAACTTTTTTTTTAATAAATTAATTTAATTTTACATAAATGCTAATAACAGTGCAATGAAGATCTTACTTTTTTGTCTAAAAAAAACTTGGAGGAAAAGTGAGCCATTTTAGAAAAGTAATGTATTAGTGCGGTCGGTGAAATATTAAGAGTGTGAACAGATATCTACAAATAGAAAGGAGATCTGAAGCATTCCATACTACAAAGTTCATCTAATAGCTGGCTTTAACAGGGAAATGGACGTAATTCTTATTCGATATTAACTCACTTCGATATTTCATCTTAAAATCATTTTAAAATAAATCAAAAATATTTTTTAACTTTACATTATTCACAGATCTGTTAGTAGATATAACAGATATAAAAATATACCTTTGGACGTTGTGGAAGCAAATTCTTTATATATAATAACATCGAAATATATATTTGTTATGTAAGCCAACATTGGTGAAGACACTTAAACATTTAATTGAATTGTAAGTCCCTTTAAATTGTGTGTTTGTTCATCCAGTGTGATGTGTTCTGTACGAGTATTTTACGATAGTGAATGAAGTGTTGATTATATAACGCATAAAATGGCTCACCTTTACCAGCCTAGATTGCAAAAATGAAATAAGGGATTACAACATTTACGATATTCAAAATATCTGCCAAATTAAATTATCAACGTATACCTCAATGTGAACGCCCACAATAGCCTTCAATGATTTATACATACCACCATGCCGCAGGTGAGAGTAATGCCACGGCCGCAGTATGTGTTGGGGACAATATCACCGTAGCCAACACAGAGGAACGTAATAGCAGTCAGCCACATTGAATTTAGTAAATTTGCATGGTCTTCGTCGTGGAACCTGGGAGCCAAAATGCCCGACAAGAACCACAAGATAACCGACAGTGATAGCATAATCAAGTGAAAATATCGTCAATCAAAGTAATCACCAATAACTAAGCTATATATATAAAAATGAATTGCTGTTCGTTAGTCTCGCTAAAACTCGAGAACGGCTGAACGGATTTATCTTATCTTGGTCTTGAAATGTTCGTGGAGGTCTAGGGTAGGTTCAAAAACCTAAGAAGGTAAAAATAGCCCTTTTCTATTTCCCATACAAACGTTTTTTTCTAAATAAAATATAGAGTCAATTTGAACTATATTACTATTCAATAAAGTTCTTATTAAATTGTAATCACTTCCACGAACTTTCCCGCCATTCCCTATCATCAGGGTGACAGTTCTGTTCAGGAGAATTTTTTGCCCCGACTACAAAATAGGTAGGAACAAAAAATTGCCACATTCCAAGTCTTTTTGACAGAACGAAGTCTGTCGTGTCCTCAAGTTTAATAAAGATTCAAGAGAAATTTAAATTCTTTCTTTATTAAGAGTATAGTCAAGTATATCATTGGATAAAGCTACATTAGAAATAGAATCTTACTCCACATTCCTACGACACATATACGATAGATTTCGAAAAACAAATTATATAACGTGCAATCTAAACATTGAATCAATTAATACTTTGGCCATGCGCGAACTTTCTTACTGGGTAAACACAGGCTAATAAAACATAGATAATCAACATTAAGTGATAGATTCGCAACAAGAAGGAAATATATACTGAAAATATAATTATTAGAAAGCCCTGTATACGGGGTACGGTTGGAAGAATGTAAATGAGTGATTTTGTCGAAGGTGCAGTGGGTGAAATATAGAAAACGGTTATCACTATAACCGCTTGTAAACCTTGAGCCATTTTGTGCGTATCTACTCTTGTTTGTTAAAAAGCTTATTTATTAATTGGGAATGTATTTACTTTGTTAAATTATAGTTATTTTTATAATTGAATTGTCATTGTACGGTGATTATGTTATGATAATATCATTTATATTTTCTAATCGTTTGGCTGCATTCCCACCTGATGTTAAGTGGAACACAGTCCTAAATGGTAACGCTGTTAGTTTAGTAAATACCTATTTACTATTTTTAGCTGGCAACACATGA
Source organism: Meandrusa payeni (assembly GCA_029286785.1). NCBI lineage: Eukaryota > Metazoa > Arthropoda > Insecta > Lepidoptera > Papilionidae > Meandrusa > Meandrusa payeni. The sequence goes on from JAGSMX010000007.1 coordinate 6,087,351, forward strand.
CACGCAGCGATAGAGCATAATAACTACTTCCAATGATATCTTAGTGATTTACCTAAACTTTATAGTATCTTTAATTCATAATTAATCATTTAGTTGTTAACTTAACTTGTTGTTGTTAACTTAACTTTATTAGTTCGTAATCTGACTTCTAATTAATTTTGTAATAAAGATGGTGAGGACGCGCAGTTGTTACAGTATTCGTTAAAATAATTATTTGTACAACGTTACGCAGTTTCGATAAAGTTGACGAGTGTACTAGTTATTGGACTATTTCATTCCACAAAACCTACAATTATAACACTGTTGTAAGCAACCACATTATTGAGGGAAAGACAGACGTGGACAAACTATTCCCGTCCTTTGCCTATGCCGTGGTAGCTCAGTGTCGGGGCGGTCGCCTCAAGTTGCATAGTACGCTAGCAAGCCGAGTTCGATCTCCGGTGCCGGCACTAATAAATTTGCTGTTGCAATTTTATGTGCTGATTTACCACGCGCCGCGCCAAGGAAAACATCGTGAGGAAACCTGGATGTTCTGGAAAATATTTCTAAGACATATGAAGTCTGCCAATCCGCACTAAGACCGCGTGGCGGATTATGCCCTTATACTCTCTTTACAGAGAAGGCCTATGCCCAGCAGACTATATGTAAAGGCTGTCCTAATGTCTACATGTTGTTTATTTCGATTGTTTTACACCATTTTTTATGACAGATAAAATTAGGTAATGAACAGTTGGAATGTCTAGAGGTATTTGAGATAACAACCAAAGTCAAACTCTTAATTTTAATGTATTTATACTTAATAATGATCGTGAGCGAACAATATTTTGTCTTGTACTGTACCAACAATATCAACTACACAAAGGATATATAAATAAATAAAATATCACAACAACGACACAGTACTGAAGCGGTTGCATTTCTGTGTAGGCGATACGATAATAAATTACATACAAATATTTAAATTACATATTAATGGACATTTGTAATTTGAAAATGAAAATAACCAAAGCTTAGCTATGAATAATCTTTACATATACACGTATACAGCTCGGGAAGTTATAGCAAAATAATTTTATAGCCATGTTACAGTTATATCAAATACACATTGCATGTTCTAGAATACAATGGTACACTAGCTATATAGACTTTGATTTGCGTCTAGGTTCCATTTGTATCTTTACAGGTCTTTGCATTGTGGTGTGCTATTTTGTGACAACAAGCGTTAACAATACTAACCTTTCGCATTGTCGCAACGTCCAGCTTGCAATTATCCATAGGGACACCATAAATACTAATAGAACTGTACCGGGACAAATTGTCATAAGAGTTTTTAGCACAAACCTGTAAGGCAAATATGTTACAAATATGATTACAAGTTAAAATTTAGCCTATGTATACACGTGAGCAAAAATAAAGGGTCGGTTAAGAAAGTTTGAATATCTCGGAAGATAAGGACGCTGGCTGACTGAATTTGTGCATGATAGACAATTAAATATCCTTAAAATAAAATATTTTGATTAATTTCTTTATATTTCTGTAGTTCTGGGCTCGTAAAATAGGGCTACGGCATCCCCTGCCTGTCGTAGAAGGCGACTAAAAGGGGCCTCGGATTCACTGGGCGACACATCGGCTGGCGCGTGTCGCATTACAATGGCACAGGGGAAGGATTAACCTACCCTCGGGACGTGTTGGAGATACCGGAGACCCTCACCATTGGAGGGCCAGGGCTTTAGTGGGTAAAAACCCCACATAAACCCGTCTTCCCTCCCAGAAAGCGGGGTATCTTGTTGAAGAATCCCTCCCCTACTCTCCCCCGTCAACAAAAAAAAGGTGCAATAGCATGTTGACTCGTAGTCCGTGAGAAGGCTGATCCACAATTCGGTCGGATTACAAGAAATTCTAGAGAGTATACTAACATATATCTATGTTGGATAGCTTTGGCGTTAGTTGCAGAAAAATTGCAACATTTCCATATGCGCCGTCGCGGCGGTAAGACGCTTATAATAAATAAAAACAAGGAATTTCTTGATTTATCTACATTTTTGATTTTTAAACAGATTTTTAATTGTTTTTTGGTTTAAAAGGATTTGGTTTCTGACTCGCTCTCCGAAGGACGCGACAAAATTGACTTTTTAAATATATAACATTGCAAATAGAGACATTTACTACTAATAGAGTGTGTTTAAAATGAAAATAAATCTATTTTTTAATATTGTATATAAATTTTAAAAAATTCATTTGACATTGTTGTCGAGAAAATAAATTATTTACCTAGTATTAAAATTAATCCTATTCAAGGCTCCAATACTGCGTGAAGACGCATCCGTGAACAATTTACTATGCAGAAGCATAACCCTGCATATTAGATAGAGTCGAAAGAACATAGGCAAAGAGAGAGTGACATCGTAAGGTACCTGAAAACAATAAAAAGCTGCATGTTAACAATACATAGAGTTACTAATTTAATATTATAATGTTAAATGTAGGAAACAAAATAAGCTAGAAAATAATAAACAAATCTCTCACGTCCTGTCAACAACACTCGCATTGTTATCCGTGAAATAGCTACCGACCGAGTCGTGGTTCGGCCCTCTCGGGCGCCCTCGGATCGCAATGCTTACGCGTAACATAGTAACCGTCCAAGCCGAGGTTACCCCTCACCGGGGGGACCCTTGTGTCTAGTTACTAGCGATAGAGGTTCAGGCTAAGCGACCTAAGAGCTATGCCACCTCTCAATCCGGTGAAGCAGTCAAGGCCAGCTTCTCTGGCCAATCTGTGTAGTTCGTCATTAAAAAATATAAAATAAAAACTCGCGGGGTAGAAAGAGACATCTTTCATTGTGAACTTTTAATCAAGCTAATTAAATCGCATATAGGACATATCATCCCATCGGCCTACACCGGCCATGAATTTTTAAGAATTAATTTCGTTTGTACTTAAAATAACGAAAAACGTTACAACATTTTAACGAAATAATAAAGTAATTCCGATTGAATATTTTCGTGCTATAAATTTGTAAATTCATTATAAAATGTCAACACAATACGTTACAAAATGTTCGTGTATTATTGACGAAAACTATTTATTTTTTAATTTAAATAAAATTTTTGTCTTTTAAAAAAAATTGCCAGTTTGTTGAAATTATTTTTTGTAAGTCCAATAATGCTATTAATACTTTTATTGTCCGTTATTAAATTTGTTAATAATTGTAGTTTTTTTTTTCTTAATTCTATTTCTTCAATAAATAGACTATATTATAATCTGCCGTAAAAAGAAAATGTAAAATAGTCCTATAATACATATATTTTATATGTACCTGTATTTTTAATTATTGTTATATAAGAAAGAATATGATTTGTTAGTTAGGAAGCGTTCAAAATAAAAAAATCGTTAATTACAAACAAAAAATAACTTTTTAAACACCACATCAATATTTTGAGTGATGAAAACATTTCGAGACAGTTAGGCATTTTAAATTCTGCATCAATTTGACAACGTAATTGAAAAACAGTGCAACGAAAAGACACAATTTGGTTTAGTCAAATTATGCTTTAGATAGGCTAAAAATAACACAAAGATATCTCATTTAGTTTCGAGTTATACTAAATTAATCTTTTTTTTAAGAAAACATAAAAGTACACACAAAACGGAGAAATTTCAATGAAAATATCTCACTTAAAAACAAAAATTGTTAACATTTCATTCAGTCATTATATTCCATGGCATACCAATACGGATAATCACATCGTTCTAGCTGATTTGGAAAACGGTCAAATCTAAATTGAAAAATTCCACCCAAACAAGCACACAAACAGACAATGAGGCAAGTGGCAAAATTAAACTACATGACATAAACGTACGTAAAATTACGTACTTATCCTAGTGGGGTATCCAGAGACAGCTATCGCTTTCCAATTTTCACCAAGTTAAGTTATTCTTATATTGTTAGAAAATGAGGCCTGTATTAATCTAATCTATTATATAATAATAATTCAGCTTGCTATTCAACCGACTTCAAAAAAGGAGGTGGTTCTCAATTCGTCTATATTTTTTTTTATGTTTGTTAAGTGATTATTTTGTTATTTGATAGCTGGTGCTCCCCGTGGGGTCCAATTGTGACAATGTATTGAATGAATAAGTCAATACCACGCCAACCAATTTCCACGATTCATATTTTATTGGAAACATGAATCGTGGACATCCTGTACTTCAAGGGTAGTTTGCTGAGAGTTCGTTTAATTATATTTCGTAATATTCCTATGATAATTTGGAAATACAAATAGGGTGTCCGTGCGTAATGAATAACGTTTAACGGATTATTCGATTTGAAGTCGGGTTTTGTTTTTACTCGTAAATATACTTGCTATAGGAAGAATTTCAATAAACATAACAAATAGTGCTTGAAAGACAAAAGGGATTAATAATTAGACAATGTCCGGGTAATTATTTCCTTCTTCGTACGTGCAAGTCAAACCATTTTTAAAACTCTTTTGTCTTTGTTGAAAAAATCATAAATTCCGGACAATCATTTTCAATAACTGTTGGAGTGGATTGTTGTTACGTAAGAATTCTTTTCCCAGGGCCGTACTACGTTTCGATTATTTATTACAATCTGATTACATCTATTTGATTTTTTCAACAAATCTATTAGGACTTTTAAATCATTATCAAGTGCTAGAAGATGGTATATATCAATATAAAAATATTATTAACAATTTTGATTCGAAAGATCTTATTTTAAAAATTGAAGTCAGGGCATTGAGTCTGCTAAACCAAATTGAAGTCAGGGCATTGAGTCTGCTAAACCAATTGTGACAAAATGAACATTCAATGACATCACAGTTGTCGATTTTTGCTAGTTTTCGTAATACAGTTGTATCACTATGGTTTTCCAACAGCTTACAAACTGACAGTCCAATATAGCTTCGATTGTTGCTATTTGTTTAACTCGTATATGATCACATCTTGCAAATATGCCGATAAATTTCATTCAATATTATTTATTCAATATTTTTTTCGAATTATCATAAAATTAAAAAAAAATGACCAAGCTGATTTACCACGCGCTTGGCGGTGAAGGAAATCTACATGTCCTAGAAAAAAATTCTTAGACATGTGAAGCCTGCCAATCTACACTACGGCCTCGTGTCGGACTATTCCCATATACTCTCTTTACAGAGAAGGCCAGTGCCCAGCAGTAGGACATATATAAAGACTGTAAATTGAGGCAACATTTAAATTTAATTTTTTATTGAAAATTACATATCAAAAAATTCAATTAGTAGATTAAGTTTTTAACACGATGATAATTAAATTGTGATAGTGGTTTCATAGTGAAAGCTCATTAGCAGAAAGCAGAATCGATACTGTGATTGTCTACTTTGTTACTTATATTAATTACGAATTAATAATTAATAGTTACTATCTTCCAGCATTTATTTAAAAAAAACACACGAAATAAAGTTATGGGGTATTTAATTATATTGTTAGATTAAAGACGGATTGTGAATTGAACACGAATAAATAAACATTATTCAAGAAATCCAATCATGCGTGACCACATTTAATGACATCACTTAAGTTTTGCGTTATACAATTAACATTAATTCCAAATACAGACCTGGATTTGCTTATATATTGTTTCCTATGAAAAAAATTAGAAATTATTTAGTTTTATAAAATTACTATAAATATAGTTTTTTATTCATTTTATTTAGTAAAATATCATTACAATTATTTTTTTATAACTAGTGAATTAAGTTGTCTTGTAAATATTACAATAAAAATTTATTGTAATGTGTATAAATAGGTATATTTTTGAAGTTATACTTCTTTAAGCGCCTTATAAAAAATTATGAGTGTACGTCCATAAATTACGTGAGGTGTTTAAAGGGGGGAGGGGATCGAGTCAAATCTCATCTGATCTTTTTTTTTGTATAATTTTTAAGCAAATGCTTGACTACGATCCCTGATGATAAGTGGAAATGCAGTCCTGGATGGTAAGGCGCACTAGTTTAGTAAATGCGTATTCACTCGACTCTTGAAAATACCAACATTGTAATTGGAAGGAAAGACAGACGCGGGCGAACTATTCCAGTCCTTTGCTGTACGAAGATTGAAAGACGAAGCAAATCGCTTCGTTCGGGTTTGAGGGATGTTCACAACAAAAGGATGAAATCCCGCAGTGTGTCTAGAAGTATTGCGTTGGAGAGAGGTTTCAATCAGAAAAAATATATACTATTTTGGTCAATTTGCTTAATTTAAATCTTAAGCGTAATCGTAATACGATTAAGATCAGTTACTAATTCTTTCGAAAGAAGTTAAGATTGTAGTATTCTATTGTTACATTTTTATTACACTTATAATTAAACTCTCAGCAATATTGATTACTAGTCTTAACTAGTCGTAAGTAAAAGCACGAAGCTTTGTTTTTTCTTTTACAATAACAATCCAAAGCGTTTTTTATGCATGTAACTAGCGCTTGACCATGATCCCACCTGGTGTTAAGTGGTGATATAGTCGAAAGATGGTACGCGCTAGTTTAGTAAGTGCCTATTCACTCTACTCTTGAAAATACCCACACTGTAATCGAAAGGAAAGACAGACGCGGGCGAACTATTCCAGTCCTTTGCTGTACGAAGAATGAAAGACGAAGCAAATCGCTTCGTTCGGGTTTGAGGATGTTCACAACAAAGGATGAAATCCCGCAGTGTGTCTAGAAGTATTGCGTTGGAGAGAGGTTTCAATCAGAAAAAATATATACTATTTTGGTCAATTTGCTTAATTTAAATCTTAAGCGTAATCGTAATACGATTAAGATCAGTTACTAATTCTTTCGAAAGAAGTTAAGATTGTAGTATTCTATTGTTACATTTTTATTACACTTATAATTAAACTCTCAGCAATATTGATTACTAGTCTTAACTAGTCGTAAGTAAAAGCACGAAGCTTTGTTTTTTCTTTTACAATAACAATCCAAAGCGTTTTTTATGCATGTAACTAGCGCTTGACCATGATCCCACCTGGTGTTAAGTGGTGATATAGTCGAAAGATGGTACGCGCTAGTTTAGTAAGTGCCTATTCACTCTACTCTTGAAAATACCCACACTGTAATCGAAAGGAAAGACAGACGCGGGCGAACTATTCCAGTCCTTTGCTGTACGAAGAATGAAAGACGAAGCAAATCGCTTCGTTCGGGTTTGAGGATGTTCACAACAAAGGATGAAATCCCGCAGTGTGTCTAGAAGTATTGCGTTGGAGAGAGGTTTCAATCAGAAAAAATATATACTATTTTGGTCAATTTGCTTAATTTAAATCTTAAGCGTAATCGTAATACGATTAAGATCAGTTACTAATTCTTTCGAAAGAAGTTAAGATTGTAGTATTCTATTGTTACATTTTTATTACACTTATAATTAAACTCTCAGCAATATTGATTACTAGTCTTAACTAGTCGTAAGTAAAAGCACGAAGCTTTGTTTTTTCTTTTACAATAACAATCCAAAGCGTTTTTTATGCATGTAACTAGCGCTTGACCATGATCCCACCTGGTGTTAAGTGGTGATATAGTCGAAAGATGGTACGCGCTAGTTTAGTAAGTGCCTATTCACTCTACTCTTGAAAATACCCACACTGTAATCGAAAGGAAAGACAGACGCGGGCGAACTATTCCAGTCCTTTGCTGTACGAAGAATGAAGACGAAGCAAATCGCTTCGTTCGGGTTTGAGGATGTTCACAACAAAGGATGAAATCCCGCAGTGCGTCTAGAAGTCTTACGTTGGAGAGAGGTTTCAATCAGAAAAAAATATACTATTTTGGTCAATTTGCTTAATTTAAATCTTAAGCGTAATCGTAATACGATTAAGATCAGTTACTAATTCTTTCGAAAGAAGTTAAGATTGTAGTATTCTATTGTTACATTTTTATTACACTTATAATTAAACTCTCAGCAATATTGATTACTAGTCTTAACTAGTCGTAAATAAAAGCACGAAGCTTTGTTTTTTCTTTTACAATAACAATCCAAAGCGTTTTTTATGCATGTAACTAGCGCTTGACCATGATCCCACCTGGTGTTAAGTGGTGATATAGTCGAAAGATGGTACGCGCTAGTTTAGTAAGTGCCTATTCACTCTACTCTTGAAAATACCCACACTGTAATCGAAAGGAAAGACAGACGCGGGCGAACTATTCCAGTCCTTTGCTGTACGAAGATTGAAGACGAAGCAAATCGCTTCGTTCGGGTTTGAGGATGTTCACAACAAAGGATGAAATCCCGCAGTGCGTCTAGAAGTCTTACGTTGGAGAGAGGTTTCAATCATAAATAACTGAAATTATAATTCAAAGAGATTAATAATCGTTTAAGAATTTTAACTGACTTCAAAAAGAGGTTATCAATTCAATATCAATCAGAAGCGTTAATAGCCTAAGGTTTTAGGGTACGTTCTGCGAATCGTAGGGTCGTGGGTTCGAGTGGACTCGACTATTGACGTGAACCATCTCTTTCTTCTTGGTCGCTTCACTCTTGTCAGAGTGGTCGTGGTCATCATGATCCGGTGGGTTGGGCAGCAGACAACACAGCACGACGTCTCGCCACCTCCGCCTGCTGGTCGTCAATCGGGCACATTCGTGGAGGGGAGCACCCACTATACTCCGCACCTGATCCAACCATCGCATTGGCGATCTACCTCGTGTGTGCATATTCGCAACCTCCGACGGTTGCGAATATGCATCCACTTATCGCTGGGAGCACCGCCTTTCAAATAAAACAAGAATCAACAAAATCGATTCACCAAGTCCATAGTTATTAGGTAACAAACATCAAAGAAACATACAAACGACTTAAAAAACTAACTGCTCCTTTTTTTGAAGCCGTTTGAACTCTTACGTATTATAAAATACATGTTATTTAATTTATGTCCTTTTATATTCTAAAAACAGCATTGTCCTTCATCCGATATTTCAACATGCCGCGCTTCCCCAAAATAAACAGTCCCTGCCTATTTAAAATTTATTCCCTTTTTCATTACGTCCGCCGCAGTGCCGTGATAACTGTTCCTTTAAATATTTGATAAATCCGAGCTGCTACTGCGCCATCATTCAAATTTTTATTCCCTTCGTTATCAACATTTGTAATATTTCCCTTGAATTGTGGGTTTTAAGGTTTCCTTACTTTTATTATAAATGGAAAAAGTTAAAGTTAAAGCTTTTATATATGTAGGAATAAAAAAAACTTTAATTTGTAACCGATTATTTCGTTATAGTATAAAAGGTGTATCCGAATGTGTGAATGAAGGTGAGTGAACGAATGGCGAGCGGTTGGGAATGAAAGAGAGAAACAAAAAAGATGGACGATTACGGGTTACGACGTGGACAAAGAAAGTGGTATAATTAATGTGATTATAAATAATAATATGTGAAGTGTTATAAATAATTATGAAAATAAAAGAATTTTCGAGCCACTATATTTGCGTTGTTTATTACTCAGACTTTATTCAGACTGCTTCACTATATATATTATCAGGAAAGACCAGCAATAACATTTTGAATAAAGGGCGCGCGCGCACCCCGCATCCTCACGTAGGTTCAAATTCCCCTATTCTAGGGAGCTTTTGAACTCGTAGGCCGATATATCGCCCCCCTCTCGACCTCCGTCTCAAACGAGACCGAGAGGTCGGGAGGGCGTAGAAGATAGATTCGTCGCGACTGACGCTTGAGGGATTAGCCTCGACGCAAAAATAGTTATTCCTAAAAAATCCGTTTTAAAACGGTACCCAAGACCAGGGGAGCAGTCGCCCCCTGCGCTGATAACCCGGGTAATGGGGTAACACCCCGACGCCCGTACCTGCGAGGTTCACGTGAACCTTGTAGATGACTCGTGACTGACTGACTGACCGCATCCTCATTCAGCCGGCTCACTCGGAGCGGCAACATCGTTGAAGGGCTGCTAGACTTATATTCTCCTTTTCTTTACCTTTACTATTTTACTGTTAAACCTAACTTAGGTAATTGTTACTTTGTTTCTCGAGTAATTAACGATAACTTAGATTAGTTTAATTGAAATGTCTGTTATGTAAATTAATATAAGACGTGAATTTGTGATACCTGCTGCTCCTTTCTTTGCCGGCGCTAGAGCTAAGTATAAGGCCATATTCAGTCAGGTAGTTTGACGAGAGTTTGGTTAGGTTCTGATTAATTCTGTTTCGTAATGTTCCTACGATAATTCGTAATTAGACAAAGAGGGCGTCCGCGCTTAATAGAGTTCAACGTTTGATTCGATTTGAAGTCGGTTCTTGTAACTCATAAATACACTTATTTTTATAAGGGGGTACCTAATAGGTTGTAAGTAGTTTTAAAGATATCTAACAGGACAGTACGGACGCTAACAGAGCTTTTAGTGCTCGGAAAAGTGCATTCGAACGATATTTGGGTTGCGCCTCAGCATTCATGCTATCAGATTTTTAAACAAAATGGTATATTACCACTACCTTCACGATATATATTATCAGGAAAGACCAGCAATAAAATTTTGAATAAAGGGCGCGCGCGCACCCCGCATCCTCACGTAGGTTCAAATTCCCCTATTCTAGGGAGCTTTTGAACTCGTAGGCCGATATATCGCCCCCCTCTCGACCTCCGTCTCAAACGAGACCGAGAGGTCGGGAGGGCGTAGAAGATAGATTCGTCGCGGCTGACGCTTGAGGGATTAGCCTCGACGCAAAAATAGTTATTCCTAAAAAATCCGTTTTAAAACGGTACCCAAGACCAGGGGAGCAGTCGCCCCCTGCGCTGATAACCCGGGTAATGGGGTAACACCCCGACGCCCGTACCTGCGAGGTTCACGTGAACCTTGTAGATGACTCGTGACTGACTGACTGACCGCATCCTCATTCAGCCGGCTCACTCGGAGCGGCAACATCGTTTAAGGGCTGCTAGACTTATATTCTCCTTTTCTTTACCTTTACTATTTTACTGTTAAACCTAACTTAGTAATTGTTACTTTGTTTCTCGAGTAATTAACGATAACTTAGATTAGTTTAACTGAAATGTTTGTTATGTAAATTAATATAAGACGTGAATTTGTGGTACCTGCTGCTCCTTTCTTTGCCGGCGCTAGAGCTATGTATTAGGCCATATTCAGTCAGGTAGTTTGACGAGAGTTTGGTTTGGTTGTGATTAATTCTATTTCGTAATGTTCCTACGATAATTCGTAATTAGACAAAGAGGGCGTCTGCGCTTAATAGAGTTCAACGTTTGATTCGATTTGAAGTCGGTTCTTGTAACTCATAAATACACTTATTTTTGTAAGGGGGTACCTAATAGGTTGTAAGTAGTTTTAAAGATGTCTAACAGGACAGTACGGACGCTAACAGAGCTTTTGTTGCTCGGAAAAAGTTCATTCGAACGATATTTGGGTTGCGCCTCAGCATTCATGTTATCAGATTTTTAAACAAAATGGTATATTACCACTACCTTCACGATATATATTCGAAATTTGTATGTTTGTCCATAAAAATCAATGTTCAAAAAAGCAAACGATCTGAATTCACGTAACAAACGAGATCTAAACAGACTTGTTTTAGAAGAGACTACAAAATTAATAAAATATGACGAAAGTCACAAATTTATGTGTAAAAATATATTATTAGGTCCCAAGAGAATTAAAAATGTTAAATAGAATAATATTTAAAACAAGATTGTACAAGTGGCTTAATGCTTTAAAAATTTATAGATTTTCCTAATTTCTTTGTTGAAAATGTCTGTTATCTCTGTCTCATAGTTAGTAGTATTGACATATATTTCACAAGTTATTGATATTATATTAAAAATTACAATAAATTTTAATTTGCAAGCTTAATTATAATAAGCGAAACATTCCTACTGCCTGTCTCCAGGACTAACTTGTGCAGGAACTCTCCGCTGTCGCGCGCGGTTGGGTTTGTTAATACCATCTCACTGCACATTGATATATTTTGTTGCACAGAGTCTGTGTTTATCGAAGCTGCCTACAAATGCGTGGAAGGTGTTTGACTCTATATTTATATATTTTTGTCAATACATCAAGCAGCTTTTTATTTGTTTTAATTTTAATAATATATATTTAACTAAGTTTTTATAACATCATATTGGTATTATCTGTAACGGTGTTATAATTTTTGTTGATTTAAATAAATAAATAAATGTCGGCCTGTTTATAATGATATGTATAACATCAAATAATACCATGTTTTCAGCAAATAAATGAATCTTATCTTATCTTAATTACAGACACAAAGCTGTTAAGCATTGTTTAGTATCCATGTTCATTATAGTTAAACGGTTTTGAAAGATTTTAAGTAGTTATTTTTATAGTATAACACTCACCTGCACTTCTAACGCGTGATAAGCAACGATTAGGCCAAGTAGAATCACAGTGGACATTGATATTAACGTCTTCAACGCCTGCGAGTAGATTGAAGCCTGAAACGGATTTATAAATAAAAGTTAAAGTTAAAACCCACCAATATGGGTTCTTTAAGAGTATAAGGGCATAGACTTTCTTAGAAAAATTCCTAACACATGTCGGTTTCCTCAAGATTTACCTTCACCGTCGAGCGCGTGGTAAATCAGCACTTAAAATTGCAACAAACAAATTCATTGGTACTCGGGTTGCTAGAGTACGTTGCAACTTACTAGTTAAGTCTGCATTGAAATTAATAGTCATTTGCTGGGCTTCTTCTCTTCTTTGTCGTTCCCTCATTTCTGAGGATCGTGGTCAATAGAGCCCCTCAAGTGAACAATCTGCTTCCATCGGCTTCGGCCCAAGGCAGTCCTCACCAGCTGGCAGAGATTAGGAGAGGAGATGGCACCTTTTACTTGGTCAGACTATCGTGTTGGCGACCGGATTATATGCCCGAAATATGAAAGTACGCGCTGTACACACGTAGTAGACAGTCTGGTCTTTATGGCGAGTTGGGAGAGAACAATATTTGTGCGCTTGGCAGTCCACGGTATTCGTAGCATTCGCCTCCAGCACCACTTCTCGAATGCATCTATTCTCTGTCTTTCTCTTGGTCGAAATGTCCATGTCTCGACTCCATACAGAAAGATTGCTGGGCTTTCGCTAAGGTTTGCTTAGCAAAGGGAAATGAGAATCGTTGACTTACCGAACACATAATTCTAGAAATATTATATTTTAAGAATGCCAAGAATTACCACGAAAATATTATGCGAATAGAAACGTTTTACGAATTATCTTAAGTTCTAGCTTAGTAAAATGACTCAAAGTAATTTCAGCGCATTTTTTTTTGACAAACTACACAGATTGGCCTTCTGATTATCACTTGTTTCTGTCCTTACAACATTTCTTGCGGGGCAAACAATTCAAGAACGAAGAAGATATCGGACAAGCACTGGTTCAATTTTTGGCCTCTAGAGATAAGACATTTTTTAAAAAATGGGATATACAAATTGCCATTACGGTGGCAAGAAGTCATAAATGATAATTGCAATTACATTATTCAATAAAGTTTATCCAAAGTATGAAAAAATGTATTCCTTTGTTTCATTCTAAAACGGACAGAACTTTCCGGTAGATCTATTATGTAAATATATTATATTTATGTATGTATGTTTGTATGTAAATATTTATTATTAACATTCAAGTATATGTTTATTTATTATAAACACACGCCGCGTCTTTTTATTATTCCTTTCCATCCAAAGGTTGCCTGGAAGAGATCGCTTTTAGCGCTTAGGCCGCCCATTATTTTTGCATTTTTGTGTCTTTTTTTATTTTATTTTTTTAAATAAGTGTAAACAATAAAGAGTTTATAAATAAATAAATATTCAACAATAATCTTATTAAATAATAATTAAACAAATAATACCTTAGTGTAAACGCCAGCGCTGGAAAGTTCATTCTCTATTACCATAATTATAATACCAAACATTCCCATTACAAGGGCGTAGTCGCTGATTCGTTTTCGTTTTTCGAATAACGCCTTTCGTCTACCTAACCTGGAAACCATAAAACAATTATGTTATTTTTTATACCTCTTTAATGGGTTTTATTTAAACTCTTTTGATTAATAATAAATGAAATCCACAGACTATTACTACTCATGAAAACACAACATAGACGATAGATTTTTTTTTAAAGATTGCTAGCACTTATTTTTTCAAAAATATTACTAACATTCTCGTTAACCGTTCCAACTAATTTGGTTTGTGGTAGGTGATTTTTTTTTATGACGAACTACTCAGATTGGCCAGAGAAGCTGGCCTTGACTGCTTCACCGGATTGAGAGGTGGCATAGCTCTTAGGTCGCTTAGCCTGAACCTCTTTCGCTAGTAACTCGACACAAGGGTGGGGGGTAACCTCGGCTTGGACGGTTACTATGTTACGCGTAAGCATTCCGATCCGAGGGCGCCCGAGAGGGCTGAACTACGACTCGGTCGGTTGCTATTTCACGGATAATCTAAGGGACATTCAAAAGCTAAACTAACTTTGAGTGCCACTTCGGGAAGCGTTGGCGCTGGGAGAAGAAGTGGCCGAAGAAACTACAGCAACGCTCCTAGCATCTAAGGGGTTGTTAGGTGAACCATTCACGTCTATAATCAAATGGTGGATTCGACTTACGACCTTATGTTTCGCACCGTACCCTAAACCATATTAGGCTGTTGACGTTACAAGTATTTAAGTATATGTTTGCTTATTATAAACTCCGGTCGCTTCTTTTTTTTTCCTCTCCAACCCAAGGTTGCCTGTAAGAGATAAGTTCTCTTTGTAAAACTTTGAATTATATTTATTTTTTTGTGTTGTTTTTTAACAAATAAGCAAAAAAGAGTATATAAATAAACGATTGACGATGACACAACTTTTGTAGCGAAGCTAAAATCGCTTACACATTAAACTTTCAAGATCGATGCGACCTGATGAAAGTTATTTCCGTTTGGTCAAGGTTAACAACGGACGGTTTAGCAAACAGAAATATTGTTTCAGAGTCGACTTCAAACGCTTAACATAGTTCGATGGCGGAGTAATTATGCGCATTGTTTGCTTGCTTTGCTATGTTTATCAACCGACTTCAAAAATAAAATTATCAAATTTCTTTATGGTTCTGCTTCTATAGTGCCGTCATTTATGTATCTATTTTGAGATTGTTTATTTGTTTCAAAGGATTTAGTTTAAATTAGGCCCCATTTATATTTTTTGTCACATCGCTGTTTTTTTAACCTTTTTTTCTCTCTTTATCGTGGCAACAAATAGTCCTTATTGTCTATAATGTTACATTATATATTTTTTACAAGTTATTATCGACCAATAGTGCCGAGAATCATTAGTTTATTATAATTTACAATTTGCATCCGCGTACAAACTAGAAGAAGCAAACAGAATCCAGTCAGGAGAATTTACTTAAACACCAAAGGTTAGCTGGAATTTTTACTACTAAATTAGCGCTTGACCATGATCCCACATGGTTTTAAGTGGTGATATAGTCGAAAGATGGTACGCGCTAGTTTAGTAAGTGTTCACTCTACTCTTGAAGGCTCCCACGTCGTACTTGGACGGAAAGGCTGAGGCCGGCAACTTATTCCACTCCTTTGCTGTACGCACGATGAACGATGACTCAAATCGCTCCGTTCGGACGCGTGGAACATCGTCTATAAAAGAGTGGAGACCCGCCGAGTGTCTAAACGTCCGAAGGTAGAATGGGAATGGGGGAATTAACTCGTATAATTCCTGTGCACACTCTCCAAAATGTAATCTGTAAAACACCGAAAGGCTGGCCACCTTACAAACGCTAAAAAGCATTAAGTTACCTTTGTACATGTATTTTGGTGCAATAAAGGATTTATCTATCTGACTATACACCAGGAAAGTTCCAAAAACGTATGAAAGTACGCTCACTGATTAAGAAATCGGTAGGTTTGACAATCTAAGGATTGATTGGCGTTTGATAATGATAACGAGTATAAATAAAAAAAAGGAACAAGTAAGATATAGGCGCCAGAACTTCGTAGTACTTAGAAAATAAAAAAGGAACAAGTAAGATATAGGCGCCAGAACTTCGTAGTACTTAGAAAATAAAAGAGAATTTCCTTTTCTCTGTCTACCCTTCTAGGGTTTGAAAACGCGATATCATATGTATATACAAAAATATTTGCCTAATAAATAAAAAATCTTTACACATATAGCCCGTTCAGTTCATATACGGTCCATATACTTCGAGTATATGGACGGTATAAATTATAAATTTAGTGAAAAGCGGACATTGATCGCCAACTCTGCCTACCCCGCTGGGGTTAAGAAACGTGAGAGCTTATTAACTAAAAAAGTTATTTTCAGCTATTCTATTTCTAATAGAATTTTTTTGATCTTTGTCTATATTTTCATGTCATGCTGTATTTTGAACAAAATAATAATAACTTAGTTTTAATATGGACTATAAAATCAGTAAAGGAGACAAAAATCCCGTGGGAAAGGGTGACTGAACTTTGTTCACTTGGCGACGACGCCAAAACTGTAATGCCAGTAAATAACCGTAGTAAGATTTATAAGATTAAGTTACTTATCGTTATGTGCTAGGTTACTCGAGCTAGTTAGGTCGCTGAAATCAATACGCAAGAAACCTAAAAACTGAAACACATTGATACAAGCCAGCCGGGATACAATTACATCGACCTTGTACCATACACCCACCCAAGACAAAGATTCCCACAAGAAAACGTACCCAGGTAAACGTGGCGGTGAAAATCAACATTAGTTATTATTCATATGATTTATTTTAAACAATACAAGTGAGACAACAGTACAAATAAATATAATGAAATGTTATAACGAACACTTCACTATGTCTTGATATATTTAATTCTTCGCATGCTGCTTTTAAGAGACAATTTCTCTCAAACTCTTTTTTTTTTTTGTTAACGGGGAGGAAATCTTCAAAAAGATACCCCGCCTTCTGGGGGCAAGGCGGTGGTTATGTGGGGTTTTTACCCACTAAAACCTCCCAGTGGCCCTTTCCTCGGTGCATGACGAGGGGCTCCGGGATCTCCAGTGGAACGCACCGGAGCCCCTCTGCACTGTGCTCAAGGAGAGCACGTCCCGGGGGGGGAGGTTACTCCCTCCCCCCCTGTGCCCTCGCAGTGCAAGGCTACACGGGCCAGCCGATGTCGCCTTCTTCCCGGGTCCACTTTATCGGACGACAAAGGCCCCCACCCTTGTCGCCCAGTGAACCCGAGGCCCCTTTTAGTCGCCTTCTACGACAGGCAGGGGATACCGTAGTCTTATTCTTGAGAGCCCAAACTATAGGGCTGCGGGCCGGTCTGCCACCGGCCCGCCTGCGCCATCTCCTAACGGGGTCGGCCCTCTCCCGATCCCGTTCGGCGGTCTCCTTCTGGGTCATTACGGACTCGCAGAAGGAGACCAGCGCCTTCCATTCTTCTTCTTCTCATCTCTCAAACTCAACTTAACCAAACTCAAGTGTAGTGGTAAGAACTAAAGTAGATAATTATATACTAATATATTATAACTAACATATCAAGTAACACACATAATAATCACCTACACAAATAGACACACAACAAACTAAAGCAATCTGGTAGTAAGATAGTCTAGTTTTTATGTTTTCTTTCTTTTCTTTTTTTGGAAAATGTTATAATTGACCTTATTCATTTTCATAATGCGAAAAGTCTGTTTTATTATTTATAAGTTAGCTTAGGAAAAATTCAAGTCTGTATTGTTTCCATATTCAACATCTATGTATAACTATGCTTTTCAACAATTAACTGTGGATTTCATGAAATAAATACACTAATACACTAAAAAATTGTAAAAAAAATAAAAATATTATAGTGTGACAATAATATTATAGTGTAACAAAGTATGATTGTATATGTGATAATAAATTCATCGCAGTCGCATTTCGTAAAGGAAGAGATGTATTTTCCCTTAGTCAAACTAAAACTTTTGAACAAAAGCTTAGGACTGTGTTGCACGTAAACGTGGTGGTATTTTTCTATAATTTTTTTAGTGTGACAACAACAATGTGTAGTCTTAAACTTAGTTAAGTATTAATGTATAAGAACGTTCTAAAAATACATCTAAAAGAATACGAAATAGATAGTCGCTGTGGAGGGATACAGCACCTCAGCAAACCGTGGGAACTTAGTAAGGGAAAAGATATATTTTCCCTTACTCAAACTCAAACTTTTGAGCAGAAGCGTAGGTCTGTGTAGTAAATAACCGTGTCATAAATAAACGTGGCGGTATTTTCTTATAATTTTTTAGTGTGACAAAAACAATATGAAGTCTTAAACCTAGCTAAGTATTAATGAATGAGAATGTTCTAAAAATACATTAAAAAATGCGAAATAGATTAGTTGCCGTGGAGGTATGTAACAGCTCAGCAAACCGTAGGCACTTTGTAAGGGAAAAGTTGTATTTTCCCTTTCTCAAACTCAAACTTTTTAGCCTAAGAGTTGGTCTGTCTTAGACGTAAGCCGTTATACCCTAAAGGCTCGGCCAGCTGCCGTATCCTACATATTTAGCAACGTTGTGATTACGCTCAATGCAGGCTGCACATTCACAAGAGTGGATATGCAAGCCATTTGAAGGCTCACATAAGAGCTACATGATTTGGCTTATGACATGGAAATAACTCTGTCCGTAGCTGGATATTTGAACAGTAAAGAATGGTATATCGCACTCTCTTTCGACCATAACAGAGCCTTAGGGACGTGCATGGGTGAGTTCGCCTTCTAGAATTCTAGTCTCGTTAAAGTAGCTCCAGATTCATCCCGACCAAGAGATGTGATTCGACAAGACCGCAAGATTGCAGTTGGAACAACATTTTGTGTTGTGCTTGTGTTCTTGTAGTTCCGATTGAAGGAATACGTTTAGATTTTAGTTGATACAAACCTCATCTCAAAACCTATAAAAATAGCGCTAAAGCATTTTGACTTGAAATACTTCGATTGGTAAGAACCAGGGCTCAATTTAATGCAATTGGAATCTGATTAGGGTTGTTTAGTGTCGTAAATTCTTTCCCAAGGCGTTACAAAATATCTCACACTCGTTTTGTTATAGCGTATCTACCTATATATTTATATGCCGTAGGATTACCATGTAACATGCTATGTTCTCGTAAGTTACCCTAAATGCATAATAAAAACGTTATCGCCGGCCGGAGGAACGTTGTTCCAACATTTCCCAGCAGTATAACGGAAATTCCACGAAATACTGGAGCACTCGAAGAAAAATGTGTCGTGTTTCATTCTTTTTGCTGCAATTTAGCTCCTCCCGTTGGTATGTCAGAATTTTTCCATTTAAATGTCGGCATACTTGTTTCTTTAGTAGAAAATACTGTAGAAACAAACGCATACTATTCTCGTAATAAATTAACGTCAAATCAACTCAAAATTCAGTTACTTTTTTTTTTATAATTTCTAAGCAAGTGCTTGACTACGATCCCACCTGATGTAAAGTGGAAATGCAGTCCTGGATGGTAAGGCGCACTAGATTAATAAATGCCTATTCACTCTACTCTTGAAAATACCCACATTGTAATCGGAAGGAAAGACAGACGCGGGCAAACTATTCCAGTCCTTTGCTGTACGAAGAATGAAAGACGAAGCAAATCGCTTCGTTCGGGTTTAGCTTGTCGTACACTTAACGTATATTATATAAGCTTTACACCTATACCTAACTGTTTAATAATTAATTCAATATGATTATCACGTGTCTTTAAATTAATATTTTATTAGACATAGTAATCGTTATCCGCTTTTTGCTAGCTTGTTTTACACAATACAAGCGGTGAATCTACCGGCATACACCAGGCATAAATTTTTACTAGAGATTTTTTTGTATGCAATGGTAGATAATATTAACTATATGATAACATTCAGTTTAATGGCAATACTGCTGCTTTATCTATGGCCTCAACCATGTCTTTGTCTATTGCTCATTCTGATGTTCAGGTTGGGATTAGTGGCGTGACGTCACCGAGTGAGCAATGGCGCTCGTAGCGGAGTTTCAATTGTTTTCAAGCAGTTAAACCCTTCAAAGTTCTTCTGAATTGAAGTAGAAGTGCGTGAGTTATTATTATTTATAAATGTTTTACTATTTGTGCTAGAAATACTTTGGCGTTAGTCGCTTACTTAAAATGTTATTTGTGAAAAACTAGAATGAAACGCTGTCGCGCACGCTCATATTCATTATAAACATACTGGAAGAGATTTCTAGATAATACAATATATTGCTGTTGTATTCGTACATACACATTGAAGTGAATTACGACTAATATCAGGATCGCAACTAATGGGTGTGTTCAATTTAAATTTAATTAAGAGATAAGCAATAAGTACTGACCTATATCCTATGTTTGGCTTATGCTTAGCTGTCCCCCCGCCTTTGTACGTGCCTCCGCCGAGGGCGCGTTCCTCACCGTAGCGCGGGTACTCGCTGTGCACGCCGACCAGCGCCACCCCTGCCTCCTCAGTGGCCGCGTCCCTCCCGCCGGAGTATGCCTTCATAGCGCCGGGGATCGAGACCGTCGACACCGGCTTTCGCAGCTGGAATTCATAACGGGATCTCTTAATTTGCCATATTATCGTCTAACACGATTTATCGTTCCAACGTTCAAAACGTCGTAGAAGGTAGAAGCGTGAATAGCGTAATGGATTACGGTCTGCGAAACTTAAGATCGTAGGTTCGGGTCCACCATTCGACTCGACGTGAACCATCTCCTAGCACAAGCTTAAGCTTAGTTGGAATGGTTAATAATGCTAGTAATACTTGTAGGAAAAAAAAGTTTCTCCACAAGTATAGTTACGAGTACAACAAAAACCGACGTCAAATCAAATCAGTGACAGATTAAACAATTGACGTTGCTACGACCGCTCTGCTTTATTTCTGATATCTCTTCTCATTGCGAAGTTCCGACGTTTATTTTCCCCCACGTATCTTCTTCCACGTTCGTTGTCGTTAAGGAGTGCTTAAATAGATAGGAAGAATGTCTTGGACTGTCATAAACTGTCATAAACGTCATATCTCACTCAACATTCATTCTTACAATAATTTAAGAATTTTCCTGGCTAATCTTCTGAACCGAAGGTCCTATGGCAGCATAATTAATATCGCCCTAATTAAACACTTTCAAACTAAAAAAAATGAACCTCGAAATTAGCCGTCATTTTCATAACGCCTGCTATGATTGCATAAACAGTAAAAAGGGATGAATTGGGAACATCCTTAGTCGATTAAAAAGGTATAAATAGCTTCAGAACTATTTATTTAAATTTTTTAATTTCGTTGTCGTTGTATACGATTTTTTTTAACACACTATTTCACAAATATTACTAACATTTTTGTTAACCATTCCTAAGCTTAAGCTTGTGTTAGGAGATGGTTCACGTCAATAGTCGTAAGATGGATTCGAACCTACGTACCTTACGTTTCGCAGACCATACCCTTAACTATTAGGCTATTGCTATAGCCATAAACCCACCAATATTTCAATCAACACCACTCTTTTTTCGTCGGTCAAACAAATTTCGAAATGGAAGTGTTTTACAGTAAGGTTACTAACATGGTATGAGTGAATTCGTTCGTTTTCATTCTTATAACGTGCACACAATACCTAGGTCAGTACCTAAGGGTGGAGACTTGTTAATAAGTAATGGCTTTGATTAAAAATTAAAGGTCTTAACTGCGGTCTGATAAGTGAAACCTTTTAAGTGAACGTTTAATATAAATGTGAAAGTACTTTAAAAGTGTGTTGCCAACTTGTGTTGGCCTGAATGACTCTTTACTAGTTTTTAATGTTTCCCTTAACTATCGATGTTTAACTTTACCTAAAAAAAGTTACTGAGCACTATGAACAGTTGAAATATTTCACAAGTATATTATGAGTAAAAACAAAAACCGACTCAAAAGTTAAACGCTATTACCTGCGGACACCTTTTAAGTATTAACGAATTATCGTAGGAATATTACGAAATAGGATTAATCAGAACCTAACCTGATTCTCAGCAAACTACTCTTAAAGTACATCCTTTCCAATAAAAAATGAATCATCGAAATCGGTTCGCGTGGTATGTAGTTACTCGTCCATTTGTGGCGCACATACTTGATGCATGACTGCACTATAAGAATTGGACTAAATTGGAACAACATAGGAAGTACAGCACAGATTTCATATAAAAAAGAATCACCAAAATCGGTTCATCCAGTCCAAAGTTACGAGGTGACAAACATAAAATAAACAGACAGAAGAATGAGAATCTCAGCTGGCTCCGTGGATCTCCAGAGGAACGCACCGTAGCCCTGTGCTCAAGGAGAGCACGTCGGGGGAGGTTATTCCCTCCCTCCTGTGGCCTCGCAGTGCAAGGCGACACGGGCCAGCCGATATCGCCTTCTTCCCGGGTTGCCATAGCGGACGACAAAGTTCCCCAGCCTTGTCGCCCAGTGACCCGCGGCCCCTTTTAGTCGCCTTCTACGATCTTCTTGGCTCTATCTTTGCGGAAAACTCGACTCTTGACGACAGGGGTAACACTCCTCCTAACATCCCGAGGTGTGAAACCACAATGGCGGACGTACGCTTCTCACAGTGTGCTGTGCGGAAAGCACTATTCGCCCTGGATATCAACAAGTCGAGTGGGCCCGATGGAGTATCTCCCATTGTGCTGAAGGTGTGTGCTCCAGAGCTGGCACCGGTTTTAACGCGCTTATTCAGACACTCTTATGTCCTCGGTGTTGTCCCACATTCATGGAAGACGGCTCTAGTACACCCGATTCCTAAAAGGCGACCGCTCAGATCCGTCCAACTATAGGCCTATCGCTATCACCCCCTTACTCTCCAAAATTATGGAATCCATAATCAACCGCCAGCTCATGGGCTACCTTGAAGAGCACCAGCTGATCAGCGACCGCCAATATGGCTTTCGCAAAGGCCGATCAGCTGGTGATCTTCTGGCTTTACTAACTCACCGTTGGGCGCAGGCGGTTGAGAGTAAGGGTGAGGCACTGGGCGTTAGTTTGGACATAGCGAAAGCCTTCGATCGGGTCTGGCATAAAGCATTACTATCGAAGCTTCCTTCCTATGGGCTTCCTGAGAGACTCTGTAGGTGGATCGGCAGTTTCCTTGCGGAACGGAGAGTTAAAGTCGTCGTAGACGGCTCATGCTCGAACCCCCGGACCGTAAATGCTGGTGTTCCCCAAGGCTGTGTGTTATCCCCGACATTGTTCATTCTGCATATCAATGATTTGTTGCATACCAGTGGCATTCATTGCTATGCGGATGACAGTACCGTGGATGCACTGTATTTCGGCCGCAGCAATATCTCTCGGGATCACGTCAACGAGTGTCGGAACATACTTGTGTCTGAAATCGAATCATCCCTTGTGAAGATTTCCGATTGGGGGGGACTAAATTTAGTACAGTTTAACCCCTCTAAGACTCAAGTTTGCGCGTTCACCGCCAAAAAAGCCCCCTTTGTCGCATCACCACTCTTCGGAAACACTCACCTTTGTGCCAAGCCAAACATTGGCATTCTGGGCGTCGATATTTCGAGTGTTGTCCAGTTTGGCGGTCATTTGGAGAGCAAGGCTAAAATGGCCTCCAAAAAACTCGGAGTACTCAACAGGGCCAAACAGTATTTCAAGCCGGCTCACCGCCTTAAACTGTATAAGGCACAGGTGCGGCCTCATATGGAATACTGTTCGCATCTCTGGGCCGGGGCTCCCCAATACCAACTTCTTCCGTTTGACCGTGTACAACGCAGAGCTGCTCGAATAGTCGACGATCAGGGTCTCTCCGATCAACTCGACCCTCTGAGTCTGCGAAGAGATGTCGGTTCTCTTTGCATCCTGTATCGCATTTACCATGGGGAGTGTTCTGAGGAATTGTTCGGAATCATCCCAGCTACCGATTTCCATTACCGCACATCTCGGCAGAATTCCAAATTCCACCGCCACCATCTTGATGGTTGGCGTTCAACGACTGTACGTTTTTCGCGTAACTTTCTCCCACGCACTGCCAACTTGTGGAATCAACTGTCGCCAGCGGTGTTTCCGAACGTTTACGATTTAGGGACCTTCAAGAAACGAGCCTATTCCTATCTCAAAGGTCGGCAACGCACCTGCAGCTCCTCTGGTGCTGTGGATGTTCATGGGCGACGGTGATCACTTAAGATCAGGTGAGCCGTATGCTCGTTTGCCACTTTTCATATAAAAAAAAAAAAAAAAAAAAAAAAAAAAAAAAAAAAAAAAAAAAAAAAAAAAAAAACGACAGGCAGGGGATACCGTAGTCTTATTCATGAGAGCCCAGAACTACAGGGCTGTAAAAAAAACACCTGGGCTAATGTAGCATAGTTTTACGCAACAAATCTTAACGGGCACAAAACAGGTTTCACTTAATTTTACATTAGAATTATAGTGTAGAGTTTATGTAAACAATTCGTCTTCACCTTCTTTTTTGAAGTCGGTAAAAATAAATATACTAGTATTTTCTTATAACTTTAGAATTAAAGTTAAGTTAAAGCTATAGACTTTATATACATGTTTAAGTCCCACTGTTGGGCACCAGTCGTCTCTGTAAAGAAAGAATAAGGGCATAGTCCACGCGGCCTTAGTGCGCATTGGCAGACTTCACATGTCTTACAAAAATTTTAGCACAAGGTTTAACAAGATACCAATAAATTTGTTG
This sequence comes from Meandrusa payeni, assembly GCA_029286785.1. Classification (NCBI taxonomy): domain Eukaryota; kingdom Metazoa; phylum Arthropoda; class Insecta; order Lepidoptera; family Papilionidae; genus Meandrusa; species Meandrusa payeni. The sequence continues at coordinate 6,112,044 of JAGSMX010000007.1, forward strand.
TTGCAATATTATGCGCTGATTTACCAACTTTAGAATACATTATTTGAATTACAAAATAATGATTTCCTATATACTAGAGGTTATAGTACAGAAAGCTGAAATAAATGAAGCAAGAAGTATCCATCAATCAGTTGTCTAATTTTCTTATCTGTGTAGACAGACCTCTGTAATATATCTTATATTCCTATGAAGAATAAACTAATATACGGTATAACGCATTTTACCAAAGGATAAGTCGATTATGGACACGTAAGCAAATAAAATATAAAATTCGCGTAAACGAGACGGTTCGAGCTCGCACAATATTTTAGCAAGTGATGTTTTGTACTTAAACACGGACGGCGATTAGCTGGTATCGACTCGGAACTCGCGGCTATCAGATTATAAGTCGAACCGCTTAGTCACTAGGCTACTGCTATTTTAGCCAATGTCACGTTAGTTGCCATGGTAGCTCAGTGTCCGGGCGGTCGCCTCAAGTTGCACAGTAGCAACGAGAGTTCCATGCGGACCGCATGACTATGCCCTAATACTCTCTTTACAGAGAAAGCCCTGTCAGATACAAATGTTATAGAGATGAAAATTCATAAAATTTGTCTTATTTTTGACATAGACTTAAGAAGGACTCTGCCATAGGTTTCTCTTTGAAAGTTCTTTAAAAGTTACAACGAAGACCCGCCTTGTTTCTAAGTTAAAGTAATAAACAACTTACATTTTTTTTTATCTCATACGTTATTATCTTTGCGGGTTAATTTGGGATATCACGTTACCAGTAATCGGGTCTCCTTTAACTTGTAAGTACTTAATTGTGAACGCAAGATAGGTTGATATTTGTCCAGTGGTATACTAATGACGGTAAACAATGATGAAGATACTTTACGTTGAAATCTTGCCAAGTACATAATACAGTTGTTTTTCTCATTGCAAGCCAAGCTGAAGTATTGTTTGTCTTCACGAGCCAAATGGAATGGAATTGTTTCTCGTAAGTGAGCGGAATTCTTTTGAAATGTAAATCGCTCTTGGTCTGCAAGAGAGATAAAACCATACGGTTACGGAACTGTATAGGAACTATTATTAAAATAAAAAAAGACTTAACAAATAGTCTTTAGTGCGAAAGAGATAATATGACTTGATGTTTGACACATTATTTCCAATTTTTTGTACTTTCTAAGCAAGTGGCTTTTGGAGACATTTTGGAGAGTGTGCAAAGGAATCACGTGAATCAATTCCCCCATCCCCATTCTACATTCGGTGGGTTGTCATCGTTCATCGCGCGTACAGCAGAGTGGAACAAGTTGCCAGCGTCAACAAGTACGACGTGGCAGCTTTCAAGAGTAGAGTGAATAGGCACTTACTAATTTAGCGCGTACCATCTTTCGAACTATATCACCACTTAACATCAGGTGGGCTCGCGGTCAAGCACTAGTTTGTACCCCATAAAAAGGTTTAACAAGATACCTATAAATTTGTTGTTGCAATTTTATGTGCTGATTCACTACGCGCTCGGCGGTGAAAGAAAACATCGTGAAGAAAACTACATGCCTCAGAAATTTTTTCAAAGGCATGTGAAGTTTGCCAATCCGCACCACGGCCGTGTGGTGGACTAGGCACCTATACTCTATTTACAGAAGGCCTCCACCCAACAGTGGGACATAAATAAAGGCTGTAACTTTAATATATATATAATAATAGTTCTGTAATAATTTCGATAGCCGTAACAATTCACTATCCAGGCGGTCGCCTCAAGTTCCACAGTACGCTAGCAACGAGAGTTCCATGCGGACCGCATGACTATGCCCTAATACTCTCTTTACAGAGAAAGCCTGTCAGATACAAATGTTATAGGGATGACAATTCATAAAATTTGTCTTATTTTTGACATAGACTTAAGAAGGACTCTGCCATAGGTTTCTCTTTGAAAGTTCTTTAAAAGTTACAACGAAGACCCGCCTTGTTAAGTTAAAGTAATAAACAACTTACATTTTTTTTATCTCATACGTTATTATCCTTGCGGGTTAATTTGGGATATCACGTTACCAGTAATCGGGTCTCCTGTAACTTGTAAGTACTTAATTGTGTACGCAAGATAGTTTGATATTTGCCCAGTGGTATACTAATGACGGTAAACAATGATGAAGATACTTTACGTTGAAATCTTGCCAAGTACATAATACAGTTGTTTTTCTCATTGCAAGCCAAGCTGAAGTATTGTTTGTCTTCACGAGCCAAGTGGAATGGAATTGTTTCTCGTAAGTGAGCGGAATTCTTTTGAAATGTAAATCGCTCTTGGTCTGCAAGAGAGATAAAACCATACGGTTACGGAACAGTATAGGAACTATTATTAAAATAAATAAGACTTAATAAATAGTGTTTAGTGCGAAAGAGATAATATGACGTGATGTTTGACACATTATTTCCAATTTTTTGTACTTTCTAAGCAAGTGGCTTTTGGAGAGTGTGCAAAGGAATCACGCGAATTAATTCCCCCATCCCCATTCTACATTCGGTGGGTTTCCAACCTTTCATAGTCGATGTTCCGCGCGTCCGAACGAAGCGATTTGAGTCATCGTTCATCGCGCGTACAGCAGAGTGGAACAAGTTGCCAGCGTCAACAAGTACGACGTGGGAGCTTTCAAGAGTAGAGTGAATAGGCACTTACTAATTTAGCGCGTACTATCTTTCGAACTATATCACCACTTAACATCAGGTGGATTCGCGGTCAAGCACTAGTTTATACCCCATAAAAAAAAGTGTTTGACCACAATCCCACCTGATACTAAGTGGAAATCCAGTCCTGGATGCTAAGGCGTAGTATAGTCAATGCCTAATCAATCTACACTTAAAACATTTACATAGTAGATGTGGCAGCGTGGGAAAGACAGACTCTATTATACGAAAACAGACGATGCAAAACGCTTCGTGTAAGCGTAAGTAATGTTTACAAAAAAATTATGAAACCCAGCATTAACTCTTATAGTCCCATGGTGGAACGGGGACCTATTGTAATAAAGAAATAATCCATGCAGCTCGACACATTAAGAAAGTACTAAAATCATTGTTTAATACTAATACTACTAAAATAATTCAAATGAGTGTTAGCTAGCAACACACATGGCACCCAGCTAGTGTTATGCATAATAACTACTTCCAATGATATCTTTGTGATATATCTCAACTTTATCTTTAATTCATAATTAATAATTTAGTTGAACATAACATAAACTTGGCATTGTAAACAATAATTTAACTTTATTAGTTTGTAATCTAACTTCTAATTAATTTTGTATAAAACTGTGTCGTTGGATTATTGGATAAAATAATTCTTTCTACAACGTTACACCGTCTGAAGAAAGCGAGTTTATTAGTTATTGGAAGATATAATTCCACAAAACCTACAAGTTATTTCTAACCAAAAATTATTAGCCTAAAAGCATGCCCAACGAATTCGAAAAGGACCGTATGTAAGCGGCTTGCATCCTGTAGCCTTCATATTGTCGTTGTACCACCTCGCTGGTGGACCCCTTACGCTACGATTTTCATTGATTTACAGTCGAGAATTTTTCGGCAGATCATATACCCAATTCAAAATTAAGTGTTCTCAATTCGTCCTGTTTCGAATAAAATTTCGTAGTCTAATTCAATAGGCAACATTATTCTTACTACTTTTTGATTCAATACTCGATCTCTTATTTCCGGGTGTCAACAAATATGAATCGAGTGACGGGTGACAAAAATGCTCTTATGTTATATTTGGCCCGTAGTTTTGTACGGTAGCAAATCCTGGACTCGGAAGGACCGTTACCGTAGGATGTTACGCATTAGCTGGACCCAGAAGATATCCAACGAGCGAGTACTCCAGCGCGTCGATAAGAACCGCGAATGTTGCAGACCGTCAAACAGAGAAAAGTCGCCTACCTAGGACATGTCTTGCGACACGAAAGATATCAGCTTCTCCAACTAATTATGATGGGCAAAATAGCAGGGAAGAGACGCGTTGGACGTAGGAAAAAGTCGTGGTTGCGAAACATCAGAGAGTGGACCGGCATTGCCAGCGTCGAATAACTGTTTCGCTTGGCACACGAAAGGAATAAATTCGCTGAGCTGACGGCCAACTTCCAGTAATGGAGAGACATTTAAAGAAGAAGAACAAATATGATAGAGTAATAAAATAAATGACTAGGCAATTCTAAAAATATTTATACTATAAATAAATATAAAATCGGTTTTTATAAATTATATTTAATATCAGTATTATAATGAATGCATATAAAGACTACATTCACGCATATGAGGTGTAGTGCGAGCCATTTTAATTGGCCTTGTGGTTTGTGTGGCATTTGCAATTAATTGTTTGTACACTAGCGTACAATGTAGGCGCATTTACATATTTGTATGCTTGGAAAAAGTAAAACACGTACCAGCCCTGTAGCTCTGGGCTCGTAGAATAAGACTACGTTATCCCCTGCCTGTCGTATAAGGCAACAAGGGTGGGGGCCTTTGTCGTCCGCCAAGGTGGACCTGGGAAGAAGGCGACATCGGCTGGCTCGTTTTTCGTCGTCATTTTATATTGATTTTAAATTCCTACTATACATTACAGTAATTTTATATTACTTTAATAGGTTTATACATTTTTCAAACACACACTTTTATTATAAAACGTTGCATTTTAGGCGATATCTTATTTTGAACATTACACAAAATTGAACAGGGTGGCAATTTTACGCTTGGCGTAATCGACGCCACAAATAATCTTTTATTCTGAACCGAATTACGTATACAATTTGTTTAAAACCAAATTCTCATTATACTATCTATATTTTCGTTAGTATAATTGTGTATATTTAGGTAGTAATATTAAGTGTTATTTGTGATCTTCTTTACAACCGAGGTATGTAATACATTCTAAACACAAGAGAAGAAAACTGATTAAGAAATAGATGATTAAACTGTACACACATATATATATATATATATTATATTAATTATACAAGAAAGAAAAACAAAGAAAAAAGGTAAATACTATACTATATATATATATATAAATATATATACTATATATATATATATATATACATATATACTATATATATATATATATATTAGAATATAGAAATTATCTAAAAGAGAATCAATAGGATAAGAAGATAAAATAACCACCAGTCTAAGCAATCTCTGACCCCCACAAGTCAGAGAAACAAATAGAAGGAAAGGGCAAAAACATGTCCTTTCCGGGGAAAACCCTTAAAAAAAAACACAAGAGAAGAGGAATTGTTCTCCATTTATGTAATTTCACACCCAGATTTTCTTCTATTAATCCCGCCACAATTTGCCACTTCTCCCGCATTATATTTCCGAAGTGAATTCGTATTTTTAAATTTTCCTTCTTAAATTTATACTTTTCATTTTGTACATCATTAAATACATAAAGAAAAAAAATGAAAATGGCTTCATAAATAAGGATATTGACGTCTTAAAAGTGATAAATTTTTTTAAAGACGAACTACACAGAATGGTCAGAGAAGGTGGTTTTGACTGCTTCACCGGATTGAGAGGTGGCATAGCTCTTAGGTCGCTTAGCCTGAACCTCTATCGCTAGTAACTCGACACAAGGATCCCCCCGGTGAGGGGTAACTTCAGCTTGGACGGTTACTATGTTACGCGTAAGCATCCCGATCCGAGGAGTGGCACTTCGGGAGAAGTGATAAACTTTTAGAATATTATAAGAGTTTAATGAAGAATGTTTTTTAAATAAACGATTACAAAACTAGCCCTATCATAATTAAAAAAAAAACATAATAACAAAAACAAAGTAAGCCCACAATTAAGTATTTTGAGTACAATTTATTAGTGAAGTTTTAATCGAAGAAAAAGGTCTTTCAAAAATATCAACGACTTCTTTAAAGTCGGTATTATATTCGTCGGTCGTAATATATTTTTTGATAATCTATCTATCTATCGTAATAAAAAATGTTATAAGAACTTAGCCATTGAATTGTGTGGTAGAATTAGATTTAAAGGCACAATCAACGGGGCGATCGTAGATAAGTTTGTGCCTCCATTTTTGTTACAATGGATCACGTGAGGTCAGAATAAAAAAGGACCATTACTATAACAGACAGCAATTAAGGTGCTTACGGAACTTGATTAGATAGAATAAAGAACCAGTAAATTAGACCCTAAACCTGACGAGTTTCCTTCAACTATTTTTATAGTAAAAAAAAGACTAAAAAAAAAATCAAATCGGTGATTGGACGTATACATCGATTTTGTTAAATTGATCTAGATGTATACAATTTTTTATTATAAGCGTCAATAGCCTAATGGTTTAGGGTACGGTCTGCGAATCGTAAGGTCGTGGGTTCGAATCCACCATTCGACTATTGCCGTGAACCATGTCCTAGCACAAGCTTAAGCTTAGTTGGAATGGTTAACAAGATTGTTAGTAATATTTCTGAAAAAAAAAAGAAATATTGCTAGCTTTCTTTTAAAAAAAAAATTGCCAGAATTCACTTCACGCACATCAATTTACAAGATTATAAGTGTAAACGAATCGTCAATTATCTAATCGTTTAGAGTACGGCCTGGGAAACGCAAGGTCGTAGGTTCGAAACCACCAATTGCCTATTGACTAGAAGATGGTTCATGCCACAAGCTCAAGCTTAGATGGAGTTAATAGCAATGTTATATAATATGTAAAACTTGTGGAAAGAAAAATATTTTTAACATTATTTTAAAGCAAATTCTAAAACCCTAAACTTACATATACGTTAGTTATTACAGTTACATTTTATTGAATTGCAGACAAGACAGAAAGACCAAGGTCTTCAATCAGTGCGTCCTACCCGTCTTGACTTATGGAGCCGAAACGTGGACACTCACGGTTAGGCTGGTCCATAGGCTAAAAGTCGCTCAACGAGCTATGGAAAGGGCTATGCTCGGAGTCTCTCTGAAGGATCGAATCCGGAATGAGGTGATCCGACAGAGAACTAAAGTGATCGACATAGCCCACCGGATTAGCAAATTGAAGTGGCAATGGGCCGGCCATATTTGCCGTAGAACCGATAACCGTTGGGCGAAACGAGCTCTCGAGTGGAGACCGCGGAGAGGCAAACGCGGAGTGGGACGCCCTAAGACCAGGTGGAGCGACGATCTTCGCAGGACGGCTGGCAGAAACTGGATGAGAGTGGCCGAGGATCGTGGACGGTGGCATGCCTTTGGAGAGGCCTATGTCCAGCAGTGGACTATGACAGGCTGATGATGATGATGATGATTTTATTGAATTAAATGAAACAAATCAGAAATTAAATTTATATATAGTAATTTATATTTACGACATTTAGTCGTAATTTAGTATACAATTTTTATTGTATAAAATATATTTTAATTCTGTTTTATTTATGTATCATATTTGTTATACTCTTACTGTCTGTATAAATTCCATATAAAAGTAGTATTGCGCGCGCACGTCTTTAGGTAGTCCCGGGCAGCGCTGAAAATCAGCGCTGTCGCATCCTTATGACAGCATATGCTGAGACGGTGTCCGATATTGGCATCATATGTTTTGTATTATTTGTCCGTGTAACTTTAACTGTGTTTTGTCTATTTTTCATTCTTTTTATGTGTGTTATATTCTGTCTGTGATGTGTTTTGTATTGTGATGCCAATAAATAAATGTCTATGTCTATATCGACGGTACTTGTCTAACTTGTGTATCTATACTAGGCTCAGCTAGCTAGGCTCAAACAAAGCCAAAGAAAGTGGTGTATTATTTGTACTCGTGGTATGGTTTAGTCAATACCAAGAAAGGAAAGACTGCAGACTTTAATGTTTTAGCTATACACCGTGTCTGTCTTTCCCTCCGATTAGAAAACAATGTTTTTCAAATGTAGCGTAAATAGGCATTTACTAAGGTATTATCCATCCAGGACTTAATTCCCCACTTAACATCAGGTGGGATTGTAGTCTTGCACTTGCTTAGAAAAAATTAAAAAGCTTAGCAAAAAAATTTAAATAATTACGAGTATGTACTCACTCACGTATTGATCGCATTTGTAATTCAAAAACACAAACCGCGTGTAAACACAGTAAACAAAGAGAAACTTCATTGGCAATTCAAATATCAATTTAAAAGTATGGTTGAAACAGGAGAGAATAAGCTCTGAAGTCCTTTTCTAGTGGTTAAGACAAAAAAAAGGAAAATATTATTGCTTAAGCATTAAAATTAGACTTTGAAATATTTCTACCATCGCAACAAATGAAGTTTTTCTTCAAAGTCCTTTTTTATCGAGCGGCGTAGGCCTCTCCTAAATCTTTCCAAATATTTCTTTGCCGTGAAGGAAATATCAATATAGTGTCATTGATAATATAATAGAATGTTACTCGTGTTCCCGTTAGGAAGTTATAGATTATTAGCGTTAATTTTAACCCCCAGATGCATTACGCAAAAGGGAACCATTTTTAAATTATAATATTTTATACCTTTTTTCAAAGTCAAAAATGCGACATTAAAAAACAATTATCGCAAATACACTCGTGGGCAAAAATAAAGGGTCGGTTAAGAAAGTTTGAACATCTCGGAAGATAAAGACGCTAGCTAACTGAAATAAATTGTGCATGATAGACAGGTAAATATCCTTAAAATATAATATTTTTATTAATTTATTTATATTTCATTAAAAAATTAAAACTTAAACGAAAAAGGATATCTTACATAAACTTGGATAATACAGTATTATTTATTAAATTTTATTTTTATTAAAATTTTATGTACGTACGTGTATGTATTTAGTGTTGCCTCCATGTCGCAAGATATTCAAACTTACTTAACCGACCCTTTACTTTTGCTCACGGCAATAGTTTTATTTTAGTAAAATTACAAATAACCCTGTATACAATAATTTAAAAATACAACATTTAGTCGTAATTTAGTATACAATTTTTATTGTATAAAATATATTTTAATTCTGTTTTATTTATGTATCATATTTGTTATACTCTTACTGTCTGTATAAATTCCATATAAAAGTAGTATTGCGCGCGCACGTCTTTAGGTAGTCCCGGGCAGCGCTGAAAATCAGCGCTGTCGCATCCTTATGACAGCATATGCTGAGACGGTGTCCGATATTGGCATCATATGTTTTGTATTATTTGTCCGTGTAACTTTAACTGTGTTTTGTCTATTTTTCATTCTTTTTTATGTGTGTTATATTCTGTCTGTGATGTGTTTTTGTATTGTGATGCCAATAAATAAATGTCTATGTCTATATCGACGGTACTTGTCTAACTTGTGTATCTATACTAGGCTCAGCTAGCTAGGCCCAAACAAAGCCAAAGAAAGTGGTGTATTATTTGTACTCGTGGTATGGTTTAGTCAATACCAAGAAAGGAAAGACAGCAGACTTTAATGTCCCTCCGATTAGAAAACAATGTTTTTCAAATGTAGCGTAAATAGGCATTTACTAAGGTATTATCCATCCAGGACTTAATTCCCCACTTAACATCAGGTGGGATTGTAGTCTTGCACTTGCTTAGAAAAAATAAAAAAGCTTAGCAAAAAAATTTAAATAATTACGAATATGTACTCACTCACGTATTGATCGCATTTGTAATTCAAAAACACAAACCGCGTGTAAACACAGTAAACAAAGAGTAACTTCATTGGCAATTCAAATATCAATTTAAAAGTATGGTTGAAACGACAAAGGGAGAGAATAAGCTCTGAAGTCTTTTTCTAGTGGTTAAGACAAAAAAAAGGAAAATATTATTGCTTAAGCATTAAAATTAGACTTTGAAATATTTCTACCATCGCAACAAATGAAGTTTTATTTCAAAGTCCTTTTTTATCGAGGGGGAATTCTTGAAGGATATCCTGCCTTCTGGGGGGAAGGCGGGCGGTTATGTGGGATTTCTAGTCACTAAAACCCCCCGGGTGGCCATTATAAGGCGTTGCGGGATCCCTCGGCGCTGAACACTTACTAGGGGAGGAATCCAGCTAGTCTATTATTTTTTGTATTATTCATACAAAATCTACAGTTTATCAAAAATACAAAAGATGTGATCAGATGTACAAAAGATCTTAGCCCTAACAGATTTACATTATATACACAGTTCTGTTTATTTATCGAAGAAACGATTCATAAAAAATAATAGAAAAATCAAATACATATAAAACAATTGTATTACCTGTGTTGCAACTGTGCGCGTGTGTATGGATGAGTGTTAGGTAGTGGCCTGTATGAGAGTGTGTGTTTACCTGACTCTCACAACACAACTTGTATCACAACTCTTCAATTAAGTCGGGTTATGCCACTGGCCAAAAATCTCTACGAAAGAGGTTTTGTACTCTTTTGGCAATATCAATATAGTGTCATTAATAATATAATAGAATGTTACTCGTGTTCCCGTTAGGAAGTTATAGATTACTAGCGTTTTTAACCCCCAGATGCATTACGCAAAGTGAACCATTTTTAAATTATAATATTTTATACCCTTTTTCAAAATAAGTCAAAAATGCGACATTATATGTAAAAAACAATTATCGCAAATACACTCGTGAGCAAAAATAAAGGGTCGGTTAAGAAAGTTTGAACATCTCGGAAGATAAAGACGCTAGCTAACTGAAATAAATTGTGCATGATGGACAGTTAAATATCATTAAAATATAATATTTTTATTAATTTATTTATATTTCATTAAAAAATAAATACTTAAACGAAAAAGGATATCTTACATAAACTTGGATAATACAGTATTATTTATTAAATTTTATGTACGTACGTGTATGTATTTAGTGTTGCCTCCATGTCGCAAGATAAGATTCCGACCCTTATTTTTGCTTACGGCAATAGTTTTATTTTAGTAAAATTACCAATAACCCTGTATACAATAATTTAAAAATACAACAGGGAAAATTTGTTTCAAAGAACAGTTTGTAGCGGATAAACATAAAAAGTTTTAAATCGATTCAAACATATTCAGAAACCATAAAAGCTTGTTAATACCATCTCACTGCACATTGATATATTTTGTTGCACAGAGTCTGTGTTTATCGAAGCTGCCTACAAATACGTAGAAGGTGTTTGACGCTATTATATTTATATATTATTGTCAATACATCAAGCAGCTTTTTATTTGTTTTAATTTTAATAATATATATTTAACTAAGTTTTTATAACATCATATTGGTATTATCTGTAACGGTGTTATAATTTTTGTTGATTTAAATAAATAAATATTATATCTGTCTAATCTAATCCTTAATGTCCTTTACATTGTTTTGTCTTACATTCTGAATCACAAATGAATTTATGTTTAATAATATATTTTTTTTACAAGCTACGTAATTTACGATTCAAATGGTGGACGGAACACAGTCGCGAACAATGCGACCTAGTAGATTCCCGTTGGAAAAATAATACACATACCAAGTTAACACGAGGGCTTTACTTTCAAGGTCTATTACTACATATTACGTGATATACTAGGGTATTTAACCTCCACAGTTTTTTCGTAAGCAACCCTGATCCATTCCAAAATTAGCTTTTACATTCCCATTCCGATAAAGATCCGAAAGTCAAGGTTTTCGCTTATACCAATATATTTTATATGGCATCCGGTATATTACGTTGTTTTGTTCATGTATCTACTCGAAGGTGTTTGGAAATCGAAAAGTTGCATTGTTTTTTGTAAATTATGACCAATCTAAGTACACTCTTATTATGTGGAAAATTTGAAAAAAACATTTAAAAAAAAAGAAAGGTAGCAATTTTTTTTTTCATAAATATTACTAACATTCTTATTAATCATTCCAACTAAGCTTAAGCTTGTGCTAGGAGATGGTTCACGTCAATAGTCGAATGGTTCGAACCCACCACCTTACGATTCGCAGGCCGTACCCTAAACCATTAGGTTATTGACGCTTCAATTAAGTATTATTTGGCAAAGGCAACAAGAGTATTGGAAGAGTATGGGAAGTAATGGAATAAAAATGATGTTCTATACATTTTAAAATTATATGCAACAAAATGACGATTCAACTTTCAAAGAATAAAAGAGAAATAGATAGGTATTACGTGATTCTATTGATGTAATTTTTTTTGTTCAAAACGTCGTATAATAAGTAAAAACTATTTAAAATGTGTAAAATTAGTTTTATTCTACAGGGCAACTCTGAGCTCACTTTTTAATTGTATAGCCATGCGTTTCAATATTTTTTTCTATATTAAACAAAAATTTGATATAATGACTGTTCAGAAATAGATAGTACCGGGCACCGCTGAAAATCAGCGCTGTCGGATCCTTGCGACACCATATGCTGAGACGGTGTCCGATATTGGCATCATATGTTTTGTATTATTTGTCCCTGTAACTTTAACTGTCAAATTGTAATAATATATTGATAATATAAGTGTGATGATACCCAAGATAAGTTATGTTACATCCTTTATATATATATGTCCATGCTGGGCACAGGCCTTCTCACGCGGCCCTAGTGCGGATTGGCAGACTTTACATGTGTTAGAAAAAAAATTCTGGGATATTTAGATTTCCTCACGATGTTTACCTTCACCGCAGAGTGCGTGGTAAATCAGCACATAAAATTGCAACATGAAATTTATTGGTGCCGACACCGGGGATCGAACTCGGGTTGCTACCGTACTACGCAACTTGAGAACACTGAGCTACCACCGCTCTATTTTAGTATATTTATTGATAACTTTTATATATTTTTAGTATTATATTAATATATATATTTTAATATATTTAGTATTATTTAGTATACGTATAGTCCAATTACATCATATTTGTATCTGTATGCCATCGTCCTGTTCGGTTCATATACTCCCTGACTTTTTTTTTCTTTATTTATTGGGGACTTGGCCATGTCAGCCCTATCATGCCATAACCTACGCACACACACATCGGTCGTATGAAGCGAGAAAGAAATTCATCAATGTTGTAAGGCCATAGCCACCAGCTTCCTCGCTCCCTCAGAGGTCGGGTTAGACAGCAGCATTAAGAAACTCCACATGTTGACTCCTCAGTACTTTAAATGACTTTCTTTCCGCTTCATGTTTGGCACATTCCCCCATTATGTGGTGCACATCATCCACCACTTGGCAAATGTCACAGTTCGGTGACTCAGCCTTCCGATATTTCAGTCTTATTTTGTTGTACTATACCGCTATATCTTTGCTTAAAATTGTACACAACGTTAGCCAAATGGTATGTATGCTTATCATAATAGTCTTGCAATTTTCAATGAAATGTCATTGGTAAATATTATCAATCGGGTTGCGATTGAATTTAAAGGACGTATAAATTTTATGCCATATTCCTTGTAGCATCGTATTTTAGCTTCATGCAATTCAAGTAATAATTTACTTCACGTTTATACAATCGGTGAAAGTTCTTAAGAAAGTTGTAGATTGTTCGCGATATTCATAAAGATTTAACAGTCTGTCCTTGGTTAACACTATAGTGCTAAGCAGAACATTAACATTTCATTGCTTCTGACTTCAGAATATTGTATGGAAATATTCTATACGTTATGTAACATTACAACCTGCCACCTTACGTTTCTCAGACCGTAGCCTAACCCTAGGCTATTAACGTTTTCTAAATCATAACACATCAGTGTTTCCGGCTATGAGAAGGGTTTCTCTCAAGATAAGTGTCAAAATGTGCATTCGATCTCCAGATTAAATCTCCACTTAACATCAGGCGATACAGCAGTCAAGCAGAATGCAGAATGGCTTATATAGCAGAAATTAAAAAAAAATGTTTTTAGTAGTACAATCTTATATCAACCTTGACACAAAAAAAGACTTAAGTGACTAGAACAGGCACGCCACTTTGAGATCAATAAGATAGCTGCAGGGCATTTATTATTGGTTGCCCCACTTCGACTCAAAAGTTTGGCTTTAGATACAGCTTGAAATGGTTTAATAGAAGCCTGAATGTTTATAGTAATAATAAGCCATTTAATCTGTAAGACAGATTACAACACATAACTAAGCACACAGTTAAAAATGAGATAATATAAAAAAGAAAAATACACTAAAAACTCAAAAGGTCCAATGCTAAGGATATGCGTGGCAACGCCGAACCGACGGGGTTCACTAATCAGCATAATACTGACTACCAAAGGAGGGTAAATCAGCGCTGATATTCTGCAGAAACCGAGATGACTCTAAGAAACAATCGTCAGCGGCAGAATTTTTAATAACAGTAAGAGTATCATAAAAGAATTTAAAACGAGGAAAAAAATGAGATAAAATAGATTGTATATCAAATGGGGAATTAAACAAAACAGAAGGCAGTCAACAAAAATGTTCAAATTAAACAATACATATAATATTTTTAATGGAGTAAAAATACATGCAATCAAGAAACAAGTATATTGAGGTGTAAATACAAAAAACCGACTTCAAATAGAATACAGTGGGATCGAGAGAGGGCCGATACTGCTCGGAGATGGAGATGCAGGGCAGAAGGCCAGCACCCCAGCCTCATAGTCCTGGGCTTACAGGATAAGGCTATGGTATCCTCTTCCTGTCGTAGAAGGCAATTATATGCGACCCCGGGTTCACGGGCGATAGACATAGACATATTCTCTTTGGCATCATTCGAATAAATTACAAACAAAATATGAGACACATTAAAAAGACCAAAAAAAAACAGACAGAAACCTTTGTCGTCCGCTAAAGTGAACCCGAGAAGGCGATATTGGTGGTCTAGTGTTGCCTTAGCACTGCAAGCGTGCTGGGGAAGTAACTTGCTCTGAAGCACAATGCAGAGGGGCTCCGGTGCGATCCACTGGAGATCTCGGAGCCCCTCGCCATGCACAGAAGAGGCTTGCCGGGCGAGGTTTTATTGAGTGTAAGAGCCTCACATAGCGGGGTATCTTATTGAAGTTTTTCTTCCGTCAACAATGGGAAATAAAAGGAAAAAAAAAGGTACCTTAGGGAAAATCATACATTGATATTGGCTTGTTTCTCAAGGCAAAGACATTGTTTCTAGTATATGAAATATAACAATATTTTCTTCATATAGGCTATGCAAAAAAACACGTAGTTTCTCGGTTTCTCCTTTACTGGCTGGGACGTAGACTTCTTTGTATTATAAAATTTAAGACGAGCACACTGTCCCTGAGCTACTTTAGTTGTTAACAATGAAGGTATACTTTATGTGTTCAAATAAAAAAAATGTATTTTTACGGATGTAGGTTTATCATCACAAAACCAAATCGCTTTAAGTAAATTTATTTTGTCGGGTTATTGGTTAGTAAAAATATTGAAATATTTTTTTTAACTCACATTTTTAAATTTGGACCCGTAATTATTGATATATATTGATGAATAATCAGTGTTTAATCGTTTTTATAAATCAGATGAAAAAAATAGATTTAAATTGAATCTTTTTTTTAATACATTTTTAATGTTTACACTTAATGTTTGTGACTTCAAACGTGTTAATTCAAAAATTGTTCACTTTTGCATAATGCATATAGGGGTAAAAATTATCGCAATTAGTCACCCCTAGTGCATGCAAGCAGTGATTACGTTATGTTCGAATCTAAGCCGACTTAAGTTCCCTTTTTTCTAGCAGGATGCTGCCTCCACCACTAACTACTAGCTTATTTATAACCCATTCACTCTTCAAAACGCCAGGAAAACCGATACCTTGGAAACACTCCTGGTCACAAGCAAAGTACAGGGAAAACGACCAAGAGGGAGGAGCCCTATGCGTTGGACAGATCAAATTAGCAACAATACCAACAGAAGAGTCCACGAGACATTTCACACCGCCAAAGGTGACCGGTGGAAAGCGATCGTCCGCCACATAATTCGTGGAGGTCACGACCCTCAGCAATGAGGAAAACGACGCGAGGAGGAGGACGAGCACTCTTCTCTTGAAAACACACTGTAATCGAAACACAGACGTGGTCAATTTATACAAGGTTTTTGCTGTAAGTAAAGGACTCCGTTCAGGACTTGTTCCATTCTTATGTTGTAGGATGTCCACGACATAAGAATGGAAGTTAGCAATGCGTAAATAGATGATGGGAGAATTAGATCATTTAATTACTGTGCACATCCTCTCTAAATTGCATTCTATAAAACACTAAAGTCTAGCCACCTTACGCCTGGGCTGATATCTAGCCAAAGTTAGTTCAGCATTCTGTATCTTATAGGCGTGCTTTATTAGACACATTTTAACCTTTATTTCAACGTAGACTTCTACGTACTACGTATTTCTAGAAGTTTCCATTTCAAAACAATTTTCTAACTCTAACCTTGCTTGTCATGATGCTTGATATTAATGTTCGTTCTATTCTATTTTCGAACGTGGACGGGCAAATCAAGTGAAAGACATGACACGCGTCACAGGGTAATCAATGATTCCGCTATTTGATTCGTGCATCTGGTAATTAAAAACCATAGGTAATAGAAGTTCACCACTAGAAATACACCGGGCTTTCTATCCTTCTATTGTGAGTTTCTTAATTGCAGTTGTAATTGTATGTGGTACAGTTCGAGTTCGATTTATATTTGACTGGTGTTTGACTCTATTATATTTATATATTATTGTCAATACATAAAGCAGCTTTTTATTTGTTTTAATTTTAATAACATATATTTAGCAAGTTTTTATAACATCATATTGGTATTATCTGTAACGGTGTTATAATTTTTGTAGATTTAAATAAATAAATAAATTATTGCCACAAATTAATAAAAGTAGTATAAAAAAGCGGACTTAGCACCAGAAAACATTCTCTGTCTATCTTAGGGTTGTGTAGAGACAAGTTAAAGAGCGCAAGCTAGAAAATTTATTTAAAAGTTAAAGTTACCGCCTATAAGATGTCCTACTGTGAGAAGGGCATAGTCAGCCACGCGGCCGGTTTTAAAATGATTAGCGTTTTTTTAAAGACGAACTACGCAGATCGGCCAGACTAGCTGGCCTTGACTGCTTCACCAGATGGAGACGTGGCAAAGCTCGCTTAGCCTGAACCTCCATCGCTAGTAACTCGACACAAGGGTCCCCCGGTGAAAGGTAACCTCAGCTTGGACGGTTAATATGTTACACGTAAAAGCATCATGATCTGAGGGCGCCCGAGGAGGTCAAACCAGGACTGGGTCGGTTGTTATCACGGATAATCGAAGGGGGACATTCAAAAGCTGAACTAACTTTGAGTGCCACTTTGGGAAGCGTTGACGATGGGAGACGTGACCGAAGAAACACCAGCAACGCACCTAACATTTAGGGGGTGGCTGTCCAGAAAATAGCGGTAGCGCGCGAGAGATATACAATATAAAACGCGTTCAGGGTTCTGTTGGAGTTGCCCCGTTTCTGTAGTGCATCGGGGATGTTCGTGGATGCACAGATGGCATGCTTTTTTCCGACAATGCGCAAGAGGAGTGCATTTCTGGTGCGCAGGGTGCGGACCAGCTCCGATAGCATCCTGAGCATGATCGCTCAAAGGCTTGACTGTGTTTATGTAAACAGATGCTGCGCCGTCTCACATAGTCAAGCCGTTAGTATAATATTATATTATATTTTTTATATTATTTTTATAATTAAATAATTATAATAATAATTTTTATTTTTATTATAATCTCTTTTATAATTTAGTCTAAGGTTGTTATTTAATAGTTATTAAAAATAATGATGAGTTTTAGTTACTTATTTGAATAAATGAATAATAATAATATGATTGGCGTGGAAAAATCGTTGTTAGTGAAAAAATCTAACGTGGTTTTTTTTATACAAATATTTATATTTTCACAAATACTAATGCTCTTCTTAACTTTTGTAAGTATGTACTAGGGTGTGGTTCACGTCAGTAGTCAAATGATGGATTAGAACCAACGACCTTATTAGTAGACCCTAAGCAATGGCTTAGGGTCTACTATGAGTAATCGAATCTAATGAGATTGATGCTTCAAATGAAGTAAATGAATCTATGAGTGAATGATATTTTTTTATTTATTTAAAAACAATTTATACATAATAAAGAAGATATTTTTTGACGCCAAAAAAATTGCAGCGGCTTGTCCAGGCGTTGCACATTCGTCATAATTTAATAAAGAATTTTGTTATACTTTACTATAGAAAACGGAAAAAAAGGATTAATATAAATAAGAGAATATGATGACGGGCGGTGGGTTAATTTTTATTTTGACATTTCTTAACTTATTCGCACGTCAAACTAGGTTGGTTATTACAATGCTTAACTGTTTTTTTACGCGTGCTAATTTTTTTTTATGAAAAGTGGCAAACGAGCATACGACTCACCTAATCTTAAGTGATCGCCCGTGAACATCCACAGCACCAGAGGAGCTGCAGGTGCGTTGCCGACCTTTGAGATAGGAGTAGGCTCGTTTCTTGAAGGTCCCTAAATCGTAAACATTCGGAAACACCGCTGGTGACAGTTGATTCCACAAGTTGACAGTGCGTGGGAGAAAATTACGCGAAAAACGTACAGTTGTGGAACGCCGACCATCAAGATGGTGGCGGTGGAGAAATATAAATGGAAAAAATTTACAGTATTCGGCCTTTACATGTATAGATTCAAATAATCATAAATATGAAAAACAATACGTTTTTATTACGTTTAAATTGCGATCTGTTGAACATCCTGTATACGGGTGCAGTAGTCTGGGTTTTGTGTCGCATGGAGCCTCATTGTTTCCGACGATCGGCGCCGAGAAATGTTAATTACTTCCGACAATCTCGTTTGGGATCTGACGGAGATTGATTTTGCCCGTTTTAAAGTGGTATTGAGGAAAGAGATACGATATATATATATATATATAAAAATACAAGAGGGATAACTTAAATAATGGTCATAATAAAAGCATACCAGCCTTTGCGTAGATCATTGGGAAATGGGGACGTTGTCTCAGCCTACCGAGATATAGAGAGAGCGTGAAAGGTGTCTTTGTATTTCTTTACGCTGCTCGTAAATAAGCAAACGTGTATACGGATTGTCTAAGTTCTTTTTTTTTATAAATGACATATTCATGGTATGGCGGCCCTATTTCTATCTTTATTTAACCGACTTCAAAAAACGAGGAGGTCCTCAATGTTTTTTTGTTTGTTACGTCATAAGTTTGAACTGGGTGAACCGACTTTAATGATTTTTTTTCATTTGAAAGCTGGTGGTTCCCATGAGATCCCATATTTGTCCAATTCTAACAATGGTATCCATGAGAAAACTACATTAGTCTTAAAGTTGCATTATGGATGCGCGCGGCAAATAGACCAGTAACTCAATGCTAAGCGATTTCGATTATTCATTTTTTTAGAAAAGTATATACTTCAAGGGTAGTTTGATGAACGTTTGGTCAGGTTCAGGACAGGACATAAAAATTCTAACTGTCGCTTCTCAATATATATATGAAAATGTGTTGTATGTGCATAAAAATCAATATGAATTTAAAAAAAGAAGCGACATACATAATGTTAACACTAGAAATAAAAATTACCTTGTAGCACGTTATTCATGTCTCCACAAAATCAATAACTCTGGCCCATACGTTTCTACAACAAACTTCCAAATAATATTAAGGATCTGTCTTTGAACAAGTTTAAAACGATCGTTAAAGCCAATCTCTATTGTAAGGCTTATTATAAGATTTCTGATTATGTAAACGATAACAAAGCTGGGGATCAAGTTGCTCTAACACAACATGATTAATTAATAATTATTGTAAAAGTAAACGAATATTGTAAAAAATTTAAAGACGTTAAAAAAAACTCTACTAAGTTTTTTTATGCAATTTTTCTTAGTGGATTGCCGTCCGAAATTGCACGGTAGGGAAAAAATATTGGACGATTCGTCAGTCAGTCAGTCAGTGGAGTCATCTATAAGGTTCCCGGGAACCTCGCAGGTACGGGCCTCGGGGTGTTACCCCATTACCCGGGTTATCAGCGCAGGGGCGACTGCTCCCCTGGTCTTGGGTACCGTTTTAGCACGGATTTTTTAGGTATAACTTACGATTCGAAGTAGATTCTCGATCTCTATTGAATAAAGATATTTTGACTTTGACTTTGAAAATAAGAATTTTTTGAAGACGGGTTTTGTTTTGAAATGAGAATTTGAAGTCGTTGTGTGTTTTTACTTTTAAATATACTTGTTTCGTTGATCAATCTAACACAGAGAAGTCTGACTTAGACTGTTTTACCGAATTCAAATGATTTTTAGGTCGCTAAACCTGTACGTCTTTACATAGTAACTCGAAACAAGGGTCCTCCGGTGAGGGGTAACTTCGGATTGGACGGTTACTTTTTACGCATAAGTAACAAGAAACCGCTCCCGAGCGTTCGAGAGGCCGAACCACGGCTCGGTCGGCTGATTTTCCCCGTAATAACTAGGGATATTTGCTTATTATGCAGCATCTTTGTTAAAATATAAGTTTTCCAAATTAAGTTTTTTTTATTTAATTATTAACATCGTTGTTATTTATTAAATCTTTTTTGCACATAACAAACATGTACAAAAAGGTCGACTTAATGCCAGGTCTTCTCTGCCAGTCTACCTTAGAGACAAAGCCACGGGTGCACCTTAGAGAAAAAAAAGTAAAATAAAACAAATATAAAATATATTATATATATATATAAACTTAAATATTAGATAAATTAATAGCATAACCATAATTATTATGAATAACAATAAATGTAAAACTACATAGATCCAAATATAGATGGATATAGGGACAGAAAAGGAAAATTTATAACTATTCCTCATTTAACTATAGATTTAAGAGAGCGATTGACTGTAGCTTGAATTCTACGTGCACGTACATTTGATGGCAACGCATTGCAGAGCCTTATATGTTATATATATCTCTCGGCTCCAGATGCACCGACGACCTTGTATATTATAGCCGGAAGTGGCTGGATGCGGAAAGCGGAGGATCGTATGGTACGGTGGAAGGCATTAGGGAAGGCTTATTTTCAGCAGTGGATAGACACAGGCTGATGACGATGATGATATGTTATATATATTATAACATTAAAAATGTATAATGTTATCTACGCCACTTCCAGTAACAAGCATTTATCACTCCTCATATCTATGTAAATCTTATTGGCACACAGAATCGTATTAAGTCGTCCCACAAACAGAGGGGAAAGGGTTAATGATTCAGAATAAAGCTCATCTTATTAACCTTCGTATGTTAATTACCCTTTTTTATTACTCTACTTAGTAGAAATGACTCACAAGAGACGACATTAACGGAGACATTTAACGGTTACGGTTTTATTGCTGTATCGTTCTTTGACGGTTTTTTTTAAATCGGATCTCTCGCTCGGTTCAATCATTGCTCCTTGTGTAACAAACCTCTAATACATCCAGTTAAAGTTGATTGTGCCTGTCACCCCTAGGGATTAGAATGCCCCTTTACCATAAATAGATTACATATCCGGTTTCCCTTACTTAATCTTTATTACGTATAGGGAAGACTCAGGCGATCATTCAATTAATGTAGATTAGCGTATTACGTCTCACCGTAGTACCCGTTGACACAGTCCTGGGCTCGTAGAATAAGGCTACGGTATCCCCTGCCTGTCGTAGAATGGGACTAAAAGGGGCCTCGGGTTCACTGGGCAACAAGGACGGGGGCCTTTGTCGTCCGCTAAAGTGGACCAGGGAAGAAGGCGATTTTGGCTGGCCCGTTTCGTCTTGCCCTGCGAGACACAGGATAGGTATTAACCTCCCCGACCCTCCCCCGGGACGTGCTCTCAGAGAGAATAGTGCAGGGGGGCTCGGGTGCTCCACTGAAGATCTCGGAGCCCCTCACCAAGCACCGAGGAAGGGCCACGAGGGGGGGGGGTGAGGGTTTAGTGGTGATGAAACCCACATAACCCCATCCTTCCCCCCAGATCTTGTTGAAGATTTCAACAAAAAGGTAAGGTTGCACCCATCACAAGGAAATAGGGTGAACAGCTTCAGCTTATCAACTCAGAGATGAGGTTTGTAACAGCCAATGCTGTCGAAGCTACGTAAGTTTGCTAACGCGTCCCCGTAGTTCTGACAGACATCGAGAGGAACACCGTGGGGTTTTAGTTGATGCGAATCCGACATAAGTCATCCTTGCCCCCGCAAGGGTGGACATGGGTAGTCATTTCCCCACGAAAAAAAAGGTACGATTTCATTGATAAGGAAGTCACTATTTTTCAAACTTTAGCGAAGTTAAGTTTTAGCCGTACAAAATATATATATATATATGTATACATATATACACAGAACTGGGTTATGTAACATAGCTCGCGATACAAACATAACAAAACTCTTATACCGCAGGACTTAAGAGATTGTTTCATAATAAGAAGGTAACTTGGTAAGTAACTGGGGTAATCAACTGCGACAATGAACTAGATACTCGCAGACAAAAACAGGGCAATAATTTTCAAATGTAGGCCAAGTTACTAAGAGAGATAAGGATGAACGGTGCTGAACATTGTGAGTAAACAGAATATAAACTTTTAGCCAATTAGAAATTTTTGATCGATTACGAAAATATATTTCAACCAGTATTATATCAACGTTACTACGAATTAAAATTGAAAGCTTGACACCATTTACACATATGTAGAGAAAACGATATGGGATCTCTTTGCTTAAATTTATTATTTTTTGTATTTTTATATCATTCTTAAATTTAAAAAAAATCACGATTGTCAGTGTCGTGACATTTATAAGTCAGAAATATTTGGAATAAAGAAATTGATTGTTGTTTCTTTAAATAACATAAAAGCGCGAGTTAGGTCGCGGGTGACGGTGACAGGCTTTTGAAAATAAACAAGAGATGTTCTTTGCTTGCAGAGCAATTGTAGACTGACTTTATAATGGTGTCTTATAATTGCTTATGGTGGGGGTGTTATTAAATATGTTAATTTATTACACTAGAAATGCGAAGGGGACTTATATGACCCAACCTGAGGGGTCACGTTGCTGATAACTTTATTTATGAAACTCGATGTGTATAGCGGCTTCTTTGTTATGCCGATATAACTAGCGTTAGTTTATATTTTATAATAGTTTACGATGTGGTGTGCTATTAGATATCTTAATTTATTAAACTAGAGATACTGGACAAAAGGGGTTTATATGACCCAACTTGAGCGGTCACGTTACTTATAACCTTATCTCTGGAATTCGATGTTTATGTCGACTTCCTTGTTATGCCGATATAACTTGCGCCAATTTTTATTTACAGTTATTGTAGCACGTTAAACTTAGGTTTACAAATGCGGACTTAACGCTTTAATGGCATTTCCTGCCAGTCAACCCTAGAGAGAGAAACACATATTGGCAGGTGCAATGCTCAAGGAATCGATAACGAACATAACGAAATAAATAAACGATGCATAACTCACACTGACCACATAAAAGATAAAATAATATCACTTTTTGGCCCAATTCCTAATTTAAATCGATGTATTCCGGAAAATTTAAGGCATACCATATATAACAGCCTAAATAAACCGGACCTACTATATCTCATCGAAATATGGGGTGCTCCGAACTCCAAATATTACAAAATAAAATTATCAAAATTCTTTACCTACCGATACCCTTCCTAGAAACCTGATGATTCTGATGACTTCTGATATGTAAAAGCGACGAAAATCATGTTTATTAAACAATTATTTAAATACATGTATTGGGAAAATTATAGAAAAACCGTTATTACTGACTTCTCATTTACGTCAAGAGGGTTGGGTGCGCTAGTTTATTAATATGGACTGTATTAATTAGTCCTGTATCTTTGTAAAATAAATAATCCACAAATAACATTTACATATAGAAAAATTCACATTGAACTTTACAAAGCGACTTCGTGATGTAGATTTAGATTTCAAAGCGCATCGTAAATATTCACTCTTATGATTTTTCCCTAACGCGCCAAAAGAACTATAACTTCAACAATATATCATGAAAGATACAAGCATTTACTTTGAAACATAAATTTGAATATTGCTTTATCTATTTTCGTAGACTAGACGATGTGGATGATACAGATGTAGCGTGATTTCGGTCCATTGGGGAAACACAGCGCTCGCGTGAATATCGGCGTAAAATAGAAGGATTCCACGCTGTTTCGTGCAGGGAATATAAATTTGAAACCAGATTACTGGCGATAACACGTTCTTTGTTAGTTTTACGACTAAAAATGCATCTGCATCTAGATCGCTTACTGATTTATTATTTCTTTTTCGTAGTCGTAAGCTACTGAGCCGTGGTAGCTCAGTGTCCGGGCGGTTGGCTCAAGTTGCATAGTACGCTAGCAACCCGAGTTCGATCCTCGGTGCCGGCACCAATAAATTTGATTATATGCTGAAATATTAAAATTTTATGTGCTGATTTACCACGCCCTCGGCGGTGAAGGAAAACATCGTAAGGAAACCTACATGTCTTAGAAAAATTTTCTAAGGCGTGTGAAGTCTGCCAATCCGCACTAGGGCCGCGTGGCGGACTATGCCCTTATACGCTCATTACAGAGAAGGCCTGCGCCCAACAGTGGGACATATATATATATAAAGGCCGTAACTTTAAGCATCACTTAAGGATTGGTTATACATAACGATAGTTCACTAGTTCCAAATCTCTTCAAACAAGAATACAGTTAAAAGAAATTCTATCGACAATAGCCTAAAGCCAAACAATAGGCTTCAGGAAAATAAGTTGGCAGATTCAAATCCATCTTAAAAAGCAGAGGAGTGGAACAAGTTGCCGCCGTCAGTCTTTCGGTTCAAGTACGACGTGGGAGCCTTCAAGAGTAGAGTGAATAGGCACTTACTAAACTAGCGCGTACCATCTTTCGACTATAACACCACTTAACATCAGGTGGGATTGTAGTCAATTATTAGTCTATACCCCATAAAAAAAGAACTATTGTTCACAAAGCGGACTTAATGCCTTGTGGCAATCTTTACCAAGCAATCCTGGGTTAGAGACAAAAATAGTATTATCAGGTACGGTACGGCAGGTTACGAAAAATGAAAATAAATACATGTCAATATACATATACAATATTATATTATATTCATGTTTAAAATATAGATAGATATGAATATAGTATGTATGTATGAGATATGACACATAATAATTCGACATGAAAAGTGCTATATGCTATTAACCTTAAAGTAATGATAAGGGGGGAGGGGGAGTGGTCTGTCAAATTAAAAACGCGAACCTTGAAATGGAAATAGACTGGTGACATGAGATCAACAACGGGGAAATGGACGAAAAAAGCAACGGAATGGTATCCAAGGGACGGAATAAGTAACAGAGGAAGGCAGGAGAAAAGATGGGAAGACGATCTGCCCAATGGTTGAAGAAGGACAGCAATGAACAGGCAAAGGTGGAGGGAATTAGAGGAGGCCTATGTCGGAAGACAGCCTGACCGGGACCGATGTTAAATATTTAGCTTGCAAACCGATAAAAATTGTGAGCTACCTTGCTCAACATCGCACACAACATATTTTATATTTTATCATATTATTAACAGCAATACATCAAGAGCCTTAGAGGTAATTTATTAAAGACTTACTGACTTTGTTTCAGAGAATCACTTTTAAGGGGCTTTTCCTCCAGCATAACTCACTTGTTCTAAACTGTACGCTAATTGTCTACAGAGAGAGTCCTCTCCTTTTTATCCTAAATTTCTAGTATATGCATCTCTTTCAAAGACGGAAGCGGAAACGGCCTTGGTTGCCGCCAACCGATAAAAGTACTTTAGTTGACTAAACTAAAATACTTTTATAATAGGTTGTCAAATATCTCCCTTCCGCCTTTTGTCTTTTGAATTTCGCGGCTATGTACAAAGCGCTACAGAGCTCGTATCTAGCAATACTATACATAATTTGAAAGGTCTTGACATAACCTACAAAACGACGCTATGCATAATTAGTTTGGATATTCGGCGTTCAACAGTTATAGACGTGTAAACATGGAGTTCACTAACGCCGAAATTCGCGCTATTTTAAAGTTTTCCTTTGTCAAAGGCAAATCCGCTAGAGAAACGTTCCGTGAGATTAATGGTGTTTTGGGGGATGGTACTCTATCACTTCGAACCACGGAGGAATGGTTTCGACGATTCAGAGCCGGTGAAAACGACACCATGGATAAGCCAGCCGGCGGAAGACCTGTGACGACAAATACCGATCAAATCATGGACTACATCGAGTTAGACCGGCATGTGGCATCTCGTGACATCGCCCAGGAGATGGGAGTTAGTCACCAAACCATTTTAAACCATCTGCAGAAGGCTGGATACAAAAAAAAGCTTGATGTTTGGGTGCCGCATGATTTGACGCAAAAAAACCTTCTGGACCGAATCAACGCCTGCGATATGCTGCTGAAACGGAACGAACTCGACCCATTCTTGAAGCGGATGGTGACTGGCGACGAAAAATGGATCACATACGACAATATCAAGCGAAAACGGTCGTGGTCGAAGGCGAAGGAATCGTCCCAAACAGTGGCCAAGCCGGGATTGACGGCCAGGAAGGTTTTGCTGTGTGTTTGGTGGGATTGAAAGGGAATCATCCACTATGAGCTGCTCCCATATGGCCAGACACTTAATTCTATCATCTTCTGAGAACAACTGGACCGCTTGAAGCAGGCGATCGACCAGAAGCGTCCAGAATTGGCCAACAGGAAGGGTGTAGTGTTCCACCACGACAACGCCCGACCACACACTTCGTTGATGACTCGTCAGAAGCTACGGGAGCTCGGATGGGAGGTTTTATCGCATCCACCATATAGCCCGGACATAGCGCCAAGTGATTACCACCTGTTCCTGTCCATAGTGAACGCCCTTGGTGGTGTAAAGTTGAACTCAAAAGAGAATAATTAAGTATGTGTATGTGTAATTAAGACCTTTCAAGAATAATTAAGTAAGTTAGTTTTATGTTTATTATACTTATATTATCTTATAAATAAATAAGTAAATAAAGGCTATTTTTATTTACTTATTTATTTTATTTAATGACAACGGACTAATATCTTTAAAATATTAATTTAATTTGTACGGTGTGTTTGATTTGACTCTACAATTTTACTATCGTAGGATTTAAAAAAAAATTCTACCATAATATTGTATAAATCTTAGTTAAAAAGTTGCAGGCGGTAAATATATATAAAAACTTACATATTATTAACAACAAAATGCATTTAAAATGTTAAGTGACAGTTTTTAAATTCAGATTTCTCTTGAGACATTACAATAACGTGTAGGTCGTAAAGAGTGAATGGACTAATATAGTGCTTCTTGTAATCTAAGATTACATCTTAACATAACATGCTCGACCTTGTAGTCAAGTATTATTTAGGATTTAATACAAATAAAGAAAGTTTTCGTCTACATGTTACATGTGAATATGTCACCGAGACGCCATCGCGAGATATTTGAAATATACCTCCGTATTTCGGGTAATACGAGAAGCACTTTCCCAAGGCTGGAGTACGAATTACATGGCCTTTGTCTATGTTCCAACGTCGACGTACCGCTGGAATTTTTTTTGATAAAATGTTACTAGAATATTACATAAATACAATACACATATTATTCTATAGTGAATCGTATTATATGCTGTATCGTAGCTCAGTGGTCGTCTCAGGTAGAATGGTTTTGCCACCGGCCCGCAGTCCTGTAGTTCTGGGCTGGTATCCCGTGCCTGTCTAACCTCGGGACGTGCTCTCCGAAGAGCACAGTGCAGAGGGGCTCCGGTGCGTTCCTCTGGAGATCCCGGAGCCCGTCACCATGCACCGAGGAAGGGCCATCGGGGGTTTTAGTGGGTAAAAACCCCACATAACCCCGCCGTCCGAAGGCGGGTATATTGTTGAAGATTCCCCTCCCCCGTCTCCCCCGTCAACAAAAAAAAGGTAGAATGGTACGTTAGCAACCGTGCATTCGATCCCAATGAAATCTTTTTTTTTTAGACTATTAACGTTTTTCTTAGTTTTTTTTATTTTTAATTACAAGTAGATTTACGAGTTAAAACAACAACTCCCTTCAAATCGAATTAAACTCTTTGTTTTTTTTTTCGAATTAATTATAGACCTATATATTTACTTAAAGACCTTTAATTTGTTTCTAATTTAAGTTAACTTCCACTTAAACGTATAACGTTTCAGAATACTACTCTAATTCAAGGCAAAAGTTAATCGAAACGGCGGTTAAGTCTTTGTGGGAAAATACGAACAAAATAACATCGAAACTTAAACAACTACTGACATATTCATTCACGTTAACTACATAAAAAATACATATAAATAACAAAGAAAGTTTTCTCATGGGTGCCATTATCAGAATTGAACCAAATTTAATTAGGACCACGCGGAAAGCATCAGATCATCAAATTCGGATCACCCAGTCGAAAGAAAACAGATGAATTGAGAACGTCCTCCTTTTTTGAAATCGATTTAAAACAACGTGTTATTTTTGTGCAAATTACGTTTAAAATGGGCATTATATAAAGTATCTAGTCAAGTTTTCCATTATGCGTCAAACAGACATTTGAGTGTTTGTATGCCTTGGAAGGAGATACACGAGGGATTTGTCGACAAAACAAACTAGGGTAAGGTCGGTCTTTGCTTCCTGTTTAATTAAACGAATTGTTTCCTTCACTGAAACTTTTTACGTTCGCTAATGTGGTTAACTTTACGTTTACGTCAGGATAATAAACAAGCGTACATAATGCTTGATAGCAATTAGTGGTATCTGTCTACTCCGAAACGACGTGCGAGCTTTTTAAAATAAATCAATCTACTCGCGTCTCTGGTGGATATTGTCTATACTTGACGTGTCAGAGACAACAGTGTAAATTTTTTATACATGCCTCTATGCACGTCCATAACGACAACCAAGCCGTGGCCGATTTCAACTGACTTTAAAAGCAGCAGGTTCCAAGCCGTCTGTATCCCTTTTTTATATTTGTTACCTCGTAAGTTTATACTAGGTAAATCGATTTTGATGATTCTTTTTTTATTATTATTGAAAACTGGTATTTGTTTTTTGGTATGCATTTTAAATGTGAAGTCACAGTTTTTAAATTAGGACCACGCGGTACGGACCATAATCCCATCAAATGGACGAAGAACTGAAAAACCAACCGCTTTCGATGATTCATATTTTATTGGAAACGATGTACGTCCAGAGAAGAGAGTTTGGTAACGTTCTGATTAATTGTGTTTTGTAATATTCCGACGATAATTCGGAAATATAAAGAGGGCGTTTAACGTTTGATTCGATTTGAAGCCGGTTTTGGTTTAACTCGTAAATATACTCATTAGGCATAGAAGTTTCATAACTACAACCAAACCGAGATATTAGTTTTAAGCTATTTCAGTATACGTGACGCTGGGGATTGAACTCAATTTGCTGGAGTACTATGAAACTTAAGGCTAAATTGGTGTACGGGTCTCGCGGCTTTGGGTAATGTAATTTTTACAAATTAATGACCCAATTCTTGTTTCACCCGTGGGCGTTATAATACAGATTACTATGGCAAGTATCAAGGAAACGTAATCGCTCCTGTTTTATTATATCTTAGATACAGAAGTGAGAAATTATTTTACTTCGGGAAAACTCGGTTCTCTATCGGAATACGATAACACCCGAACTGTCAATGAATGATCGTATTAGATGAGTGACTTTTTTTTTAAAAAAAAAGAAAGCTAGCAATATTTTTTTTCAGAAATATTACTAACAATCTTGTTAACCATTCCAACTAAGCTTAAGCTTGCGCTAGGAAATGGTTCACGGCAATAGTTCAATGGTGGAATTCGAACCCACGAGTTTACGACTCGCAAACCGTACCCTAAACCATTAGGCTATTGACGCTTCATATCCATTAATTTGGACTTTATTGTTTAGTGTCAAATTTCAAAATGAATAATGTCATTGTATAATATAGAGATATACAACAGGAACAATTATTACTTAAAACGGGATATTACCAAACCTAATAAATGTTAAGTTCGTGACCATGTTAGTTTAAAATCATAATTATGTGACAACCACCTTCTGTAACATTGAAAATACTTAGTTTTATAGTCATAAGTAAACAAAACATTATCTCCACTTTAAAACATAATTAAATGTGCAACAAAATAATAATAATATATAATAAAGCTAATTTATTACCATCCTTTGAAAAAAAAATCATTACATAGAATAAGACACAAAAAATTGATAGAAAGAAAAAACAAAGAATAGAATAAAAAATAAAATCTCTTTTAAGGAAAGGCAAAAGGCAATAGGCTCAGCGTGTACTGCGTGACATAATGTCACACAGTGCTGGTTTTCAGCCTACCCCGTACCGTAGTACCCGTAGTACTCGCGCGCCGCGTCAGAACAGGCCCGCAGCCTGCAGCTCGTAGCTGTTTTAGGTTTTGTGATCGTTCTGTTGTTTCGAAAGTAGGAGTTTTTGTACGTTGTTTTAAAACCAGTGTCTGATAAAATAAAGCTTATTGGGAAAGATTTACAATAATAAAACTCAATACCTGCCTAGATTTTATGTCATTGTCGTCCCTCTCGTACCTAAATAAACTGCGCGTGAGAGGGATCTGAAAGAAGAGGGAAATCTGAAAATATATATGATTAAAACGATAGAAAATATTTGAATGGCGTATTACCATTCTATTTATATGTTGCTGCTGACGCAAATTACCCCTACGGCTTTAGATGGGTACTGTAGCTATTTGAGAGAGCACGATAAATATGAACTTTTCCGAAAAGAAAAAAGTAACTTACAAAGGAAAAATTTTTCACACTATATCTGTAAACGGTTCATAAAGCTCTATGTTTTTGTAGTGATATTCCAACCCGTAACTGTGTGTATCGTATCGTTTTACCTTGTCTTAGGCGATTACTGTAAAGCCCCGATGTCCTCGGCTAATAGAATAAGGTTATGATATCATCGCCTGTCGTAAAAGGGGCCTCGGGTTCACGGGCGAGAAAGGTGGGATCCTTTGTCGTCCGTTGTGGACTCGGGAAGAAGGCTACACCGGTGTCGCCTTACCACTGCGAGAGTACTGAGGGAGGGAGAAACCTCCCCAGAAGCCCTCCCTTCAGAGCACAGTGCAGACGGGCTCTAGTCCGTTTCACTGGAGATCCCGGAGCTCCTCGTCATGTACCGAAGAGGGCCCCCGGGGGGATATCTTGTTGAAGAGTCCCCACTTATCAACACAAACAGAGGCGATTACTCTAATCTAAACAATAGAATTCCGACCCAAAGCACGACTTGACCGGTAGCTTTTATCTATCGTTAGCCACTGCGCCATGCGGTACGGTACTTCAAACGGATATTGGACGAAAGAATTAGTCCTTTTTTGTCTACTATTTAAAAGTAAGTCCCAAAGGACAAAAGAAAAAACGAACTTGTTAAGTGACATGTACTTGAAAGTTCTCGTTACCAAATATAACATATCTCTTCAAATATTTAGGGTTGGTGTGACCGTACACGCACGCGTCTAAAAATTATTATGACCAACACGCCATTGCGACAATGATGTTCCAAATACAGATTAAAATGTAATAAATCCATTAATATTAATATCTATAAATTGCCCCTTCCAGTGTAAACAATACAAGTTATGATTGGTTTTCAAATTACATTTACGCATAAACTAATGTAAGTGCACAAGTTTGTAAATTTATGTCAAATAAAGTTTACAAAACAGTTTCGTTTATTTACGAGTCATCATTATGCGAGCAAGTCGTAAATAAATATTTATATATTCGTAATATAATCTAACGATTTGCATCAAATTTAGTGTAGAGGAGTTATGGTTTTACTATTGAAATAAATTGTTGTATGTAGCACCTACAATGTTTGGACGCAGCGGTATAAATCGCGTCCTGGCTGATATTCGGGCGGGACTTTTTTATAAATAAGAAGACACGAATTACGACTCTCTTTTGTTTTGTTCTATTCATTATTCATTTTTCTGTAAACTGGATTTAACGATTTATCTGTACAATAAATAGTCCGGTCAATTTAGACATTCGAAATTACCGAAATTCCCAACAAGCTGAAAATCGGTGAGATTGTTTAAAATATCATTAAAAACAAAATTTGAAAATTTCCCTCTCTAATGTACTAAAAATTTATTGATATTTTTTTTCTACGAGCCACCGTTTTTGAGATAATTTTATGATCTACAATTTTTGTCTGAGGTATTTTTATGATAAAACTTACCGGTTTGCTGTAAATAGCTAAAAACTCATTTTTTGATCTTTGACCTTGAATTTTTTTTTCCTCGCGGGAAAGATGGGGTACTTTCAAATTTTGTTTTTAATGATATTTTTAAAAATCTTACCTATTTTCAGCTTGGTGGGAATTTAGGCCAAAGTTTTTGGTCTAATTTGACCGGACTCAAAAGTATAACTGTGTTTGTGTTTGATGTTTTAACAATATCTCTATTTTGTTTCCTCAAACAAAGAGTTGCGTTTTCAACTCAACTGTTTTTATGAGGAACGAACTTCCACCTTCCGATCCTCTATCCTTACGATCCTCTGAAACCCTTAAACTTAAAACTTCTACTTTCCTCTCACTTTTATTTATGTAGGTAGATTTAGTGTAGGTTATTGATTATATGTATAGAATTGTTATCATATTTGTATTTGAACGCCATCGTCCTGTTTTGTTCATATGTTTCCTGTTCATACCCAGGTTGCCTGGAAGAGATAGCTCTTGGGGATCGCAACAACGAACTGTAAAATGTACCTTAGTTATGTAATGCCTTTTGTTTGATTTTGGTGTACAATAAAGTTATATCTATCATCTATCTATCTATCTATGAGGAGTAAAAACAAAAACCGACTTCAAATCTATTAAGAATATTACGAAATAGAATTAATCAGATCCTAACCAAACTCTCATCAAACCTTCAAAATCATCGAAATCGTTGGCGTGATATTGAGTTATTCGTCCGTTTCTCGCGCACATAATAGATGTGGATTTAAGAGTTATATGGTTTTCTCATTACTGCCAATATCAGAATTGGACCAAATTGAAATGTTAACACAATCATTAAAATCAATTCACAGACTCCAAAGAAACAAACAAACACCCAGTCCAAAGTAACAGACGAATTGAGAACCTCTTACTTTTTGAAGTCGGTTGAAAATGTAATTTTATATGCCATATTTTTTAATTTTATCTAAATAACATTTTGCTTTATTGATTTGGTGTCCCTCGAAAGTAATTTGTAGTAAGAATTTGTGGCATGGAGGCCACGAGTGACAGATATTAAATTCTTTGCTTAATATCTATTAATAAAGAAAAATTATTATTATTTCATTGTACAAGATATTTAGTGATATTAGTATGAATAAAAATAGCATAATGATTTCGTATTTTTACTCGAATGTTCCACAGTGAAATAAAACATGTGTTTTTAGGGGTTTTGCAATTTGAGAAACCGTCAAACACTTCAGTCCGCCCAGTCAACATTGGGCATGCAAAGGTGTTCGAAATGCCGGAAATTCAAAATCACAATTAAACCGCGATAAACTCCGTGATAATTATATTAATATTTAATTATATTTTCTTACATAAATATGAAATAATCACATTCATCTCCAACCACCAGGCGCAGTCGGAAGTTTCGTTGCTTTTACGTTATTCGTACTTTGTTAAAATTCTGCTACTGACATTTGTTTGTTTCTTAAAATGGGTTTCTGCAGAATACCAGCGCTGATTTACCCTCCTCGGGCAATCAGCATTATGCTGAGCAGTTAACCCGGTCGGTTCGGCGTTGCAACGCATAGCCTTGTGTATCGGACCTTTTTGGGTCTTTAGTGATATAAATATATTTATTTATTGTTTTTTTTTTTCATTTTTAACTGTGCGCTTAACTTGTTGTGTTAATTTGTATATGTGTTGTAATCTGTCTAACCGATTAAATGGCTTATTTGTGTAAATTGTGCCTTTTTTATTTTAAACTACTAGGCCGGTGACGGTTTTAGAGCTAATCAGATTCATGGATGTAGCGGACCCGAGGAATTATCACAAACAGGATTGCATCCGGAGCGGATGATCTGCCGCTTTCTGTCTCTTACGATCCTTTTTTTTTGTTTACGCGGGGGAATCTGTTTATAGACCATCCCCCGGTACCCTGGGTGGGCCCGGAGGTATGTGTGGGACTCGGCCTGGGCAGCCCATACCCACTAAACCTACCGCGAATGCCATCAGCCGTTATGAGCGGGGTGTCCCGGATCTGTCAGCTGACGATCCTGACCAATTTAGAGTAGAGAAGGAGGTATCTATAAACATCTTTCTCATACCATAAAGACTCATCTACAACTTAAATAAGGATCTGGATACTAACGGGCAGCAGTGATCACTTAACGTTTAATGGTCCAATTGCCGATTAGCCCCCCTTTGCAAAATAAAATTGTGAACAAAATTCGGGTCACGAATTTTTATCTCCTCTTTTACGACTCGCGCGGGCGGATTCGTCACACGTGGCCTACATAAATATATACGTACCCGCCTATGAGTAATGATGGAAGGATTTCTCGACCCTAAGGGTAGCGGGGAAAATGCGTTTACACGGATGGGATAGTGACCAAATGCTACTCTAATTATTAGGTGACATTTATGCACGGCCGAGATGACCGAGGGAACTTCTGAGGGAAGTATGACGTCATATGATATAATCCCACCTGATGTTAAGTGGAAATGCAGTCCTGGATGGTAAGGCGCACAAGCCTATTCACTCTACTCTTGAAAATACCCACATTGTAATCGGAAGGAAAGACAGACGCGGGCAAACTATTCCAGTCCTTTGCTGTACAAAGAATGAAAGACGAAGCAAATCGCTTCGTTCGGGTTTGATGTAATTTGATGAGAGTGTGGTGTTAGGTTTCGAATAATTCTATTTCGTAACATTCCTACGATAATTCGAAAACACGATGAGGGCGTCCGGGCGTAGCGCTTTATGTTTGATTCGGTTTACTTATTTAGATGTTCGATTTCGATACTCGTAACTCGTTAATATCCTTGTGAATAATGCTAATAATGGCACAAACATTTCCGTTTCCCCAACAACACATCACATATTCGAATGGTAATGTATGTCTCGTCACCTCGAATCGAATTAACCAAATCAAATCTCGTCCATTAGTCGATGTTCAGATCTCGTATACTGAGCAACATTGATGGATGACATTTCATATTTGTCTGTCACGCCGGCACGTCGAGCGTGGTTTAACAAATAAATTTATTTATTTATTTAATAAGATACACCAACATCATTACACAAGCATACATTGTTGTAATAATCAAGTTTACAAACTAAGTCCTGTTGTGTATGCCAATTACAGGTGTACACAACATTCCTTATATTATTTTTGATAAGTATATTTACTTGTAAAAACATAAACCAACTTCAAATCGAATTAAACGCTATTACGCGTGGACAGTTTGCTTTATAAACCCGAAATATCGTAGTTAATAAATTCTTCCGCCTATATACTCTTTCTTGTTCCAACGAGTAGAAATCGTTGTGCATATGGAGTTATTCTTGGATTATCACAATCAACCAGACTTTTAGAAGTTTTGAGGAATTTCCCGGTATATCATAGACAGGACAGACTGTGGCGACTAGCGTTCGCCAAGTACCAAAGAGGTTTTTAGACGACAAAATTATTTATATTGAATTTGGAATTAGAAAATTTTTATAAAACATATGTCATAATTTTTCATTACACTTTTTGCTTAGACTTTTCCGTTTGTATATATTTCTAATGTAACAAAACGTATAAAATATAATTTCCGTTTTCTGTGATATTTTTATTTACCGGCGGACTATACTAGAAGGTCAAGAACACGTACAAAAGTAATTATGGGATTGGCATTCCGCTCTGATTTACCACATTGCCACATTACCCAAAAGACCTATGTCGAAAAAATGGGACGTAATTCCCATCCTATCAAACATAAAATAATATTTTCGCAATCCGTTCGTAAGCGTAAATGTACAAGCGTAGAAAAAAAAACAAAAAAAAAATAAAGACCCGAAAGAAAATAAGTATAAAAAGTAGGATATGTTTCACACAATATGTGAAAGCTTTTAATAAAACTTTAAAACAAAAATGTTACCAAAGGGCCAGACTTTGGTTGACATTACAAAGAACAACTACTAAAGCTTTGCTTTCTATCTGTCCTTTTCCCGTCTAATAAAAGTCTTATTTATGTAGAATAACTACTGAAAGCAGTTTCGTTCCGAAACGGATTATACGAGAATGCAAATTGATTGAATTTTAATGGATGCACGTAGCCTTTGGAATGCAATATTAGATTTATGAAAAATGTCCACTGTCTTGACTTAAGCTATCTAGTATCAATATTTACCGTATCATGTATACGATACTATATTATTGCGCCGTTAGATAAATCGATTAGATGGTTGTGTGGTATCATATATCTTATTGAAGGTTGAAAACGGGGGACAGAGATCACTGTCTTCTTAACAATGCACTTCAAAAGAGATTTGTGAGATAGTTGTGGTTCTCAATTTGTTTGTATTTTTTTTTAATATTTGTGCACTAATAACTGACCATTGTATTTAAAAGAAATGGTTTTGCCTCAATTAGGTCCAGTTTCAATTTTATTGGTATAGGTCCGTGTGTTCTGAAGATAGACTAGAAAACTTCTAAAAGTCGAGTGGAGGAATGCTTGTTGATAGAGAAATGGTAGTTTTTTGACAAACTAGTTCCTAACGTCATCGATCATAGAGAACCGGGCGGCCTACGTTATGGGTCGCCTATATCACCTCATTAATAAGAAAAGTAAAATGTCCCTCCGTAATAAGGTAACACTTTACAAAGCCGTTATACGTCCCGTTATGACGTACGCGAGCCCGGTCTTCGCGCATGCCGCCCATAAACATATCCATAGGTTACAAGTAATTCAGAATCGTTTTCTGCGACGAGCCACGGGTGCGCCGTGGTTCGTACGTAATCGCGAGCTCCACGTTGATACAGGGTTACCGACAATAGCCCAATTCTTTAAGCAGGCATCTCGACGGTTTTTCGAGACTGCCACCAAACATTCTAACAAACTTCTTGTAAGTGCCGCCACTTATAAGCCTTCCTATAATAAATTCCGTCGCGTCGCCCGGAGGCCGAAACACGTTCTTGACGATCCGGACGAGGCGATTACCATTGCACAGGCTAGATCTCTACAAATCCACAAAGCGTCCATTCGCGACCGTCGGAGGTTGCGAATAATCCTTGCGCGTTACCGCTATTTTATGGGCAGGCCCCACCCCTTAGATGTTAGGAGCGTTGCTGGAGTTTCTTCGGCCACTTCTTCTCCCAGCGCCAACGCTTCCCGAAGTGGCACTCAAAGTTAGTTTAGCTTTTGAATGTCTCTTAGATTATCCGTGAAATAGCAACCGACCGAGTCGTGGTTCGGCCCTCTCGGGCGCCCTCGGATCGGCATGCTTACGCGTAACATAGTAACCGTCCAAGCCGAGGTTACCCCTCACCGGGGGGACCCTTGTGTCGAGTTACTAGCAATAGAGGTTCAGGCTAAGCGACCTAAGAGCTATGCCACCTCTCAATCCGGTGAAGCAGTCAAGGCCAGCTTCTCTGGCCAATCTGTGTAGTTCGTCAATAAAAAAAAAATAAAAAAAAAAAAATCGATCATAGATTTGGAAAAAATCCCAGGTGTCTGGGCGCAACGCGCTCGGACGTTAAATTCGTGACAACGAATCCTAGAACAATGGCAATACACATGTATTACAAAATTAAAATGAAAATCAATTTATTAAATCACAATTATTAATTAACTTACATTATTTCGCACGACCGAGTATCGCATATTTTTTATAAATTGTTATCTTATCTTACTCGTTTGGTCATTTTAAATCTGCGCGACTATCGGCGCTTTATCTCATGCCGCACTCTCGATCACACACATTCAGCTTTTCGAAGTACATAGTTATAAAGTGCTCAAGAATTGCATGATCCAATTCCCCCAACTTGGTCTCGCTGTCAGACATAAAGTCGCGCGGCGGGCTTCCGTTCTTTTGTGAGCGACATCTAGCGGATTTCGACAAAGCGCTCTATTTCGTCTTTCATTATGCATCGAGCAAAGTACAAGAATAATTTGCCAACAACAATCGTTTCCTCTGATATGAGTATGGATGTATTTCGTACGTTCGAGATAGCTTTTAACTATAGTAACGCGATACTACGATTAAACGATTACATAACTCGTTAATTTTATTTGCGTTAGTTTAGTAAATTATACTAGTAGGGTTTTAAGTAAGTGATCATGTTTTTACGTTTGTGCTTACTCGTACCATATTACTTCCCTTGTGTAGCCAAACTTATTTGAACTTAGGATCGTCAAGCACTTGCTTAGAAGGTATGAAAAATACCGTTGGCAGCTACTATAGAATTAGCGTTTTCACTGAATTTTAAACTGTTTCTGCTTATTGAAAATATTCCGATTGTAGCATAGAAATCATTACCACGAACTTAGTAATTACGTACGTGCACTACTGAGTCACGTAAGCGCGGTCGTCAGCTCCGATTTTTAAACCACTTTTAAAATTGGAGAAGGCTGTCCATTCGTATTTTACTGTTTGTACACTCATAGAGCGGTCATTAATTAACAGATTTTTGAATAATTAAAAGGGAAATTAAGTCCCATGTTAAACGGATCTGGGGATCTATTTACTGTTTAACGACGTATATACACGTAAATTCCTTAAAGAAGATACATGTAGACGACAATAGTACTCACAGAATTATTTTATAGTAACATTTTGTACAGAAAGGGCATTGGCACAGCTGTGTTGGCATTATTTGATAAAAATATACCAATACCCTATCTGGGTATGTGTATCTTTTGTACCCAAGACGCTCATTATACAACCAACTAATATTAAAATGTACCTTAGTAATGTAATGCTTTTGCCTGATTTTGGTGTACCATAAAGTAATATCTATGTACTTTACTCTTCTCAGGAGGCCGCTATGGCATCATAGAGATATAAACTTTTGAAAAAAAATTAAAAAGTACATACATTCTCTCCAAAAAAAGTCTTAATCTGCCACGAGGCCTTAGTGCAGATTAGCGGACTTCACGCGACTCAGAAAATTTTCTCAAATATGCAAGTTTTGTCACGATGTTTTCCTTAACCGACAAGCTCGTTTAAAATATAGTAAATTGCAATAAACTTCTAAGAAAAAGCACAAGGTAAAGTTCAAAAGTTCATTTTTATGAAATGTATACATAGATAAAATAAATTGTTTTTACTTACGTTACTATTTAACTTTAAAAAAAACGGTAGAAAGCGGAAATATCGTATCATAAAACTGTCCTAATTGACTTATTGCTATAAAATTGATCAGAACAAAAGGCGAGGTGAATGGTCTACGTGTTTTAAAATAGACTCTAGGCTATGGACTAAAGCTATGGACTAACTTCCTACCGTCGTTATCTATATATATATATAAAAGAGAAAGTGTGTGGGTATGTTCCATATACTCGTATGCTCCGCAACGGACTAGCTCCGAGACGGCTAGACCGATTTCAATGAAACTTTCAGGGAAACTTCAGATTGACCTGGCGAGTAATCCTGTGTAAAGTTTGGTGACGATCGGAGCACTCCGCTTTTTCAACTGTCAAATAAGCCATACGTCGTATTTTTATTTCTGAGATCGACTTGAGCCCGACATGGTATTGTATAAGTGATAAAAATGATATTGTATTTACTAATCTAAACATGGGTGTAGGTAATCTTCACCCGCATGACAAGAGAATAGAAGAAGATGAATACAAGAGGAGAGAAATGAATAATTTAATATAACAAAAATAATAATGTGAGGGTTAAATTAAATATTTAATGATATAACTTTATTTTTTAAATAAAATAAAGCAAAATCTAGTTCGCCGAAGCGGGCTGGATACGCTAGTATATATATTATATTACATGCATAGATTGAATTTCTGTGACATACCTGAAATGACGTGAGTTCAGCAACAAAGCAGACTATCATCGACAACGTGTTGTTTGACTGTGGCAATAAACAACAAAGTCGGCGTTACGGTCCGCGCAGCATTCTATTTTTCAGTTGTCGACGTTAGTGGCGTATCCACTGTCTGTTGACCACTTTACCATTGCTTACTGTTCACAATTGCTTAGTAAAAGTCACGACTGCATTGTTAATGTATTACTTCCGTACTTGACTATATTTGTAAATAATTTCAAAGCAGATTGGCCTAGAATGTATTAATTCGTCTTTGGAACTGCATAAGGTACTTAATAAACATCACAAAAGTTGTATCTGCGTCGTATGTGTACTGCTCAATAACATTTCTTTAACAATAAAATATATATATATATATATATATATATATATCAGCTCTCTTGACTTTTTAATCCTAACGAGGTAGACAGAGACATCTTCAGTTGGCTGTTTATTAGAACCAATATGTGACAGATGTTGATCCCATCGCCAAACAACAGGCACCAACCTATAGCAAGTGATTTTTTGTACTCAAAAAAAAAACCGATAAAAAGGCAATACATAGGCACAAGTGACTCGAACGACTATTAGCTAGTAAGTCAATCCGCTTGGCTAGTAGATTACTGCTTTATTGCTATTTTTAACGATACTAAAGACAAATTAAAATTTTCCGAAAAAACAATTTCTAATGTAATCTTTTCTTTAACCGATTTAAAAAGAAGGAGGTTCTCAATTCGTCTGTATGTATTTTTTATGTTTGTCACTCCATAACTTTCGACTGGGTGAACCGATTTTGTCGATTCTTTTGTTATTTGAATGTTGGCGCTTCCAGTGTTGTCCAGTTCAATGGCATCAATGAGAAAACCGTATTAGTCTTAAATTTGCATTAAGTATGTGCGCGATAAATGGACGAATAACTTAATATCACGTCAACTAATTTCGATGATTCATTTTTTACTGGAAAGGATTGTATTTCAAGAGAATTTGATGAGATTTTGATTAGGTTCTGATTAATACTATTTCGTATAATTGCTATTCGTACATACAAAGAGGGGTCTTCGCGTAATGGAGTTTAACGTTTGATTCGATTTTTGTTTTAGCTTGTAATTATAATTGTTTTTTGTTAGAGCCGTGGTAGCTCAGTGTCCAGGCGGTTGGCTCGTGTTGCATAGTACGCTAGCAACCCGAGTTCGATCCCCGGTGCCGGCACCAATAAATTTGCTGTTGCAATTTTATGTGCCGATTAACCACGCGCTCGGCGGTGAAGGAAAACATCGTGAGGAAATCTACATGTCTTAGAAAATTTTTCTAAGGCATGTGAAGTCTACCAATCCGCACTAGGGCCGTGTGGTGGACTATGCCCTTATACTCTCTTTACAGAGAAGGCCTGTGCCCAGCAGTGGGACATATACATTATATATATGAAGGCTGTAACTTTAACTTTATAATTGTTTATGTATTCAAATTTTAAACCATTTCAAACATTGTGTAGGTATAGAATAATAAGCTCTCAAATCGTTTTTACCCAATCGGAATAGACAAAACACTATCCGCTTATCGCCGAACGTTATATTCCCCAAATGTGACAATGTTCAACGACGCCCTGTGGCTAACATGAATAAAGCTAGTAAAAACAAAGGGGACGTTCGAATACCGATTAGCTGTTCGGGGATTCCCCAGTAGGCTCGTATCAATAATTTTCTATTGAGTCTCACGTTGTTTTCGGAAATGCAGTTGCTCGGTGCATATCGACGCTGGATAACAAAAACGCAGTAACTCAAAAATGAAATTGTTCACCAGAGCCGAAAACAATTCAAGTTTTTTTTTAAATATATGACTTTCGTATTTGTGGACAAAGAGCTGTCGTTTTTGGACACAAAATTTATTATTTTTTGCAGAATGCAGAATAACTATTTCGTTATTTTTCATCTAATTGTTACAAGTCATATATCATTCGACGCGTCTTTTTTTTCTGATTCCAACGACGTAAAAAAGTGAAAATAGCCAAATGTGTCACTTACTACGCTTTTGCTTTCCAGCGTTGATATATAGTATACATAGAGTCACATATGAGATGTGAATAGATACTTCTAATATCTTTAAATCTTTCTAAATGTATCAATATTAAATTTAACACGAACAAGTATATTTATGAGTAAAAAAAACCGACTTTAATCGAAACAAAAGTTAAAGGTCATTACGTGCGGACGCCCTCTTTGTATTATCGAAGAATCGTAGATATTACGAAATATAATGAATCAGAATCTAACCAAACACTCATCGAACTACTTTTGAAGTACATCCTTTCCAACAAAAAAGAACCATAAAAATCTGTTGCCGTGATATTAAGTTATTCGTCCATTAATCGCACACATTCTTCATTATCGTTTCCTCAGATCTGAGGGTCGTGTCCACCAAGAGAGCTACTTTGAACAAGCATTCCCCACTCTCTTCTATTTTGGGCCAGGTAGATAGCCGCCTGAAGTTTTAGTCTGGTAGCTCCTCCAATAGAGTCCGTCCATCTAGTGGGCGCCCTGCGTCTGCTTCTCCTTCCTTCGACGCAGCCAACATGCAGTAATTTTTCAAGAAATCAAGAAGTCGGCGAAAGCAAGTCGCGGAGAGGCGAGTCTTGATGTTCAGCTCATTCAGAATAGACTCATTGGTGCGACGCTCAGTCCATGAGACTCCTAACATTTTTTTGCAAACAAATTTAAGACTTGGAAGGTTTTCTCATGTATGCCATTGTCAGAATTGGACCAAATTGAAATGGAACCACATAAGAACCACTAGCTTTCAAATAAATGACTCATCTAAAACGGTTCACCTAGTCGAGGTGATAAACATAAAATAACATAGAGTAGAATTGAGAATCTCTTCACGAGAATCATGAAATGGAACCACATGGGAAGTACCAGCTATCAAATGAAAAAAGAATCATCAAAACCGGCTCACCCAGTCCAAAGTTATGACGTAACATACATAAATCATACAGACAAATTGAGATCCTCTTTATTGAAGTTGGTTGAAAATGCAGTAGCTGTGGTAATCTTACTTGTCACATATGGGATCTAAGAAGCTCGATGAAATGGAAATAATTCCAATATACGTTTATTTAGCTAGGGTCAATGGGACGTGAGATCTAATCTTTAAATCGCCTTATATCTTTTTAAATTTATCATTATTAAAATTTAACACGAAAAACAAAACGGAAATAAGGTTATCTAGTATACCGTCACATGAACGATAATATTTACCCTTCGCGCTACAAGGTCTCGTATAGTAAATTAAATTGTCTATTATGTCAACTAGCTAGACCTTCAGACATCGTTATATTACGAATCACGTATAGAACCGTATATAAAATTCTACTTTAACTAGCGATTTCTCGACTACTAGGGTCCGCTCTCCTTCTAAGTCTTATCTAATTTGTCCGTTCTTTAGCATCATCTTTGTGTACGGTGTGATTGTTCTAACATGTCTGCTTTCACGACGTCTCGCCAGCGGTACTTGGGCTTGCAGTGAGATCTTGGGCCTTGTACGGCGAGGTCTAGTCATATATTTCCGTCGTAGACTGGAGGCCTGCGGCTTATGTGGCCGTACCATTTACCGACTTTCCTGCTGTTTGTCTGCTACATCTGGACTCCCAAAACTGTACGGATGTGTTCGTTACTTATGGGAACATAACCTTATGTAACATTTAAGGTATTTGAATGCTTTGATTTGCGCACAATCTATTAGCATTTTTATTAGTAGTTATTGTTACTTACTCTTTAACCGACTTCAGAAAAGGTAAAAGGAGGAGTTTGAAAACCTCCTTTTTTAAATACATCTGTATGTTTTTTTTTGTTTGTTTCCTCATAACTTTCGAATTGGTGAACGATTTTGATGATTCTTTCTCTATTTGAAAGTTGCAGTTGCTTCCCGTGTGGTCCGATTCTGACAATGGCGTCCATCAGATAAGATAAGCCTTCAATTTGGATAAACTATGTGCGCGAAGAATGGACGAATAACTCAATATCACGTCAACCGATTTCGATGATTATTTTTTTTATTGAAAACGATGTACTTCAAGGGTAGTTTAAAGAGAGTTTGTTTTAGTTCTGATTAATTATAATTCGTAATTCCTACAATAATTCGGAAATACAAAGAGGGCTTTCGCGCGTACTAACCTTTTGATTCGATTTGAAGTCGATTATTTGTTTTTACTTGTAAATATACTTGTTTTATAACAATTCATGATAAATGTATAGAATTCTAGACGAGACGGCGTCGAATACGCTGGGTCGATGGACTTTCTCGTAAAACTTTACCAATATGCAG
Source organism: Meandrusa payeni (assembly GCA_029286785.1). Classification (NCBI taxonomy): domain Eukaryota; kingdom Metazoa; phylum Arthropoda; class Insecta; order Lepidoptera; family Papilionidae; genus Meandrusa; species Meandrusa payeni. Next base: position 6,156,377 of record JAGSMX010000007.1, read on the forward strand.
TAGCATTTTTCTTTTTTTGTCTACTACAGCGACTTTAACTACAATTTATGTAGCCGTATCTATTAACTTGATTCCATAACATTTTAGGATGCTTTTAAACTTTTGTACTGTAACATTCAAACGGTATCAATTTGGCTCTAGTATATATTATAGATGTGGAATAGGAGATATTAAGTATATAATAATAGAGCCGTGGTAGCTCAGTCTTCAGGCGGTCGCCTCTAGTTGCACAGTACGTTAGCAACCCGAGTTCGATCCCCGATGCCAATAATTTTTAATTGCAATTTTATGAGCTGATTTACCACACGCTCAGAGGTGAAGGTAAACATCGTGAGGAAACCTACATATGTTAGAATTTTTTCTAAGACATGTGAAGTCTTCCAATCCGCACTAGGGCCGTGTGGCGGACTATGACCTTATACTCTCTTTACACAGAAGGCCTGCGCCCAGCAGTGGGACATATAGAGGATGTAAATTTAACTATAACTATAAGTAATTAAACATATAACAATTATATTTTTAGTATATTATTGAATTAAATAAAAATATATTTATTTCTCCTAACAAAAATAAATTTAAAAAGTAATCTATTTGTTACACTAAGTCGTATTCTACAATAAAATATTCTAAAAACTCGCCTATATTACAGATCAGTAGGCCATTATGACAAGTAATTAGGGGTTTATTTTTGTATATGATAAAAATATGTACATATTGAGGCATGTCTTTGGGTGCGTCTTTGAGTGCATATTTATCTAGTCTATGGTCGAGAAAAATACTTATACATTCTTATCATTTATTTAGTTTATTATAAGTTAAAATTATATAAAAAAATCACTTGCTAAAAATTTGTACATCGGGTACAAAGTGACCTAATAAGCTTGTGTCTACCCGGTTAGGGTTTAAAGGACGTGAAAACTTATAATATATAAAATTATATTTGATTAAGGTTAATAGTAATATATAGTATACGACTCGAAATGTTTGTTTTTAAATTTAAAAAAATACAAGATTTTTTTTGCCTTCGTTATTATTTACTTAATCAAAACGTACTATCAAGTCTCGTCAGAATAATTAAAAACAATCCGATAACTTACGGCTTTGACGTCGATGACAAATAATGAACAACATAGTGTTGCTATATTAAAAATATAATTTCCTTTAATTTATTAATAAAACATAAAATAGCTAAATCTAATCACAGACTTTTTGTAAAAAAAAAATTGAAAGTGAATATCATAGAATGTTATAAAATAAAAATAAAAAAACATTTTGATTAACAAAATTAAAGAAATGTTATTTATTTTGATGTCCGTTCGAATTCGATCCTTGAAATTTTTATAATGTTACTGTCATATTTTTACCACATCCAAAATATACATATACTCCTGGCAATAACACTTTTGGTTTAAATCGATTAATTTTCCATTTAAATATGATATTCACTTATAAATATCAATATACTATAAGACGATACCAATTTGACAAGTAAAATAATTAAATCAGCTAGTTTAGTTGTCAAACTATTTCGCCCACAAGTTAATTGACAATAATTTAGTAACAGACAGGCACATTTTACTTATGACGCGTTTATACTTAGTAAAAAACAGTTGTCCGTTGCACATAATGGTCACGGCGCGTCAGTGTGGCCTTAATAAAAAAATATCAATATATGTTAATAGAAGTCTCCATGGATGGATTCAGACGTGGTCACCGATGGTTCTCTACAATGATTTATAAAAAAGTGGGGCCCAAATGCGACACTACCCCTTACGCGACGAGTTTCAACTGAATCACCCTCAATTCGATGCCTCCGCCCAACATAAAGCGCCTGCTCAATCCCCCAGCTAAGTTAGTTTAGAACTTCACAGCTAAGAAACAGAGGTTAGATTCGCTTGCGGTTTTTCCAGTGGCAAAGAAAATTCACGCTTCGGGCTGGATAAGCAGCCAATACGCATGTCCACGGAATTGTGTAACATATAAATTCGTATAGAGTACAGAGTTTCCTTGTGTATTAGGATTTTTCCGAGTTCAAGGACTTAGTGATATCTATTTTAGTTTGGAAATGTCGAGAATAATGAAGTTCCGGTTACAAGTATTTGTTACTATAAAGCGTTTATTTCACCTTATTACTGATTTGATGCCTAATAAGATAATATAACAGATCAAGCAAAATAAAGTGGTAAAAAATTTATTTCAATATTCATATTTGATGAGCACTGACCAGATCTACAATGAAACCAAAATAATGACTATTATTCAACTACACTCGTAAGCAAAAATGAACGGTCGATTAAGAAAGTTTGGATATATCGGAAGATAGAAGAAGAAAGACGATAGTTAACTGAAATAAATTGTGCAGTCTACCACTGCTAGACACAGGTATTCTCTGTAAAGAGAGTATATATATATATAGGGCATGGTCACCCACGTCGGTCGGCCCTAATGCGGATTCGCAGACTTTACACGTGTTTAGAAATTTTTCTAACATTTGTAGGTTTCCTTCACCAACTAGCACTCAGGTACCGTATCTGTAGTTTTCGCAGTAAAGGTAACTAACTATAAAGAACGTATGAAACACTGTTGTTATACGTACATATACACAAAAATACAGTTAAATACATAGCAGTCCCAATTGAATAGCCGGTGCCGGCACCATTGAATATGTTGTTGCCATTTTAAGTGACGATTTACCGCGCTTTCGGCGGGGAAGGAAAACAATTTGAGGAAACTTATATATATTAGAAAAAGATGTAAGTCTGTCAATCCGCAGTAGAATCGCATTGCGGATCTTATACTCTCTTTACAGAGCAAAGCTGGGCTCAACAACAGGACATAAAATGGTTGTAACTTTAATCGGAAAGTAGCGTTTAAAGTTAGTAGGTGCTAGGTCAATATGGCTGGAATTTACTACCTAATGTTTCATAAACCATAGACTTAACCGTTAGGCTATTGTCGCTTGATTATTGTCAACTACAATCACAAGTCTCGTGTCTTTTCACGTTTGTTCGCCACATTTCCGCGGACATGCTATCTGATGGACCGTATTCATGCCAGCTCATTACTCAACCACTGATTGTGAGATAGCGCACGCATTATTCCACATGCTTTTGTTCAGTGCTAAGTAATTTTTATGATGCGGGATTTTAGGAACCAATTTTGCCCTGCTCGAGAAGATTAAGTCGTAGAAAATTGTTAATGCTAAATTGTTAATGCTAATATGTGGGGTTTGACCCACTAAAACCTCCCCGGTGGCCCTTCCTCGGTGTATGACGAGGGGCTCTGGGATTTCCAGAGGAACGCACCGGAACCCCTCTGCACCGTACTCTAGTAGAGCACATCCCCGGGGAGGATATCCCCCCCCCCCCGTGCCCTCGTTAAATTACAAACAGACACTTCAAACTTTATTTATTTGTATAGATTGTGTTTGGTGTTTACTTATAAAGCAAGTTATAAATAAATAAATAATCTCATTGTTATGTGAATACGCCGTCTTTGATCGTAAAACTGAGTAGCTACTCATATATAACATTGAAATTGGAAAGAAAGACGTACGAGAAGGAGCCAAACTACACTAGTTTTTGAGCAATGCTCGGCTGCAAGCGATAGATTGGTTTTAAATAGTGCCTCACTTGACTAAGTACATCTTTTTGGAAGCCAATTCCAGTTCCTAATTTATTTGCAGCTGTCTTATTCTGACTCATCGATTTGTCTAAAGTTAAGATTCGTAATAAAATATCCCCTCCTCGCGTCGGTTTCCTCAATGCTGAGGGTCGTGACCATCTCGTGGGAACAGTTTGTTTTTAGTGATCCGTCGCCTCTATCTGCAGCCGTTCGCAGAGCATCGCTAACCAACGTGCCGAGAGTGGTGCGGATCTGGTCAGTCCAACGTGTCGGGCTTGGACCTCGCGGCCTTGTCCCGTCAATTTTACCAGTCACAACTAGCCTTTCTAAGTTATTGCTGTTTTTTCTGGCAATGCGACCAAAGTATTCCAGCATCCTGCGTTGGCATTGGTAGACAGCCTAGCTTTGATTTTAAGTTCTTTCAGGATGGACACGTTGGTACGATGTGCTGTCCATGGGGTAATAAAATATAAGTATATATTAAAATGTAGGCTACATTAAGGAAAAATAATTGTAGAAGCTGTAATACATGGACTTGCATTCACTTAAGATATAAACAATGGCAATTTAGCAAAGCCCGATAATGTTATTTTCAACAAAATTTAGTACGTATTTAAGCTTTAATAGCCTAAAAAGTTTACGCTTACCGTAAACTTTTTAGTAAAGCTTACGTCTAACGACTTCAATTCGCTATTTCAATGTTCTCGGAAACGATCCTGTCTGTGAAGTAGGGTTAGAATATTGTATACAATTGGTAGCGACTGACAAAAATATAAAAACGGAAAATAGACCATGGCAATAACATTACAAAATTCACACATAATCGTTTTATTCCACTTAAATGTACACTTAAAAACTATATATATTGTAAATGTTCAAAATAATATTAAAACTGAAGGAAATATATTATCAACTATAATAAAGCGCCGATACCAATAATAACTTAATTACTTTATAAATAACTACAATTAAGAACTGTAACAGCCGCTGCGAATTACAATGTTTATGCTTTCAAAACTCTGAACAATAATTACACTATTTTGTAAAATGATACTTAAATTAATTAACTAGGAAAGCTTAAGTTCAATTATTAAAGAAATGCTTTTCGCCTAAAAGATGTCTTCTATTGTAATATCCAACAAGGGTAAGTTTTTATGTTAGCTACCGGTTAAACATTTGCGGTACTAGTCATTTTAATTTTCTTTAAGCGACAAATTTAATGTTACGTGATCGTCGTCTGAGTAAATAATCATCGTAAAAAGTTTATTATTACAAAAACTTTTATTTAATAAAAAAGACCCAATTTTTTTTTGACGAGGAGCAAATTTTCAACAAGTTACCTTCGATGCATAGTGACAGGCTCCGGGATCTCCAGTAAAACGCAACGCCCTCTCATGGAGAACACGTTCCGGGAGTGGGGGTAGGGGAATCTAGAGGAGGTTCATCTCTCCCCGCCTGCGAGTGCAAGGCGATACAGGCCGATGTCGCCTTCTTCCCTTCCTTTTTACGACAGGCAGGGGATACCGTAGCCTTATTCTACGAGTCCAGAACTACAAGGCTGAAGACGCTGAAGCGTAAGTTGGTACAAAGGACTTCTTTCGACAATTCCGTTCTTTGTTATTCTTGTAGCTTAAATAGAAATAATACTAAATGATCACTTTTAACGTCGGAGCACCAAGGTCGTTGTTGACTGTTACATGCTCTGACATGAACAATAAAAAATAGCAACATTTCGAAACTTATCAATGCTGGTGTACTACAGGGAGTTACACTATCCCCTACTATACTTCGTCTGCATGTTAATGACATGATATAAACATACATATACATTGTTATGCAAAACTTAAAAGTGAAGTTGACGTTTATCGATTTACGTGTCATCGTGCGTACAGCAAAGGAGTAGAACAAGTTGCCGGCGTCTGTCTTTTCGTCCAAGTACGACGTGGCAGTCTTCAAGAGTGGAGTGAATAGGCACTTAAACTAGCGCGTACCATCTTTCTATTTCTACTATATCACCACTTAACATCAGGTGGGATCACTATTTTATGGTGGTACGGTGCAAGCACTTGTGTATACCCATAAAAAAGACTAAACCTGTTGCAATTTAATCTTAAAAAGAAACCGATTTGTTAACAACTAAGAATGTTTTCGTTGTCGTATTCCTTCTATTGATGAACACAGTTCCTTTTTCTGACATTGGAAGTCTTGGCTTCGGTATATCGAGGGATTTCAAATTTGGTGATCCCTTTTGATGCAAGGATTACAAGATATTCTAGAGCTACAACTAAAATTTTTTGCACTTCAGAATGCATTCATACAAGAAATTGCACCAACATTTTGCAATATATAATATATGCAGTGCGAGAAAATGATAAAATAAATTAGCTTTGTGTTAGTGAAATTAGTCAAGTACATAGAAGTAAGTAAGAAATAGGGGATGAAACATGAAAGTGTTGTGTGTAAGAATAACTAGCTTTTACGAGACAAGGAAGGTAGATAGTCCGTCAGCCCTGTAGTTCTGGGCTTTCAAGAATAAGACTACGGTATCCCCCACCTGTCGTACAAGGCGACTAAAAGGGGCCTCGGGTTCACTGGGCGACAAGGGTGGGGGCCTGAGTCGTCCGCCAAACTGGACCCGGGAAGAAGGCGACATCGGCTGGCCCGTGTCGCCTTGCGCTGCGAGGGCACAGGGGGGGAGGGAGTAACCTCCCCCCCCCCGGGACGTGCTCTCATTGAGCACAGTGCAGAGGGGCTCCGGTGCGTTCCACTAGAGATCCCCGAGCCCCTCGTCATGCACCGAGGAAAGGGCCACCGGGGAGGTTTTAGTGGGTAAGAACCCCACATAACCGCCGCCTTCCCCCCAGAAGGCGGGGTATCTTTCTGAAGATTTCTTCCCCGTCAACAAAAAAAAAAGGTAGATAGTCCGTTCATATGTATTTACTTTTACTAGATACTTAATTTTAGAGATCTATCACCAATCCGGTCGATATAATCGTAGATGCGAGTACTATCGTCTACGACGTTCCTAACGAGCCATCCATTATTCACTTCCACTTCATAAACTTTTATTACTACTCTTAGCTTATTTCGTATTTTATTTGACTTGCTTCAACCTTCGAAGCATTCTTTTCGATTTTAATATCAACATCCTTTCTAAGACATTCATTTTTTCTCAACGATCAACGTGTCCGTAATATCCAGGATTCATCTCACTGCACATTGTGATAGTTGCATTTCTAACGTATTTGAACTTTTGGGTTGTGGACCACGTCTATAATAATTATACTAAGATAACTTCCAAAGTGAAGGACCACTAAAGTATCATTGTAAGTTAAATGTAGTTGGCTACAGAAGATAGTAATAATACTCTATGATAAGGACAGAAGTTTAGTTGTGATCTCACGACAATCCATTTAACGGAGACGAGATTATTAAATCTTTGAAATAGGGAAACTGCGTTCAAGTTGTAATATCAAAGTTATCCATAACTTTGAACATTGTTTCAAATTGTTTACCTTTGAGCACAGTTTTTAAGATTTAAGAAAAATTTATGCTTTTTGTTTTGTTTTTTTATGAAGCATCCTTGGTGTGGAGAGTATATGATATGTGTGTATATACGTGCGGCCATCTTTATTAAAATCAGTTTACTTTTTAATTTTAATAGAGTCGGTGCTCTATGGCAAGGATTTGTAGTTTAATCGACCATAGCCTTATGATTTAGGGTATGTCTGCAAAACGTCGTATGATCAATTCCACCATTCTACTATAGTTTATTTGGATAGATGAACAAAAAAGTTAGGAGATTTTGTAAAAAAAATTGTCTTATTGAAAAAAAAACAAAATGGATCAGGTTTAATTAGTAAAGTTGAATATGAAACCAAACTGTGAGATTATCTCACGTAGATCAGAACGAAAACAAATAGACAATTAAACAAAACAAATAAAATCTGGTTGACTAGATTTATATGTGGACCAAACGGCACTTAATTATTTACCTTAATTGAGAAAACATGAGAATTGAGCTACCTTTTAGCTGACAGTCTTTTGCCGCGATATATTCACGGTGTGAAAATTATTCGCACAATATTTATTATTACCTGCCTATCCCCAGCCCCAAGGACCCAGCCCAAACAAGTGTGTATAATGAAATCGGGGGAACGCTCGAATACCGTGTCAAGGATAAATGACATTAACAACACACCCAGACCAGAAAACAAGCGTTTGTTATTAACATCGCGTGACTCGAGTCCAGGAACACTGAGCGCAAGACAACGCGGTTATCATTTCTTATTGTAGGAATAAATAATAGCAAAATAGAGTGGAAAAGAAGAAAAAGAAATGGAGGCAATTGACTGATCCGTAATTCAGTCATCTCCAGAATGCTTGCGTTCGTAGAGGAACGACCCGAGCTACCACTCGGTAACCCATTTGCTAAGTTATTCACCATAAAGCTATCTAAGAATCTTATCGTTCTAAGAACTCCGCCATTACTCAGGTCCGATGAAGTAATATAAGTCCACAGCCCTAAAAATTATACAAGAAGGCAATGTGCTATAAGTATAGATGTGTCGAAGAAAATTTATATGCAGAGGAGGTCACGATCTATGTCTACCCCTTTGCGCGACAGGACTGGTAAGTGTATAATATACAAACCGGTTGATAGCAATAATTATTATCTAGTCGAAGCATATAATTACTAGCAATAATAGTTGATTGTAACAACATAATAACACTACAATCTCAAAACATATGCAGGACGGATCAGGAAACCAAAATCACAGACAAAAAGATTTGTGAAATACAGAAGTACAAGCTCGATTTTTTTATTTGACGCAATAAAATATTGTTACGCACCACCTACAATGGACGCCGCGGTGTAAGTCGCATCCTGGCTGAAATTCGGGCGGGCCTTTTTAAAAATAAGAAGACACTAATTACGACTCTCTTGTTTTTTCTATTCATTATCAATTTTGCTGTAAACTGAATTTAACGATTTATATGTGCAATAAAATTATAACTGTGATTGATGTTTTAACAATAAACACAGTCCACTTTAGCATGTGATTATTTAAAATAACACAGCAGTTTACCGTATAGATATGGATATTAATAAACAGCCCTGTAGTTTTAAGCTCGTAGAATAAGACTGCGGTATCCCCTGTCTGTCGTAGAAGGCGACTAAAAGGGCCTCGGGTTTACTGGGCGATAAGGGTGGGGCCTTTGTCGTCCGATGAAGTGGAGCCGGGAAGAAGGCATCGGCTGGCCCTTGTCGCCTTGCACTGCGAAGGCACAGGGAGGGATTAACCTGCAGGTGTGAAAAATCCCACAAATCTTCAAGAAGATCCTCAAATCTTCGCCTCAGAAAGCGGGGTATCTTCTTGAAGATTTCCCCCTCGTCAACAAAAAAAAATGTATTTTAATAAAAGACTTACAGAGTTAGTAGAATGACACATAATTAAACCAACAACTTTAAGGTCAACATACTCATTACAAAACAGTTAGTATGTAGTTTGCTAAGGTCCTAAAAGATTAAATACAGAAAACATTATTCATAAGATATTTAAGTTAACAATTTTTTGATAGCACGAAAGCGGTAAAGCGACCATTAATAGAATTAATTGAAGTGTAAGTCCTGCTCTGCCCTACTAAGATATGAAAGGATCGATATTAGACAAACACTTAAACCTTTCAAGAATGCTGTATTTAGTATTTGCGAATGTCGTACGCTACTTGTTCAAGCATAAAATCTATTTTAGTAGACTTGAAATAAGATCTAAAATATTATTTTACATGTTTACAAACCGGGAAAAAGTTGCGAAACACTAAAACAATACAACGCCAATTAGAATTTTACAGTAGCATGAATGAGTCGGCTCGATGGAGGCACCGCCTTTTCACCGAATATTATCGTGAAATATTAGACTGCGGATGCTGTGTATCTTAACTGGAAGGAAATAATTAACCGGAACCTCAAATACTATTAAGAAGCCTTTCTATCTTAACCCAGTGGAATTTTATTCAATTTAAAACAGCTACAAGATACAAGTATATTTACGAGCAAAAACAAAAACGAACTTCAAATTTAATCAAACGTTAAATGGTATTACACGCGGACGCCATCTTTGTATTTGCGAATTGTCGTTGGAATATTACGAAATAGAAATAATCAGAAACTATCCAAACCCTCATCAAACTACTTTTGAAGTACATTCTTTTCGATAAAAATGATTAATCGAAATCAAATGGCGTGATATTGAGTTATTCGCTTACATACTTAATTTTTTTTTTATAATTTCTAAGCAAGTGCTTGACTACGACCCCACCTGATGTTAAGTGGAAATGCAGTCCTGGATGGTAAGGCGCACTAGCTTAGTAAATGCCTATTCACTCTACTCTTGAAAATACCCACGTTGTAATCGGAAGGAAAGACAGACGCGGGCAAACTATTCCAGTCCTTTGCTGTACGAAGAATGAAAGACGAAGCAAATCGCTTCGTTCGGGTTTGAGGGATGTTCAATTAATGCAAATTTAAGATTTACATGGCTTCATTTGGACGTCATTGACAAAACTGAAATGGGACCGCAAGCATGAACTTCCATTAAAAAAAGAATCATCAAAATCGGTTCACCCAGTCGAAAGTTACTAGCATATAACAATTAACAAAACATAAAAAAAACTTAGTCGAATTGAGAACCTCCTGCTTGTATGAAGTTGGATGAAAATATTTTTATTCATTGAGTAATACACGCGTAAATATGCGAAGTGCAGTAGAAATGATGTAATTTATATACTGGGATGAGATTATACGAGTGAGTAGCCGCATTTACTACCAATCGGGTTCGAGACCACTTGACAGCGGTGAAATCGTTTACTGTATTAAAATTCAAATACCCGTTCCTTTAATTTGGGAAATGTGATGATATTTAAAAGTGAATAAATTGTGCCCAATTCTTTATGGAAGCCTAATGTTTTCTTAAATGTTACTTGAGAGGGTAAATTGGCATCCGATGTTTCTTGCGTGACGCATTCTTAACGATTGTCATCGGCACCCGAGCAAACGAATAATTAATCGATCACGGGAGTCGCTTTTGCTCCAATTTAACGAAAAGTGTGTCTCTAATTTCATTACTCTATCAATTTTCTAGCTTATCATCAATCATCGAAAACTAATTACACTTTAGCCTATTCAGTTGTCATCTCTCTTATTTCCATAACTCGGATTAAGAAATATACCTGTAGGATGAGAAAATACTTCAGGTAAACAAGTATATTTTGATGGTGACTCATTACCTTTTTCTTCCAGAAACCTTCAATGGTAAGCTGTTATCAATTCGATTGTACTTTTTCCAACGTTTGTGCATTCAAAGCGCGGTCATATATGAACCAATTTGGAAATCGTTTTTTCGTTTGAAATGATTTGGCTCCTTAAAGATTTTGTTGGGCTCTAAGATATACCAGGGAACTCATAAGAAATTATATGGAAGAATGCTCGTTGATTGTTATATTGGTAGGTTATTGACAATCCTAGACTTGGTAAGTATTCCATACAGACAGCAGGCAGGAAGATGGGAGAAGAAAGAGAATATCGCTTATATTCTCTACACACTTTTTTTATATATATTCTTATATATCTACTTTTATAATCTTCGTATTATAACTATGAAAGATAAGCTTCCGCTCGTAGCGGCGTTTTCGTATTGGCGTTTACCGCTTGATTCAATTTAGTCGGTTTTAATTCTTACTCGTAATAATAGTTAGCTTACAATGTCTTAGCTAGAATCTATTAAATAGACTGTAGTGACAGCTGCAGTGTTCGATGGTATTTTCTTTCGCTTTGCTTTGTAAGTATATATATAATATATATTAAAAGTAATGAAAAATTGAAAGAATAATAAGAAAATTTTCTTAAAGACACATTACAATCGTAGAGAAAGACTAACCTACAAGTTATTTTTGTCCTTTGTTGCTCACATTCAAAGACGAACCGAACCATTCCGTTGAAATGCCAGGCACGTTCACAACAAAAGAATGAAAACACGCCCTGACGCGACTTAATTCTCTAGGACGAAAAGAGAGGGAATTATACAACATAATTACTGTCTCGTGTAAAAGACATATTTGTATGGAAATTCATATATTAACACGAAATTTTATAGCAATTAATTTACCTGTACAGCTATAAAACTATGGAACAGTTAGCCGATTGAGATTAGGGAGGCTTCGTTAACTAACGTCTTTAAATTATGTATATTATTGTTTATTTATTCCATGTATATGTATATTATTATATTTATATTGACGTATCTATTTATGTATATGTATATGTAGATCTATTTATATATATAGTATTTTTAAAACGCTATTTTTAAGGGCATTACTCTTAGCCTGCTCTTAACCACTGAAGGTTACCTGAAAGAAAATGCTAAATAACATTTAGTTCGCTTTTGTACATATACTTTAGTGCAATATAGCATTTATCTATCTACCATACGCTTACTTAATAAAAATTATGGTCACCTACAGTCTCCAATCGAAGATTGCGCATTTAATGCTCGGAACATATTTCAAATTGGCGAGCTGCCATTTTGGCCCTGAACCTACGTCGCGCAAAAATCAGATTGCTCAGCGGAAACTCAAGTGGAGCAGCACTGAGAATTATAACTGTTCAAATAATGACTGCATGAAAATGTTTCTCATATTACGAGTGCTTGCAGTAACGATGTAAGCTTTCGCGTGCTTTTCTCTTTCTAGCGGGGTAGACAGAGACAGAAATTACTGTTCGCTTTTAGCAAGATCGCTGGGACCCATATGACAGCGACAAGTCCCCAATACACCGGCACTGGCGCTAATTTGGAAGGCGCTGGTCTCCTTCTGCGAGTCCGTAATGACCCAGAAGGAGACCGCCGAACGGAATCGGGAGAGGGTCGATCCCGTTAGGAGATGGCGCAGGCGGGCCGGTGGCAGACCGGCTCGCAGCCCTGTAGTTCTGGGCACTTAAGAATATGACTATTGGACTAGACGGTATCCCCTGCCTGTCGTAGAAGGCGACTAAAAGGGGCCCCGGGTTCACTGGGCGACAAGGGGGCCTTTGTCGTCAACTATGGTGGACCCGGGAAGAAGGCGACAAGGCGGGGGGGAGAGGAGCCCCTCGTCATGCACCGAGGAATGGGCCACCGGGGAGGTATTAGTGGGTAAAAACCCCACATAACCGCCATCCTAAAGGCGGGGTATCTTTTTGAAGATTTCCTCCCCGTTAACAAAAAAAAAAAGATTGTCCCAATAGATTTTTGCTAATAAAAGAGCTACCGAACGAGTCGTGGTTCGGCCCTCTCGGGCGCCCTCGGATCGGACCCTTGTGTCGAGATACCACCTAATAGAGGTTCAGGCTAAGCGACCTAAGAGCTATGCCACATCTCAATCCGGTGAAGCAGTAAAGGCCAGCTTTTCTTTGCCAACTGTGTTAGTTCGTCCAAAAAAAAGTTACAAAGTGTTTATTTTTGCATCTAAGATTAGCAATATATAAAGACCTGTGCTTACTTCTGGTCACCATACTTCTACTTATATAATAATAAGTACTTGTCTTATTTTAAAATTAAAATAAGGAACAATCTAGATTTTTGATCACAAATTTACTTGACAAATGACATCGTGACCAATACACATATACGAGAACTTACCATTCCTGAATGAAATAATATACTAAAATTAAACTCCAATTCAAATGCATGCATTAATTTTGTCGATGTATTGCTGTGCCTATTTCACTTTCACGAGGCTTTATAAGCCCACTTAAGGCCATAAGATGAGTAGAGGGTCAAGATATGAACAATATTCGCTCTGTCAACAATGTATGCCCCTTACCAACGCCGAGTACTCTCGAAATGAATAGAAGATCCACAGTAACTATCTGTCTTTAATTTCCTTATCTCTACATCAAATATCGGCGCAACACTCGATTTTTAAGTTATTAAAAAATACTCTTATAGACATATTTCATTTTGATGCAATAACCTCCACTAGGTTAAGAAAACAATTTATTAATTAATTTTGTTTTTTTAAGTACAAAATAATTACTTGCTAATATTTCACGTCGTTTATGTCACGCACATCCTATCACATGTGGGAGCTAATAAGCTTTGTGACAAATGGTGATTAATGAGTAATAAGAAAGACGAAAATTTCGCGAAGACTCGAGTATAGACTAGAAATTCTAATACACAGCTAATAACCGGTCATTAGTGTATAAAAGATGTAATATATTATAGGTTTTGTGGAATGAAATAGTCCAATAACTAATATACTCGCTTTATTCAAACGGCGTAACGTTTTACAAGGAATTATTTTAACGAATACGTCTAACGGCGCGTCCTCACAATCTTTTTTTTTATATATGAAAAGTGGCAAACGAGCATACGGCTCATCTGATCTTAAGTGATCACCGTCGCCCATGAACATCCACAACACCAGAGGAGCTGTAGGTGCGTTACCGACCTTTGAGATAGGAATAGGCTCGTTTCTTGAAGGTCCCTAAATCGTAAACGTTCGGATACACCGCTGGCGACAGTTGATTCCACAAGTAGACAGTGCGTGGGAGAAAGTTACGCGAAAAACGTACAGTCGTTGAACGCCAACCATCAAGATGGTGGCGGTGGAATTTGGAATTCTGCCGAGATGTGCGGTAATGGAAATCGATAGCTGGGATGATTCCGAACAATTCCTCAGAACACTCCCCATGGTAAATGCGATACAGGATGCAAAGAGAACCGACATCTCTTCGCAGACTCAGAGGGTCGAGCTCTACGTTGTACACGGTCAAACGGAAGAAGAAGTTTATACAAAATTATTTAGAAGTCAGATTAGAAACTAATAAAGTTAAATTATTGTTTACAACGCCAAGTTAATATGATGATCAACTAAATTATTAATTAAAAATTAAAGATACAATAAGGTTCAGGTAAATCACTAAGATATCATTGGAAGTAGTTATTACGCATAACGATCGCTGAGGGCCATGTGTTGCTAGCAAACACAGATCATTCAGTTTTTAAATTACGTAATGTTTGACTTAATTCGCGCGTTTAGGTACTAAATATGTTAGTGCAATCAGTGTCGTATGACGCTAGATACGTTACAACGCCAGACAGGATCATTATCCCAGCCGGGTTGCTATCATCGCAAGTATCTCTTATACAACAATTTACATATAAATCCAAAAACAACCGCATATTCACCGCCTTGCGCTCGTTTTTAAACGTTATCATCCGTAAAATTTTCGTTTATAATAGAAACTTGATAATACGAAATAGTAAGCTTAGTTTTATGGCTTACGTTCAACACGAAAAATTATTATTGCACAATTTCCCCGAAACGCTTTAAGAATCCGAACAGCCCTAAGAGTTCGACCACCTGTCAAAAATCTGGTGAAAACTTAGCTAGCAACCTTCTGGCCGATCATCGCAACTCATTCACTAGAAAAGCCTTTTTTTGTTGACGTGGGGGAAATCTTCAAGAAGATACCCCGCTTTCTGGGAAGGAACGCGGGGTTTTGTGGGATTTTTACCCACTAAAACCCCGGTAGCCCTTCCTCGGTGCATGGTGAGGGACTCTTGGATCTCCAGACGAACGCACCGATGCACCTCTGCACTGGGATCTTCAGAGAGCACATCTCGGGGGGAGAGGTTATTCCCCACCCCCCGTGCCCTCGTAGCGCAAGGCGACACGAGTCAGCCGATGTCACCTTCTACCGGGTACATTAAAAAAAATGATAGTTTTAGCTTTAAGTCTGATATTCTCACCATTTCATCACCATACATTTCATGTAGATAAATTTATATTTAATGGCATATAATTTGATTATTATGGTGCAAATTTTATTAAGTATCCCTTGTGTTAATAAAACTATTAGCATAAAGTTCACTAAGTCGCTTTAATTTGGAATGCGCAGCGAATAATTTGTGTAAATTAAATTATTATGAATGAAAATTGTTCAAGTGGTCGGGCTGCGGGTTACGCTGTAATGGCTGGGTCGGCACGATGGAGTAAGAACCACGACCTCGCCGAAAACGTAAACACCATCAACGGCATCTTTTTTGATGTTACGAGTTTTAAATGACGATTAAAATGATATTTAAAACACATTACATGATTTCTCCCATTCCATAAAAAGCGCTTTAACTAACTTAACGCTTAAAATAACTTAGTACATTTATAACGCTCCAATTTCTTCAATTGAGTACGACATTGATGCAAAACTTCACCCAGTAGATGCAAACATCTTTATTTGAACAAGTTAAAGCGGTCTTTTATAAAGTCAACATTTTACTGGGTATTTGCAAACTACTATATATAATAAATAAATTGGCGTTTATTTGTAGATACTTCACTGTTGAACTATAAAATTCAATATTCACCACAGATGAAATATAACTACAGATGGAACGTATGTATATATTCAGTTGGCATTACCCACACTTTTGTTGATATAAATGAATGAATTATCTTTAAGCAAGCAATTATCTAATGATCATTTTAAAAAACAATCCACTGCAATCTAAAGGTCAAGCACTTGCTTAGAAAAGTAATTTTTTTAATATACTTTATTTTAAAAATAATGACTTTTTAACACAACTTCTAATATGACATCTGATAGATGATACAAACGTATACTATCGACATTCATTCATTAATTTATATCTAAATGAATGAATGAATGTCAATCAAAATAGACTAAGTAAATCATTCATCAAAATAGATAAAGTAAGTTAATATTCCTCATAATTTTGTTAAAACTGCTCTTGGAAAATTTAATTCCAAACAATGGTAGTTGAACATTTTTATTCTCATTGCAACACACACAAAAGTTGGTGACCGTGCTTTGTGTCACCCTTCCACCAATATGTAATAGATGTTGGTCTCAAGAAGCTAGGCAACGTTGTGCCAGTAATGATTTTAATGTACCAAAGTAAAATTTAGTTAAGGCACAATAAACAACACAGATATATTAAAGAAATAAGCTACGATTGACTATAACTTATAAGATTGTGTGATAAATGTTAAGTGTAAACATGTTGTTAATAGAGATATATATATGTTTCAGTGGTTTGGATATTTATATAGAGTTAACCCTCAATCCCCAACCTTAGCGTTGTATATCGAACAGTTTTTTTTTTCTGACGAACTACACAGATTGGCCAGAGAAGCTGGCCTTGACTGCTTCACCGAATTGAGAGGTGGCATAGCTCTTAGGTAGCTTAGCCTGGACCTCTATCGCTAGTAACTTGACACTAGGTAACCTCGGCTTGGACGGTTACTATGTTACGCGTAAGCATTCCGATCCGAGGGCGCCCGAGAGGGCCGGACCCCGACTCGGTCGGTAGCTATTTCACGGATAATCTGAGGGACATTTAAAAAGCTAAACTAACTTTGAACAGATTGGAGGTGAAAGAGGTACCGAGGTAATGCGTCGTCAAAAATATTAAAGCAACGCTTATACAAATATGTATGAATGTTTAAAAAGATAGATTCCTTCCAGAGTAAGTTGTCTAAATTGCAGATGTGTTGCGGGCATTTTAAAATCTTTTTAGACTGAATTTTTTATAAGAGCCATGACCGTAAGCAGTAAAGGAACACGAAAACCTTTATTTTATATAGGATAAAGTCTACTTGGTGGTCTAAGTTTGGATTTGTTGACGTCACATTTAGAACTAACATTAAAGATTGCAATAAACAAAGTGATTGGTGCCGGAATTAAGACTCGAACTTGGCTAGGAATACTATGTTAACTTAATGTGTGAGGAGACCGGATACTGAACTACACGGCCAAGTTATGTCCACTTAGTCTCAAAAATATGTAAAATAATATTAGAACTTTTAAATACGAAAAAGGGCTCGCTTGCCAGTTGTGGCTCACCTATAACCTTAATTGTTCTTGTACCTATAAAATTAAATGTAAATAATAGGTTGTCAAATATCTCCCTTCCGCCTTTTTGTCTTTTGAATTTCGCGGCTATGTACAAAGCGCTACAGAGCTCGTATCTAGCAATACTATACATAATTTGAAAGGTCTTGACATAACCTACAAAACGACGGTATGCATAATTAGTTTGGATATTGCGTTCAACAGTTATAGACGTGTAAACATGGAGTTCACTAACGCCGAAATTCGCGCTATTTTAAAGTTTTCCTTCGTTAAAGGCAAATCCGCTAGAGAAACGTTCCGTGAGATTAATGGTGTTTTGGGGATGGTACTCTATCACTTCGAACCACGGAGGAATGGTTTCGACGATTCAGAGCCGGTGAAAACGACACCATGGATAAGCCAGCCGGCGGAAGACCTGTGACGACAAATACCGATCAAATCATGGACTACATCGAGTTAGACCGGCATGTGGCATCTCGTGACATCGCCCAGGAGATGGGAGTTAGTCACCAAACCATTTTAAACCATCTGCAGAAGGCTGGATGCAAAAAAAAGCTTGATGTTTGGGTGCCGCATGATTTGACGCAAAAAAACCTTCTGGACCGAATCAACGCCTGCGATATGCTGCTGAAACGGAACAAACTCGACCCATTCTTGAAGCGGATGGTGACTGGCGACGAAAAATGGATCACATACGACAATATCAAGCGAAAACGGTCGTGATCGAAGGCCGGTGAATCGTCCCAAACAGTGGCCAAGCCGCGAATTTCGGCGTTAGTGGACTCGATGATTACACGTCTATAACTGTTGAACACAATATCCAAACTAATTATGCATAGCGCCGTTTTGTAGGTTATGTCAAAACCTTTCAAATTATGTATAGTATTGCTAGATACGAGCTCTGTAGCGCTTTGTACATAGCCGCGAAATTCAAAAGACAAAAGGCGGAAGGGAGATATTTGACAACCTTATATATGATCGTTATACACCCGTACGTAAACATCTATCATTAAAGCGTTCGAAGTTGTAACGATACTAAGCGGAATGAAATAATTTACTTTTACTTGAGTACATAGACATCAATCACGTTGAGACAGACACATAGCGTCGAGGAAAATTCGGGTACAATTTGGAACGGTGGCAATATCATAATGTATTGGAAAGAATTTTTTTAAGGAGAAATGGAAGTATCATAATTATTTATAACCTAAGCAAACACTACGAGGGTCAAAGTTATTGCACGCGAAAGTTTAATGAATCGCTACGTCACGTCAATGCTTAGCAGCTTCGTAGAACCTCTACGATCTGTTGCTCTACGTACAGTTTGATTTAAAAAAAATATACAATATAAAATCTATATATATAGAAAAGAGGAAGTGTGGTATTCCATATAGTCTACGAAACAGCTTCACCGATTTCAATGAAACTTTCAGAGAATGTTCAGATGGACCTGGCGAGTAATCCTGTAAAGTTTTGTTAAACAAGCCTTACGTCGTACTTTTATTTCTGACATTAACTTGAGCCTGATATGTTTTTGTATAAATGATAAGAATGATATTGTATTTACTGATATGTACATGGGATGGGTGTAGGTAATGATGTTCACCCGCTCTAGAAGAGAATAGAAGAGAATGAATACGGAAAGAATTTTTTAGATTAATTTAATATATTGTGGGAGTTAAATTTAATGTTTAATGATGTAAGTTTTTTGTTTAAGTAAATAAAGCAGAGAAAATTTATAGTCAAATGGTTGAAGTTTTGTTGTCGTGTTTACTTTATCATAACTTAATCAATATCTAATGATCCACTGCCATCCAGAGGTCAAGCACTTGCTTAGAAAAGTCATTTTTTTAATATACTTTATATTGAAAAAAAATGACTTTTTAACACAACTTCTAATATGACATCTGATAGACAAACGTATGGTATACGCACTCGTTCAGATTTCAAGGTCAATTTTCACAATACCAATTTGCATTGATAAGTCCCGTGTCTGTAATGTGAGCCCATTAGCATACTCTGAGAAAGCCGAAAAGCTGCACTTTGTTACAAGATTGAGATTCGAATACGCGCCCAAATCGAAACGCTTCACTACTAGGCTAGCTCGACTATATACAAAGAAAATTTTGCTTATTTACTTAGTATTTTGGGGAAAAGGGCCTTAAAATAAACAGTTACTTATCTGTGAGGAAAAGTAAATAATTTACATATCTTTTTGGCATTACTGTAGGCGTTGTGATACAATGGACTGTATATCCTCAACACCGAGCTGGATTCAAGCCAAATCTGAACAAATGGCTGCAGATATGTCGATCAAACTTCACTGCATCGTATAAAATAATATCACGTAACAGCAACTGTAATGGTTATAGTGGAAACTAAAGCTTACGTATTAACTTATTTTTTTTTATATTTGTTAGGAAAGTGCTTCGGATGTTAAGTGGAAATACAGTCCTGGAAGGTAAGGCGCACTAGCTCAGTATATGCCTGTTCACTCTACTTTTGAAAATACCCACATTATAATCGGAAGAAAAGACAGACGCGGGCATGCTATTCCAGTCCTGTAGTTGCTGTAAATGACAAAGCGATGAACTTCGATCGGGTCTTAGTGATGTTTACAACAAATGTATTAATTACAGCAGTGCGTCTTGAAGTCCGATGGTGCAACGGGGATGAGGGAATTAGTTCATGTAATTCCTGCGCACATCCTCTAAAATGCAATCTGTATAATACTGAAATTCTAGCAGCTACCTTACGTCTGTGCTCAAGACTGGGCAGATCGGTTTCAGATCATTAAATAACCTTTTAGCGCCTTTCCACCTAGTTGAAAGCTGCAAGATAGGATTTAGCAGTCCAAATGTGCCATCTGTATTCTATACACGACCTGACGTAAGCTTTATAAAGTATCAAAAGCTGTGCCGAAGAGAAATACGGTTACACTTTGACCAAGATCCCAGTCTTTTTTGCGGGTATCTGTGCCTTGGATTCAATAAACCCTCATTACCGAATGCAAGATCAGTACAGTCATTAAGTTGACATGTTATCTCATCATTATCTTCAACGTAACGTGAATCATAAGCAAGAAATCAGAATGTTGTCTGAGGTACGTCTGGTTAATGCATAAATGTATGGTTAATAAACTGTATTAAAGTTTGATTATTGCCATATTAATGCGTAGATAAAAGAGAATGAAGGTTCGATTCAGAATGGTAGGTTAAATAATTTTTTGATAAGGCAATAATGTAGTTTCAAAGAGAATTTTTAAATCTGAAACGATGAAACGTTGTGATGAACAGTTTAATGATAGGGAAACCCAATCATTGACTTGTACATTGACATTGACAATTACGACAATATTTTCAATTTGGTCAATGCATTAATCATTCACAGATCATTGACATCATTGAAGTATATTTACGAGCAAAAACAAAAACCGACTTCAAATCGTATAAAATGTTATTACATGACAACGCCCTCTTTGTATCGCCCTTTTGTATCAAAATGGTTGCTCGGCCTCAACCTCAAGCAGACCGAAAGGATCATCGGGTAGACGTAAACAAAATACACATAACACATACACGATCATATACACAACTACGCATACACTCATGAATACTATACACCCCACACACGCTCCTGTATATATATATATATATATGCATATATATATATATATATATATATATACATATATACGTATAACACATATATATATATACGTATGTATACATTTATTAACTAAATTATAAAAAAACTAAAATTTTGTGCATAATGCAACTCTGGCTCCTAAGATTTGTGTAATGTTTATAATTGTAACCAAATCTGTGTGTTAATAAATAAATATTCTATTCTATTATATTTCCGAATTATTGTAAGGATATTACAAAATAAAATAATTCAGAACCTAACCAAACTTTCATCAAATTCCTTCCTTTCCAATAACAAATGAAACACCGAAATCGATTGGCGTGATATTAAATTATTCGTTCATTTGTGGTGCACATACGTTATGCAAATTTAAGACTTTTATGGTTTTCTTATGGATCCCATTGTAAGAATTGAACCGCCAGGTTTCAAATAAAAAGAATCATCAAAATCGGTTCACCCAGTCGAAAGTTAAGCGGTAACAAATGTAAAAAAATACAGACGAATTGAGAACCTCCTCCTTTAGGAGTCGGTTGAAAACAAATTGACTTATTTTAAAATTCAATTTTATTCCGAGGAAGTCCTAGAAATAAGTGTGTACTTGAGAGCTTTCTGTCGAAAAGCTTCCAGAGTTACAGTGGTCCTTCGCCATTAAAAGTTGCGACGTTTGTAATAACTTTTGTAATAAAAGCTGTTGCCATATATAGAATTTTACAGACTGGTATAATTTTAATTACAACTTGTTACGAAACCCAATTTTAACGAAACATTTCATCAAAACAAACGTAATGCTACACATTTGCTACGAATTTTGCTACAAAGTTTGTGCTACGCAGGCTCGTTTCGTAAATAAATAAAACCAAGACGACATTTTTTATCCCCGGAACAAATAATTAAACACCGTACAAATGTTTTACGATACCCGCAGTTTGTCAAGCAGCTACTCCAACAGGGTCAACAGCCGCTTAACGTAAACGTCAATATATATTGTTATTTGTTTTCCTATCGTCTGTTTGCCATTTCGATTAACAAAATCAACATAACTCTTTTCAGTACTCGCGGTTGTTGTTTCTGAATTACGTTTATTAAAAAAACATTTGTAATTTTGAGCTGTAATAAATAAACGGAATTTCTCTAACGGATAGAATGCGAAACAAAGAAATTTGACGGAGAACAAAGTTTAAGGTAGACGGAGAACAAGTAGGCAAAGCCCTCCCTTTAGTTGACGACAGACAGACAGATGACGATGTAAGGGTAGCCGAAAGAAGATGCGGAAAGCGAAGAATTGTATATGGTGTTAGGCCTATTTCCAGCAGTGAACATTCGGAAGACGAGGAAGGAAATAATGCGTTTTGTTTCAATATACCTTACAAAATGGACAATCAAAAAAACCAGAATAATTTATCTCTGACAGTCTTTTCCTTTCAGAATTTGCGAAGCCAATAACAGCTAGACCGAACTTAACAACAGGTAGTAGTCGAGGCAAAAACTGGCTTAAAATGTACAGAAAATTGTCAAACAATTCATTCCACGATCTTTTCACTCGGATGTGATTGGATTTGCGGACGTTGATGTATAGTGGATAGCGGACAAACACAAAAAGCTTTTTTTAAAAAAGGATTTACTCACGAGCGCTACACGAAAATTGCGAAAAAGAATACACGCATTTGCGACGTTAGTATAAATGTAATGTAACGTAAATTTACAAAAAAAATACATAAAGCTTTCCAACCACCGTACTCTTAACACAAGTTTAAGTTATTTTATTTTATAAAAATAACCTTACGAAGATTTTTAAATGTCCTTTACACCAACTCGAGTAGACAAAGGCATAAACGCTCTATACTAACATTTATGTTTATTTAAGATTCTCTATGTAATAAGTGAGCCTATGTAAGATATGTGACACTTTGAATCTATATTTAACAGGGGATGATCCCATTGTTGTACACCGTTCTTATGACTATTAGAACTTCCCAGTGGCTGTTACAACTACCCCGGATTGGGTGGAGGCTTGGGCTCTGATCTAGCTAGCGCTGCCAACCAGCCTAATTATAATGGTATCTGTTGGATAAACTAAGCTCGGAACAAAATAAGAATAATTTAGTGTTCGATCCACTATAGTGGTTGGTGTTTGTCTAACTTAAGCTTTATCATCAATTACGCCAATATGGCCGCTAAATTTTATATAAAATGGTAATACAGAAACCTTGTTATGCATTGAATTGCTTCTATTATTGTATGTCCGACTGTAGATATCCCCTTGTCCGCATTAACATTGATTCGCTAATGTCCTCCAAACCCCGGACGCAAAATTGAAACGCGATAAAATCCGACCCACATTACTCATGCTACAACTGTTGTTCTACTGCCGATCAAGTGAACAACTCCGTAATATTGAAGTTTATCTAGCTCGCATTTCACAGGTGACATGGAGTGTAGAACACAGCACCTCAAATATTCATACTCACCGTAACCAAACGTAATCAATCATCGGACAGTATATCGTTAGCTCACAAAATGGAATAATCGATACAGTGTTCACTTGTAAAACAAACATATGATAAAGTATTAGCCTATTAGCTATACGGCTGACAGACGATCTGATGACCGAGTACGAATTTCTGCCGGCTTGTACAAATTGCCTTTTCAGTTTTTTCTAATACAATAAAATCACTTGCAAAAAATTATGGCTGGTGTATCGCGTTAGGGTCTTTTTACTCCCTGACACATAGGATCCAATAAGATTAACGAATAGGGGACTGAATGTCCCTTAGCTTATCCGTGAAATAGCGCAACCGACCGAAGCGTGATTCAGCCCTCTTGGGCGTCCTGAATATAAGTAATCTTCCAAACCGAGGTTACCGCTCAACCTCTTCTGTCGAGGTAGATATAGAAGTTAATAATATAAGCGACCTAACCTTTCAATCCGGTGAAGCAATAAAATTCAGCTTCTCTGGCTAATCTTTGTAGTTCGTTAAAAAAAAGTGATGAGCTATGTCACACACTGACACATGTGTATATCTATGCCTGTGTCTATCTAATGCTGGAAATAGGCCTTCCGCAATGCCTTCCACCACATACGATCCACTGCTTTTCGAATCCAGCCACTCCCGGCTATCCTTATGAGGTCGTCGGTCTATCTGGAGGGAGGGCGCCCTACGTTTCTCCGACCCACGCGCGGCCTCCATTCCAAGACTTTCCTCCCCCATGATTTTAAGAACTATATCGATTACCTTTGTTCTCCGTCGAATTTCTTCGTTTCGGATTTTATCCCTTGAAGAAATACTGATCATAGCTCTTTCCATCGCTCGATGTGCGACTTTCAGCTTGTGGACTAGCCCAACGGTCAGCGTCCAGGGAATGCTTATGTGTACATGAATTCTGTTCATATGATAGTTAACTTTAAGAGCCAAAAAAATTATCAAGCACTCGCAAAATTCAGTAACCACTTCTGTAAAATATGTTGAATTAACGTTTTCGTTTTATTATACATATTTTAATACCTGAACCCTAAAACATGTAAGACCTTTTATGTCTTACCTGTAACTTGTGTTTTAGTCCATATAATTTTTATACGACTCCATATCTTTTTGATCTTAAGGTCTTTCGTAAAAAAAATAGGTGTAGTATCTCATAAAAACTGGTATTAATGTCGAGCCGGATCATAATTTAACGTCATAACGAAGTACTTGTATCGATCAATACTGCAAAGTTGTTTGATGGATTTTATTTCAGAAGTATTATAGTTATATTACGAAGTTCTGATGCCTATGTTCTGTTCCTTTTTCCATATTTGTGCTCGTTATCGTTCTAGAGTAACTATTTCGTCTTGATTTTCATAAACCTACCAATATCTTAATCAACAAGCATACGCCCATTTTTTTTAAAGAATGCTAACAGTATTTTTCTTTTTTCAGAAATACTATCCACATTATTATTAACAATTCCAAATAAGCTTAGGGTTGTGTTAGGTGATGGTTCACGTCAATAGTCTAATGGCAGATTCGAACCCACGACATTACGATTCGCTGACCGTGCCCTAAACCATGAGACGATTGACGCTTCAGATTTTTGAATTGTTTAGTTTAGTTTTAGATGAAGTCCACTGGTATACTTTCGGAACCAAAGGTCCTTTTTTATGACAGAGGGGAAATCGGCAGCAAGATACCCCGACTTCCCCCAGACCCACTTACCCACTGAAACCCCCCCAGTGGCCCTTCCTCGGTACATGCTCCGGGATCTTCAGTGGAACGCACTGGAGCCCCTTTGCACTGTGAGAGCACGTCCCGGAGGAAAGTTAATCCTTTCCCCTCAGTGCACTCGCAGTGCAAGGCGACACGGGCCAGCCGATGTCTTCCCAGGTCCACTTCGGCGGACGACAAAGGCCCCCCCTTGTCGCCCAATGAACCCGAGGCCCCTTTTAGTCGTCTTCTACGACAGGCAGGGGATACCGTAACCTTATTCTACGAGCCCTACAGGGTTGTGAACCAAAGGTCCTATCCTATGGCAACAAAAATAATGTTTGAACAGAAACCAAACCAACACTAATAAAATCATAAACAGTTCATAAATGGCGCTATGAGTGCACAATTAATTTATTCCTTTGTAATGTATCTCATATAAAGTTACATAACTTAAATATGAGTTAGAATAGGAAATTGCTCTGAAAGTAACAGTCCATAAATAACGCATTGTACAAACGCACAAAATTCGGTTTCTGTATAAAGGCAGACCTCACATGTCGTAGTAAATTTTCTCAGACATGTAGTTTCCATCACGACGCTGACGAAATGACATGACGACGACTGAAACACATTTCAGTGCCGAGCACGTGGTTAGTACGATTATTGGAACAAATTCGGAACTAACTCGCGTACTGTACAACTTCAGACGTAGATTTGAACATTGCTATAGAAAGTCTAATCTTAACAGAAAATTCCTTTGTTTCTCTAAAATATATTAAGCTTTCTAAGATAATATCAAAACATTAAAAAAATGGTCAGTAAGAAATGAAATGCAGACTACTTATTAACTATTGTGCTTTATCTTCAATAATATTTAAGCATCGATATGTGTGTGTGTACCGCGAAAAAAATTGATGGTACCGTAAGATTTCAAATCAAATTTGTTGTAATCGATAGGCATGATGCTGTTGTAGAAGCAGAATTTGAATATAATGCCTTCAAAATGATTTCTTGACATAAAGTGACTATTTTGGAATTTCAATCGGAACGCAGTGATGCTACGAAATGTTTTCGAGTGACAGCGTCTAGAAAACCCATTTGTGATTCCTTATATCAGTGCGGTAGATATATTAAAGGATGTGAAGGATATGGCAACCGTGATCATTTATCGAAGCTACAGGACGACACATTCACCAACTAAGCTATCAGAAAAATGCTCGACTGTACAACCTGTGATTTAGATAGTGGTTAAATCAATATAATTAATAAAATAAACATAATAGTTAGTGTTTTTATAACGCTTTATATAAATATATAATTTAAAATAATATTAACTATATTTTAAATGATTCTATTCTAAATTGTTTGGAATATAGATAATATAAGAATGCCAATGTGTTTACAGAATACATATATAGATGGCGGTGTAGTTTGTTGATTGTACAGTCGATCGTGGTGTTGAAAGTGCGGGATGCAATTATTGTTATCCAACCGTTCTAACGTAGTTAACAGTATCTCCCGTTGCTTCAGTGAATGCACGTCTCAGGCGAGCTCGGCGAGTCTGCGACAGGGTTTGTGGGCAGAGGAGCAGCCCCTGTTGGTTAAAAAAAATCAAATCGAAGGATTCAAGTTTGATTTGATTTAGGTTTGATTGGCGACCATTACACAGCACATACACGCCGGCTCTCAAGCTTAAGTATAGTTTACAAATCTGCAAAGGTTGAAATATACAAAGAAGTAAGATATAAATTACAAGTATTTACAGAGAAGAAGAAACGCCAATTTACAATCATTGCGCTTGCGTTGAAGGTTTTTGAATCCAAGATTTAGGTTTAAAAAAACTAAGATTTAAAAAAATTGTTAACATATTCGTAGCAGCGAATGTTTTCAATAAATATATGATTATTAATAAAATTTCAAAACAGCCAAAATTTACAGCTTAAAAAATATGCTTACATTATATTTCATTAATTCCAGAATAAAAAAAAACTTATTAAGCATAAATAATTTGCTTAAAATCGAATTCTGAAAATATTCTATTCTATCGTTAATGAAAAACTTTATTCTATTTTTTGTGTTGCACGTGTAATACGTGAGGCTAAACTGCGTAAAATATCTGCACTATTAGCATACTATATTAGACATTAATACGAGCAATACATTTTGTTATAAAATAAATACCTAGCAATTAAAACGTATTAAATTTTCAATACACACAGGCATGGACATAAAACCACAACACGTATAACGCCATCTATCGGTTATACTCTCACCTGTTTGAAGGGTCGCATTCCACCATTTATCCTCAACGAGTCTGCAGCTATACCGGCAATTCCATCGCCTGGTTCTCTCAACTGTCGCAGGGAGGCGCTAGGGTGATGATGGCCGTGGTGCGGGCAGTGCGTTACGCATGCGCTAGACTCTGGCTGCGAACTCTGTCGGATGATTCGTGCACTTGTAGTCGGTAGTAATAGAGCCGGAGGTTGTATAACGGGACAAGTATTGACAGCATGTAGGGAACTACAGCCACAGTTGTAATGGAAGGCGGAACGGACGCTCTCTCGAGAGACAGATCGCGCTAGTTGTAGCGCCGACACTGGCGCCGTTGACTGTCTACGTTCGCAAACGCGACATCTTGTGTAACTGTGAGGAACTAGCTGGCAGGCGGTCACTGAGCCACGATGTATGCCGGTTGCCACGGGCGATATTAGTGTTTGGGGCCGGTCTGGTGGTTCGCGGCATTGCAACTCTATATCAGGAACGCTCCGTGCTGAACTGTCTTCAATTCTGACAGATGTCGCACTCTCTTCGCTACCCGGACCGCCTGATAATTGGGGTCGTAGATTAGTCGTGCAATCCTGTCTTTGTAGGATTGGCTTAACAGTTCTGTTCTCGGTGGGCACTATTACTGTCACTGCTGGGGCTGCAACGAGAAGACTTGCAGTCTCGTCGCTGCTTCCATAGCCAGAGTTCGTGATAGCTTCCGTGCTGTCAGTTGAAGGAGCAGCCATATTGGACGATCTGTAACAACAAATGAAGAAATATTTTCATAACCTTATCAATAAGATCTTACAAAAAAGGACGAATCCGTTATTACATTTAGGAGCTCCAAATTTTTAAAAAGTTTTTATTAAATAAGTGTAAATATTCTTTATTGTAAATTTTGTATTTTTTTTTATTGTTTGATCGTTTTATCAAACAATAACGAGTATTTTTCCTATTATTTTATAAAAATACTCGTTAAATTTTTAAACACAGTACACAGTACATACAGTATACACATTTTTTTACTTTCTTTTGCTTTTAAAAATTAAAAGTTATTTCTTTGAACAGTTTTATTTAGGTTATTTAATTTTTTTTTACATATACCTGCATTTTATGTAACTTATTTAAATTAGCAATAAATATACGAATACATAAAATATACACATATCATTGTTCTAAAGACATTAACGTTATTTGTTCCATCTTATAAATAGTTTTTTACCAAGCGTGTGAACGTTAAAATTAAAATTGACAAGTGAAGTTGAGCACTGTCAAGCACAATGAACTTAACTACGGAGCGTAGCTCTGAAATGGTAACAGTCCTTGAATAATGTAACTGTGACTTATACTTTTTAATAGCAAAGTAGTATCTTATTTTTAAACGAGCGCTGTTTAAATTATTTTTATAAAGTTTTTTTTTAAAGTGTGCTAATAATATTTTTGACACAAATATTATTAACATTCTTACTAACCAATCCAACTAAGCTAAAGTACACTTGGTAAATTTTATTTATAACATATACTAACTAATAGAGAAATATTTACAATTTAAAAGATATTACAAAATATTTACAAAAATATAACTGTGCCAAACCGTCATCGCTTGGCAGCGTGCCCAGAAGGCTGGTAGCATTGCCACGTTGTATGGCAATGCTTAGCCTCTGTGCAAGGTATACAGCCCTCTGGTCACCAGATGTGTCGACCAACTTCTTAGCTAATAAAAAAAATAAAAAAAACTAAGCTAAAGCTTTTGCTAGGAAATCGCTCACGTCAATATGTGTGAATGAGTCGAATAGTGAATTCGAACCTACGACTTTAAACGTACTTGTACATAAATAATATACATATCATATGGAATTTTATTTATTTATTTATTTATAAACTCTTTATTGTTTACACTTATGAACTAAAAAAATGAAAATATAATTAAAATACATAAACAACTTATCGCTAAAAGCGATCTCTTCCAGGCAACCTTTGGATGGAGAGGAATAATAAAAAGAAGCGGCGGGAGTTTATAAAAAGTAGACTAGATACTTAAATACTGATAATGAATATTTACATACAAACATACAAACATACATGTAACATACATATAATATAGGTATAAATATATATATATATATATATATATATATATATATATATATATATATTATGAAGAGACAAAACGTGTGTAAAAATATTACATATAATATATTTACATATATATCGTAACAGTATAAATGATGTTAGGTGGACTTGTCTAAGTAAAACTTATTAACTTTGATTTTAAAAGTATTTATTGTCTGTGATTTCCTAATGGCCACAGGAAGAGAGTTCCACAGACGGACAGCGCGTACAGTAAATGAGTTATATTTTGGCTGTTACTTTAAAAAACCCAAAAAAGGTAAACCCATGGTTTGGATTCGAATTCCCGATCGTTTTATCTTCTAATACTTTTAAATTAAATACTTTTTTCTAAAATAATCTTTAGCTAGAAGGATACAGACAGCTGGTATTAATTTCGAATATTTTAATGGATAATACAATTTGCCACTCATTGTCAACTTAAGTGACCCGTAAAACAGTTAAGTAGTACGTAGCGTGTCGAGTACACTCGAACGATTTTTTGCTGAGTCTAATTATGATGAGCGTATTGTTCGTCAGTTTAAATATTAAATCAGCTCTTTCAGTAATTTAACATGAACATTTCGCTTTTGTCCCTTGCAGTTTTACGACGTTCACTATCAAGAGAAGAGAGTAAAGGTGACCTACGGGAACCTTTTTCCTTGTTAACGGGGGAAAATCGTCAACAAGATAAGAGTTATGGAGGCTCCTACTCACTAAAACCGCCCTTGGCCCTTCTTCGGTGCACGGCGTTGGCGAGGAACTCCGGGATCTACAGTTCAGGACGCCCCTCTGCACTGTGCTCTGAAGGCACATCACGGGGGAGGTTATTCCCTCTCACAGCGCCCCCGCAGTGCTAAGGCGACACGGACCAGCCGTTGTCGCCTTCTTCCCAGTCCACTGTAGTGGAGTACAAAGGTCCCCTTGTCGACTGTGAACCGGGGGCCCCTTTTAGTCGTCTTCTACGACAGGTAGGGATACCGTAGACGAACCCAAAACTACGGGGCAGAGACCTACGAAAACCTCCGCTGGTCATTGTTCAGGAACAGGGTATCCAATAATGTTCCATTCAATAGTGTTTCAATTCTGTGCAATTCATGCGAATTTGTTCCGCCCACAAGACATTGATAATTAGTTTCGTACTATACAACAGAACTCCAACTATGCGATCTATATCGAACTATGCGGGAGGCAGCAAATAATTTTGAACGGACACGGCCTGTCTTAAAAGGTTTCAATGCGAAGATATATTTTCCAGGGATTATATAATAGTCCCGAACATTTATTTATAACTATTGGTTGCTATAGTCAACTTTAACCCAGAAATTGGAATCACACATTTCACAGCTCGTAAATTAACTGTCGCCAAGCAACCGTATAATATCTGCATGTAAGTGTTTCAAACGAATGTTAATGTGTATAATGTTTATTTTTTATTGATACAATTCATTTTGTTTGTTTCATTTTAAAATAGCACTCTACACTCTTCTATAAAAAACTATAAGCGTGTGAAATTTCGTTAGAAGTTTTTGCTTCACGTATATAATGATGATATACTAACTCTAAGTTCCTTGTTATTTTAAACGGGATAGACAGAGAAAAGGAAAGATATCTACTTCTCACTAAGGATATTAGGTTCCAGATAGCTGGATCTGGATGCAAGGCGCTTACAACCGTTCCCGTTGGAAATTGTTGGAGAAGCCTATCTCGGTGGATGTGCTACGGCTATGATGGTGATGATTATGAGGAGTGATGAGCCTAAATTTGTTATAAAATTGTATATAAGGGGATATCCACTACTAATATGAAAACATTACCATATTTGACATTTGTAAAGAACATAAGCACAGCCCTACTTGATACTTCATGTTATTTTAATAGACAAATCGCGTGACCGACCTCGGCACAATTCTCAACACAAACGTGATGTCCATTTTCGATGCGTTAAGGATTTGATTACCACAAAATCGTTTTAGCTACTAGATTTTTTTAACAATTTCACATGAAACAAACAAATAAAATTGACATATAGTTCGACCCTTACGTAACATTGGCAGGGCCACTGCAATATACTGTCACGCCGGGCCTATGGTATCCCTATGGGATCCCCTGCCTGTCGTAAAATATGATTAAAAGCGGCCATCGGGATCATGGGCGGTAAGATTCTTGTACCCGTAAAAATGAACCCGGGAGGTAGGACTTAAGCACTGTGAGGATGCTTGTGAGTAACTGTTCCCTTGGGATGTGCTTCAATAGTACATAGGTGCCCCAACGCGTACCACTGAATATCCAGGAGCATCTCTTAATGCACCGAGAACGGCAAACGATATTTGACTCCTTCAATTACAAAAAAGGCCAATCGGCACGGTGTAGGAAGTACCACAACCTCGCATACCGATCTGAAATGGAGATATATATACTATTTATTCGTCCGTACCGAGGAATACAGTCCACAGTGATTTTAACGCTAAACGTGTATGTTCATTATTCCTTATAAAAGCATTCACGATCTATCTACCTATATTTCTTTTGTGTATCTTTCTTGGTTACCGAAACACTATATATAAATTCTACGAAGTGTCTTATTAATTAACCGTCTTGAACATACGACTTTATATATCGGAATGGACGTATTATACTTCTGCGCTTCACCTGGTGCTCAAGGTGTCCACAGCCCTCTTTATAATAGGTTCTCCTCAGTGCAGCAGCAATCACTTTAAAAGGTGTCCGAGAGCGGCAGTGTCACTTAAGATTATAGACATCTAATAAGCTCATCGTACAAATATTTTGAACCGACTGTGACCACTTAACTGGTGATGCCTTTATCCTTTTCCAAACAAGTATATTTATGAGTAAAAACAAAAACTGACTGCAAATAGAATAGGAATATTACGAAAGAGATTTAACCAGAACCTAACCAAATTCAAAAGGAGCCGTAGTAGGTCAGTGTCCGGGCTGTTGGCTCATGTTGCATGGTACGCTAGCAACCCGAGTTCGATCCCCGGTCGTTGGTGCCGGCAGCAAATAAATTTGTTGTTGCAATTTTATCAGCTGATTTACCATGTGCTCGGTGGTGAAGGAAACCTACATGTCTTAGAATTTTTTTCTAGGGCATGTGAAGTCTGCCAATCCGCACTAGGGCGGCGTAGTGGACTATGCCCTTATATTCTGTTTACAGAGAAAGCCTGCGCCCAACAGTGGGACATATAAATTATATAAAGGCTGCAACTTTAACTTTTAACCAAACTCTCATCGAACTACCTAAAGTACATGCTTTCCAGTAAAAATAAAACATCGAAATCAGTTAGCGTGATAATGAGTTATGCGTCCATTTTGGAACGGGACTAAGCTGGAAGCACCAGCTTTCAAATGAAAAAAGAATCATCAAAATTAGCTCATCCAGTCGAAAGTTGTAAGGAACGAAGCACAAAAAAACATACAAACGTGAACACATTGAGAACTACCTTCGTTTTTGAAGTCGGTTGAAAAAGTACCAAGATCTATATAGTTCAAGCTGAACAACGTTATTGATTAACAAATTTTAGTTGCAACGTGGCAAGTATAACTTGTCACTCAAAAGAATGAAATGCTACATTGGAACCATAGCTTTAGGATGTATTAGACCCTTGTTACGTTTTGGGATGGGCGTGGGCAAAAAGGGAAATTGACTTGCAGAGAAGAGATGTGATGATTTGAAGAGAAGTGCTACCACGGTTGAATCACAGGTGATGATATTGAGCCCTTGAGTGGCTTCATGCGAAGATTAATGATATATGAATGAGAGCCCCTTTAACCTTACGTCGCGTTCTTTATGTCTTAATCGATATCATTTTATTATGTATGCCTTGATTGACTCCAAATCATTCATGATATTCAGTACAGGAATATATTCATTTGATTTTTCTGCCAGAAGGGGCTAAGAAGCATGTTGAGAAAATAAGAAGAAAGAAACAGCTTTCACGGCTTGTAACCATTTTTCAGAGGGTAAACAGAGACAACAGTCTATGTCTACTTTTTACAAAGCTTATCAGTTCCCAAGTGTGATAGTTACATCATACATCGGGCATACATTTTTACCGGCTGGAATTCTAGTGTTTGACCCATATCATTTTGAAGTTGATCATTTGCACCAATATATATATTTTTTTAATGAACGCTAACAATATCTTTTTCATACACAAATATCACTAACATTCTTGTTAATCATTTCTTCCTTCCTTCCAACCTAAGCATAGTCTTGTAGGTGGGAGGGAGATGGTTGTCATCAATTGTTGAACCTACAACCTTAAGATTTGCAGACCATGACTTAAAAGATTAGGCTTTCACTTATATGAAACGTATAGAATATTAGATTTGAATAGCAACAAGTTAGATGAGACGAATTGGGTTTGCAGAATTAATTATGTACTCACCACCATTTTATTTGATAATTTTGTTGGATAATTACTAAAACGTGTAAATGTTTCGTGCAATTTTTCTTATTACCGTAATGGTTGTTCGTTCCATTAGTTAAATTAAATTGCTTCTAGTCTAACGCCTAAGCAATTTAATTTGTTAAGCGCATTTGACGACATATTTACATTAAATTCGGACAATTTTATTATAACACATAGGTGGGAATAATAAAAAAATAAGAAGAAATTACAGGATAGATACTATACTTGCACTTTATAATACACAGCGCAGACATGACAGGGTTTGCACCATTATGGCCCACAGAACTGATTTCGCTAGACATCAATTTTACGCCCTAAGTGCCTTTTTGTACAATAAAGTAAATAAATAATTACTTATATACCCATTACCACTAAAAGAATGTAAGACATATATTACTGAATGGCTCCAAACCCTCTCGTATGAATTTACAGAAGATCTATTAAAACTATAATAAACAGTCAGAGTAACCCACTTCCTTCATACTCATCCCTACACATACAGTCACTCTTCAACACACGCAGCCTTTTACACACACACACTCACACACACAAAACTATTAAACTAAATGACATTATAAGTGTTTTGATTTTACTAAATTTGTATTTGTATTTAATTGTTTGAAGATGGGCGTTAATAGCTGCGACACAGTTTCTACTGCTGCGGCTATTATCGTACTGGTTTGTATATGCATTTTTGGTTTGAAATAAAAAAAAAATAATCTAATTCACAAATAGATTTTATCGTTAATCAACGAAACAAATTTAAATTTATTTTAAGCCTTTAAAAAGTGCTGTCACGCGAAAAGAATTGATAATAAAGTATGATTTAAATTGTCTACGCGAAACTGAAGGTTAAAGCCTTCATATATATAATATATGTCCCACTGTACGGCGCAGGCCTTCTCTGTAAAGAGAGTATAGGTGCATAGTCCACCACGCGGCCCTAGTGCGAATCGGCAGACTTCACATGCTTTAGAAAACAATTTCGAAGACATGTAGGTTTCCTCGCGATGTTTTCCTTCGCCACAGAGAACGTGGTAAATCAGCACATAAAATTGCAACAACAAATTTATTGGTGCCAGTACCGGGGATCGAACTCGGATTGCTAGCGTACTATGCAACTTGAAAAAACCATCCGGACACTGAGATGCCACGGCTCACGCGAAACATATTCTTCCCATAACAAATGGAATGTTTTTATAAAACTAATTTTATAATTTCCACCGAGTAATCTTACTATGTAATACACGATGAAAAATAAGTCTCGTCATGTCGGTTTATTATGAAAAGTCTAAAATTTTATCATAAAATTTTAAAGTTCAAAGAAACAGAGTAAAGATAGCTCGATCAATCTTCTGATTGTTACGTGAAATTGCTATTCAAGCCGTGAGGGTACTTGTTCGCTGATATAGTACGGCATTGTATGACGGACGTTATCATGTACAACGCCGTGGGATGAAAGAGGATGTGCTCAAGCGAAAGGGTCCGGTTGGGAAGCAGCTTATTTCATCCGATAACATTATGGTCAGCTTACATATACTATTCACGTACTTTATGTTGATAATCAAGAGCTTCGGCAAAGCAGTGAACAGTTGACAAAAATTTAAACGAATAATATTGATGATATTAATAATTTTTTCGTAACCAGGGGGAAAAAATAAATAGATACGATCGAATCGTAGGCTCCTATCGTTCACTTTTCTTACTCATCAATGCACATACGGTCACTCTTCAACACACGCAACCTTTTACACACAAACACACTCACACACACAAAACGATTAAACTAAATTACATTATAAGTTGTTAATTTTACTAAATTTGTATTTGTATTTAACTGTTTGGAGATGGGCGTTAATAGCTGCGACACAGTTTCTACTACTGCGGCTATTATCGAACTGGTTTGTACATTAATTTTTGGTTTGAACTAAAAATTTTACTTGACTAACTAATTAACTTTTTGTTTTTACATTTTTTACGTAGATAAGACACTTTATTACCCACATTACACATATAATTATAAGTGTATTTATTATATTTATATAATATAAGTGTATTTACAAAGAAAACAAAAATAATCCCATCAAATAACCCTTGAAACACATCGTTTCCAGTAAAAATCAAATATCAAATCAGTTCACCCAGTCGAAAGTTATGACGTAACAAACATAAAAGTAAACATATAGACGAATTGAGAACGTACTCCTTTTTTGAAGTCAGTTGTAAATAGGTATAGTCAACGGAGTAAACACAAAACTAAACCTCAATTTTGGCAAGGGCGGCCTTAACGCTAAAAGCGATCTATTCCAGGCAACTCTGTAGGGCAAAATAAATAAATAGCAGTGTAACAGGAAAAGTTTAAAATAAATAAATAGCAGTGTAACAGGAAAAGTTTAAAATAAATAAATAGCAGTGTAACAGGAAAAGTTTAAAATAAATAAATAGCAGTGTAACAGGAAAAGTTTAAAATAAATAAATAAGATCAAGAATTATTTATAACTAGCATACATATTTCTCACCGTATTCAGTCTCTTCCATTCTCTTCTCGAGCGGGTGAAGATCATTACCGACCTACAGCCATGTACATTGTACATTTCCATTACCGCACATCTCGGCAGAATTCCAAATTCCACCGCCACCATCTTGATGGTTGGCGTTCAACTACTGTATGTTTTTTGCGTAACTTTCTCTCACGCACTGTCAACTTGTGGAATCAACTGTCGCCAGCGGTGTTTCCGAACGTTTACGATTTAGGAACCTTCAAGAAACGAGCCTATTCCTATCTCAAAGGTCGGCAACGCACCTACAGCTCCTCTGGTGCTGTGGATGTTCATGGGCGACGGTGATCACTTAAGATCAGGTGAGCCGTATGCTCGTTTGCCACTTTTCATATATAAAAAAAAAAAAAAATGTACATATCAGTAAATACAATATCATTCTTATCATTTAGGGATTATATTATACTTCAAAATGGTTCATAATGACATAAATATACACAAAGCATGTGTCATTACAAATTTGGGTTATAAAACAGATAAAATATCATCATAGTAAATAAAAGCTGTATTTGACAGTTCAAGAAGAGGAACTTTACAGGTTTACTCGCCAGGTCAATCTGAGGATTCCGTTTAGGGGCCCTATAAGGAACAAACCCACACACTTTCTCTTTTATATGTATATAAAACCTATTCAACTACATTTATATCAGAAGGTAAACATACAAAAATATAAATTTTCATACTATTCGAACTTGCTCAGTATTTTTTTTGTAAATCATGTCTTATGGTAATTATATAAAGAAATAGAATTAGATAATAAGTTATTATAAATAAATAAATAGCAGTGTAACAGGAAAAGTTTAAAATAAATAAATAAGATCAAGAATTATTTATAACTAGCATACATATTTCTCACCGTATTCAGTCTCTTCCATTCTCTTCTCGAGCGGGTGAAGATCATTACCGACCTACAGCCATGTACATTGTACATTTCCATTACCGCACATCTCGGCAGAATTCCAAATTCCACCGCCACCATCTTGATGGTTGGCGTTCAACTACTGTATGTTTTTTGCGTAACTTTCTCTCACGCACTGTCAACTTGTGGAATCAACTGTCGCCAGTGGTGTTTCCGAACGTTTACGATTTAGGAACCTTCAAGAAACGAGCCTATTCCTATGTCAAAGCTCCTCTGGTGCTGTGGATGTTCATGGGCGACGGTGATCACTTAAGATCAGGTGAGCCGTATGCTCGTTTGCCACTTTTCATATATAAAAAAAAAAAAATGTACATATCAGTAAATACAATATCATTCTTATCATTTACGGATTATATTATACTTCAAAATGGTTCATAATGACATAAATATACACAAAGCATGTGTCATTACAAATTTGGGTTATAAAACAGATAGAATATCATCATAGTAAATAAAAGCTGTATTTGACAGTTCAAGAAGAGGAACTTTACAGGTTTACTCGCCAGGTCAATCTGAGGATTCCGTTTAGGGGCCCTATAAGGAACAAACCCACACACTTTCTCTTTTATATGTATATAAAACCTATTCAACTACATTTATATCAGAAGGTAAACATACAAAAATATAAATTTTCATACTATTCGAACTTGCTCAGTATTTTTTTTTGTAAATCATGTCTTATGGTAATTATATAAAGAAATAGAATTAGATAATAAGTTATTATAAATAAATAAAATGTCTTAGCGATATAATAATAAAAAACGCTGCTTAATCTTGTAAACGTAGTTCCAAAAACTTAGATTACCTCCAGATTGTATGGCTCGTCTAATACAAGTCTAGATTCAAGTGGCTATTCGATCCCGTTAGTGATTCCTGGCCTTAATAGAGTGACTGCACCATCTTTATGTTTCAAACTTTGTGATTTATTACTTCTGTATGTTCTACCATTTTATATTGCAACCTAATAGGACCTATTTCCACACGCAATTTTTTTTCTGACGTGAATATCGACTGCTATATTGATTCATCACTTTCACAACCATGGCACACGTATTTTAGAAATAATGTTGCTTAGTAAAATGACATGGTAGTAAAAAACATCAAGCACGGATGCAGTGTCAAGGAAACAGCATACAACACTCTCGGTCTAGAAATAAACACTGCGAATCTAACTAATATTTAGCAATCCATTACGTAGCCACCAGATGCTCTGACCACTATGTTTATAATAAGAATACTTCGTACTAAAGAGATTGTAATGAAATGTATTTGTATTATAAATTGTACTATAGGACCGCTCTCATTTTTTAAATAAGCATGGAAAGTAAAATGAAAAGTAGAGCGAGACAAATAATGTAAAGATAAGATAAGATAAATGTTATTAGCCTACGGTAACCCCTGTCGTAGAAGGCGATTATAAGGGGCCTCGGGTTCACTGGGCAACAAGGGTGGGGGCCTCTTTAGGTTGCCAAAGTGGACCCGGGAAGAAGGCGACATCGGCTGGCCCGTATCGCCTTGCACTGCGAGGGCACAGGGGAGAGAGTAACCTCCCCCCGGAACGTGCTCTCCGAAGAGCACGGTGCAGAGGGGGGTAAGAACCCCACATAACCCTGCCTTCTTCCCCAGAAGGTAGAGGTAGAAGAGAAGGTATAGAGGAAGGTACCTCGTATCTTGTTGAAGATTTCCGACCGGCAAAAAAAGATAAATTTAACAGATGATAAGAATAATAATGTTTAGGTATAAGAACTACGTAAATTTGGTTATTAATAAAGTACCTAGAGATGAATGAATGAGGAACTGGAATAGCTCTAACCACCCATGCTGGGGAGCTAGAGAGTGACATAAGCATACGTAGAGCAAAAATGACAAAGATTTTAATGTGTTAATCTGATCTTCTATAAATCAGCAGTGAACAATCCTTTGTTACATTTTTTTAAAGAAAGCTCGCAATATTTCTATTTTTTTCAGAAATATTACTAACAATCTTGTTAACCATTCCAACTAAGCTTAAGCTTGTGCTAGGACATGGTTCACGGCAATAGTCGAATGATGGATTCGAACCCACGACCCTACGATTCGCAGGCCGTACCCTAAATCATTAGGCTATTGACGATTCAAATATTACAAAAAAACCGCTCTTGTTTCAGTACTGCTTATTTTACGTTAATCATCACTTTATTGTTAAATAGAGTGATGAACATAGAATTGCATGTATATTAAAAGGAATTATTTTAAAAAATAGATTTTTTTTATACTTTCAAAGCAAGAGCCACGATTCCACCTGATGCTAAGTGGAGATGCAGTCGTTGATGGTAAAACACAATAGTTATTTAAAGCCCATTCAAACTACTCTTGAACCCACATTGTAGTCGGAGAAAAAATGTTAGCAAACGGGTTCAGTCCTCGACTTTACGAATAATAAAAGAAGAAGCCCTTCGTTCGGGAATTCAGGTCTTACATGTGAAATGGGATGAAAAAATCGGTTTCGCGTAGATGAGGAATCGAACCCAGCACCGGCCAGCTACCACTGAGCCACGTGGATGATCAACAAACACAGTGTATAGATTGAGTAAGCCATGTTCCTTTTACATCTTAATATATAGTCCATTACGCAGCTCTATAAAACCCTAAGTGTACACTCATAAAGTGCACTCGATTTACGAGACCCTGGTGGTAATAATAGCATCTATCGTAAAACGCGAACACTACAAAATGCTTACTATAGTTTTTATTTCGCGTGGTAATGTACTCCTAAGAAACAGTAGCCTTCAAGAGTAGA
The DNA here is from genome assembly GCA_029286785.1 of Meandrusa payeni. NCBI lineage: Eukaryota > Metazoa > Arthropoda > Insecta > Lepidoptera > Papilionidae > Meandrusa > Meandrusa payeni. Next base: position 6,196,817 of record JAGSMX010000007.1, read on the forward strand.
GTGAATAGGCACTTACTAAACTAGCGCGTACCATCTTTCGACTACATCACCACTTAACACCAGGTGGGATCGTGGTCAAGCGCTAGTTTATACACATAAAAAAAATGTACTCGCCCAGATCTACCCACAGAGTTCGCTGATGCAAGGTGAGAATAATAGGAAGAAAATTTATACCTATAATTGCGTCAATTTTTACTATAAATCATTAATGTGCTATATGGATTCTTTTTTGGCACAAAATAAACACATAAAAAAGACAGAAAAAAAAGATACAGTTAAAGAAAAAACGAAGAAACAGTACATAAGACATGATGCCAATATTGGACACCGTCTCAGCGTATGCCGTCGCAAGGGTGCGACAGCGCTGAATTTCAGCGGTGTCCAGGACTACCCAAAGTCGTGCGCGCCCAACACAACATTTACATGGAATTTATACAGACAACAGACAATAAGAGTACAATAAATATGACCCAGGTATTAATAGTTATTAAATTAATATATATAATACTGATATACACTTTGAAGGGCACTTTGATAATTCTCCTGGGCTAACATCGCATAACATCTTGTGTGTTAAGTGCCGCCAAGCTGTATTTAGCTGTATTTTGATAGAAGAAGCATTAGCTTAATTGCTGCAATTTTTAAGTCAATGAAAAATCACTCCCCAGCACCCTCGCAGTGCAAGGCGAAATGGGCCAGCCGATGTCGCTTTATTCCTGTGTCCACTACAGCGGAAGACAAAGGTCCGCACTCTAGTCGCCAGTGAAACCAACAAACCGCCTTTTAGTCGCCTTCTACGACAGGCAGGGGATACCGTAGCCTTATTCTACGAGCCGAGGGCTGCAGGGCTGATTCTATGTGAACCTTATTCTAAAGTGTTACATAACATAACAACTGTAAATAAATATTGTTTCCTGGTTCCATTATTTTCGGTATATCAACCTTCAGAAGTAATTAGTGATATCCGTACAAAGCGGGGGCGGGTCGCTATATATAACTTTTCTCTACCTTATCCGATTCGTTTATCTGTTCTATGAATTACGAGTAACGCAACTAATGAGCAGGTATTACTTGGAACATAATTAATTAAATTATTAAATTCTCCGATACACAACAAGTTACGTAGTTATAATTAGTTATAAGCGTTGTTAATTTATTCTTAATAAATCATTAACATATAATATCCAACACTATCGTAGCCAGCCAAACGGGCCCGCCGGGCTAGATTTTGCGTTATTTTATTTAAACAATAACCTTACATAATTAAATGCTTAATTTAACTCTCACGATATATTAAATTATTCATTCTTCTATTCTCTTCTCGAGCTGGTGAAGATCATTACCTACACCCACGTACATATCAGTAAATACAATATCATTCATATCATTGATACAAAAACATATCGGGCTCAAGTTAATGTCAGAAGTAAAAGTACGGCGCTTGTTTGACAGTTAAAAAAGAGGAACGTCACCAAATTTTACAGGATTACTCGCCAGGTCAATCTGAAGGTTCCCTGAAAGTTTCATCGAAATGGGTCTAGACGGTTCGGAGCTTATACGGAACATACCCACACACATTCTGTTTTATATACACATATATAGATATATGTGTACAACAGCAAAAGGTTCTTTCGAGTTTACGTTTGTTTTCCAAGTAAAACGATAAATAACACAAAAATTCCCACGAGTTCTTGCTCGAAGACAATCCATTATTTTCGACGGGACATCTGGGACTCGTATAGTAAGGCTCTACGACTGTGTGCCACTTCTTTAAATATAAATAATAATAAATAATTCACACTTACGTTTTCTGTGTGTATATAACTTGTTTCAACTATTACTGAATTTCTGACATGAGCCCAATCTATATAATTAATAAATAAATAAATCTTTTATTTCATCAATTACATTCAAAAACTTTTTTTTTGTTAACGAGGAGGAAACCTTCTGGGGGGAAGGCGGCGGTTATGTGGGGTTTTTACCCACTAAAACCTCCTCGGTGGCCCTTCCTCGGTGCATGGTGAGAGGCTCCGGGATCTCCAGTGGAACGCACCGGAGCCCCTCTGCACTGTGTTCAAGGAGAGCACTCCCCGGGGGGGAGGTTACTCCCTCCCCCCTGTGCCCTCGCAGTGCAAGGCGACACGGGCCAGCCGATGTCGCCTTCTTCCCGGGGTCCACCTTGGCGGACGACAAAGGCACCCACCCTTGTCGCCCAGTGAACCCGAGGCCCATATTAGTCGCCTTCTACGACATGCAGGGGATACCGTAGTCTTATACTTGAGAGCCCAGAACTACAGGGCTGCGGGCCGGTCTGCCACCGGCCCGCCTGCGCCATCTCCGAACGGGATCGGCAATGACATTCAAAAACTTAGCCTAAATGTACAGAACTCTTATGTCTTCGAAAATATCTCTTATATCTATGCAAAAACATTATTTTGCAAATATTTATTATTATAGCTTGGCTAGTTTTGCAATATAAAATAACTAACCCTCCGTTCTAGTTAGAAGTACTGTATGACGACAGAGTAGTGCGGCCAGTTTGTTGTTTACGTTTAAATACGTCGCCGTCATAAAATCAGCACATTATTTTTTTTTTTTGCAGAGGAAATAACGAAAGTGAAATTAAATATAGGTCAAAAACATCTATAGTAAAAACAGATATACATGGTATTTTTAAGAGACTAGCACTAATAAATTTTCCATGGACTTGTAGTCCATATAGTAAAAAGTTAAAGTTACTGCCTTTATTTATATATATATATATATATATATATAATACATATGTCCCAATGTTGGGCACATGCCTTCTCTTTAAAGAGAGTATGATTGCATAGTCCGGCCCTAGTGCGGATTGGCTTCTCATTCTTTAGAAAAAAAATTCTAAGACATGTAGGTTTCTTCACAATGTTTTCCTTCACCGTCGAGCTCGTGCTAAATCAGCACATAAAACTGCAACAGCAAATTTATTGGTGTGGGCACCGGGGATCGAACTCGGATTGCTAGCGTACTATGCAACTTGAAAAACCATCCGGACACTGCGTCGCCACGGCTCATGCGAAACTTATTCTTCCTATAATAAATCGAATATTTCTCTTCTTTTCTTCTATCTATAAAACTAATTTTATAATTTTTACCGAGTAATCTTACTATGTAAAACACGATGAAAAATAAGTCTCGTCATGTCGGTTTATTATAAAAGTCTTCAATTTTATCATAAAATTTTAAAGTTCAAAGAAACAGAGTAAAGATAGCTCGATCAATCTTCTGATTGTTACGTGAAATTGCTATTCAAGCCGTGAGGGTACTTGTTCGCTGATATAGTACGGCATTGTATGACGGACGTTATCAAGTACAACGCCGTGGGATGAAAGAGGATGTGCTCAAGCGAAAGGGTCCGGTTGGGATGCAGCTTATTTCATCCGATAACATTATGGTCAGCGTACATATACTATTCACGTACTTTATGTTGTTAATCAAGAGCTTCGGCAAAGCAGTGAACAGTTGACAAGAATGAAAACGATTCATATTGATGATATTAACAATTTTTTCGTAACCAGGGGGAAAAAATAAATAGATACGATCGAATCTTAGGCTCCTATCGTTGACTTTTCTTACTCAACCCTACACATACAGTCAACTCTTCAACACACGTAACCTTTTACACACAAACACACTCACACACACAAAACGATTAAACTAAATTACATTATAAGTTGTTAATTTTACTAAATTTGTATTTGTATTTAATTGTTTGGAGATGGGCGTTCATAGCTGCGACACAGTTTCTACTACTGCGGCTATTATCGAACTGATTTGTACATGAATTTTTGGTTTGAAATAAAAATTTAACTTAAATCTTTTCGTTTTTACATTTTATACGTAGATAAGACACTTTATTACTCACATTACACACATTATATGTGTATTTACAATGACAACAACAATCCCATCAAATGACCCTTGAAACACATCGTTTCCAGTAAAAATGAGTTATCAAATCAGTTCACCCAGTTGAAAGTTATGAGGTAACAAACATAAAAGTAAACATACAGACGAATTGAGAACGTACTCCTTTTTTGAAGTCAGTTGTAAATAGGTATAGTCAGAGTAAAAACAAAACTAAACCTAAATTTGGGCAAGGGCGGCCTTAACGCTAAAAGCGATCTATTCCAGGCAACTCTGTAGGGCAAAATAAATAAATAGCAGTGTAACAGGAAAAGTTAAAAATAAATAAATTAGATCAAAAATTATTTATAACTAGCGTACATATTTCTCTCCGTATTCAGTCTCTTCCATTCTCTTCTCGAGCGGGTGAAGTTCATTATCTACACCCATGTACATATTAGTAAATACAATATCATTCTTATGATTTAGGGATTTATTATACTTCATTATACTTCAATATGGTTCATAATGACATAAATATACACAACGCATGTGTCAATACAAATTTGGGTTATAAAACAATAGAATATCATCATAGTAAATAAAAGCTGTATTTGACAGTTCAAAAAGAGGAACTTTACAGGTTTACTCGCCAGGTCAATCTGAGGATTCCGTTTAGGGGCCCTATAAGGAACAAACCCACACACTTTCTCTTTTATATGTATATAAAACCTATTCAACTACATTTATATCAGAAGGTAAACATACAAAAATATAAATTTTCATACTATTCGAACTTGCTCAGTATTTTTTTTTGTAAATCATGTCTTATGGTAATTATATAAAGAAATAGAATTAGATAATAAGTTATTATAAATAAATAAAATGTCTTAGCGATATAATAATAAAAACGCTGCTTAATCTTGTAAACGTAGTTCCAAAACTTAGATTACCTCCAGATCGTATGGCTCGTCTAATACAAGTCTAGATTCAAGTGGCTATTCAATCCCGTTAGTGATTCCTGGCCTTAATTGCGTGACTGCAGCATCTTTATGTTTCAAACTTTGTGATTTATTACTTCTGTATGTTCTATCATTTTATATTGCAACCTAATAGGACCTATTTCCACACGCAATTTGTTTTCTGACGTGAATATCAACTATGGCACACGTACTTTAGAAATAATGTTGCTTAGTAAAATGACATGGTAGTAATAAACATCAAGCACGGATGCAGTGTCAAGGAAACAGCATACAACACTCTCGGTCTAGAAATAAACTGCGAATCTAACTAATATTTAGCAATCCATTACGTAGCCACCAGATGCTCTGACCACTATGTTTATAATAAGAATACTTCGTACTAAAGAGATTGTAACGAAATGTATTTGTATTATAAATTGTACTATAGAACCGCTCTCATTTTTTAAATAAGCATGAAAAGTAGAGCGAGACAAAGAATGTAAAGATAAGATAAGATAAATGCAATTAGCCATTAGTAAAGGGTCTCGGTTTACTGGACGACAAGGTTGGGGGCCTCTGTCGGCTGCCAAAGTAGACCCGGGAAGAAGGCGACATCGGCTGGCCCGTATCGCCTTGCACTGCGAAGGCCCAGGGGCAGGGATTAACCTCCCCCGGAACGTGCTCTCCGAAGAGCACGGTGCAGAGGGGGGTAAGAACCCCACATAACCGTGCCTTCCTCCCCAGAAGGTAAGGAGTGGAAGAGAAGGTATAGAGGAAGATACCTCGTATCTTGTTGAAGATTTCCGACCGGCAAAAAGATAAATGTAATAGATAATAAGAATAATAATGTTTAGGTATAAGAACTACGTAAATTTGGTTATTATTTAAGTACCTAGAGATGAATGAATGAGGAACTAGAAAAGCTCTAACCACCCATGCTGGGGAGCTAGAGAGTGACATAAGCATACGTAGAGCAAAATGACAAAGATTTTAACGTGTTAATCTGATCTTCTATAAATCAGCAGTGAACAATCCTTTGTTACATTTTTTAAAGAAAGCTAGTAATATTTCTTTTTTTTCAGAAATATTACTAACAATCTTGTTAACCATTCCAACTAAGCTTAAGCTTGTGCTGGGACATGGTTCACGGCAATAGTCGAATGGTGGATTCGAACCCACGACCCTACGATTCACAGGCCGTACCCTAAATCATTAGGCTATTGACGCTTCAAACATTACAAAAAAAACCGCTCTTGTTTCAGTACTGCTTATTTTACGTTAATCATCACTTTATTGTTAAAAAGAGTGATGAACATAGAATTGCATGTATATTAAAAGAATTTATTTAAAAAAATTAGATTTTTTTTATACTTTGAAAGCAAGAGCCACGATTCCACCTGAATCTAAGTGGAAATGCAGTACTTGATGGTAAGACACAATAGTTGTAGTAATAATGTATCAAACTACTCTTGAACCCACATTTTAGTCGGAGAAAAAATGTTAGCAAACGGGTTCAGTCCTCGGCTTTACGAATAATAAAAGAAGAAGCCCTTCGTTCGGGAATTCGGGTTTTACATGTGAAATGGGATGAAAAAATCAGTTTCGCGTAGATGAGGAATCGAACTCAGCACCGGCCCGCTACCACCGAGCCACGTGGATGATCAACACAGTGTATAGACTGAGTAAGCCATGTTCCTTTTACATCTTAATATATAGTCCATTACGCAGCTCTATAAAACCCTAAGTGTACACTCATAAAGTGCACTCGATTTACGAGACCCTGGTGGTAATAATAGCATCTATCGTAAAACGCGAACACTACAAAATGCTTACTATAGTTTTTATTTCGCGTGGTAATGTACTCCTAAGAAACAGTAGCCTTCAAGAGTAGAGTGAATAGGCACTAAACTAGCGCGTACCATCTTTCGACTATATCACCAATTAACATTAGGTGGGATCGTGGTCAAGCGCTAGTTTATACACATAAAAAAAATGTACTCGCCCAGATCCAACCACAGAGTTCGCTGATGCAAGGTGAGAATAATGGGAAGAAAAATTATACCTATAATTGCGTCAATTTTTACTATAAATCATTAATGTACCATATGGACATATTCTTTTTTGGCACAAAATAAACACATAAAAAAGACAGAAAAAAAAGATACAGTTAAAGAAAAAACGAAGAAACAGTACATAAGACATGATGCCAATATTGGACACCGTCTCAGCGTATGCCGTCGCAAGGGTGCGACAGCGCTGAATTTCAGCGGTGTCCAGGACTACCCAAAGTCGTGCGCGCCCAACACAACATTTACATGGAATTTATACAGACAACAGACAATAAGAGTACAATAAATATGATCTAGGTATAAATAGTTATGAAATTAATATACATAATACTGATATACACTTTGAAGGGCACTTTGATAATTCTCCTGGGCTAACGTCGCATAACATCTTGTGTGTTAAGTGCCGCCAAGCTGTATTTAGCTGTATTTTGATAGAAAAAGCATTAGCTTAATTGCTGCAATTTTTAAGTCAATGAAAAATCACTCCCCAGCACCCTCGCAGTGCAAGGTGAAATGGGCCAGCCGATGTCGCTTTATTCCTGTGTCCACTTCAGCGGAAGACAAAAGTCTCCACTCTAGTCGCCAGTGAAACCAAGGCTCCTTTTAGTCGCCTTCTACGACAGGCAGGGGATACCGTAGCCTTATTCTACGAGCCGAGGGCTGCACGGCTGATTCTATGTGAACCTTATTCTAAAGTGTTACATAACATAACAACTGTAAATAAATATTGTTTCCTGGTTCCATTATTTTCGGTATATCAACCTACAGAAGTAATTAGTAATATCCGTACAAAGCGGGGGCGGGTCGCTAAATATAACTTTTCTCTACCTTATCCGATTCGTTTATCTGTTCTATGAATTACGAGTAACGCAACTAATGAGCAGGTATTATTTGGAACATAATTAATTAAATTGTTAAATTATCCGATACACAACAAGTTACGTAGTTATAATTAGTTATAAGCGTTGTTAATTTATTCTTGGTAAATCATTAACATATATTATCCAGCACTAGCCTACCCAGCCCGCTTCGCCGGGCTAGATTTTGCTTTAACGGGATCGGGAGAGGGCCGATCCCGTTAGGAGATGGCTCAGGCGGGCCGGTGGCAGGGTTCACTGGGCGACAAGGCCCCCACGGCCTTTGTCGTCCGCTAAAGTGGACCCGGGAAGAAGGCGAGGGAATAACCTCCCCCCCGGGACGTGCTCTCCTTGAGCACAGTGCAGAGGAGCTCCGATGCGTTCCACTGAAAATCCCGGAGCCCCTCGTCATACACCGAGGAAAGGGCCACCGTTTTTAGTGGGTCAAAACCCCACATAACCGCCGCCTTACCCCCAGAAGGCGGGGTATCTTTTTGAAGAATTCCTCCCCGTTAACAAAAAAAAGATTTTACTTTATTTTAATTAAACAATGACCTTACATAATTAAATGTTTAATTTAACTCTCACAATATATTAAATTATTCATTCTCTTCTATTCTCTTTTCGAGCTGGTGAAGATCATTACCTACACCCATGTACATATCAGTAAATACAATATCATTCATATCATTGATACAAAAAACATATCGGGCTTAATTTAATGTCAGAAGTAAAAGTACGACTTATGGCTTGTTTGACAGTTAAAAAAGAGGAGCGTCACCAAACTTTACAGGATTATTCGCCAGGTCAATCTGAAGGTTCCCTGAAAGTTTCATCGAAATCGGTCAAGCCGTTTCGGAGCCTATACGGAACATACCCACACACTTTCTCTTTTATATATATAGATATATGTGTTCAACAGCAAAAGGTTCTTTCGAGTTTACGTTTGTTTTCCAAGTAAAACGATAAATAACACAAAAATTCCCACGAGTTCTTGCTCGAAGACAATCCATTATTTTCGACGGGACATCTGGGACTCGTATAGTAAGGCTCTACGACTGTGTAGCACATCTTAAAATATAAATAATAATAAATAATTCACACTTACGTTTTCCGTGTGTATAAAACTTGTTTCAACTATCATTGAATTTGTGACATGAGCCCAATCTATATAATTAATAAATAAATAAATCTTTTATTTCATCAATTACATTCAAAAACTTTCTTTTTGTTAACGAGGAGGAAACCTTCTGGGGAAGGCGGCGGTTATGTGGGGTTTTACCCACTAAAACCTCCTCGGTGGCCCTTCCTCAGTGCATGGTGAGGCTCAGGATCTCCAGTGGAACGCACCGGAGCCCCTCTGCACTGTGTTCAAGGAGAGCACTTCCCGGGGAGGTTACTCCCTCCCCTGTGCCCTCGCAGTGCAAGGCGACACGGGCCAGCCGATGTCGCCTTCTTCCCGGGGTCCACCTTGGCGGACGACAAAGGCACCCACCCTTGTCGCCCAGTGAACCCGAGGCCCATATTAGTCGCCTTCTACGACATGCAGGGGATACCGTAGTCTTATTCTTGAGAGCCCAGAACTGGAAGGTGGACACCACTGATCGTCATATGCTGCCTCCGAACGGGATCGGCAACGACATTCAAAAACTTAGCCTAAATGTACAGAACTCTTATGTCTACGAAAATATCTCTTATATCTATGCAAAAACATTATTTTGCAAATATTTATTATTATAGTTTGGCTAGTTTTGCAATATAAAATAACTAACCCTCCATTCTAGTTAGAAGTACTGTATGACGACAGAGTAGTGCGGCCAGTTTGTTGTTTACGCTTAAATATGTCGCCGTCATAAAATCATCACATATTTTTTTTTGTAGAGGAAATAACGAAAGTGAAATTAAATATAGGTCGAAAACATCTATAGTAAAAACAGATATACAGGGTATTTTAAGAGACTAGCACTAATAAATTTTCCATGGACTTGTAGTCCATAAAGTAAAAGTTAAAGTTATTGCCTTTATATATATATATATATATATATATATATATATATATATAATACATATGTCCCACTGTTGGGCACATGCCTTCTCTTTAAAGAGAGTATGATTGCATAGTCCGGCCCTAGTGCGGATTGGCTTCTCATTCCTTAGAAAAAAATTCCTAAGACATGTAGGTTTCTTCACAATGTTTTCCTTCACCGTCGAGCTCGTGCTAAATCAGCACATAAAACTGCAACAGCAAATTTATTGGTGTGGGCACCGGGGATCGAACTCGGGTTGCTAACGCATTACGCAACTTGAGCCAAACGCCCGGACAATGAGCTAACACGGCTCGTCGTCTATATTACGAAGATACTGTTTTACCTTTTTTTTTTTAAAAATTGAGAGATTTGGACATGATTGTATAATAGAGGTTTAAGATACGAAAAACTTTTTCCACAGAATGGAACCATGTAAACAGTAAAATGTCTTCTATGTGTTAGTAATGTTGATTAATATCTCTCACAAATTCAATACACAAACTAATCGTACAGTTTTAATTACGACATGCATTTATTATAAACTGCTGTTTATAGCCTCTCAGAGAAATAGTCTCCCTATATGGAACTATACTGATCATGAACAGCCCCTATTTGCTTTTTTTCTAGTGACCCGTCCCGGTTTTGTAAGTGTAACATTTTCATCATATAAAAATCAATCAATTAATATCATAAATATAGCCATGAGCAAAAATAAACGGTAAAGAAAGTTTGAATATCTCGGAAGATAAATACATATTTAAGAATTTTTTGTAATAAAAATAATTTATTCATATTTCATTAAAAATTAAACTTAAATGGAAAAGGATATCTTACATAAACTTAGATAATACAGTATTTTTTACTAAATTTTATTTTTAATTATATTTTAGTGCTTAGTGTTGCCTCCATCGACACTAAGTACTAAACTACTTAGTGTCGCCACACTAAACATACCACACCACAACATAAACGTGGGTAACGTTTATGTTTTTTAATGAAATATAAATAAATTAATAAAAATATTTTATTTTTAAGGATATTTAATTATCTATCATCATGCACAATTTTTCTTTTTTTTTTCAGTCAGCTAGCTTTTTTATCTTACGAGAAGTGTATATAGTTCCAATCGGTCCAGCCGTTTTGGAGTCCACATAGGGAACTGTGTGAAATACACACTTCGCCTTTTTATGAATAGATTATTTTTAAACGTATTTTTTTAAAAAAAAACAAAAGCTCGCAATATTTCTTTTTTTTCCGAAATATTACTAACAATATGTTAACCATGCCAACTAAGCTTAAGCTTGTGCTAGGACATGGTTCACGGCAATAGTCGAATGGTGGATTCGAACCCACGACCTTACAATTAAAAAAAAAATTCGCAGACTGTACCCTAAACCATTAGGCTATTGACGCTTAAAATATTACCCGTAAAGAAGTTCACTTCACTTAACGAAAGAATGCAGAAAGTAAAACGTATATTAGACACATTGCTATATGTTCTAATTTGTAGGTTTCGTGGAATAAACTAATACACTCGCTTTATTGAGACAGCGTAACGTTGTACAAAGAATTATTATAACGAATACCGTCACAACTGCGCGTCCTCACAATCTTTATACAAAATTAATAAGAAGTCAGATTAGGAACTAATAAAGTTAACTATTGTTTACAATGCCAAGTTCATGTGACTATCAACTAAATTATTAATTATGAATTAAAGATACAATAAGGTAAATCATTAAGATATCATTGGAAGTAGTTATTATGCATAACAATCGCTGGGTGTCATGTGTTGCCAGCTAACATATATTATAATGCTTGTTTTTTTTTAATACAAATGACGCCACACCTATAAGCACCATTGAAAAGGGGCACAGTTCAGAAAACTCTCTATTGCGAAAACGAATCAACTTAAAAGCCTTTGAAACATTTGAATGTGGTTTCTACGTACAGGGGTTCATACCACCGATAATCGTTCATCAATTTACCGTGAACTTATTAATGTTTTCATTTGATTTTTTTAAGGTTATACGTAAAATTCGGACGTGTTGTCATTAAGGTGACAATACCTTTTTTTGTTATCGAGGGGGAAATCTTTTACAGATACCTGTACTTCTAGAAAAAGGCAGCGGTTATTTGAGATTTTACTCACTTAAAGCGCCCCGATGCACAATGAACCTCCGGGATCTCCAAGGAAATGTTACCTCGGTACGGCACGTCCCAGGGGAAGAGTTACTCCCCCAGCACCTTCAAGTGCTAAGGCTTCATTGGACCACACCATGTTGCCTTCTTCTTTGTCCACTTTTGCCCATGGTCGCACGTGAACCCGAAGGTCCCTGTTAATAGCCTTTTACGAGAGGCGGGAAATAACTTAGCCTTATTCTGTAAGCTCTAAGATAAGGTCATAGGTTCGAACCCCCAATCGACAATTCACTTGAATCATCTTCTAGTTTTTAAATGGTGGTGTGGTGATAAATTTCGTGATAATATGATAGAATTTTTAATAGAAAATAAAATAAGGCAACAGTGTTAACACAGACAATATACACAAATAATAATAAATTCACTTGGAAAAAATCACAAAGTACCTCGACTTGGCTCACGAGGTGACCGCCATGTGGGATGTGGATTCGACGATCATTGTCCCGATAGTCGTTTCCGCAAACGGTCTCATAGCGAAAAGTCTCGATCTTAAGAGGCTTTCGCTGGATGGCTAGGTCAAGGGTCAGATACAGAAGGCAGTACTCAGACACGGCACGCATCGTCAGGAGGTTTCTCTCTATGTCGCCCTAACCACCGGTCGCTTGGGCCCTACTTCGTTGCCGGTGGCACACACTAGGTTAGTTTTTTATGTTTTTGTATTTTATATAATATTTTTCTATATTTTACTTTTATTATATTATAAAAACTTAACTTAAGGTATCAGAATAAATAAAAGAAATCACTTGCTAAAAATTTGTACCTGGTGTATACGAGTACTGTAGCGAGGGGCTCGCCACCCCTCGCATATGAGACTTGAAAGCTCTGTTCCACTTGGGTTAAAAAGACTGAAAACTTTTTTATTTAAAATATAATATAACATACACACGTACAGACGTAGTGTAATTAGGGATTTTATATTTGTTTCTGTGCTTTTATGACCAATTAATATTTATTATCTTATTATTTTTAACCTTCAAACAATACTCTCGCTCTCTCCCATCTTTATTAGCTATAATTTCGTTTTCCTGCTACTATTTATTTATTTTGACATTAAGTCAGCAGACGCGCGCGCACACCCACACACGAAAATGCTCAGTTACATAGATTAGTACTCAAGTAAAACAATTTCAAAGGTATTTTATTCTAAGGAAAAAAAAATACCTATTTCAAATTAAAAAATTTAAATCCTAACATGTAATCAAAATTTGTTGGGCGGGTGGGCGTTAATAGCGGCGACACAATATCCATTTTATTAATGTTGATATTATCGTATACTATAACTTTAATGTATAACTTGTTATGCTTTTAAATAAAGATTTTATTATTATTATTATATTATATTATTTATTATTTTACAAAATCAACAGCTTATGAATTATTATAAATATTTCGGTCACGTATTCAAAATCTAAGCTTTTATAGATTTACATTATATAAAACATTTTTTTTTCAATGGGAACTAAGGACGCACTTCGCATTGAAAATAATAAAAAAAGAATTAAACAAATTAATAGAAAATAAAAATTGCATTACCTGCGATACTGTGTGTGAGTGTATGTGTGTACGACGTGTGTATGTATGTACCCTGTGTCACAAATCTTTAAGTCTTCGAGTAATGTCATCAGTGAAGGTCTGTATTAATCAATTTTTGAATTTAAATTTTGTTAGAGGAAAGGGGTCTATGCTTGAGAAATGGTTATTAAATGTGTTTAACATTCTCTCCGTATGAAATTATAGCACGTGTGTTGCAAACGTGACTACAAACAAACGCGAGAGTACGTTTATATGCTAGATGTTTACGTGTAAAAACGTAAAAACAAGCATTTAAAACTTTATTACTCTATTGTAGTGGCCATTGTGTACTTAAAGGCAATGTAAGTAGTCCAAATTATATTACTAAAGCTTTTTAGAGTGATATCATAGTGGCCAAAGTGTGGTGATATGATATGAATGATATGATATGAATGATATAATATGAAATCATAGCACGTGTGTTGCATGTAACGTGACTACAAACAAACGCGAGAGTACGTTTATATACTAGATGTTTACGTGGAAAAACGTAAAAACAAGCATTTAAAACTTTATTACTCTATTGTAGTGGCCATTGTGTACTTTAAGACAATGTAAGTAGTCCAAATTATATTACTAAAGCTTTTTAGAGTGATATCATAGTGGCCAAAGTGTGGTGATATGATATGAAATCATAGCACGTGTGCTTCATGTAACGTGACTACAAACAAACGCTATAGTACGTTTATATGCTAGATGTTTACGTGGAAAAACGTAAATACAAGCATTTAAAACTTTATTACTCTATTGTAGTGGCCATTGTGTACTTAAAGGCAATGTAAGTAGTCCAAATTATATTACTAAAGCTTTTTAGAGTGATATCATAGTGGCCAAAGTGTGGTGATATGATATGAATGATATGATATGAATGATATGATATGAAATCATAGCACGTGTGTTGCATGTAACGTGACTACAAACAAACGCGAGAGTACGTTTATATGCTAGATGTTTACGTGTAAAAACGTAAAAACAAGCATTTAAAACTTTATTACTCTATTGTAGTGGCCATTGTGTACTTAAAGGCAATGTAAGTAGTCCAAATTATATTACTAAAGCTTTTTAGAGTGATATCATAGTGGCCAAAGTGTGGTGATATGATATGAATGATATAATATGAAATCATAGCACGTGTGTTGCATGTAACGTGACTAAGAACAAACGCGAGAGTACGTTTATATGCTAGATGTTTACGTGGAAAAACGTAAAAACAAGCATTTAAAACTTTATTACTCTATTGTAGTGGCCATTGTGTACTTAAAGACAATGTAAGTAGTCCAAATTATATTATTAAAGCTTTTTTAGAGTGATATAATAGTGGCCAAAGTGTGGTGATATTGCGTAGTAACAGTTAATGCATTTTTACGTACATCTATTTTAGTAACAAGTACGATGCACTTTGTGAAAAGGTACGAAACGTCTGACTAACACGGTTAAAAATAACCGACGCAAGCATCGCGGAAGCTGATTGTCTAAAATAAGAGCGTACGCTATTCTCGGCGGTACATGTTCCCAGTCGAATTTCCAGTGGTCATATATGTCCCAGTACCTGGACGACTGAGCTTTGCACAGTATTTTTTTAAGTCGACCACCAATAAATGTCAAATTTTTCAGTTATGTTTAAGTTGATTATAGATAAAGAGATTATAGATGACTCCAGTTCTTCAGAGATCTGGTCCGACCATCTTTTCGGACTACTAATTTTATTAGCTATATTTGTCAAAGTTTATCTCATATGAGTGTTAACACGCATTAAATACAATGTAATGAGAGTCGATATTCTAGAGATGGGGTTATTATGAAGTACGGTAATATACGAAGAAGAAGAATAATTTCTGCCCTACATCACCCTAGGCAACAACAGCAGCTCTTTAGATGTGAAGCTACGGTTCTTTAGTAACTTTATTTGATTTTTATCTCTCTACCGAAACATCGCCGATAGGATGAAAATGTCAGTTGCTTTTTTATTCAAGACAACGAACATTTGTCCAATTATAATAAGTCACAGAAAAAGTATGTATAACTAAAACAACACCGTTACCCACAGACAGTTAAAAATACAGAGATAGAATCAAAGATACAGAAATGAGGACAAAAAGGAAAATAGTTAAGTTACAGACATAACCTCTTATATTGCCTTTTAAATTTGGGAGAAATTAAAGCAAATATATCTACATTAGTAAATTTATTGTTATATAATACCATGATACGATTAAGAGGTTCTCAATTCGTCTGTATGTTTTTTATGTTTGTTACCTCGATTAGGTGAACAGTGTTAGATGATTTTATTTGAAATCTGGTGCTTCTAGTGATCTAGTTCAATTTGGTCCAATTCTGACATTGGCATCCATGAAAAAACCATGATTTAAATTTGCAATTAAATACGTGACAAGTGGACGAATAACTCAATTTCAATCTATTTATGATTATACATTTTTTCCGGGACCTGGGAAGAAGGCGACATTGGTGGTCCCGCGTCGCCTTAGCACTGTAAATGTGCTGAAGGAGGGAGTAACCTCCCCTTGACTTACTTGGCAGCACAGAGCGGCTCCGGTGCGTTTCACCGGAGATCCCGGAGACCGAGTTTTAGTAAGTCAAACATAACCGGCGCCTTCCAAGGTGGATCGTGGGATGAGTCCCCTCCCATCAACAAAAAGAAGATGCTCACGAGCAACAAAAGTGGGGGCTCTAGCCCTAGCTCAGCTCTAGAAACTTCTTCCTTCGAATAGCACCTCAGAATGCACGCTGCCTCAGAAGTCGAGGGGAAAGTCAATTTAAAGATATTTCCCTCGATAAAATTTGGCGTTATCCGTGCGAAGCCTGGACGAGTTGCTAGTTATACATAAATACCACACCCATTACATAAATTACATGTCTTATAAAACTATTATTTAGCAATTTGTAATCCAAGGCAATAAATGAATAACGACGCATCGTATAGTGTTATTCGATGCGTTCAATTTAATTTCAAATGTAGCCGAAAAGAGCTTGGCTTCCACACAAGCGATTAACACGAGATTTATTTTACGATTCCGAATCTTGACATTTATTTCATAACAATAATTAAGCTCTCACGGCGGTATTGCTCTTATGAGACTGACAGATACGCCTAGTGCTCTGATAATAATAATAATATAGTTTATTTGCATCTGAAAAAAAAAGTTCAATACATATAAAAGTCCCATAACTCCCGAACTAGCTTAAGCTGCATCTAAGGAGCTGATGTCTCTCGTCATTTTTGACCATAATGTAAGACTTCGAAAGAAAAAAAAGTTAAATTAACAACGCGACCGCCTTTATCAATTTAAGGGTATCTATCGTCTTCTTCTTAGCCTAATCTCGGCTGGTGCCACGGTCAGTTTCACGGTCAGGAACTATTACTATTGTAGGTAGTAAGTTATTGGGCCAACGAGACGAACATTTTTTGTTTTAGGAACTACTTCCCTCCTACTATCAAGAGAAATTCACGTGCTACTTTTGTAACATAGAATACTAACATTTTTTATGAAAACTAACATTCTAGTTGACCATTCCAAATAAGCTTAACCATAGACACATAGCAGTCTATGTTTCAGAGATCGGGTCCTAAACCTATAGGCTATTAACGCTTTAAATAATTCATGGCATTACATACAACGCATTTAAGCTATTGAATTTTTAAACTTGGGGTCAATAGCCTAATGGTTAAGGGTCTGCCAATCGTAAGGTTGTAGGTTTGAATCTACCATTTGATATAAGTGAACCATCTCATAAGACAAGCTTAAGCTTAGTTGGAATGGTTAGCAAGAATGTTAGTTTTCATGTCAGTAATATTTCTGAAAGAAGAAAGAAATAGCTTTCTTAGAAAAGAAGACTTGGAGACGCATTGGTGGAAACTAATTCAATGTTGGGATTCAAACCGTTCACCTTCAGAGCGTAAGTCACTCGCATACAACTAGGCTACTGCTTATAGCTTTGCTTTAAAACAAATGCATATAAAAAATATGTCAATTACGCCCGACAGCTTACTGAAGTACTTAAAATAATTGTATTGATTCTCGTTCATTGTGAAGCCTTACTTATTCTTACAAAGCAATAAAATGAGTGAACCAATCACCAAAGCAAACTCGATACTAGACCAGCACGTCTTGTAATAATATTTACAGATAATTGTCAGTTGGTCATCGCACTAATTTGTATACATACGTGGCACCGTGAATAGTAACTGATCCAATAACGTCGTACAATAAAAAACCTTGCCTCTATATATTATTTGTAAAGGCACATAAGCAGTTATACTTCGGCGTATTAAAAACTTATTTTTGTAATAGGTGTCCGCCGTTTATTGTGAAAATGTGATTTGAAACGATGTCAGACTGCTTCAGATTCAGATTTTATTGGTAATATAATAAATTACAGGTCAATTATTTAGTACAAATTATTACATATTATTAGTATAACACCGCTAATGTTCCATCAACTTTGGAGCCAAATGGACTATTGCGTAGTGATGGTAAGAGACCAGACGGTATGACTCTTATACCCTGGAAGATGGGACGGCCTTTAGTATGGGATGCCACAAGCGTCGATACTTTGGTGCCGTCACATCTTCCAGAATCTTCTGAAGAGGCTGGAGCGGCCGCTGCTACTGCAGAAAACCTCAAGCGGCGCAAATATAGTAACCTCGATACGGGTTTCATATTTGAGCCATTTGGGGTAGAAACTTTGGGTCCGTGGGGTCCTAGTGCACATCACCTTTTTAATGTGTTAGCTAAGAAGTTGGTCGACACATCTGGTGACCAGAGGGCTGGCTTATACCTTGCACAGAGGCTAAGCATTGCCATACAACGTGGCAATGCTACCAGCCTTCTGGGCACGCTGCCAAGCGATGACGGTTTGGCACAGTTATATTTTTTGTAAATATTTTGTAATATCTTTTAAATTGTAAATATTTCTTTATTAGTTAGTATATGTTATATCACACATTAGATAATTGAATAGAAAAAAAAATGAAAAAATAGTACATCGAAGAAATAAAATGATTTTAATTTGTAATTTCATTTGTTAATTCCTCCATACTATAAAATGCCCTCTCAACCAGCCATGACTTCAACCTATTTTTAAACATTGCTAGATTGGGGGCTTCAGTTACATGCTTAGGGAGTCGATTGTAGATCGCGGGGCCTGTGACGTGTGTCATCTTCCTAAGTAACTTCTGAAGTGAAATATACGTCTTGATCATAAAAGGAACGTTCCTTTTATGGTCAAGACGTATATTTTCAATGACAAAATTTCTCCCAATCTTCATCCTTATTATATGATTGTACGAGCAATCGATGGATCTCGGCTGCAAATTTTTTTACATAAAAGAAATAAAAGTTGTTGTTTTTAATGCGTATACACATATGACGCATTTAGTTGGCTCAAATTTCGACATTTTGATATTACGAAAAACATAATGTGAACATAATAGTATGATACAGATATATTGTTTTGGATTTTCAAGCCGGTTACCATCTACAATGTATAACGTAAGCCGCGTGTCACGCCATCATTCTCATAATGGCGGAAACTTATTTGTATACGTAATATTTTGACAATTTATTTCAACTTAGCGGTAATAGCGACTAGCGATTCGATTTACGATGTGAAAGTCCCGGCCGGCATCGCGGTTTTATGTACAAAAAAATCACTTAGTAAAATTTCTGCCCGTCGCATATGAGACTTAGCCATAGAGATAGCTCGGTAAAAACCGCACATCGAAAACTGTCTCTGTCTCCCCACAGTTAAATTTATTTGTACGTTACTTGATGGTACAAGTGTAATTTTTGTTTTTACTAACGAAAGTTGACAAGATAACCCCTTTAATTTACTTAGTAGAGCACATGCGGAGTAATTTAATTAAGAGCGTGAACGTACGTAGCTGTACATAGCTGAACATAGGACGTAGCGGTACCTACGAATAGAAGCTTGTGTAGAGGTCAATGGATTAGGGACGGTGTTATGCATGGGCTTGATATTTAGTAAACAATTTCGTCGCGCCCTTTTTTTTATTGTAAGGACGTATATATACCTATTATATATTTAAATATTATGTATAAATATGACTTAATGGAGCGAAAGACGTGTGTGAGAATCGTATTAAGTGAAGGTTTTGATCCTTACCTACCCCTCTGAGTCATGGGCGTGAATGATAATAATGTTAATTAATACCTGTCGTATGTCTGCAAATTTATGTATATGTGATTGGTTAATTTTTTTTTTGGAGGCAAAACTAATTACTAAAATTTAAATGAAAATAAAATTTAATAAAAAATACTGTATTACGTAAGATATCCTGTTGCGTTTAAGTTTATGTTTTTAATGAAATATAAATAAATTAATAAAAATTTATTATTTTATTTTAAGGATATTTAAGTGTCTATCATGCATAATTTATTTCAGTTAGCTAGCGTCTTTATCTTCCGAGATATTCAAACATTATTAACCGACCCTTTATTTTTGCTTACGAGTTACATACACAATACAAACACCTAGTTTGTGAAAGCTTATGTATGTATATCCGTATAATTTGTGTACGTAAAGCTGGCAATAACGAAGAGTGATTACTCTTCATTTCGTATAACTTGTAACAAGTATTTTAAAAGTTTAACACGTGTCATCGCCCATACTGTAATGAACTTCGTGACATGTTATAAAACTTTTAGCACGTAACACTTAACACTCTGCTCGAATATCAGATGATATTAATTATATATGTTGATATTAAATGTAATTATATCAATAAAAACGAGTAGATGTTCGTCTATGCAAACCTGATTGTATGACCAAAAACATTCAAGGCCTTCAAGAACTTTAACTAAACCCCTTGAGATATAACAATATATGATGGAATTGTGCATCTCATATAGTTCTACAGAAATGTCCACGATGGCATATCTCTATCTCTTAAGGATAACATAGTATATACATATAAACAGTTATAGGCAAATATATAGCGGTAAGAGTATTTTATGTATAATATATTTTCCCATTACCCCATGCAAATTAAAGTTAAATCTTAGGAGATATAGCATAATCAAAATAATGCTGAATGAAATTAATTTCGTGACGTCCTGATTCAAAGGGGCCGCGCGGGCGCCCCTTGACACCGCGACTCGCGTTCTCTTCTAGATATACTCCTAGATTATTCTTTTAACTGAGTTGGTGAGAGAGGAGCTGTAGCGGTACTAATAGTTTGGAGAAAAAGTTTCTTCGCAATGTTTAAGAAAAATCAAAATGTCCGGATTGAAAACGGTTAAACCAAATTTTTGCATTTTCGTAGTAAAATTTAAAAATGTTCGCATTTCTTCATTAGATTCAATCATCTTGACAGTACGAAAAACAAATGAATATTACACATTTTCCTAATTTGAATTTGGAATTATGTTCTTTAAAATTTAAACTTCTTAAGAGATTTTATTAAAGTTCATACATACTAAAATGCGAAAAGACTTTTTCCCCAATCTATTATTTTCTTTTTTCACCGTCCAAAACAGCCAATGACATGTTTGTTATTTAAATCCACGGTCTCCAAAGTCGGAGACAAACTACGATAGTGGGAAGCGAAGCTGTACTTACCGTGTATAAATGACAGGAAATTATATTATCTTCCGACGGATGGCAAAATAACTACGTAAAGTTTGCTAGACGGGAAATATTTCCCCCGGTAACTGACCCGTTTCCAACGAAGCTAGGCAGTTACGTTTCCTTTAAAAAAACTATTTTTCCACCTGTAAACCTTAACTAGAAATGCTATCTTAGCTGGAAACGAAACTTCACATTGTAATCATAGGGAAAGACAAACGTGAACAATTTATTCCAATCTTTTTTTAAGGTAATCATGGCTGCGTAGTTCATTAATACGCAATAAAGTCGATTCTTTCTAAGCAAGTACAAACTCGATAGTGTAAGAAATTAAAAGAAACTTTTTTTTTATATACTAGCAGTATTCTTTTAATTAAAATTTTTCGTATATTTCTATTTGCTGCTATTCGTTGAGGAGGCTTTCTAAATTTCGGGTGAAGAGATTTAAGTGCCACTGCGTCCCAGTTTTTAAAGCTCGTTAATTTTTTTTCATGAACATATTTTTACTTAGGAACACTAGAGTTATTTGTAGATAGGAAATTATCTATAGTGTCCCGGCGGTTGCCTCAAGTTGCATAATACGCTAGCAATCCGAATTCAATCCCTGGAGCCGAGACCAATTAATTTGATAATTAGAAGCGTTAATAGCCTAATTGTTTAGGGTACGTTCTGCGAATCGTTAGGTCGTAGGTTCGAATCGACCATTCGTTTATTGACGTTAACCATAGCTAGCATAAGCTTAAGCTTAGTTGGAATGGTTAACAGGAATGTTAGTAATATTTCTGAAAACCAAAGAAATATTGCTAGCTTTCTTTTAAAAAAATAATAATTTGTTTTTTGTAGTTTTAAGTGTTGATTTACCGTACGCTCGACGGTGTAGGAAACATCATGAGGAATCATGTGTTAGAAAATTTTCTAGGACACCTGAAGTCTGCCAATCCGCATTAGGGCCGTGCGGTGGACTATGTCTATACTTTCATTACAGAGGAGGCATGTTATTGATTACTCATCCGTAACCTATATTTTTTAAAGAAAAGAATACTTCCCTATTACCAATTCCTTCGGTTGATGTCCCATCTCAATTGACACATCGCAAATCAGTTAAATGGTAAAAGTCGACCGAGGGCTGATCTTTTAGGGTACGGTCCACCGATTATAAGACGAGAGAGAGAGTAGTATGAGCCGTGGTAGCTCAGTGTCCGAGTTGTTGCCTCAAGTTGCATGGTACGCTAGCATCCCGAGTTCGATCCCCGGTGCCGGCACCAAAAAATTTGTTGTTGCAATTTTACTGATTTACCACGCGCTCGGCGGTGAAGAAAAACATCGTGAGGAAACCTACATGTACTAGAATTTTTTTCTAACACATGTAAAGTCTGCCAATACGTAGGGCCGCGTGGCGGACTGTGCCCTAATACACTCTTTACAGAGAAGGCCTGTGCCCAGCAGTGGGACATATATAAAGGCTGTTATTTTCAATATAGTAGTTCGCACGCACGTCTCGACATTGGGTATTCTTGGGCACCGCTGTGGCATTCTTGCGACACGCTGAGTTGGTGTCCAATGTTGGCATCGTGTTCTTTGCGTCCGTTCCTGCCTGTAATTATGTTTCATTATTTATTTTTGAGTATTATTTTTATTTCGTAATATGTGCCAATAATGCCAATATAAAAAATAAACTTACAAAGTCCATAAAAAGACCTTTACAATTAATTATTTAAAAAAATACGTCACCATTGTAAATCGCTTGCATGACACGTTTTCTCAAATTATTTTCCAGCTCTCTATCGTTCAAAAGCGCCGTGTTGCATTGTTAAGCTCAGGAACACTACGACGACGCTAACAAATATCCTATTGTCTCGTTATTCCGAATAAAAAGGATGAATAATGCTTTGAAGTCTGGGTCAGCATAACCATTAGAATATGAAGTTTGTTAAAGGATGTTTAGGGATAGAATATCCTTAATTCTGCCTACCTTCTATAGTAATAAATTGGAAGACGTTTTATTTTATTACCAATAAGTAGAGAAAGGTAGACTTGATACAAATGCCATAATTTGTATTATACCGTTACAGCGGAGAAAGTTTTATTGTATAATGTATTATTGAAACATTTTTGTGGTTTAACTGTATTATTATACAATTTAATATTGATATTAAAATTTTTATTCCCTTTAACAATTTAACTCTACTCGTTTCAAGTGCTTAAAAGTACTTTTGGTTATAATAACGTGATACTTAACGTCCTTCACATAAAATTAATAATTAAAATTTGCCCGAGATTGCTAAATTATTAATTTCCGCTGATAATAATATATTTATAATATATATATATATATAAACAAAAATAATCTCTCACATTTTTAACTCTAGCGGGATAGAGTCAGCTCGATGTCTGCTTTTTACCAAGCTTATTAGGTCCAATATATGACAAGTTGTAATCCTATCGCTATAAAACGAGGAAAAGCTCTTAGCAAGTGAATTTTTGGATTAAAAGCAGAAAATGACAATTTAGTACTACAAACCAACTGGCGTTCAAATTTGCGACCACTAGCTCGTAAAATCCTTTAGCCTCCAAGCTATTACTGTAATTATAATATATTAAAAATTGGTTAAATGAACATAATATGTGCAGATTCTATTTACAAAACAATTTTTAATTTAAATCTCTTCGCTTTGTTCATTTACTGCAATGCGATAACACCTTTTGAATACTTTTTCTTTTTTTCAACCCGATAAAAGGAAACACGAATTGGACGTGCATTTCTCTTTTGCTCGTTTCAAAACTTTAATAGAGCAAATTAAAAAGTTGTGAACGGAGTTTTCCCGGTGCCACAGAGACGTATATAAACGTTTATAAATGTTGAAAATGCAATAAACTATTGTTTTTAAAAACAATAAAGTTAATTTAATGTTCCCAGAGCGTACTTATAAAGCTCAAAGTCACACAACGAGCTATGAAGAGGGATATGCGATCAGGGATGAGGATATAGGTAGAAAAACCGACATAGCCCACCGTGTAAGCAAGTTGAAATACATAGAATAAATAGATAGAAGTGGCAATGTACCGGATACATGGCGCGTAAAACAGAAAGCCGATGGGACTGAACAAAAACCACGAACCGGCCAATGCAGCGTCGGATGTCCACCCGTAAGGTGGTCTGACGACCTCGTAAAGGCCACAGGACGCAGCTTTGTGCAGCCGCTTACAGCCTGTACTTTTAGAAATTGAAGGCCTATGTCCAAAAGTGGATGATTATGAGTCAAAGTAGCTCAGTTAGAATAATCGTTACCCATGTTACCGCTGATAATTAGTGCCCTGGAAGGCGTAGGTCTCCTTCTGCGAAGCCGTAATGGCTCAGATGGAGATTGGCCCTCTCCCGATCCCGCTCGGAACTGGAGACGCAGGGCCGGCGGAAGGCCGAGCGTCAGCCGCGTAGATTGGGCTCGTAGAATAAGGCTACGGTATCAGTACGGACCCGTGACGCATTGCACTGCGAGGGTGCTGGGAGATTTACCTCCCCGTGATGTGCTGTAGAGCATAGTGCAGAGGGACTCCGATGCGTTCCACTGGAGATCCCGGAGCACCTCACCATGCACCGAGAAAGAACCCCCCGGTTTTAATAAGTAAAATACACGCATAGCCCGCCTTCCCCTCATCTGAGGGGCTATGCGCGTATTTCCTATATATTATTACATAAATTCTAAGGTCAACTAAAAAAAAACATAATTAGTTTCCAACGATCTTTTCAACTTTTATGTATTTGTTTAACTTCTCTAATTATTTCCACATTCAGCAAGATTCATTCACGAAGCTTTCGCCCAATAATTAGTTAATCGATACAAGAACGTATCCAGGCCGTGAGTAATTTGACCGAATTAAACAAGAGGGGTGCTAAACATACCAATGGCTTGGCGATCGATACGGTTGGGTTTAATCAATACAATTATTTATTTACGTCCAAGCTCTTTGTTCACTAGCATATTTCATTATTATTTTATCTTTTTTAATTCTAATGATTGGGGTACATTAGCGTAGCAGGTTCGGCGCTGTGCATCCAAATTTGTAAATGCCGTATTGTGCCTATATTCACTGTGCGTTTCAGTTCATGAAACAAAATCAATCTAGACGATTCATATTTGACCTAGATTTCATTAATAACACATTTGCAGTATGGATTTTCGGCTCTTTGATATAGACTGAGACTCCTAAAATTGGTCTCTCAAAATTAGTTCTCATAATGGAAATTACGTTGTGTTAAATACATCGACTATTGAAATCCGTTCATTATGTCATTATGTTCAATATGTCAAAAAACATAATAAATGTTTGATATCTATCAAGTGTTTGGTTATTCATCTAATAATAATAATAATAGCCTTTATTGCTGACAAGTTACAAATAATATGTGTGTGATACTGTAAATCGGTCTTTGTATTCGTCAGGTTGTCCTCGGATATAGGCTTCCTCTAAATATATCCATTCGGATCTATTTTGCGCCCTTCTGGTCCATAATTGCCTCGCAATTTTTTTAATGTCATCGTTCCATCTTTTTAGTTGCCTGCCTTGATTTCTTTTCCTTGGCGCGGATACCATTCTGTGATCAGTTTAGTCCATTTTTCACTGTTTTCTCTTAGCATCTATTCGTGATTAACCTGATTTTATCTCGACAAGTCTATCTCGTAATTATAACGAATGATTGAATGAATTATTGAATGGAATAAGTTAAGACTAACGCCATTAGTAAGCCCGAGAGACACTTATTCTATTGAAATACCTAATAAGATTTATTAGCCTTGTAATGATATTAACTTTAATCCAGTGTAAAAAAGATACTGCTGAATACGCTATTGAAGGTACGGCCGAAATTAATCACGATCTATTAAGTAAGGCTGAATTATTCTTAAGTATAAAATTCAATAAAGTTAAGTAGGTCAACAATCAAATCCCTGAGGGAGAACGTTTTGGTTTTAAGTCCGCCCCTGTACACTTTTATTTTTGTTTATCTATTATGCTAAGCTGCATTAATCAAGATAACAATTGTACACATACAAACGTGAAATATTAATAAATACATGAATGGTCTTGAAAAGAGCACCTCGTGAAGGCCGAAAGGGAAAAAATCACTAAGTACCTCGACCATGTGGCATGTGGATTCGACGATCATTGACCCTATTGTCGTTTCTGCAAACAGTCTTATAGCGAAAAGTCTCGATCAACATTTTAAGAGACTTTCGCTAGATGGCTGGGTCAAGGGTCCGATACAGAAGACAGTACTGGACACGGCACGCATCGTCAGGAGGTTTCTATCTGTGTCGCCCTAACCACCGGTTGCTTGAGCTCTGTTTCGTTGCCGGTGGCACACACTAGGTTTGGTTTTTAAAATGTTGATATATTTTGTATGATATTTTTGTGTATTTTACTTTTTTTAAAATATTGTAAAACTTAACCTAAGGTCAAAAAAATAATAATAAGCCATTTAATCGGTTAAAAATGAGACAGTATAAAAAAATAACACTAAAAACCTTTTTAGGTTTGAAATAAGGCTATGCAATGCCGAACCGACAGGGTTCACAGCTCACTACTGATACCTAAGTAGGGTAAATCAGCTCTGGTATTCTGCAGAAACTCAGATGATTCTAAGATTACATCGTCATCGTTAGCGGCACAATTTTAAGACAAAAATAAGAATATCATCAAAGAAATTAAAACAAATACACACAATAGATTGTATATGCGGTCGTATGAAACAGGGTGAGTAGAAACCATGATTTAATAACATGCAAAATTGCTTTTCTTAACCTCATATTATTTCAACGACATAAAGCGGAACCGAGGCATACAGGATAAATTTCTCACTTGCATATTCTTGATAGTAAAATAAACTTTTATTCTATGGTAAAACGAAACTATCAGCGAAATGCAGAATATAAATCAAATATGTGTCCATAATAATTTTTCAAATTAGATATTTGTATAGACGGGAAAAGGATAAAAGCTTTCATATAGGTCCCGCGGGGACAGTTAAAAAGGCAGCGGACGTAATCACATTTCTCGGTCGAACTTTACCGGTTTCATATCAAATATTTTTCGTATAAAAAATGAAATAAAAAAACCCATCTCGTTTTCTTAATGAAAGTAATACAGAATCTTTTCATCGAGTTTATTATGAATCAAATTAAAACCTAAAAGACTTAACGTTCGTCTTTATAACATTAATAATTCGGTTTTTATCATTTTCATACCTGGTATTGGTCACACCTATAGTGTTCTGATTGTTCACAATTTTGATACACAAAGAATGCTGTGTATCTCCTAAACTACGAAATCCTATATAATAAAAATCTAACCGTTATAGCACCATTATGCACAAATCAGACTAATACATATACTTAGGTCGAGGCTTACATACTTTCGTTGCGAAACATTGTTCGTTATCATTCCAAGAGCCAATTTCCACTAACCCTTATCACGACGACAGACATCCAAATTCTATACACCATGTTGATGGATGGCAATGCACAACTGTGCGTTTAATGTTATTTTCTTCCAAATTAAATCGCCTTTCCTAATTTATATGATTTAATGATTTTTAAAATAGTTGGTATTTTTTCGTAAATAATTTTTGGTGATTACATTTAGATGCGAAATATATTTTTCGATCTCACCGACATAGTAATAAAAAAAATGCTGCCGTTAATCTTGTAAACGTTTAATATATAATATTTACATATTAACTATCCTGTATACAAATAAATATACACACAGATACGTCAATATAATGTATTGAACGATAAGATTCACGAGAAAGTACATACATGCGATTTATGGACATAAGTGACAGAATTACACATTTCTTAGGGTCGGTCTCCCCGCCGGCGTGAGTGTCGTCTGCTATGCACGCTAGTCATGTCCGACGGGGAGGATTTCGATAGCACCATCCGGCTCGCCGAGCTTGGGTGGCATGCGTCGTGGACAAAATCCACGAGCTGGGTCTACGGGTAGCGCCCACAAGACTGAGGCGCTATGGTTCCACAAGCTCCTGTTAGGGGCGAACCGCCCAGCCGGTCGGTTCGCGTAGGTGACGTGCTGGTCCGGGTGGGGTCGGAGATGAAATATCTCGGCCTCACCCTGGACAGTCGCTGGGGCTTCGAAGTGCACTTCGACCGCTTGGTCCCCAAGATCGATAAGGCAGTGGGTGCCCTGCACAGACTGCTGCCTAATCTTAGGGGCCCCAGGAGGAGTCCGCCGCCTCTACGGAGGTCTCGTGCGATCCATGGCCCTCTACGGGGCGCCCGTGTGGTGTAACCGCTTCACGGGCGTCCGGCGCTGCAGAGCCAAGCTACTTAGCCTGCAGCGCAAGATAACCATTCGGATCGCACGAGGATACCATACGGTATCATACGAGGCGGCCACTATCCTGGCTCGGTTCCCGCCGCTCGACATTTGGCGGAGCTGGACGCGCGTGTGTACACGCGCGTCCGCCGTCGACGGCGGGGCCGGGCCGCCCCTGGATGCGGGAGAGGTGCGTCGGCAGGAGCACAGGCGGGCGATGGAGGTCTGGCGCGAGCGGCTCTCGGAGCGTCGTTGCTCGCGCCAACGCATCGTCTGTGCCTTCCTGCCGAACTTCGAAGCCTGGCTTAAAGGAGGAATGACGCGCACGTCACATACCGCCTGACACAGGTACTCACCGGGCACGGGTGCTTCGGTGAGTACCTGAACAGGATAGGGCGCGAACCGACCGCGCAATGCCACCATTGTGGCTGTGACCGGGATTCCGCGCAGCACACGCTAGCCGTGTGCTCCGCGTGGGAGGCAGGCAGCGGATCCTGGTCCAGCATATCGGGCAAGACCTCTCCCCGCCGGCGGCAGTAGCGGCTGCGCTGGCGGGGAGATCTAAATGGAAGGCGCTGGTCTCCTTCTGCGAGTCAGTAATGACCCAGAAGGAGACCGGATCGGGAGAGGGCCGATCCCGTTCGGAGATGGCGCAGGCGGGCCGGTGGGAGACCGGCCCGCAGCCCTGTAGTTCTGGGCTCTCAAGAATAAGACTACGGTATCCCCTGCCTGTCGTAGGAGGCGACTAAAGGGGCCTCAGGTTCACTGGGCGACAAGGGTGGGGGCCTGAGTCGTCCACCAAAGTGGACCCGGGAAGAAGGCGACACCGGCTGGCCCGTGTCGCCTTGCGCTGAGGGCACAGGGGGAGGGTAACCTCCCCGGGACGTGCTCTCCTTGAGCACAGTGCAGAGGGCTCCGGTGCGTTCCACTGGAGATCCCGGAGCCCCTCGTCATGCACCGAGGAAAGGGCCACCGAGGAGGTTTTAGTGGGTAAGAACCCACATAACCGCCGCCTTCCCCCCAGAAGGCGGGGTATCTTTTTGAAGATTTCCTCCCCGTAAAAAAAAAAAAAAAGGTTTTTATAATGTTTTTATATTTTGTATGATATTTTTGTGTATTTTACTTTTTATAAAAATATTGTAAAAACTTAACTTAAGGTTTAAAAAATAATAATAAGCCATTTAATCGGTTAAAAATGAGACAGTATAAAAAAAACTAAAACCTTTTAGGTTTGAAATAAGGCTATGCAACGCCGAACCGACAGGGTTCCCAGCTCACTACTGATACCTAAGTAGGGTAAATTAGCGCTGGTATTCTGCAGAAACCCAGATGATTCTAAGATACAATCGTCAGCGACAGAATTTTAAGACAAAATAAGAATATCATCAAAGAAATTAAAACAACAAATACACACAATAGATTGTATATGCGAAACAGGGTGAGAAGCGAACCATGATTTAATAACATGCAAAATTGCTTAACCACATATTATTTCAACGACATAAAGCGGAACCGAGGCCATACAGGATAAATTTCTCACTTGCATATTCTTGATAGTAAAATAAACTTTTATTCTATGGTAAAACGAAACTATCAGCAAAATGCAGAATATAAATCAAATATGTGTCCGTAATCATTTTTCAAATTAGATATTTGTATAGACGGGAAAAGGATAAAAGCTTTCATATAGGTCCCGCGGGGACAGTTAAAAGGCAGCGGACGTAATCACATTTCTCAACGCTTCCCGAAGTGGCATATAAGTTAGTTTAGCTTAGATTGTCCCAGTAGATTTTGTTAATAAAATAGCTACCGACCGAGTCGTGGTTCGGCCCTCTCGGGCGCCCTCGGATCGGACTGCTAACGCGTAATAATGGTAACCGTCAAGCCGAGGTTACCCCTCACCGGGGACCCTTGTGTCGAGTTACCACCTAATAGAGGTTCAGGCTAAGCGATCTAAGAGCTGTGCCACCTCTCAAATCCGGTGAAGCAGTAAAGGCCAGCTTCTCTGTGCCAACTGTGATAGTTCGTCAAAAAAAAAATCACATTTCTCGGTCGAACTTTACCGGTTTCATATCAAATATTTTTCGTATAAAAATGAAATTAAAAAAAACCTATCTCGTTTTCTTAATGAAAGTAATATAGAATCTTTTCATCGAGTTTATTATGAATCAAATTAAAACAAGACTTAACGTTTGTGTTTATAATATTAATAATTCGGTTTTTATCATTTTCATACCTGGTATTGGTCATTTATAGGTGTTCTACTTTTCAACCGACTTCAAAAAGGTTCTCATTTCGTTCGTATGTTTTTTTTATGTTTGTTATCGTATAACTTACGTGACGCGGACGCCTGACAATTACGTGTGCATGCGCCGTCGTCCGCCATTGTTCCTACTACCTGTCTCCAGGACTAACTTATCCAGGAACACTCCGCTGTCGCGCGCGGTTGGGTTTGTTAATACCATCTCACTGCACATTGATATATTTTGTTGCACAGAGTCTGTGTTTATCGAAGCTGCCTACAAATGCGTAGAAGGTGTTTGACTTTATTATATTTATATATTATTGTCAATACATAAAGCAGCTTTTTATTTGTTTTAATTTTAATAATATATAATAATACCTAAGTTTTTATAACATCATATTGGTATTATCTGTAACGGTGTTATAATTTTTGTTGATGAGAAATGTGTCGATGTGTCTCGGTCACGAGAGATATGGCCTTCTTCAACTTATCTTGATAGTCAAAAGAAGTGTTGGTAGTAGAAGGAAATCATGGCTGCATAACATCAGACAGTAGACTGGAATTGGGAGTGCCGCCGAGTTTCGTCTCACAAGAGACAGAGAAATATATGGTCAACTGCCAAACTTCGCTAGTCGGAGATGCCGGAGACTTTAGGAAGAAGAAGAAGTAATATTAATCGAAGACAATTATGATACACAAAAAATGCTGTGTATCTCGTAACTAGGAAATACTATATAATAAAAGACCTAACCGTTATAGCACCATTCTGCACAAACAGACTAATACATATACTTAGGTCGAGGCTTACATACTTTCGTTGCGAAACATTGTTCGGTATCATTCCAAGAGCCAATTTCCACTAACCCTTATCACGACGACAGACATCCAAATTCTATACACCATGTTGATGGATGGCAATGCACAACTGTGCGTTTTATGTTATTTTCTTCCAAATTAAACCGCGTTTCCTAATTTATATGATTTAATGATTTTTAAAATAGTTGGTATGTTTTCGTAAATCATTTTTGGTAATTACATTTAGATGCGAAATACATAAATATATTTTTCGATCTCACCGACATACTCGTAGTAATAAAAAATGCTGCCGTTAATCTTGTAAACGTAGTTTAATATAATAGGTTGTCAAATATCTCCCTTCCGCCTTTTGTCTTTTGAATTTCGCGGCTATGTACAAAGCGCTACAGAGCTCGTATCTAGCAATACTATACATAATTTGAAGGTCTTGACATAACCTACAAAACGACGCTATGCATAATTAGTTTGGATATTGCGTTCAACAGTTATAGACGTGTAAACATGGAGTTCACTAACGCCAAAATTCGCGCTATTTTAAAGTTTTCCTTCGTTAAAGGCAAATCCACTAGAGAAACGTTCCGTGAGATTAATGGTGTTTTGGGGGATGGTACTCTATCACTTCGAACCACGGAGGAATGGTTTCGACGATTCAGAGCCGGTGAAAACGACACCATGGATAAGCCAGCCGGCGGAAGACCTGTGACGACAAATACCGATAAAATCATGGACTACATCGAGTTAGACCGGCATGTGGCATCTCGTGACATCGCCCAGGAGATGGGAGTTAGTCACCAAACCATTTTAAACCATCTGCAGAAGGCTGGATACAAAAAGCGATGTTTGGGTGCCGCATGATTTGACGCAAAAACCTTCTGGACCGAATCAACGCCTGCGATATGCTGCTGAAACGGAACGAACTCGACCCATTCTTGAAGCGGATGGTGACTGGCGACGAAAAATGGATCACATACGACAATATCAAGCGAAAACGGTCGTGGTCGAAGGCCGGTGAATCGTCCCAAACGGTGGCCAAGCCGGGATTGACGGCCAGGAAGGTTTTGCTGTGTGTTTGGTGGGATTGGAAGGGAATCATCCACTATGAGCTGCTCCCATATGGCCAGACACTTAATTCTATCATCTACTGCGAACAACTGGACCGCTTGAAGCAGGCGATCGACCAGAAGCGTCCAGAATTGGCCAACAGGAAGGATGTAGTGTTCCACCACGACAACGCCCGACGCACACTTCGTTGATGACTCGTCAGAAGCTACGGGAGCTCGGATGGGAGGTTTTATCGCATCCACCATATAGCCCGGACATAGCGCCAAGTGATTACCACCTGTTCCTGTCCATGGTGAACGCCCTTGGTGGTGTAAAGTTGAACTCAAAGAGGCTTGTGAAAAGTGGCTGTCCAAGTTCTTCGCAAATAAGGAGAAGGGCTTCCACGAGGGAGGTATTATGAAGTTGCCGTCTAGATGGAAACAGATTATCGAACAAAACGGCGCATATTTGAACTAAATCCGATCACTGTAACACTGTTTATAAAGCATTGAATAAAGAGCAAAAAGCGGAAGGGAGATATTTGACAACCTATTATAATATTTACATATTAACTATCCTGTATACATATAAATATACACACAGATACGTCAATATAATGTATTACACGATAAGATTCACGAGCAAGTAAATACAAGCGATTTATGGACATAAGTGACAGAATTACACATTTCTTTATACAAATATTGTCTCTACCTAATTCAAAGGGCCTTGAGGACTGTCGTCATAGAGTATAAATAACCCACGTCACAAAAGAAGCCCTCGAATTGAATGACATTCAATATGTTAAAAAGCACGAGAACAAGGGTTTTACTGAGTTGTCTGTCAGAATATAATTCCGTCGATGCCTAAATGGAAACTATTATTACATAGCTAACGTAATTCTTTTAAAGAATCCGTCATTTCAATTTTAAGTAATTTTTATTTTATATCTAATTTAAAGTATCGTATCTTTAAAAAAATATTTGATATATAGATAAACAACGTTACTCAAAAATAAACAATTCAATCACAAACATACGATCTAAACAAAACAACATCACAAATAATAATAAACTAAGAAAAACGAGAAAGAAATAAAATAACGTGTATATTTACGAGCAAAACAAAAACCGACCTCAAATCGAATAGGAATATTACGAAATATAAATAATCACAACCTAAACAAACTCTCTTCAAACTACCTTTGAAGTAGAAACTATCCAATAAAATCGATTGTTGTGATATTCAGTAATGCAAATTTAAGACTTAGATTATCAGAACTCGAAATATGACTACACGGGAAGCATCATCTTTCAGATAAAAAAGAATCATCCAAATCGGTTCACTCAGTCGAAAGTTATGAGGCAACAAACATAACAAAAAAACATACAGACAAATTGTGCACCTCCTTTTTGAAGTCGGTTGAAAATAATACAAAAAACGTCAAGGCTTTGTATGTATTGCAACGCCAAACCGACAGGGTTCCTGCTCAACATAATGCCTAATACCCAAGGAGGGTAAACAGCGCTAGTATTCTGCATAAACCCAGACAAATGAGGTTAACGACTGAAAATGACGGGCAGATAAAAATTATTTTTTATAAAAAAAATATACGAAGAACACAATAAAAGAGACGAAAAAACGAATTCGAAAATAAAATAAAATGGAACGCAGTCAACCAAAATGTTAGAAAGAAAGGGGAGTATACCAATACAGGTAAAAATAGAAGGAATTTCTGTCGATCAACACATTTTTAACTAGATAACGCACATTTATAAACTCATTCATTATTATAGAATGGTTAGAACATATTACAATAAAATTTAGACAAAATAACCAATGACTGCCTACTGGATATACGAAATAACTTACGATTTGATGGTCCTGAGTAAGAATCTTAGTGGGCCTGTAACAATGAATTGCAATTTTTTCGGTTTTTTTACGCACACAAAAATTACTAGATACAAAAATTTTGACAGGGATATGACGACGGGTTCACCACCTTAGAAGCGGGGTAGATAGAGAAAGCTGTAAATGTCTAAGTGGTATTTATTTTTATTTAATTTCAGAGAAAAATGAATTGCAGGTTTATAAGAAAATGTGCATAGTGCATTTGCAATCGGCTACGCAGATATGTGAAATAAACAAGAGAAAAAAACATAGAAAACCCATCTCATATTGATGGGATGTGTTGGATAAAGGAATGCTGGATTTACTCGCGAAAAATGATATATGACAAAATCATACCTTCCTAGAGTTATTCCACTTGATGCACGTCAAGCATAAAATGTGACGCCACCATAGCTGTAATTGTATATTGAACACAAATAATAAAACATTTATAGATGTTGAGAAAGACTAATAATGACACAAACGTCTAGTCCTCATTAATGTTACGGCCCCACTAATTACTTCAAGAAACACTACAAGAATTCTGAAGGGTTTATTTGAACAAAGACAACTGAGATTACCGCCATTGACGTAACCGACCATACACAAAGTCATGGCTGTCTGATGCCATAGTGAAAGTACCAGTATTGCCATCAAACTAAATGTTGACATATGATTAAAATTCGTTGCTTAACAATATAGCAAACAAATTATAGTGTTATTAAAAGTAAGAAATTTAATTTTTGTCTATTGCTGTATTTATAGTATAGGTAACATGAGGATTCGTTGATTTTTTTTTAAATAAGTGACTTTAATGTGCATTGGAAAACAGTTAAAATATAACAATAAATAGTAAACATATTATAGTATTATTCAAACTAAGAAATTGAAGAAATATTACCTATTGCTATATTTGCTTATTTATAGTACAGGTAACACGAAGATTCGTTATTTTTTAACTTTTTTTTTTTAATTAAATAAGTGACTTTAATGTGCATTCGAAAACAATTAAAAACAGTCAGCGTCAAACATAGCGTTACACGATCGGCGCAAATCTTGCCACGAAAAAGAAAATTCCTTGAAATTTCTAAATTTACAAACGTTTTAGCATTATTCACTAACAATCGCCAATCGTTTGATAATAGACTGCATTCTGAGACTCATAACCCGTGAAATACACATGTAATGTATTATCACATAACATCAAAAATTAGAGATGTAATTTTTTTTTCTTTATTTTTTGGGGTCTTTTGTCCCTTTTAGGCATGTCAGCCCCATCATACCCTAACCTAAGTACACACACATCGGTCGCATGAAGCGAAAAAGTCATCAATGTTGCATGGCCATAGCCACCAGCTTCCTCGCTCCCTCTGAGGTCGGGTCAGATAGCAACATTAAAAAGGCACCCACATGTTGCTCCCTCAGATTTAGGCTATCTATTAATGACTTTCTTTCCGCTTCATGTTTAGCACATTCCACTTGGCAAATCTCACGTTCGATAAGTCAGCCTTCCGCTTCCGATGTGCAAAAAGGGAAATGTCCTGACCTCATTCTGTGCATCGATTTTAAATAAAACACCACGTGAAACAACAACCCAGTCATCGTTAGTACTAGGCTTTCAGTTTTGTGAAATGAATTGCCGCTATAAGAGTTACAAAATACAGTTAAAAGTAACAACCCGTATTTGTCTCTCTTCCGTGCACAGGGCTTCTCTGTAAAAAGAGCATAAACTGAGCTTAGCCCGATTAGCAGATTCCACATGTCTTAGAAAATTTTCTAACACATGTAGGTTCACGATGTTTTCCTTCACGGCACGCAAATCAGCCCTCAGTTTCAAATCTAGCGGATATCTGTTACACTACTATGTATCGGTGTCACAAATATATAGTAGTGTAACAGACTCCTAGATCTTTCACCTTGAAGTGGCTTTCTAAATAAATCCACAAGAACGGATAAGCGTGGTAAACAAATAAGTATAAACACTAATGTATTCTGAAGGTCGGTTTGCTTCCCTAACCATCTAAGCGTACCATAGGCACTGCGTTAGCCCTACCACTGTAAGATTTTTTCTAAAAACTTTAAAAAATATTCCTGTGACTACCCTACCCTAACCTTGATTATTAGTCAAAATATGGATATCCCTCAAAATCCCAAACGAAGCTCTGTGCTTCGTCTTACTGCAATGGACCTTTTTTTTATACTTTCTAAGCAAGTGCTTGACTACGATCCCACCTGATGTTAAGTGGAAATGTAGTCCTGGATGGCAAGACGCTCTAGCTTTGTAATAGAAAGGACTGGAATAGATTGCCTCCGATAACTACTTAACATCAGGTGTAATCGTAGTCAAGCACTTGCCAAAAGTATTATGAGAAATCAGCTATAGTACTATATTGGCTGCGTTAAGTTTTCTGATTCATAATTATTTTACTTAAATACAAAGTTATTTAAATCTTTAATTCTATGAGAGCTTCACAACTATTTGATGTTGTAATTAATAGACCTAAAAAAATG
Source organism: Meandrusa payeni (assembly GCA_029286785.1). Classification (NCBI taxonomy): domain Eukaryota; kingdom Metazoa; phylum Arthropoda; class Insecta; order Lepidoptera; family Papilionidae; genus Meandrusa; species Meandrusa payeni. The sequence goes on from JAGSMX010000007.1 coordinate 6,233,831, forward strand.
TTGACCAGAAGTGTTATCATTAAGAACTTGTTAAAAATTCGCCAAAGGTTGTACCCTTCTTTTTCCTCTTCATAACTTCGAGCAAACTTCCATTTATTATAATTATAACGTCGTTTCAACTTTTTCATTACAGTCTGCGTGATTTCAGAGCACTTTATAATTTTTTTTGCCATGGCAGCTCAATGATTAGAGGCTCGAAATAAGTTGCATTATATGCCAGAAAACTGAGTTTGATCTCCGGTAACGGTACTAATTAAATTGTTAACTATAATTTCCGATTTACAACGAAAAGGAAAAGACACAAAAACTTGTATGGCTAAGAATTTCTTTCTATGATATATGAAGTCTGCCCATTCACAATGGTGCTTAACTACTATCTTTTAAGAACGGTAGAGCCTCTGCTCTTGCACAAATGGGTCATCAGGTAAGTATCACGCATGTCTACGAGTATACATCACAGAATACCAACATATGAGAAAACTATACTAGTCTTAAATGTGATGGACGAATAACTCAATATCACGAACCGATTTTGGTGATTAATTTTTAATGAAATAAATCCTTCAATGGTAGTTTTGATGTGATGACAGTTTTGTTTCTTCCAATTAATTCTATTTCGTAATATTCCTACGATAATTCGAAGAAGAGGGCATCCGTGCGTAAGCGTTTAACGTTTGATTGGATTTGAAATCGGTTTTTGTTTTTGCTCGTCAATATACTTGTTCTTTAAAAATCTAATTAAGGGCACATAGACTTTGTAAATTTATTATTCATTCGGTATCCCGTAACTAATTACATCAACTTATGTTCCATGCTATGTGTAGTCCAATAGACATATTGTGGACATTATTATTATGTGGATAACGGTGTAGTTTACATATATATTACTCTTTTCATATTATGTATTTTTTAAATTAAGTTCACAATATGTATTCGTTTGTTATTCCAAAAAAAAATGCTCATGTCAAGATTAACTTTTTTTACAAACAGTTTTAAAATGCAAGTTTCCACTCGTTTAATATAAAATGTTTTACAACCATTTTAAAGTCTACCAATCCGCACTTGGGCCGCGAGACTACCCTCTTATACTCCCTTCACAGAGAAGGCCTGTGTCCCCAACCGTAAGACATACATTTTTGTATTACAGTTGTAACTTACACAATTCTTGGTACAAAATGCTTCACGTCTCTGTTTCGCTTGATACAAAATAAGTTCATTTAAAATAATGTTTTGTAAGCAACTGCCCAGTTTTAGAATAAATTCAATCAACGTAACTCCCGCTGTTTATGTTTCTTTGTTTTAGTATTAAAATTTATTACGTAAACTTTCATTGTAATCATAAACTTTTAAAGTAATAAGCGATAAATTAGTTTATATTTTGATAAATAGGAGTAGGCATCAACGTTAAACCATTAATAGAAAGGCTGTTTATATTAAAAGTAAATCATAAAATTTTTCATTTTCATTATCGCATAACACGGCAGAATTCCAAGTTCCTTCGACACCATTATGAGGCGTATCACGACTGTATGTTTTACTTTAAATGCACTATCAACTTGTGGAATCAACCCAAGGGGGACTCTTTTAACAAAGGCCGGTGACTCTACGTGCGTTCCGGTGTTGCTAATGTTGCACGTTTGAGTACGTAGAAAGGGCACCGTATGGACTGACGACTGTGGTGTGGTCATACCGTCGCTTATAAGTGGAATTTAATATTAAGTCGCAATAAACCAAAGTTCGTCAGATGGGATAATTCTGAGCATATTATTGGAGTAATTCCCGTGACAAACGCGATAAGAATGCATTATTTTTATTCTTTCAAACTAAGTGCTTGATTCTACCTGATATTTTTAGTGCAAATGCAGTCCTTGATTGTAAGGCGCATTGTACTGGCTTAGTAAATGCCTATTCACTCTACTCTTGAAAACACCCAGATTGTCATCGGAGGGCGAAATAGACGCGTACAAACTATTACAGACCTTTGCTGTACGGATAATGGATGACAAAGCAAAGCTCTTCGTTCGGATTGGAAAGGATGAAATCCAGCAGTTCGTCTTAAAGTGTTATGGTGGAAGGGTAATTGGGGAATAAGATCATGTAATTCCTTTTTTTTTTGTTAACGGGGAAGACGGCGGTTATGTGGGATTTTTACCCACTAAAACCTCCCCGGTGGCCCTTTCCTCGGTGCATGACGACAGGCTCCGGGATCTCCAGTGGAACGCACCGGAGCCCCTCTGCACTGTGCTCAAGAAGATCATGTAATTCCTGAGCAAACTATACAATGCAGGGTTAAACACAATCCACCTCACTGAGAGCAGATGCAGGACTATAATAAACTTTTATTCAAAGAATGCTATCAACATATATTTTTACGCAAATATTATTAACTTGTTGCTGTTGAAGCTTGTTAACCATTACAAATACGTTTAAGCCTGAATTAGATGGTTAACAACAATAGTCGAATGGTGGATTCGAACTTTCAATTCGCAGCTCATAGCCATCAGGCTATTGATTCTACAGAAAAACAAACTCTTATGAATATTAAAGTAAAAAATGCCGTTTGCAGAAAACATTTATAGCTAGGAGACCGCGCCACAAAGGCACTACGTCACGAAAGCGTGTCTTGTGTGTGTTTTGCATTAAAGAATTTATCAAGTAATCTAAAGTGTACGATGATCAACCGCAGACATGTCGTTGCCGTCAAACGTAGATGCTCGATACATGCGATGCAAGTGCCGATGTTTTATTTATATTGATGACTTTATCTACTAATAGTGTAGACAGAAATAGAGTCAACTTAAAATCCTTTGAGGTTCAAGATTCCCTTAAGCAAAGGACGTAAAGTTTTTAATAGTGAAATGTATATATTTAAAATAGTGAAGTAGAAACAACACTCAGAAAATACTTAGTAAAATCAAAAATCGAATCAATCGTTAAACTTTATCGAAATCGCTTAGCGTGATATTGAGTTATTCTTTTTTTTTTATATGAAAAGTGGCAAACGAGCATACGGCTCACCTGATCTTAAGTGATCACCGTCGCCCATGAACATCCACAGCACCAGAGGAGCTGTAGGTGCGTTGCCGACCTTTGAGATAGGAATAGGCTCGTTTCTTGAAGGTCCCTAAATCGTAAACGTTCGGAAACACCGCTGGCGACAGTTGATTCCACAAGTTGACAGTGCGTGGGAGAAAGTTACGCGAAAAACGTACAGTCGTTGAACGCCAACCATCAAGATGGTGGCGGTGGAATTTGGAATTCTGCCGAGATGTGCGGTAATGGAAATCGGTAGCTGGGATGATTCCGAACAGTTCCTCAGAACACTCCCCATGGTAAATGCGATACAGGATGCAAAGAGAACCGACATCTCTTCGCAGACTCAGAGGGTCGAGTCGATCGGAAAGACCCTGATCGTCGACTATTCGAGCAGCTCTACGTTGTACACGGTCAAACGGAAGAAGTTGGTATTGGGGAGCCCCGGCCCAGAGATGCGAACAGTATTCCATATGAGGCCGTACTTGTGCCTTGTAAAGTTGCAGACGGTGGGCAGGCGTGAAATACTGTCTTGCTCTACTGTCTTACTTTTTTTTTATCTTACTCTATTCGTCCTTTTGTCACGCTATGTACTTTGTATTTCCGAATTATTGAAGAAATGTTACAAAACAGACTGAATCAGAACCTAACCAAACTCTCATCAAACTACTCTTGAAGTACATCCTTTCCAATAAAAAATGAATCATGGTTCAATTCACCAGTTAGCGTAACGTTGAGTTATACGCCCTTTTGTGTCGCACATACTTGATGCAAATTTAACACGTTTTATCATGGATTCCTTTGTCAGGATTATCAGAATTGAACTACATTGTAAGCAGGCTTTCAAATAAAACAACCAATCGGTTAACCCAGTCGAAAGTTATGAGGTATCAAACAAAAACATACTGACGAATTGAGACACCTCCTCCTTTTTGTAATTCGGTTGAAAAAATTACAGTCGTCGTGAACTATACCGAGGGTATTCAGAGATAAGATCATAACCACACACATTTCATAGTAGTTCTTGAAGTTAATTACCGCTCCTAAGTTATCGAATTTCGTAACAGGCAACATAACGTGTTTCTGTCACGATTTACAGACGTAATTTTATTTTTATTTAATAAACAAGTAGATTACGTAATTGAAAAAACGTGGCAGTACAAAGAAACCGCAATCGAATACAATTCTAAATGTGAGAGCTACAAATAATTGGTTTACTTCGTATTATTTGAGATAGAATGAATTTGAAAGGTATGTGTTTACCCAAAATATATCTCAGTAGCTAAACGAGATAGAAAATTGTTTGTTGAATTTGTACGACAGGTAGATATAGTATGTATAGGATAGTATAAGTTTATAATTTGTAATCTGAAATCAGCCCTGTAGTTCTGGGCTCGTAAAATAAGGCTATTGTATCCTCTGCCTGTCGTAGTAGGCGACTAAAAGCGGCGTCGGGTGACGCCTATGACGTCCGCTGAAGTGGACATCGGCTGGCCCGTGTCGCTCTGCTCTGCGAAGGCACTGGGTGGGGGTTAACATCGTCCCTTTCTTCTGCCCTCCGAGAAGAAAGTGGAGAGGGGCTCCTGTGGAATGCACAGAGATCTCTGGAGATCCCAGAGCTCCTCACTATGCACCGAGGAAGGGTCACCGGGGAGGTAAGAACCTCACATCACCTCGCTTTCCCCTCAGAAGGCGGGGTATCTCTTTGAAGATTTCCCCCCGTCAACAAAAAAGTTAATAATAGTCTTTAATCGGTTTGATTGTTTTTATAGGAAAAATGGCAAATGAGGTAATACCTCACCTAATATTAAGTAATTGACGTCGCTTATTAACATCCACAGCATCGGAGGAGCTGCAGGTGCGTTGCCGGCCTTTACCTTCGCGAAGTTTCTAGAACACAACCATAGAATCGCGAGCCACATGCTGTATTTTGGATTTAAAGCTGCTCTTCAATACTTATTTTATTTATGCAATTACTATTTACGCCAAAAAATGCTATTTAAGCGACCGCTGGTCTAGAATAATGTTAACAAAAACTACTGTACTACCGGTTTCTAATCTTTAGACGTCAATGATCTAGTCGAATGGAACGCCCTTTCTATGGCAGTAAGATAAGGCACCAAAACACAAAATTTTTTTGATATATCTATGAAATGAATAAATCATAAAACATAATAATAACGTATGAAAAATGTTCTTAAGTTCCAACAACAAAATTTTGATATATATATTAACGTGGGTGTATATCAGACAGCCATTGAAAATCTGTCATAAAAATATAAGGTCAACCTACAATAAAAGGGACATTGAATTAGTTATTTGAAGAAATATGCCACCGCCCTCACGCAATCGGATGAAAAACGATAGGAATTCTTAGGACGAAGTCAATAAATGTTACATTTGTAAGAAGCCATTATCTGAAATGTTATTACTTGGAAACATTATGACAAAGGTTCTAATCGGAAAATCATTTTCGATAGGATTCCTTACTTATAAGAAAATAACGTAAGGATGATCTCTCACTAATTATCTACAATAATTTAGTAATACATTTTAAGTTAATTTTCTATTTTATATATTAATTTTAATTGTATACTCGTGAGCAAAAATAAAAGGTCGGTTATAAAAGTTTGAATATTTCGGAAGATGAAAACGCTAGCTAACTGAAATAAATTGTGCATGATAGACAATTTAATTTATGTTTCGTTTAAGTTTATGTTTTTTAATGAATAAATTAATAAAAATATTTGTTGTAATTTAAAATAAAATTCTAAAAAGAAATCTTGTAACAATTACAATAATTTATATAAGAATACTTACTACATCATTAGGGTTCAGTATATGCTTTCCTTTACGTTTTATATTTTAATATATCTATTCATTTACAGTTTTGCAAATTTTATAATAGTTTAATTGTAAATTAAAATTCTATTAGAAATAACGAAACATTTTTTAAATTATTTTTTTTTAATTATCACCACATTTTTTCTGAAAACACGACTGGACGCTATAAATTAAAAGAACACAAGTACTTTTACATAATGACTTTAAAAAGAATAATAAAATTGATCTCTCAAAAGCAGCCCGCTGCCGAAATAAGACATGAAATGCTCAAAGCGTATTTCATCAAATGAAGTACTCGTTTAGACTTGATTGAAATTTTACGTAATTCTTTTAATCTGTTGTCTAGACTGCATAATTTACTGAAAGTGAATTAAGCGTAATAAATGCAAACAACTTGATATAATTTCTGAGAACTGATAAAACATCGATGGGGTATAAACTAGTACTTGGCCACGATCCCACCTGATGTTAAGTGATACAGTCGAAAGATGGTACGCTCTGGTTTAGTGTCTATTCACTCTACTCTTGAAGGCTCCCACGTCGTACGTTGTTCCACTCCTTGCTGTAAGCTCGATGAACGATGACTCAAATCGCTTCGTTGGGACACGCGGAACATCGACAATGAAAGGGTGGAGACCAGCCAAATGTCTGAGCATCCTAAGATAGAATGGGGATGGGGGAATTAACTCGTGTAATCCCTGTGCACACTAGCAAGGTTGATTGTAAAAGATTTTAAAATTTTAAATAAGAATATTGTAAAAATAGCACACCAAGGCAAGGCCTCAAAATAAAACCCTTCTTCTTCGTTCCTACTTGTCACACAAACATCGCTAGACACCCTCCCTTGCCCCACATTCTTGAATACAATACATTACACGTTTACTTTACAAGTTTCCCAGCCTGATGTTATATTTTCCAATTCCTACCACAAATTTGAATGAAAATATATTTTATTTAATGAAAACAGAATGTATATTATGCTGTTGATTGACCAATTATGAAAAAAAATCCCAGCTATCTGGGCGCAAGATGCTCGGACGTTAAATTCGTGACAACGAATCCTAGAACAATATGCACTTGGCACGGATTTACAATGAATACACAGTTTATTAAATCACAATTATTAATTAATTAACGTTATTTCGCACGACTGTGTAAAGCTTAAATTAACTATTTAAACGAAGTAAAGTTACTAGAATATTAAAATTCAAATAGAGTCTAGTATCACTGAGGTACCAAGGCTCGTTCTCGTCCTCACATTTCGGAGATCAAAAAAATTAATCATTTTTTTACATAAAATAACAACAACGTTTGTTCTTTAAATTTTTTTTTTGTATGTAAAAATCGAAAAAATTAAAGGAAAGGGGAAAAAAAAATCGGGGAGTAAGCAGGTGAATGCGTTACGAAGAGTGTGATCGAGCGAGAATGAGAACTTGGGTGGGAGGTATAAGTTAGTGATGATAGAAAGAAGAGTTATGTTTCGTATATGTAAGCCACAGTGCAGGCCTATTGTCTGCAGGAGCAAGAGATGGTGTGGCGACTGGCATTTGCCAATCACCAAAAAGTATTTTAGAGGATAAAATTATTATATTATATTTAGAATAAAAAAAATTATTAGACACATGTCAACGTTTTTCTTTTCACTATCAACACATCTATCCAAAAATAGCAGTGCGCGTGTATTGTCTTCCGATCTTGAACAATCGTGTATATATTATATTTTGTGTATATGTTAAGCATAAATATATACATGTATACATAAGGAGGAACTAATTGTTACAAAGCTGTCAATTCGAAGACCCGCCTTAAAGATCTTAAAGTGACTAAGCTAAGCTGTCACTGCTTATTATTTGTTTTCATGAGGCCGAGTAAGCAGGTGCTTAATTGAAAATCCGTATCCCTATGAGAGGATTGTGATAATCCTATAAGCTTAAGGGAGGGACGCAATAACAATGTACAATATGATATAAAATTTTATTTCAGTAGATAATATATGTGAGGGCAATTCCGAACATTTTATAGTCAAATCAATGCAGCCCTGAATAAAATTGAATCCCAAGTAAACAAACGAACGAGCAGTAATAAACGATAGTGTCAATATAAGCAAGCATTCTAGTAGTTCCCTGGTATATCTTCACAACCCAAGGTCCTATGTTAACAAAATATATATGAACATTTGAAAACAAATCGACATAAACAAGATATGCTCTATGAATACACAAATGTTAAAAAATTGAATACCACCTCTTGAAGTCGCGAAGAAACAGGATTATATGACAATGTAAATTAAAATTATGCAATAAATAAATTTGAAGCGTCAATAGCCTAATGGTTTAGGGTACGGCCTGCGAATCGTAAGGTCGTGGGTTCGAATCCACCATTGGACTATTGCCGTGAACCATGTCCTAGCACAAGCTTAAGCTTAGTTGGAATGGTTAACAAGATTGTTAGTAATATTTCTGAAAAAGCTTTCTTTTTTTAAAAAAAAAATAAATAAATAATATTTGCCGTTAAAGCATGACATCATGTCAATATAAAAATGTAGAATTTAATAGCCGCGAGCAAAAATAAAGGGTCGGGTAAGAAAGTTTGAATATCTCGGAAGATAAAGACGCTAGCTAACTGAAATAAATTGTGCATGATAGACAATTAAATATCCTTAAAAAATATATATTTTTTATTAATTTATTTATATTTCATTAAAAATATAAACATCAATGAAAAAGGATATCTAACGTAAACTTGGATAATACAGTAATTTTTATTAAATTTTATTTTTATTTAAATTTTAGTACTTAGTGTTGCCTCCATGTGGCAATTTTATTTTATTTTAAGGAAATTGAATTGCAAGCACAATTTATTTCAGTTAGCTAGCGTCTTTATTATATATGATATTCAAACTTTCTTAACCGACCCGTTATATTTGCTCAAGAGTATATATTTTTTCAAATTTAAACTGGACTTTATTGCCTGTGTTGACTATCCATTTTCAGTCCTTTTATTATTTTATTGTAATTAATTATTTGGATGCAAAAATATTTTACAAAAATATATTTTAATGATATTGAGTTGTCTATTAAGCACAATTTATTTCAGTTAACTAGCGTCTTTATTATACATGATATTCAAACTTTCTTAACCGACCCGTTATATTTGCTCAAGAGTATATATTTTTCAAATTTAAACTGGACTTTATTGCCTGTGTTGACTATATTTCCAGTCCTTTTATTATTTTATTAAATTTTATTTTTATTTAAATTTTAGTACTTAGTGTTGCCTCCATGTGACAATTTTATTTTATTTTAAGGATATTTAGTTGTCTATTAAGCACAATTTATTTCAGTTAGCTAGCGTCTTTATTATACATGATATTCAAACTTTCCCGTAAACCCGTTATATTTGCTCAAGAGTATATATTTTTTCAAATTTAAACTGGACTTTATTGCCTGTGTTGACTATCCTTTTTCAGTCCTTTTATTATTTTATTGTAATTAATTATTTGCATGTAAAAATTATTTTACACAAATTATTTTTTAATGATCAAAGAAGTAATTATTCTCATGTACGCATACACACGTATCCATATTTTGTATTGTTATAGATCGTTGATATGTGTACTAATTTTTAGAGAACTAAGATTTATTGAGAAATCTTAGTTTTTGAAATACGAAAGATTGCATTTCATATATGAATACATACATATACATAGATACAGTTTAGCTAGTGAAATATAACTAGCTAATCTATACGTAAATACGTCCCTAAAACCCTTACGAAGCGCTTTGCTTCGTCTTTCATTACTCGTAAAGGACTGGAATAGTTTGCCCGCGTCTGTCTTTCCCTCCGATTACATTGTAAGTGTTTTCAAGAGAAGATTGAATAGGTATTTAATAAACCAATGCGTCTTACCATCCAGGACTGCAGTTCCACTTAAAATTAGTTGGGATCGTGATCAAGCACTTGATTAGAAAGTTTAAAAAAAGTTTTAATAAAAAAGTCTCTCATAACATTTAAATAAATATTAGTCTGAACTACTAAGCAAGAGTTTTAGGCTTCCCATGTGAATTGGAATACGAAAATGTTCCAATTAGCATCCCTGGAAAATTTCTGTAATAGTATACATGAACCGCAATGAGAACTATTTCACCTTGGTAAATAATTTAACCTACGATAACAAAATATGTTTTAATTGCTCGGGCTTTGAAGAACAGTAGAGGAAACGTAAAATATTTATGATTTTTTCTGCATTTTTATTAAAAGTATTTACTTATTATTAAATAACCTGTATTCAACGACTGTATGTTTTTCGCGTAACTTTCTCCCACGCACTGTCAACTTGTGGAATCAACTGTCGCCAGCAGTGTTTCCGAACGTTTACGATTTAGGGACCTTCAAGAAACGAGCCTATTCCTATCTCAAAGGTCGGCAACTCACCGACAGCTCCTCTGGTGCTGTGGATGTTCATGGGCGACGGTGATCACTTAAGATCAGGTGAGCCGTACGCTCGTTTGCCACGTTTCATATATAAAAAATAGAAATTTAAATAGTAGTTTATGTAAAGAAATAGCACATATATTTTTATAATAAAGTGGTATAATAAAACGCAGCTACTAAGTACCTACGCTGCCGAATATTGTAAATAAATTAGATATTATATGTATAGCATTAATTATTTTTATGTAGTAGTATGTATTTATTATATATGCTTTCTTTATTGTATTTTATGGGTATATAGTGTATAGATTTATGGGTGCAGTTTTCGCCAGTAAAATGCCCTGGCAGTTTGGTGAAATAATTTAAGTAAATATTATTGAATATATGTATAGTAAATTAAAAATAATTAAAAAATGTTATTGTTTATACATACTTAGTTATATAGTAGATATAAGAAATTGTATAACTCACAAAAACATTAAGAGTATATTAAAAAGTTATTTAGGAACGCAAGACGGACACTTTGGCGCTAGTGACATACCATTGCGGTTTATATAGCGTTAAGTTATATGTATTTTCCCTTTACTGTAAAATTTTATTTGTAATAAATAAAAAAAAAGTTAATACACATAAAATTTATAATTAATTTATTAAGAAATTTATAATTTATTATTACGTTATATTGCAAAATTACAGCTATGATGCTATTACAAGAAAATTACTTGGTTAAATTTGAGCTCACCCTTTTCATAGTAGATAGATAAAAATCGTTAACTTTTTTAAACATATTTCGCATTTGTAAGAACCTAAATAAAATTTCATTGACTTCTCATATTTACGCGAATATATATGATTATTTTTTAAATCTTTTACTCCCTTAGCACTTGCTCAATGACCCGTGTTTCTGGAATCTATATATCTATATATAATAATAAAAAATGTTTATTTATATATCTTTCACAAATAATACAAATTTATTAAGTTTATTTAAGATATTTATATCAATTTGTGATATATGTATGATCCAATTACGGCGTCAATAACCAAATGGTTTGGGTTACGATTTGTGAATCGTAAGGTCGTGGGTTCGAATCCACCATTCGACTATTGACTTGAAGCGTCTCTTAACATAAGCCTAAGCTTATTTCAAATGTTAATAATATTTGTGAAAAAATCATGGTCCTGGATGCAGTTTTAATGCACGTTTTGTGTTGTGTGGTCTACATTTAAAGAGATACAAAATACAATATATACATAAATGTTTATTTATTTATCTTTCAGAATGATGTTTACAAAAACTTATCAAGTTTATTTAAGTTAGAGCATTAATATTCCCAATCTTTCTGTATGGAGTCGAGACGTGGATAATTCGAGCAAGAGAAACACAGAGAATAGATGCATTCGAGATGTGCTGCTGGAGGCGAATGCTACGAATACCATGGACTGCCAAGCGCACAAATGTATCTATTCTCTCCCAGCCCGCCATAAATACCAGATTGTCCAGTACGTGTCTACGGCGCGTACTGACATATTTCGGGCATATATAATGCGTAGAGGGGATGGCAACCTTGAAAAGCTGGTCATCGTTGGCAATACAGAAGGCAAGAGAACAACCATCACGATGGTCTGACCAAGTAAAGGTGCCATCTCCTCTCCTAATCTCTACCAGCTGGTAAGGGCTGCCTCGGACCGACACCGATGGAGGCAGATTGTTCATTTGAGGGGCTCTAGTGACCACGATCCTCAGAAATGAGGGAACGACAAAGAAGAAGTTTATTAAAGACATATATCAATTTGTGATATATGTATATTTTTTTAAAGAAAGCTATCAATATTTTTTTTTCAGAAATATTACTAATATTCTTGTTAACCTTTCCAACTAAGATTAAGCTTGTGCTAGGATATGGTTCACGTCAATAGTCGAATGGTGGATTCGAACCTACGACCTTACGATTCGCAGACCGTACCCTAAACCGTTATTATGTGTTTATTAGTTCTATACTTTTATATTATATGCTGTGATATGTTTTATATTACGAACTATTGACTCATTGAATAAATTTACTTTTACGTATTCTATCGCGGTTTTATAACTTATGTTCTGTCTTGTAAATGTAGTGTTATTCAATAAATATATCATTTACAATTATCCCATAAATGTGTTTACATTAACGGACCTTAAGCTGTATTTTGACTCTCAACACGTATGTAACGGTACCGTGAATAAAGTCTGAGTAAACATCTTTCACTGATGTCGATCATTTTCGTGTTTATCTTGTTAAAGTTATTGCCCTACTATCACGTTTTACTATTTTCTACTAAGACTTCTGTTTGCGTAAGTATATCAAGGTTAATTTGAACACATGTTACACGTTATATCCGACAATAAATAATACAATATGCGTGTACAAGGTCGGATTTAAATCTGAATACAGAAGCACAAAACACATCCAGTAACAACGTACAAGCTCTGATATTATGTTACATTAAGTTAAATAAGTTTTTGTACTTATTTCTTTCAGCTGAAGCTGCATACTTCTTTAGGCGCGTTATGAAAACAAAATGACTATAACAAGTTACAGTACAAGCTGTAGTGCTTTTTCAAGTGCTCCAATATAATTGAAGTTAACTATCCGTACGTATTTATTGATATACATTAAAATATTATTATTATAACATTCATTTACTTTTTCTTCAATAAAAATACTTATTTACAGTGTAATAGGTATTTTACAAAATATTTACAAACAATATAACTGTGCCAAACCGTCGTCGCTTGGCAATGTGCCCAGATGACTGGTAGCATTGCCACGTTGTATAGCAATGCTTAGCCTCCGTGCAAGGTATAAGCCAGCCCTCTGGTCACCGGATATGTCAACCAACTTGTTAGCTATTACACCTCACGGACCCAAAGTTCTACCCCAAACAGCACAAGTATCGAACCTCTATCGAGGTAACAATAATTGCGCCGTTTGAGTTTTCTGCAGTTGCAGCGGCCGTTCCAGCCGCAACAGAAGGTTCTGGAAGATGTGACGGTGCTAAAGACGTAAATGAATATCGACGTAATATCGATATTCATTTACGTAATTTTTAAATTTAATCTGAACTTTATTGACTGTGTTACCTAATCTATTCCAGTCATCTTATTATTTTATTGTAATTAATTATTTGCATGCAAATAAAACCTATTTTTTAATAATGTCAAAGAAGTATAATTCCCCACGCACGTACATAATACACGCAATCATTTTTTAGAAGTATTTATAGAATTATTATATCTAGATTTATGTATTTATGTATTTATTGTTGCATATATTTATTTATTTTATAAGTTATATTAATCGTAAGGTTTACCAACAGGTTTATAGCTATTGACAACCTATAACATGTATTGTTGGTTCACGATTATTATGATATAAATTTTGTACAGCCGTTGGTCTTAAATAGAAATAAATAAAAATGTCATTACTCTCTTGGCTGTGTTCCAGTGGTTTAAGATGGAGCATGTCGCTCTAATATTACTTCGGAACGTGTCAAAATGTGCTGGAGGAAACTTGGGTTGAAGTCAAGATTGTCTTCGGATTCAGGTAATCTATATACTTAGGTTCATTCACGTCTTAACTCGACTGGGAGAGAGAAAATAAGGTACCTATCGTTATTCTCTTTTCGACAAGCTTATTAGCTCCCATTCGCAATAGGGATTGAGCCCATCGCCATAAACCATAAGAGCAACATATGTTAATGTAGCGTTTAAAAATTGACCCTTCATTTTTATTTTATTTTGAGTGTATTATCCACTTTTCAAACTTCAAAAAAAAGGAGGTTCTCAATTGGTCGCTATGTTTCTTTTATGATTTTGATAATTCTTTTTTTATTTAAAAGCTGGTATTACGTGTATGGTCTCATTAGGTACAATTCTAATAATGGGATCCATGAGAAAACCGTATAAAGCTAAACATTGCGTCAAGTATGTGCGCCACAAATGGACGGATAACTCAATATCAGGCCAATCGATTATCTCGTTATAATCGATTATTCATTTTTTATTGGAAAGGATGTACTTTAAGTGTAGTTTGGTTTTGTTAGGTTCTAATTAATTATATTTCTAATACATAGAGGGCGTACGCGTAGCGTTTAACCTGTGATTCGATTTAAAGTAGTTTTTGTTCGTAAATATAACTGTCATATAATTTTTTTTTTTTATTTTAATTTATTACAAATAAAATTTTACAGTAAAGGGAATATACATATAACTTAACGCTATATAAACCGCAATGGTTTGTCACTAGCGCCAAAGTGTCCGTCTTGCGTTCCTAAATAACTTTTTAAAATACGCTTAATGTTTTTGTGAGTTATACAATTCCTAAGTTCGTTAATTAATCTAGGCACGATGTATCTTGCCGTACATTTTTTTTACACATTTACTTGTTTCATATAACAATTATATTTGCACCTGTGCTCGTGTAATCTATTTAATTCGCCCCTTGGCAACCTCGCGTGCCATTCTATACATGACAATAGATTTTACGACGTTTTTATATTTCCGCCTTGAATTTAAGAGGTTTGGGGGCGGAAAATTATTTCTGTCCGTGTCACTCACGTCACATTAACACTCTGTGTCCTTTTGGTTATCTTAAGAATGTTAGTGAAATCATTTAACTAATTGGTTTATTTACATTTTTTTATACATTCTGAGCCGGTGCTTGACCACGATCCTATCTGATGTTAAAGTAAAATCCTGGATTCAGCTTAGTAAATCCCTATTCATTCTACTCTTGAAGATACCCACATTGAAGATAATAAGAGGAAAACCGCGCGCGGGAAGACGCGGTCAAACTATTCCAGTCCTTTACTGTACGAATAATGAAATACGAAGCCTTTTGTAACACTTTAATCTAAAGTTCACAAAGGCCAGCCCCGTAGTCCTGAGCTAATAGAATAAGGCTATGGTATCCCTAGCCTGTCACGAGCGACGAGGACGTGGGGCCCACGTCCTCCGCCGTAATGGTCCATGAAACTCGTGGTCCCATATCTTATTTTACACGACAGCGACTGTGCAAGTTAGTGCTAAAACTGAGCCCTATAAAAATTCAGTCGGGTCTGAAACATGGTAAAGTTATAAACCCACCGGCTATCAACAGTAATCCATCGTATAAAGAAATATCTTCTTCCGTAACGATTACAATAAAAGACGTCAGAGCTCATAAATCTTTTTACAAATGATAGTCTTTTATGACCCTTCTTAAACGATATGTTCGTTGCTAGTCTGGCCCCAATTATATCGCGATGTCTTTAAAAATTTAACAACTGTTTAATTATCAAAAAAAGACAGCCTGTTAACTTTATTTTCCATTTAATATCTGTTAGTCGGGGTTCTAAACTCAAGCCGCTAAATTACCAACCAATTTCAAAAAAGGAGGAGGTTCTCAATTCGTCTGTATGTTTTTTTATGTTTGTATTAATAATTTTTGACAAGAGAGAAGAGTATGAGAGATAGAAGTATTGTATTTGCATGCCGGTTGGGCGAAATATGCAAGTACCTAACTAAAAACTATCATCATGTCAGTAACCACATTTACCACAAATAAACGTTATTATTTTTATAAAGATGTAGTATGTCGAAAGCCACGACCTACACAAGTTAGAGGACCCAATAATGACTGGCAATTTCCGTAACTCGAATAGAGCAAAAAACAAGAATTAACGACTCTGATCCATATATGACCAGATCGAAATAGCCATATAACAAAAAAAATAAAATAACTTTCGACTGGGTGAACCGATTTTGATTCTTGTTTTGTTTGAAGCTTGATGCTTCTTGTGAGTCCAATTCTGACACGGCGGTTTTTATTTTTGCTCATAAATATACTTGTTTTATGTTTCGTAATATATCTTTTACTTGATTATGCCTGCTCTCAACCAAGTTTGACTTGTATTGCCACTTAGGCAATAGGTCCAACATTATAACCGTTTCGTTTGAGGTGTTACATTAAGAATAAATAAACAGATAATCATGTCCAACAATATGTAAATTATTTTTTTTCCTCTCGAAGGAGATGAAAAAATGTCTGGGAGATGTTCAGGCTAAACGCTACCTCAGAGCTGTGCCACCTCTAAAAAAAAACCCGTTTAAACTGTAACGAAATGAAGATGGACATGACTGCACGAACGCATGGAGTAGTTAAAGTTACAGTCTTTGTATATGTCCCACTATTGAATACAGGCCTTCTCTGTAATGAGAGTATAAGGCAGTGGTGGGCAAACTACGGCCCGCGGGCTACATCTGGCCCGTTAAAGCATTTCATCCGGCCCGCCAAGACTTTTTTGTTTTTTGATGTGTTATTGTAAAATTGTTTCTGTTTTATTTATATCAATAGTATTTATAAGGTTTAAAACCTTTAAAAAATTCACGGTTTGTTTAAAAAAAAATTTAACGTGGTAATTTTTTACGTAAAAAGCCAAAAAAAAAATAATTGCCCTTAACAATTTGTGTAATTTGCTTAATTAGCTTTTAATTATTTTGTTAAGTTGATTTTATAAATCAATATATTTTTTTCGGTAAAATTTTGGCCCCTTTTAAAATATTTCTTACAATTTGTGGCCCGCCAACCAAAAAGTGTGCACACCACTGGTATAAGAGCATAGTCCGCCACGCGGCCCTAGTGCGGATTAGCAGACTTCTCATGTCTTAGAAAATTTTCTAGGACATGTAGGTTTCCTCACGATGTTTTCCTTCACCGCCGAGCGTGTGGTAAATCGGCAAATAAAATTGCAACAACAAATTTATCGGTACCGGCACCGGGGATCAAACGGGTTACTAGCGTACTATGCAACTTGAGGCGACCGCACGGACACTGAGCTACCACGGCTCATGGAGGAGTTATTTAATGGCAACACACTTGGCAGGTGTAATGTAAATAAAACGTATCGTACACTTTTTAACGCATAGTTAAAAAGATGGCATTTACTGGCCCATAATTTTTACGTATTTATCCCGAACTTTTACATCTTAACTTTAAGCAAAGCCCGGTCTATTAATTTAGTGGGTGAGTAGTTAAAAATAGAGGGGAACGATACCAAGAACCGCATAAAGTACGCCTTGGGTAGGCGTTTTATTTAGTCAATACGGCATACTTCTACTGAATCTGACAGTGAGATCGCTTGCAATAAATCTCTATCCAACTTCAAGTCTGTACACCTAAAATTCACGGGCGTGACGTATTGTATTTTTAATGCGCATTGTAATTCTGTTCGTTGTATTACTTCATTTCACTTTTCGCTTCAGGTGCACACGATGAACAAAACAAATGACAGTCTCGCAAATTAAAAGTTTAAAGTTGCAAATTAAAATGAAGTTGTTCCATTTTCGAATTTCGTAATTGTTTTTGAGTTTTGTTTTTTGCAAGTGCCAGAAACTATCAATTGTCATTATTGATGCGACATTACTGAAGTTATAATCTGTACCTATATATTTTTATGCTTGATTGCTCTTGTTAGTCCTAAGGCTAAGGCCACCTCCACCAGCCTTCATCAGATTCCAGCTTCAATCAGATCGTGATCAGATTGAGGCTTTTTTAATAAACGTTCATTTCCCGAAGACAATAGCTAGTAAAATTGCGGATTTAACGGATTCTATCGTCTTATGTCAAGAGCACAAACGCGATGTCACTCAGTTGTTTGTATTAATAATCCTCGGAAGCACAGCCTTGTCATAAGCATTGGCTTACAATAACCTAGAAATAATCTAATCTTATTAAAATGACAACGGACTTAAATGAAAACTGACACCGTACCGAAAACCGAACTACACTAAGGTAATTA
This sequence comes from Meandrusa payeni, assembly GCA_029286785.1. NCBI lineage: Eukaryota > Metazoa > Arthropoda > Insecta > Lepidoptera > Papilionidae > Meandrusa > Meandrusa payeni. The sequence goes on from JAGSMX010000007.1 coordinate 6,251,963, forward strand.
GAAAGGTTAAGTTACAAATATAGATGGTGGCACATATTTATAGGTTTTGTATGCATTATATGTAGAAATACTAATTTTATGTAAAGAAAATAAAAGAATATAATACGAACGCGTGCACGTATTGTAGCTGGGCAACGCTGAAAATCAGCGCCATGACAACCTTGCGACAGCATATGCTGAGATGGTGACCACGATTGGTACCACATCTTATTTTTTATGTAGTACAACTGTAATGTATGTATATTCTATGTACATATTTGGTTTCTAATGTGTTGATACCGATTTTTTTATCGGTCGTTGTCTATGTAATTTGTGTCATGGGGCTTAACTATACGTTACAATACTGGATGCAGAAGTCGGAGGACTGTGTATGGTAGAAAGCATTGGGAAAGGCAGCAGTAAATTCACACTGACTGATAATATTGAATGAATGACAATACGACTAAAATATAACTACGACTAAATTAATAAAAGGCCAAAGAGAACAGCCGCCTTCAAGGCAAACATGTACCATTTTAGGCCTCATCTTCGCCTACCATTAAGCGAGATTGAGGTCAAATGTAAGCCTATTTTTAAAAAAAATATATAACATATATGTAGATAATTTAAAGATTTGAATATGAATAAACCTTATAGAACAACAATTAACACTCACGTCATAAATCAATAAATTCTATATATGAATTTATAAAGAATGACTTATGTTACTTACATATTTATTGGGACCTAAAACAGTTTTCCTTTGGAAAACAAAAATGATACAAAATAGAATGGTACGAACATTTGAATGAATGAATGAGTCGTTAGAATTATGAATGAAAATGAGAAATATATACAATATAATAGGTATTTTACAAAATATAGTGTATACAGTCATATTGTGCAATGAACTAGGAATAAAATTCTGAAACATCTAAAGAATGCAAAAAAACTTTACCAAGATTACTAACGTTCTTGTGAACCGTTCCAACTACGAGTACACTTGGGTTTTGCTTGAAAATAATTCACGTCAATAGGAAAATAGTGGATTCGAATCTATACCTTGCGTTTCGCAGACCGTATCATAAACTATTAGGCTATTGATTCTGTCTATGATACGATATTATTATATGCATGTGCAACGGATCAGACAGCTTTTAAAAGTACATACATTTAAGGAAGATTTCATTTGGTTAAATAGAAATTTAATAAAAATATTATTAGATAGATACACATATATATTATAATTAGCAATAATACATGAAAAATAATATGTCATATATATATATATATGAGTCAGAAGTAAACTTAAAATATTACTGTATCCGTTTGTTATCTATCACATAAGTAAATAATCCCTCACCTAGGACTGAATCTAGATTTCAGGTTAAGCTAACTCTGTAGTGGAGCAATAAAAAATACATCTGAGGGTCAATACAAGGTCCGGCCCGACCAGCCGTGCGTGAATGCTTTTTTCCCATCAATAAAAAACAAATCCCGTGTATGGTAGAATAAAATCAAACGATGCTTTTATGAATTTTTTAAATAACTCAATTTGTATATGATATGGGAACCTACCTAAGATATTTGTTTTAGACGGCGATCATTGTTCCGATAGTCGTTTCTGTGAAATTTCTCGAACAACACGTCAATGGCTGGGTCAATGTCTGATACAAAAGGCGGTACTCCTAGACACGGTACGAAGGTTTTTCTCTATGTCACCCTAAACATAGGTTGCTTGCGCCCTGCTTTAGTACCGCCGGTACCCTGGGCAAGGTGTTTATAATGATTTTTTGTATTGTCCTTTTATATATTTTACTTTTCAAATAATATTGTATTATATTCTACAAGTATATTTACGAGTAAAAACAAAAACCGATTTTGAATTAAATAAGAATATTACGAAATAGAATTTATTACAACCAAATCAAACTGTCATCACAACTACCTTTGAAAAACATTTTTTACGATAAGAAATGTCGCACACATAATGCAAATTGATAACTTATATGGTTTCCTCATGAATGCTATTCTCATAACTGTACCAAAATTAAATGACCACATGACAAGCACTTTCTTCAAATAAAAATAGTCCAGCCAGTCGAAAGTTGAGGTGACAAACATAAAAAAGACCTCACGTACGGATCAGTGGTGGTCATCAGAACAGTGACGAAAAAACTGCAACTGCACGACAGCGTCCATCATGCTGTAGTGGCGATATCCCGACACACCGTCAGCTGACTTATTATACAGATGACTGTGACGACGCCACAGGAAGACTGATGAAAGTCAATGGCCGCATCAAGGGAGAGTATAGTGGACTAAAACCTGAACGGACTACAACCTGAAAATGGCCGTGAGAAGCAGGGACACAGCGGTCGCGGAGAAGCTAATAGCAATGCAGCGGGGCGTCTGCGACGCGTGAACCCAAATCTCTGGCCACCTCCAAATTCAGGCATTATACTCGTATATATAAAAAAAAAAAACAAAAAAAGGAAAATAGTAACTGTAGAAGTGGCACCATTTTAATAAATGCAGAGTGAACAATTTAATCGTATTGAAAAAGAGAACGGACACAGGTCTGTGGTTGCAATCTAACAATAAAAAAAAACATGAAAAGACGACTTGAGAACCTCCTCCTTTGTTGAAGTCGGTTGATAATAAATAAATAACTATCATTTATTATTATGTATGTAAGAAGAAAGTAAGTGATTTACTTATTGATTTAATTAATCTATTTTCAAGAAACATTACTGGACGCAATATTTAGGTTTTATAATATTATAACAATTATATATTGTAACAAAGGAAATCCTTTATTCGGGATAAAAGATGAACATAATAAGAGAGAAATCAGTCCCACGGTCGACTGAAGTACGAATTGTAACTCTGATAAAAATACACAATGATATTTTTCATATATAACGGACCCGATACCCTTTCGTACGATTTCAATCACGGCAATATATTTCGGTTGTATTTTGATAAAACCTACATAATTTCTACACAAAAAACTCTCTCATTCTGTTCGTTAGATAAATAAAAATTTCACGAACAATTAAAACAATAGGTTTGAACGCCGCAGGGTACGACTAAAATTTAGCTTTAGTAGATAACTGGGAAGGATTTATTAAGAAGCGCCGTAAGGAATACATTTCTACGCAGAAGCAATTTCTCTACGACCATCTAACTTTCCTCTTTAACCACATCCTTTGTTACTCATAGTTTCTCATAGAAGTAGAAATAGTCTTCTCATTATCTTCTACGCTACTCAACGTATTTGCACCTGCTTCGTTGTATTATTAAATATATTTATCACTTACGCTCTATCTTATTTTCTACGGCCACTTCTTCTGCCAGCGCCATCGCTTCCCGGACTGTCACTCAAAGTTAGTTTAGCTTATAAATGTGTCTTAGATTACGCGTAACATAGTAACCGTCTAGGCCGAGATTACGCCTCACCGGGGAGACCCTTGTGTACTGTGTTACTAGCGATAATGGTTCAGGCTAAGCGACCTAAGAGCTATGCAACCTCTCAATCCGGTGAAGCGGTCAAGACCAGCTTCTCTGGCCAATCTCTGTAGTTCGTCGTTAAAAAAAACTATCTTATATCATAAAATCTTTACGTAACGCAAAATAAGGTGTTATCTTGTTGCTGCTATAGAAGAAACCGATCTTTTTAAATTGGATTGGTATAATGTAATCATAAATATCGACCAGTACTAAAGTTCAAGCATTGCTCCCAAAGGATTTTATGTTATCGTATATGTATAAAGTACCAGCTTATATTTTCCTTTCATATAATAATATTAAGGTACATAGATAATATATTGTATAAAAATACAAGGTCCACGGTATCATATCTCCCTAAGGAATTGATCACTCGTCTAGACATCTTAAGTTTCACCGATTAAATTTACTACTTTGCAACACTGAATCGATAATGTTGAAGTAGTGTTGTCAGTAAGTATTCAACTTACGATCTGATGAGGTTCTAATCTTAGCTGGCTTGTACCAGCGAGTTTAAACTTTTTATTTTTTATTAAGAGTTAAAACTAATTGTTTTTTTAATATATTGTCTAAGCCTGTGCTTAGCCATTGAACTTGGGATGCAATTCTGGGTAGTTCTAATGCACCTTCTCTTAGCTTACTAAATTCCTAAGCAATCTTGAAATTACCCAAGTTTAAAATGGGGCCGTGCACACAAAACATCTACAAAACTTTGCTATGATTCTTAGCGTGGATAACAAAGAAACAAATGTAGGTAGAAAAAGATGGTACTTGTTAAGATTAATACTTTATATCGATTAAAATGAGGGTACATGGATATTTGGTTTAGGTTTAGGTTGAAGCATAGTTGAAGTTTAGGTTACAGCCCTGTAGTTCTGGGCTCTCAAGAATAAGAATACGGTATCCCCTGCCTGTCGTACAAGGCGACTAAAAGGGGCATCGGGTTCACTGAGCGACAAGGGTGGGGGCCTGCGTCGTCCACCAAAGTGGAACCGGGAAGGCGACATCGGCTGGCCCGTGTCGCCTTTCGCTGCGAGGGCACAGGGAGGAGGGAGTAACCTCCCCGGGACGTGCTCTCCTTGAGCACAGTGCAGAGGGGCTCCGGTGCGTTCCACGTGAGATCCCGGAGCCCCTCGTCATGCACCGAGGAAAGGGCCACCGGGGAGGTTTTAGTGGGTAAGATCCCCACATAACCGCCGCCTTCCCCCCCAGAAGGCGGGGTATCTTTGTGAAGATTTCCTCCCCGTCAACAAAAAAAAAAAGGTTTAGGTTGAAGAAACTTTTATCTCACTTAAGACATTACAGGTCCGTTACATGAGAACAATAAATAACTAATATTATAAAACTAAGTTCGCAGTCACACGTATGAAGGGGTCACCTAACGCATTCATTTGCTTGGAGACGATTAGCTATCGTTGAGGAATTTAGCAAGTTGCATTTTGAATGCGCTAAGTGTGTATAATCTCTTGACGTGTACGGGTATTTTGTTGTACAGTTGTGCTGCTTCAAAACAAATCGATCTTTTTCCTTCATTTGTTCTAACTTTAGGTATGACAAGAAAACTAGCGCGTCGGTTGCTGTGTTTTTTAATTTTTTAGTAAATTAGATATTAGTATTAACTGTCTGTATAATTTTACTAATACGGATACATGTACCGTATTAGGAAAATTTTCGTCGCTTTGTAGATATCAGAAGTCACGGAAGATATATGTTTCGAAAGTTATTTGTAACAGAGAATAATAATTAATTTGTTTCCATGAATCAATTATCAAAAGAGATAAGAATGAGAGAGCAGCAGATAAAGCTAGTGCACCGTGTAACGCTAGAGCCAATACTGCCTTAACTGTGACCGCCCCGTCTGTTTCGTTAACATGTCGAATGTGGAATCGGTTGACTGACTACAAGTGTCGTGGTTGTACCACATTGTTGTCAGTTTCCTTACTAGGCTCATACGTTATTCTATATCATTATATACTTTTAAAATCAACTGTGAGCAAAGCAGAGAAATTATTTTTGAGACCGTTATCGGCTTTTAACGATCTGATGTCGGTCGTAAACGTGACATATTCATGTTCTCTGGGTTATGTTTGCAATCATGTGATATCATTAAGGTTTATTTTCATTAGCTGTCACGCGAACGCATTGAGTTGACGCACATTGGCGTATTACACTTTTATTGTCCTTGAAATGACTCGTAATAGGATTATGAGTATAATATAGAACTTCGACTTACAGAATATCACAGCGTAATTACTATTATCAGTTAAGAGGTTCCTTTTATTAGTTATAGCACTTTTTTGATGACGGGGGAAATATTCAACAAGATAATATAAAAGGGGGGGCTTTCTGAGAGTAAAAATACATATAACCCCACTTATCTGGAATAAGATTTTTACTAACCAAAACCCCTTCGGTGGCCTTTCCTCGGTGCATGGTGAGGGACTCCGGGATTTCCAGTGGAAAGCACCGGAGCCCCTGTGCACTATGCTCTTCGGAGAGCACGTCCTGAGGGTGGAGGTTAATATCCCCCCCGTGCCCTCGCAGTGCAAGGCGACACGGGCCAGCCGATGTTGCCATCTTCCCGGGTCCACTTTGGTGGACGACGCAGGCCCCCACCCTTGTCGCCCAGTGAACCCGAGGCCCCTTTTAGTCGCCTTGTACGACAGGCAGGGGATACCGTAGTCTTATTCTTGAGAGCCCAGAACTACAGGGCTGCGGGCCGGTGGCAGACCGCCATCTCCGAACAGGATCGGCCCTCTCCCGATCCCGTTCTGCGGTCTCCTTCTGGGCCATTACTGACTCGCAGAAGGAGACCAGCGCCTTCCATTTAGATCTCCCCGCCAGCGCAGCCGCTACTGCCGCCGGCGGGGACAGGTCTTGCCGATCTGCTGGACCAGGATCCGCCGCTCCGCCTCCACGGCAAGCGTGTGCTGCGCGGAATCCCGGTCACAGCCACAATAGTGGCATTGCGCGGTCGGTTCGCGCCCTATCCTGTTTAGGTACTCACCGAAGCACCCGTGCCCGGTGAGTACGCGTCGAACACGGTAGGTGACGTGCGCGTCATTCCTCTACGTAGCCAGGCTTCGAAGTTCGGCAGGAAGGCACAGACGATGCGTTGGCGCGAGCAACGTCGTTCGAGAGCCGCTCGCGCCACACCTCTATCGCCCGCCTGTGCTCCTGCCGACGCACCTCTCCCGCATCCAGGGTCGGCCCGGGCCCGCCGTCGACGGCCCGGACGCGCGTGTAAACGCGCGCGTCCAGCTCCGCCAAAATGTCGAGCGGCAGGAACCGAGCCAGGATAGTGGCCGCCTCGTAAGATACCGTACGGTATCCTCGTGCGATCCGAATGGCCATCTTGCGCTGCAGGCTAAGGAGCTTAGCTCTGCAGCGCCGGACGCCCGTGAAGCGGTTACACCACACGGGCGCCCCGTAGAGGGCCATGGATCGCACGAGACCTCCGTAGAGGCGGCGGACTCCTTCCCCATCTCCTAGCACAAGCTTAAGCTTAGTTGGAATGGTTAACAAGAATGTTAGTAATATTTATGATAAAGAAAATATATTGCTAACTTTCTTTATAAAAAATAAAATAATAATACACTAGCGATCCTTCATCGCTTCACTTCAACTTATTATAACTTATAAATGACTTACCTAATATCTAATTGGATAATAAGTAACAATTCATGTTAATCCATACCTTTAGTTATAATATTTCTAATTAGTAAATTTTCAAAATTTACTTGTTCAAGTAACTTATTTCCTTTTAACAGTTAAAACAAAACCAATCAAACAAACGTGAAGGATCAAATATATAATGCGCTATTATTTCCGGAGTATCACAGGATAGCTGGCATATACACTTTTCTTCCACTTCAAATTCCGTCGAGAACTGACGGAGCTATTCGTACTTGAACATTTTTTAACAAGTATGTTAACGAGTTAAAACAAAAACCGTCTTCAAATCGAAGCAACCGTTAAACGTTATTACGCGCGGACGCCTTCTTTGTATTTGCGAATTATCGTTGGAATATTTTTTAACAAGTACGTTAACGAGTTAAAACAAAACCAATCAAACAAACGTGAAGGATCAAATATATAATGCGCTATTATTTCCGGAGTAACACAGGATAGCTGGCATATACACTTTTCTTCCACTTCAAATTCCGTCGAGAACTAACGGAGCTATTCGTACTTGAATATTTTTTAACAAGTACGTTAACGAGTTAAAACAAAACCAATCAAACAAACGTGAAGGATCAAATATATAATGCGCTATTATTTCCGGAGTAACACAGGATAGCTGGCATATACACTTTTCTTCCACTTCAAATTCCGTCGAGAACTAACGGAGCTATTCGTACTTGAATATTTTTTAACAAGTACGTTAACGAGTTAAAACAAAACCAATCAAACAAACGTGAAGGATCAAATATATAATGCGCTATTATTTCCGGAGTAACACAGGATAGCTGGCATATACACTTTTCTTCCACTTCAAATTCCGTCGAGAACTAACGGAGCTATTCGTACTTGAATATTTTTTAACAAGTACGTTAACGAGTTAAAACAAAACCAATCAAACAAACGTGAAGGATCAAATATATAATGCGCTATTATTTCCGGAGTATCACAGGATAGCTGGCATATACACTTTTCTTCCACTTCAAATTCCGTCGAGAACTGACGGAGCTATTCGTACTTGAACATTTTTTAACAAGTATGTTAACGAGTTAAAACAAAAACCGTCTTCAAATCGAAGCAACCGTTAAACGTTATTACGCGCGGACGCCTTCTTTGTATTTCCGAATTATCGTTGGAATATTACGAAACTAATCAGAATCTAGCCAAACTCTCATCGAACTGCCCTTGAAGTACATCCTTTCCAATAGAAAATTAATCATCGAAATCGGTTAGCGTGATACGTTATACGTTCATTTGTGGCGCAAATTTGTACTAGATGCAAATTTACACTTAAATGGTTTTTTCATGGCTGTTATTGTCAGATATTTTTTAGATATTTTTGACCTATATAGGTCGTGGCTGTTGACATACTCCATCCTTTCTCTCTCTTATACTCTTCTCTCCCTTCTCTCTTATTCCTATTCTTATTACAATATTTTCCTTACTTCAATATTAATCCTATCTTATCTTTACTTTTCAGGTTTTATTGCGATGTATCCGACCTTCTTGCCAGTCCTGCAGTATTCCAGAAACCTCCGGCTGACATGTTTATGGGCTATTGAACTAACGCTGGTAAGTTATATTGTCAGTACCAGCTTTCAAACAATAAAGAATAAAAATCGGTTCACTCAGACCAAAGTTATAAGGTAACAAACATTGCACAATACTCGGAAACAGACGAATCGAGAACTTCCGCCTTTTTAGCTCGAAAAGGTATAAATTTAATCGAGTGGTCAAATTTAAACAACTTATGTAAACAAAATCGAACCATCATATGCTTGAGTGCCATTATAAAATATAATGACTCAATTTGCGTTACTGCGAAGCAATTTATTTTCTAAGAAGAGCGTAATGGTCCCACGATCCTCAGACATCGTCAACAATCAAGTCAAGTGGCTTACAGACCCTTGAACCTCTGCATACATACCAGAGAATAAAAGTGTATTTGCTCTCCACATTGTAGGATCGACTGCAGAGTTATTAATAATAGAATATTTAGAATATAATCACTCACTGCCGTGATGACAAGATATCGTATACACACTCTTCACAATAATATTTACGAGTAAAACACAAACGATTTAAAACAGAATTGAACGTTAAACGTTATTGGGCGCTGACGGCCGCTTTGTGTTTCCGAATTATCGTAGGAATATTAAGAAATGAATTAATCAGAACCTAAGCAAACTTTCAACCAAAAAAAGTTAACCATCGAAATCGGTTGGTGTGATATTAAGATTTTCATCCATTTGTGGCACACATATGTACTTAATGCAAATTTTGATTTCAATTGTTTTTATTTATCTATCGGAGACTAACAGAAACAAAATACAACCAGAAGATTTTTTAGATTGGCTACTCGCCCTTCGCTGCTAGCAGGCTTTCTGCCACAGCCATTGAGGATGTATTTTTTTGGGGTGTGCATTTTTTTTGTTAACGGGAGGAAATCTTCAAAGATACCCCGCCTTCTGGGGAAGGCGGCGGTTATGTGGGGTTTTACCCACTAAAACCTCCCAGTGGCCCTTTCCTCGGTGCATGACGAGGGGCTCCGGGATCTCCAGTGGAACGCACCGGAGCCCCTTTGCACTGTGCTCAAGGAGAGCACGTCCTGGGGAGGATTCTCCTCCCCTGTGCCCTCATAGTGCAAGGCTACACGGGCCAGCCGATGTCGCCTTCTTCCCGGGTCCACCTTAGCGGACGACAAAGGCCCCCACCCTTCTCGCCCAGTGAACCCGAGGCCCCTTTAGTCGCCTTATACGACAGGCAGGGGATACCTTGAGACCTTATTCTTGAGAGCCCAGAACTACAGGGCTGAACTGGTAACGCCAAGGCGACACGGGTGGTCCGGTGTCACCTTAGCACTGCCAGGATTTTGGGGGAGGAAGTCACCTTCCCTTGTGCTTAACAGTACAGTACAGAGGGGCTCCGGTGCGTTCCACTGGATCCCTCACCATGCACCGAAGAGGGCCACCGAGATGGGTTTTGGTCTCAGTTCACATAACTATCTTATATGTATCTTGTTGAAGATTACCACCAGATGCTCTCCTGTCGAGGTATTAGAATGGACACCTTAGGGCCACTTGAGTTGGGGAGCTACCGATGACTGTAGTGTATAAATAAGCGAATTTCCCTTACATTTTTAAAGAAATGCATATACAAATATGGATTCGAATCGACCACCCAAAGTATACTGGCTGAAGACAACTACAGACGTATCTACATCAGCGTCGCATGTCACCAAAATGACACGCGTTTAGGGCAAAAGTGACATTGAAGAATTAAAAGCTCTTAACTAATGGAAGTTTTTGCTTTCAACCCTTTTTCCTCTCGCCATTTTCCTTCATATATACAGTACATACAGTTTAATAACACGGCTTCAACCACAACTGTATTAAGAACCTTTTTTTTTAAATAAATGTATATGTAATAAAAACTAATTTCAATATTTACATATATTTAATTATAGGAAATATTTAATTGATACAGTGACAGTTAGTGAAAATTGTGTTGTCACTTTCACTGTAAAAATATAATTAGAATCGAAATAGAGGAAAAAAACTTTAAATGTCGTTTCGCTTACTCAAGAAGCAATATATTGTGTTTAATTTATTTACATGTAGTAAAATAACCTTACTTAATATACGTATACGTATAATAACTTAATAACGACAGTTAAAGTTTTATTTCGAAATAACCTAATATATATAATAAATACATTGTAATCTTATCCAATACAACTCGAGTTTGATCTCCGATGCCGATATCAATGTAATTGTTTATAGCAATTTTGATTATTGTTAACCCTTAAATTAGTAAAGCGAGCGAACTATGTGTAAAAATACATAACACATAAACATGAACATAGGAGGAAATAGCCTTGGTATAAAAAACAGAACACTGTGACGATGAAAATCTTATAAATATTAAGACGCCAATAGCCAATTAGGGTCAGAGATTAGTAGATTCAAACGCCGTGTTCTAATATTCTTGTAAAACATTTATTAGCTTGTTTTGGAATCAATAAAAGTTAAAACATACCATAGAAAATCTATTATATAAATACCGTACAGATGCGTCTATAATTGTCATAACACTGAATGACAGGATTGTAAATTCTGTGTTACCGATAATTAGTTGCTTAAATAATATTGTGACTAGAATATAGAAAGCTATGTTTCAGTGGTTTCGACATGCGGAAAAAGAGAAGAAAAAAAATGATAAAGCAAATGTGAGTAACAGAATCGGTAGGATACATTCTAAGTACTAATATTAGGGACTTAGAAGAATTCGAAAGCGATTAATGTATATGCCAAGTTGCCAAGATGCTCAAGAAACGTGGGAGGTGTGCCCAAAACGTGTAAAATAGAAACTGTATTCTGGGTTCATGGTACGGTCACATGTTCATTGTCTACTCCCAGTACTAACAGGTAGTTATTTAAAATGTAATCAAATTTTCATAGTCACTCTTCTTTTAAACATGATTTGCAGAAATTAATTCGTGCTACAGAAAGATATATATTGCTTAGTCGGTCTGTTTCGTGATTGATTTAATGTATAGGCGGCTATTCGTTGACGTCAGTGGTTGTAGAACTAAACACGTGTCTTCAATCGCCTTGTACATGTATATTAGTATCGGCTTCGTCAGTAGACGTCGGCTTGCTTGCGTACGCAACTTGAGGTGACTATGTGAACTCAGAGCTACAATGTCTTGATGAATGAATAAATGGAAACTGACTGATTGTATGAATGAATGAACAGACGCTGCTGTACAACAATTAACATGCACATCACAGACATACACACACATACAAAGAGCGGAAGGTGAAAACTTATTTCTGCTGTCGTGCTGGGAGTCGTATACTCGGGCATACAAGTTAATAAAGTTAATAACATTTCATCTATTATAAATATTATTATTTTATATCTATATATATATAACAGAATGTGTGTGGTTTGATCCGTATAGGCTCCGAAACGGCTGGACCGATTTCAATGAAACTTTCAGGAAATCTTCAGATTGACCTGGCGAGTAGTCTTGTAAAGTTTGGTGACGATTGGAGCACTCCTCTTTCTGAACTATCAAACAAGCCATGTGTCGTACTTTTATTCCTGACATTAACTTGAGCCCGATATGTTTTTGTATAAATGATAAGAATGATATTGTATTTACTGATATGTACATGGGTGTAGATAATAAATCTTCACCCGCTCGAGAAGAGAATGAATACGGAGAGAAATGAATTACTATATATATTGTGATAGTTAAATTAAATATTTAATGATGTAAATATATTGTTTAAATAAAATGAGGACAAAGATACGCTAGTTTGTTATAAAAGCCGTGGTAGCTAAGTGTCCCGGCTCATGTTGCATAGTACGCTAGCAACCTGAGTTCGAGCCCCGGTGCCGGCACCAATGAATTTGTTGTTGCAATTTTATGTGCTGATTTACCACGCGCTCGGCGGAGGAAAATATCGTGAGGAAACCTGCATGTCCTAGAAATTTTTTCTAAGACATATGAAGTCTGCCAATCTGCACTAGGGTCGCGTGACGGACTATGCTCTTATACACTCTTTACAGAGAAGGTCTGTGGCCAGCAGTGGGACATATATAAAAGCTGTTACTTTAACGTTGATATATTTTATTATTAATTTCGATTCGATACGAGTTTCGGTCAGAATCAGTTCACAACGGTCTATTAGAGATGTGCATGTGGTATGTAATATAACCATTGTTTTCTGATTAGTCAGTTGGGTTTACTTGAACTTGTTAAGAAATTTACATAATAATATTTTCGTGGTTCAAGAAAAAACTTCTGTACGAATGTTCGTATAATTTTTGTCCATGAAAAGTTTGTAAGCCGCCAACGGCTGAAAGTTCACTGAGCAAACACCTTTTGGGAGCAGAACGACAGCTAAGTATATATTGAAAAACAATTTTTTTAACCGACTTGAAAGAAGTTCTCAATTCGTTTAATATATTTTTTAATTTATCTTTTATATATATATATATATATATATATATATATATATGTATGTATTTATCTTTCAATTGCGCCGTCATTTATGAATCGATTTCAAATTGCATTTTGTTTGAAAGGATTTCATCGATTGGGATCTAATTCCCAAATGAATATTGTTGTAAATCCTAAAAATCCTACGCAAAAATGCTTGTTGATATTGGTTGGTTTATGTCAATCGACGGATAGGTGAATTTGTTTTTATTTCATTTATGTATATGCTTGTATTTATGTATTTGTTTTTTTTTTATCTAAGCTTGCTTTTGTCTGCCAGAATTCCTTCTGGCATTAAGTGTTTCTGTGTACTTTTTTGTGCAAATTAAGATTAAATAAATAATATGTGTGTACAAAGGCGAACTAAATGCTATGTAGCATTTTCTTTCAGCTAACATAACGATGTAAGGTGAGATAATTATAAAGTCTTTCACGTCTCCATTTCGAATCGGAGAGGTCAGGTAGCGTGAGATTGGATACATTTTCTTTGCTTAGCAAACATTTGTCACAGTTTTCGTTCTTGATGGAAATGTTTATTAAAATCCTAACATTCTCATCACTCACAAAGAGACGAAGATGGCTTTTTAAAAGAATGCTAACAATTTTTTTTTACAATTATTACTAACATTATTGTTAACCATTCCAACTAAACTTATGGTAGGAGCTGGTTCACGTCAATAGTCGAATGGTAGATTTGAACCTACGAATATTTTTTATGGACGAACTACACAGTTGGCCAGAGAGGCTGACCTTTACTGCTTCACCGGATTGAGAACTGGCATCTCATAGGTCGCTTAGCCTGATCCTCTATTAGCTAGTAACTCGACACAATGGTCCCTCCGGTGAGGTGTAACCTCGGCTTCGACGGTTACTATGTTACGCGTAAGCTTTCCGATCCTAGGGCGCCCGAGAGGGCCGAACCACGACTCGGTTGGTAGCTATATTAGCTACGAATAATTAATACTTGTAGTCTAAAAGTGACTGTTAGTGTCGGTAAGGGATGCCCTTATTTTACTAAGGGAAACTGACCCAACCTGCGCCGACTAAAACCGCAAGATGTACCATTATCGCATAATGGCGGGGCTATAAGAACGCTCTCGCATGCATCAACAGTTGCGCCGCTGGCAGCTTCATTGCAGACACATGTCTACGTCAAGATGCGTCTTCAACCACGCCAGCTATGTGGGTTCATAAACCCTTTATCATTCTTGACCAAGCCCCTCAGATATAAAAATTAAAGGACACTCTAGGCCAGGGTTTCCCAACTTTTTTATACTCTAGAGCACATTCTAAAATGTCGGTCGAGTGGCGAGCAACACTTGTTTTTAATCGACCAACTCCCATACTATTCATTTTGCCATCATTTATTTTCTTATATTCATAATTTATTAATAAATAATAAACAAAAATGTTTTAAAATAACAAAAGTATTATTAAAATTGCATACATTGAGAGAAATGTATTTACAAAACGTAGTAATAATTCACATTTGTAATTAGTGTTTAAGAAAAAACTCAATCTGTGTCGAATAGCGTTGAACATATACGAATCGTTGGGCACCATGGCGCCCGTGGGCACGAGGTTGGGAACCTCTAATCTAGACGAACGTAAATCGATCAGATTGGTGACAAGCGTTAAAAGTATAATCAAAGTTAAATAATTAAATTTCTTAGACCACATATGCGAAGACGAGATACATGAATGTGGAAGAGACATTAAAGTGACATGAAGAATCCTCATGGGCTCAAATGTTTTATTTTGAGCCCTTGACCTGGCAACAGAGGTTCAGTCTAAGCGACCTGGGAGCTATACCACGTCTCAATCCCGTGAAGCAATAAAAGTCGGCCACTCTGACTAACACAAAAAAAGTCACAAAAAAAACAACACGCAAATGTAATTATTTCACGTTAAACCCATAGTATATATCGGTTTAAAAAATTAACAGGCGCCAGTTCGTATTTGGCGATGCTTTGTACAAGTGGCGTAGAAAGCATTTAAAAAAAACGGTTATCATATTTTTTTTTTCTTTTGTATAAATATTATTTATTTATAGATATCGAGATATAAATATTATTATTTATTTATAGATATTTAGAGATATCGCATTGGTACGACTGTAATGATGTTATATTTTTATATATTATTTAGAATCATCGACTGATCAAAATTTAGTTTTCAATTATTCGAAAGTACAATTAACTTATCACCATATATATTTTTATACCACGTGTTTCTTACCTTTTACGGCTGTTTGTGGTCACGGTAAGAACATAAATAAAACCGCGACAAAATCCTTTAAAGTAAATTCAACGGGAAAGAAACTTCCCGTAAGTACTTATATACACACTGACTTCTACAACTAAATTGTCAAAATAACTTTTGTGGAAGACCCTTTTTTCTACAAAAATATGCAAGCGGCTAACCTGAAGTCAAGTAGTCTAGCTGATCTAGATACCTAATGAAGGGACTAAAAAAGCGTTACTAACTTGTAGAGTTGCGTTGCCGGCAAATCATAGAACGAAATAGAGATTTATAAAATGCCTCATACCGCGGGTATTCCGTATTGCCGACCCATTTGTGTCACAGCAGACGCTGCTACAGTGCCAATGTTGAAAATTAAGCTATATTTAAAAAGAATATCATAATAAATCGAATATTTCTTACCTTAACGCTGACCGATGTGTCTAATGAAGTTATAAGAATCCACACAAGCTGGGTTGAAATGTTGGGTTATACACATATAAATATCAATCACTAATTTGGTCCACACGCAGAAACTATACGAAGTATGCAAAATACAATAAATGTAGTAAACACTAGGATACAAGGATATGTTTTTGATCAGATAAAATTTGGATATCAGACTTTTAAACTAAGTCACTTAATTGGACCGGAGGTTATAAGATGACTATGGGATAAAGCGTGAAAGTAACCTATGTATGGCTATAACTTTGGCGTGTTAGTCGATAAATAAACTGAATTTATAAGTACACATAGAAACCATTACAAACAACCACTTCACCATCGAGTATCAATCAAACCGTTTAACAGTACGCGAAATTACTTTCAAATTAACGAAACTTTAGTCGAGTTTAAAACAAGCTGAGTAAATCAAACACAAATAACGAATTTCATTTTTGAATTTAAAATAAATTTGCGGTGTATTCGAAATGTTCCGATTATTAAGCGGTGCCGTGGCGACCGTTAATCGAGTCCGATCGCCTAGCCGCACAAACGCGGACTGAAATGCTTTTCCTACACTTGTGAAATCGGCTCTCTACATTTGAACAGGCCGACCTCTCATTTCCCCATATGCGTGAAGAAGACAGATGTAACTGTGTCAGTGCCGCTTCGTGCCATATTGCTCTTCGTATTAGACGGAAATGCGAATGTGGTTATATCAAAATAAACATGTGGCATTCTTCGGGCTTTAGTAAGGAATTGTGAATTAATCGATTTTTAAGCAACGATAATTATTTATATTATAATTCGAAACGCAAAAGTTTATTATGAATATAAATATTTTATTTGTTCAAAAATGAGTATTTATTATGTTTTAAATCATTTGAATTAATTTTATTTGATTAATCTAATTGTTTTTGCTTAATATAATAAATTAAAACAATGTAATCAATATTGACCCTGGTTTATTTGCGAGTGCAACATTCGCGTAAATATAAAAATAATATTTATATTCTATTAAAAATTGTTTATTATTAATTGTGATTGTTTGTTCATTGATTTGTTTGATTTTCACACTGATCCCTGTTAAGTCATTTTGAACACGTCCATTGTAAGGCCCTTAAGTTGTTGGTATGATTAAATGCAAATTTCCAAGATTATAACGATGGATCGAAATTGACAAGAAAACGTGTACAAAGGCAAGATCGCCGGCTTATACCGAGAATATTATTAAATCAATAAAAAAAGGTTTTAGTAGAACAAAAAAGAACATCCGTTACTGTATTGTTCTAAGAAGTTGAGTTACATAGAGATCTTTTTAATAATAAAGTTTAATACATTCGTGTATTTCCGACAGACGCAGCGGCTAGTCGAGCGCCGCGCGCGATGGCTCTGTGTGTGACGCTCTATATTAACTAGTACTTTACAACTGCCAATTTCCCGCCATCGCTACACTCTGTTCGCTGTGTGGCTACACAGCTCACTGTGTGGTACCTTAAGAATGATCTTAGTTTTAAAAGCATTTACTAATTGGGCTTGAGTTACTTTATTCCTAGTAATTGGAGATTAATTAGCTGTAAACAGAGAAATGTCAATCTTTATCAGCTTTTCACCGAGATTAACCCATATATAACGACCGATATTTATTAAGTTAAAAAAATTGTCTAAATTTACCCACAATTTAAAAATATTTATTCAGATTATTTCACTTTATTTCGATCATTACACTACGTAATCGTTTTGGCCATAGTTTTAAAAATAATTAAAGTTTTTTTTTATTTCTTCTCTATATAATCATTGAGGACTCTATAACTCCTAAATCTCTTTTTGCATTACCCTTTACCTTCCTTTTAATTTTGTTAATATGTATCAATTATTAAATAATTTTGAACACGTCCATTGTAAGGCCCTTAAGTTGTTGGTATGATTAAATGCAAATTTCCAAGATTATAACGATGGATCGAAATTGACAAGAAAACGTGTACAAAGGCAAGATCGCCGGCTTATACCGAGAATATTATTAAATCAATAAAAAAAGGTTTTAGTAGAACAAAAAAGAACATCCGTTACAGTATTGTTCTAAGAAGTTGAGTTACATAGAGATCTTTTTAATAATAAAGTTTAATACATTTGTGTATTTCCGCCAGCGCGCGATGGCTCTGTGTGTGAGGCTCTATATTAACTAATACTTTACAACTGCCAATTTCCCGCCATCGCTACGCCCTGTTCGCTGTGTGGCTACACAGCTCACTGTGTGGTGCCTTAAGAATGATCTTAGTTTTAAAAGCATTTACTAATTGGGCTTGGGTTACTTTATTCCTAGTAATTGGAGATTAATTAGCTGTAAACAGAGAAATGTCAATCGTTATCAGCTTTTCACCGAGATTAACCCATATATAACGACCGATATTTATTAAGTTAAAAAAAATTGTCTAAATCTACCCACAATTTAAAAATATTTATTCAGATTATTTAACTTTATTTCGATCATTACACTACGTAATCGTTTTGCCCATAGTTTTAAAAATAATTTAAGTTTTTTTTTTTTATTTCTTCTCTATATAATCATTGAGGACTCTATAACTCCTAAATCTCTTTTTGCATTACCCTTTACCTTCCTTTTAATTTTGTTAAAATGTATCAATTATTAAATAATTTAATAGTTAATAATAACATTGGAATATAATATGTAATTATTTCATGTATATATTGTAGGTTGGTATCAAGGTAAATTTAGATAATTTACCTTGATACCAACCTACAAATTATAACAAGTGATTCCTTTGTACTTCGTAAACAAAAAATTAATAATTCTAGATTCAAACTCCAGACTGTCATATCGAAAATCATACTCTTGGTCACTTAATAATTTGTAATATAATAATATATTGTATAACTTTTATTCATAATTAAAAATGTAATTCCCTTCCCTTTCATAATTAATTTATTCTTACCGCGTAGTCGCCCAT
Organism: Meandrusa payeni; assembly: GCA_029286785.1. Lineage (NCBI taxonomy): Eukaryota > Metazoa > Arthropoda > Insecta > Lepidoptera > Papilionidae > Meandrusa > Meandrusa payeni. The sequence goes on from JAGSMX010000007.1 coordinate 6,270,797, forward strand.
AGGATTCAATTATGTTGAATTAATTCCTTCTGTTGTCACAACTGTATGAAAAAGTTGTTGAAATTAATTCTATTAATTTAATCAGCGTTGTATTACACATAGATTCATAACAATAATGAATATATTAATATTATTAAATCAATAAATACGTATGTTTGTACCGGGAAACTATAAAATAAAATGATAGAAACAAAAGCCAAACATAGTATCAATAATGAGTCAATAATATGGTAAATATATGACAGGGTATTGTACAAATTATAACAAGTGATTCCTTTGTACTTCGTAAACAAAAAAATAATAATTCTAGATTCAAACTCCAGACTGTCATATTGTAAATCATATTCTTGGTCACTTAATAATTTGTAATATAATAATATATTGTATAACTTTTATTCATAATTAAAAATGTAATTCCCTTCCCTTTCATAATTAATTTATTCTTACCGCGTAGTCGCCCATAGGATTCAATTATGTTGTATTAATTCCTTCTGTTGTCACAACTGTGTGAAAAAGTTGTTGAAATTAATTCTATTAATTTAATCAGCTTTGTATTACACATAGATTCATAACAATAATGAATATATTAATATTAAATGGTAGATATTGATTTTATAAAATTTGTTGCATTTATTTTTAAAATTCAACAATGAAGTCCCAATGAAATCGTTTTAATTTTTTCAATAATAATATAATATTATAAACAATTTAGGGTACGGTCTGTGACACTTAACATGTGTTAGGATTCTGGTGGTTTCGTGGAGTAAAACAATCCAACAACTAATAACTCGCTTTATTCAGGCAGCGTAACGTTATCCAAGAATTATTTATAACCAACAAAAACTGACAACTGCGCGTCCTCACAAATCTGTTACCAAAAGTGAAAAACAAGTCAGATTAGGAACTAATAAAGTTAAACTATTGTTTACAATGCCAAGTTAATGTGACGATTACTAAATAATTAATTATGAATTAAAGATACAATAAGGTTCAGGTAAATCATCAAGATATTATTCGAAGTAGGTATTATGTATCACAAATGCCGGGTGTCATGTGTTGCCAGCTAACACATGTTTTAAAAATGGTCAAAAATAATTTTAAGAGTCGCAATAGATCCACTTCTGCTGCACGGATAGGTCGGCACAAATATGAAAGTACTCAAATCATTTATTCCTCACCATAATCCACAGTAGTTACTTAAGATAATTATATAATTAAAAACATATACACATTTGGAACAAGAGACATAATAACAGAAAGATTATGGTGCATTGACACTTGAACTAGGACGGATCCTGTCCAGGGAAGGAGTCCGCCGCCTCTACGGAGGTCTCGTGCGATCCATGGCCCTCTACGGGGCGCCCGTGTGGTGTAACCGCTTCACGGGCGTCCGGCGCTTCTGAAGCTAAGCTCCTTAGCCTGCAGCGCAAGATGGCCATTCGATCGCACGAGGATACCGTACGGTATCTTACGAGGCGGCCGCTATCCTGGCTCGGTTCCCGCCGCTCGACATTTTGGCGGAGCTGGACGCGCGCGTTTACGCGTCGAATACGTCGACAACGAGCCCAGGCCGACCCTGGATGCGGGAGAGGTGCGTCGGCAGGAGCACAGGCGGGCGATAGAGGTGTGGCGCGAGCGGCTCTCGAACGACGTTGCTCGCGCCAACGCATCGTCTGTGCCTTCTTGCCGAACTTCGAAGCCTGGCTACGTAGGAGGAATGACGCGCACGTCACCTACCGCCTGACACAGGTACTCACCGGGCACGGGTGCTTCGGTGAGTACCTGAACAGGATAGGCGCGAACCGACCGCGCAATGCCACCATTGTGGCTGTGACCGGGATTCCGCGCAGCACACGCTTGCCGTGTGCCCCGCGTGGGAGGCGGAGCGGCGGATCCTGGTCCAGCAGATCGGGCAAGACCTCTCCCCGCCGGCGGCAGTAGCGGCTGCGCTGGCGGGGAGATCTAAATGGAAGGCGCTGGTCTCCTTCTGCGAGTCAGTAATGGCCCAGAAGGAGACCGCAGAACGGGATCGGGAGAGGGCCGACCCCGTTCGGAGATGGCACCAGGCGGGCCGGTGGCAGACCGGCCCGCAATATAATTCTGGGCTCTCAAGAATAAGACTACGGTATCCCCTGCGTGTCGTACAAGGCGACTAAAGGGGCCTCGGGTTCACTGGGCGACAAGGGTGGGGCCTGCGTCGTCCCGCAAAGTGGACCCGGGAAGAAGGCGACATCGGCTGGCCCGTGTCGCCTTTCGCTACGAGGCACAGGGGAGGAGGAGTAACCTCCCCGGGACGTGCTCTCCTTGAGCACAGTGCAGAGGGGCTCCGGTGCGTTCCACGTGAGATCCCGGAGCCCCTCGTCATGCACCGAGGAAAGGGCCACCGGGGAGGTTTTAGTGGGTAAGATCCCCACATAACCGCCGCCTTCCCCCCAGAAGGCGGGGTATCTTTGTGAAGATTTCCTCCCCGTCAACAAAAAAAAAAAAAAAAAAGGACGGATCCTGTGTCTCAAGTAATCAACCCTCCACCCCTTTACATTATCAAAGGTAGTGTACATAGCTAATTAAAACACAATTTTAAGCTAATTCGTTTTGGTGAAGTATGAGATTAGATGTGTATATAAACATGTAACAGGAATATATGATAGTTTTGTAGTGTGCGTATGTGACTTTGTGTGTGTGCGTGCGTGTGTGTATGTGTGCGTATGGTATGTAGATGTGTAGAATATTACTAATCATTTAATTTTTAATATATTTTCAGTTTCAGAGTAACCAAGTTTCATCAAACCTTTTCTGATTACTATTTAAAATATCAAATATCGTAGAATAGTCTCTATTACACGCATGAAGTATTTTGTACATCTTCTATTTGCAAGAGAATTCACTGCTTACGACCCAACTCTTCATCTCTTTACACATTTCCATGTATGGATTGGCAACGCACCTGCAATCCCTTTAGCTGTTTGTAGGCGGCAGGATGAAATCAGGAGAGCCGCAGGATCGTTCTCCCAAAAAAGATACCTGTAAATATAAGCAAGTATATTTACGAATGAAAACATAAAACTACTTCAAACCGAATCGAAAGCATTAATATATGACAATATAATATATGAAATTGAAATTAAAAATATAAAGAGTATGGAACACACACACAGTCATAATCCCCATTGTGATAGGTGCAACAGGGGTAGTAGCCTCACGTACGGATCAGTGGTGGTCATCAGAACAGTGACGAAAAAGCTGCAACTGCACGACAGCGTCCAAGCTGTAGTGGCGATAACCAGACACACAGTCAGCTGTGTCTATTACACAGATGACTGTGACGACGCCACAAGAAGACTTGACAAGGGCAACGGCCGCATCAAAAGAGAAAATAATAGACTATAATCTAAAAATGGCCATGAGAAACAGCGACGCAGCGATTACGGAGAAACTTATAACAATGCAACGGGCGTCTTCGACTCGTGAACCAGGGCAGTCTCCAACACCGCCCTCAGAAATTCAGGCATTAAAATAAAATAAAAAAAGTGTAGTAACTGTAGAGGCAGCATCCTTATTAAAAAAAAACCAAAGCAACCAATTCAAGATTATTACAAAAGAGCACGGACATAAGACTGTGGTTGCGATCCATTGAAAAAAAAAACAGGGGTAGTAGCAAAAAATTTAATAACATATTGTGAAAACCTTGACGCACAAATAAACATCAGCATCCTACATAAACATAAATAAAGGTGGCCATACACACATGACCAATAGTAAGCAAAGTCTTAGGAGATAATGTATATAATAGTAATCGTTTAGACACAGCAGACCAAACAGTTAGTGGGTATAATATTATATGTATTTATTATTATATATATTACAATATATCTATATAATAGCGATAATAACACACATAAGACCGGCTATAACCCGAGAAAAAGGACAACCTACACATATACGAAATTGATTTCGTAGTCAATGGGCAAATCGTTCACCTTACGATCTGGTTGTTATTAGACTAACAATGAGACTGTATACTATTGAAATAGCTATATTTTTCAATCAGAATAACGCCAAGGAATGAAGAAAAAAGTGTTGAAAACATTCCGTAGATGTGAAGTGGGCGAGGAGCGAATAAGCATCGCATTTGATGTTAAGTGATCACTGCGCCCTATTTTCTTTTACATCCCCGCCAGACGACATCGCAAGACGAACGATGGGAGTGGATTAGGGCTGGATAACTACAAAAAGGGTGAGATTACATTGAGTTATATGAAAAAGAGATGTATCTATATGTATCTATTTTATATTATCTACGAGTATATAGAGCCTTGATACCTCAGTAGAGCCATTATAGCTGTGTCTGGGCGGTCGCCACAAGGTGCGTAGTATGCTAGCAACCCGAGTTCGATCCCTGGTACCAGCACCGTACTAAGCAATTTGAGACAACCGCCCGGACACTAAGCCCTGGTAGTTACAGCCTTTATATATATGTCCCACTGCTGGGCACAGGCCTTCTCTGTAAAGAGAGTATAGGGGCATAGTCCGCCACGCAGCCCTAGTGCGGATTGGCGGATTGCGGATTGAGAAAATTTTCTAAGACATGTAGGTTTCCTCACGATGTTTTCCTTCACCGCCGAGCGCGTGGTAAATCAGCACATAAAATTGCAACAACAAATTTATTGGTGCCGGCACCGGGGATCGAACTCGGGTTGCTAGCGTATTACGCAACTTGAGCCAACCGCCCGGACACTGAGCTACCACGGCTCTTAAGCCCTGGTAGCTTTCAAATAAAATTAAAATAATTTATTCGTGGAACATTGGTTTTGAATATGTAATTTACAAGTGCTCGTAATTTGTCCAGCTATGTCCTGCCTTCCGGGCATACGATATTAGTAAAATGAAAGAATTACACTAATAATAAAATCTAACCGTATTTATCCTAATTGAAAAAAAAATGATTATTTTTGTTACCAATTCCTTACACATTCATTTACTTAAAGCTTCGTAACCTGAAACTTTGTTATAAATAATTTAACCTTTATTCGTCACATGCCCTCCCATTTAATAAAATTATCCGAATCGGGGATTTAAGTGGACCCGGGATTTATTCCGTGCCCGTCGTACTTTACACGAGACCTTATTTTTAATATGTTTTATAATAAGAACTCCAGTAAAATGTTTCGTATTCATTTATGAATGTATCTTTCATAAATAATAATTTATGAATGATATAAATAAGGTCTTCAAATGTAGTAATAGCCTTTTTTATGACAATGTAGTTTCAGTCTTCATTACAGCAAGGTTTGTAGCAATGACCTACTGTTTTTCATTCTAACATACAAGAAATTCAAAAAAAATGTGTGTAGCAGACATATTTAAGAGCACAAAGGCCTGCCAAAACCATTACAACAAATCCATTACGACTGCCGATGACAAATGTTAACAATACTTTTTTTCACAAATATTATTAATCCTTGTTAACCTTTCCAACTTTTTTTTTTTGTTAACGGGGAGGAAATCTTCAAAAAGATACCCCGCCTTCTGGGGGGAAGGCGGCGGTTATGTGGGGTTTACCTACTAAAATCTACCCGGTGGCCCTTCCTCGGTGCATGACGAGGGGCTCCGGGATCTCCAGTGGAACGCACCGCAGCCCCTCTGCACTGTGCTCAAGGAGAGCACGTCCCGGGGGGGGAGGTTACTCCCTCCCCTCCTGTGCCCTCGCAGTGCAAGGCTACACGGGCCAGCCGATGTCGCCTTCTTCCCGGGTCCACTTTAGCGGACGACAAAGGCCCCCACCCTTGTCGCCCAGTGAACCCGAGGACCCTTTTAGTCGCCTTCTACGACAGGCAGGGGATACCGTAGTCTTATTCTTTAGAGCCCAAAATTACAGGGCTGTAACCTTTCCAACTTAGCTTAAGCCTGTGCTAGGGGATATACGTCGAAAGTAGAGTAATGGATTCGAACCTACGACTTTACGATTCGCAGATCCTACGTGAGCCATTAGGCTATTAACGCTTTGAATTATATTAGAGTATTTTGGCAAGCGGCACTACCTTAAAAAGTAAAGGCGTATATGTTATATGTTCTCTATAAGAAGACTATAACGGTATATTTCCTAACGCTTCTGCGGATTGGCAGATTTCACATGCCTTAGAAAATTTCTATGGAGGTTTGCCTCACGATGTTTTCCTTCACCGTTGAGCACATTGCAAATTAGAAATTATAAACGACCTTACCTCGCAGTCATTAGATCGTAGACTAAACAAAACCACTTTTTTTTAGTTAACGGGGAGGAAATCATCAAAAAGTCATAACCCCGCCTTTTGGGGGGAAGGCGGCGGTTATGTGGGGTTTTTACCTACTAAAATCTACCCGGTGGCCCTTCCTCGGTGCATGGTGAGGGGCTCCGGGATCTCCAGAGGAACGCACCGGAGCCCCCGTGCACTATGCTCAAGGAGAGCACTTCTCGGGGCCACCATGGCGGACAACAAAGGCGCCCACCCTTGACGCCCAGTGAACCCGAGGCCCCTTTTAGTCGCATTCTACTACAGGCAGGTGATACCGTGGTCTTATTCTTGAGAGTCCAGAACTACAGGGCTGTAGCAACAAAAACCATATCCTAAAAACACTACGCTATATCTGCTTATGACTCTATTAGATGTAGAATTTATCTATTCCGCTTAATAGAAGCACTCCGCTACCGTAGATACGAACCCTAAGGTAACAAATGTGCACATAGTTCACCTGACGGTAAATGATTACTGAGGCGTATATGGCCTGCACTTAGACGAACGCTCAAGATGAACGTTTTGTCACCAAGACTAAGACAAAATGAAGACTTGTTTTGAAATTCTCTAGGAATAAATCATAAAAGCTTTTATTTCAATTAGGGTTGGCATACAGCCCTTATACGTCACACATTTACTAAGGATTTTTTTTTCTACATTAAAATTCAGATAAACTAGGTGGATTCGAATTCACGAAAGCCAGTTCGTTATAATGAAGTCCCTTTCAGAAGCTTACGACAATTTATCTATGACCCATTAAGTATGACCACTTGTCTATGAGCACTTGTCTGTGACCTCTTGTCTATGTCTACGTGTTTATTCTATTCCACTATATAAAGATTCGCTTATCTGTCTTCTGTGTACACTAACATTTTGATAAACAAATAAGAGGATTTCCGTCTTTAATGACAACCGTAATTTACATAAACGCTTACATTTACGTCTAAAGTAAATCACAGAATTTGTCAACTTAAGTCCTCTTGACTGTTTCAGCATTGACTTATGTAAAACTGCTCGCAAATTTTGCGTAACTTATGTAATTATGTATACAGGAGTATGTGAGAATTAGTATTTATAGATAAATCTTTAACAGGAAATTTCACTGACAATGTTATAGAATAAGAAACATGATTATTTTATGTCAAATATTAGGTTAGTCATTGTCGATTCTAAATATTTTTTATTTACTCTCTAGACAAATGTTTGACCACGATCGCACCTGATATTAAGTGGAAATGCAGTCCTGGATGGTAAGGTGTACTAGCTCACTAAATGTCTGTTCACTCTATATTTAAAAATACCCACATTGTAAGCGGCGGGAAAGAACAGACGCGGGCAAATAATTAGCTGTACGAATAATTAAAGACGAAGCAAAGCTTTTCGTTCGGGTTTGAGGGATGTTCACAACAAAAGGATGGAATCCAGCAGTTCATCTTGAACGGGGATGCGGTTAAATCATGACATTCCTGAGCACGCTCTCGAAAATGTAATCAACATCTCAATGCACAAACCATTTTACAAATTTCACGGTCAAGTATATGTATGGTTTTATAAGAAACCAACATATGAAACCAATTTTATTAGGAAAAATGAAGTCGTGGAGTAATAGCTGGATTAAGTGTCCTCTCCGAGGCTTTAACGGAGCTAAGTGACTTGAAATAAGTGTCGTGAACTCGTGAATAATAGTGGTTCAGACTCTAAGACTACTAAAAACATAAAAGACACATACCCAATTATATAATATTTTTAACAGTTCCTAACAGTCTAATAATTTAAGCATAATGACATAATTTTAGTGTAAATTTGAAATGTCTGACCGACACCAAAAATATATTTTAGTGTCATATAAACCGGTAAGGTCATGAATGGAGAAGGTTACTGAGGAAACCGATAAAACGACATAGGGTACAAGCTGACCGGGATTCGAACCGAGAATTAGATCGTTAGTCAAGCTTAGCCACTAGTCTATCACATATGAAGGGAAATAAATATAAAATAACGAAAAAGAGGGTTAAAAATGTTATCAAATATGCGTGTTGAGGTTTGCTAAATGAAGGTAACATTTGCTTCGGGCTAATTGCATCAATTAACGTGAATATACAGTGAACGGACTACAATATACAGGTAACGTATTCTGTACATCAGACAGTCGTTAGACATCATTAACAATGCCGCAGAAGCCGAGTATTTTGATAATCTCGCTCCAAACATAAAGATAAATAAATAAACACACTCAAGCCACTTGCCTATGTAATGTTAGGACTATGTAGCAATATTTAAAGAGCCTGGCTAGAAGCCAACGTTCTGAACCTTATGAGAGTTGAAGAACCCTTCTTACGACGGATATATGAAGACCTTTGACTACAAATTATGCTAAGATTCAGAAGGGTTTAAACTCGCATAGCTTATTAAGTCTCAATTGTGACAGGCGGTGAACCCATCGCCATTATACCGGGCACAAATTTTATAAAGTGATTTTAACCGTCTTTATAAAAGTAGGTTCTCCATTCGTCTGCTTATTTTTTATGTTTGTTACCACATAACTTCCTATCGGTTTAACCGATTTTGATAATTCTTTTTTTATTTAAAAGCTGCTGCTTCCAGTGTGGTCACAATTTAATTAGTTCTAGTCCTGACAATTGCATCGTTGAGAAAACCATATAAGTGTCAAATTTAAATCCAATATGTGTGCCACAAACGGACAAATAACTCAATATCACGCCAACCGATTCCGATGATTCATTTTTTATTGGAAATTATGTACTTTAAGAGTACTTTGATAAAAGTTCTGATTAATTTTTTTTTCGTAATATTTCTATGATAATTCGGAAGACGGCGGGCGTTTAACGTTTGATACGATTCAAAGTCGTTGTTATTTCTCCTAAATATACTTTTTTTTTTTTGTTTTACTTGTGGGAACGTACCTGACCGCGTAATCATCCCCCGGGGGAAGGACGAGTTATGTCGGGCCCTCACCGACCAAACCCACAAGATGTTCCACCATCGTCGCATTTGGCGGGGCTGCGGGATCGCTTACGCACGCACCGCGGCCCCGCCTGCGACTCGGATGCCTTGCGGCATCCCCGTCCTGGGGGAGGACATGCCTCCCCCTCACCGCCCTCCAGGCAAGGCGCGCCGGAACATAGGACGCGCCTTCCTCCACGACCTCCGTAAGCGGGTGATGCACTCCCCCGAGTCCATCACCTGGAGGCCTTGGGGGCCGAGAATACGAGCTCCCACCTCGCCTTCCCAGCGGCACGACAAGCCGAGAACCCTTCGGGGCCCTAAATATACTTGTGTCAACATAAGATCTTGGGTTCTGATGATATATCGAGGAATTCCTAGAAATCGTAAGAAAGTAAACTTGTTTATTGGTAGGTTTCTGACAATCTAAGACTAGGATAGTATAATCCTTTAAGGTCAACGAGCCCAAATATGGAAGAAGAAAGAAAATATGGGCACTAGAACCATGATACTTCAGAGCGTCCTACCGTAGTAGTCGGTAATGTTTAATCCATTACTGATTTTTAGTCGGCTTTAGTTACTCTTAAATATAGTTAACAGATCTTAATGTTTTATTTATTCAGACATACACTTATCTTTACAGTTTGTAAAGGCCCCCACCTTTGTCGGCCAGTGAACCCAGGCAGGGGATACCATAGTCTTATTCTACGAGCCCAGAACTACAGGGCTAAGTGATTTTAAAACTTGAACTAACTTACCACTTAACTTATCATAATGGAAGATATCTGTTACTTTAGAAATCTCATTATTATGGTAAGACTTAGTTTAAATATATACTCCAATGTACCACTGTGTTGCTACCTTTTAAATTAACGTACGCAATAATGCCTTGAAGTGATTATTGCCAACATGTGGCACGGGTGGCGTAAATAATTATGATAGCGTCGACCGTAACCCCCCAAGGGAAATAACGCAATAACCTGGAATCGAATACCGTAGTACAGCTCAGAGTAAATGAAGCATTCATAGAAAAGGCTAAAAGATAAAGTTACAGCCTTTATATTTGTCACACTGGTGGGCACAGGTCTTCTCTGTAAAGAGAGTATTAGGGCATAGTACGCCACGCGGCCCTAGTGCGGATTGGCAGACTTCACATGTCTTAGAAAAAATTTCTAGGGCATGCAGCTTTCCTTTTCCTTTACCGCCGAGCGCATGGTAAATCAGCACACACAATTTCAACAAAAAATTTATTGGTGACGCACTAGGGGTCAAACTCGTGTTGCTACCGTACTACGCAACTTGAGGCGCCTGGACATTGAGCTATCACGGCTCGACAGTAAGAGAAAATGCTATAGCTTGTGTTTATTTGTATGAGAATATCGTTTTGGTGTATAGGCTTGATAGAAGGCCTAGCTCTTAGGGTGCGGAGCTTAACATGCATCTTCAGCAACTTATGGAACAAGGAAACTTCGGCTACAGCCGTTACTCTGGAGAGCCTAACAGCCTGACACGAGGGCTAGAGAAGGTATCTGTCAGATTACGTGAGAATACCATGACCTTAAAAGTACGCTGAAGGATGTTTATCCTAAAATCCTGTCATAAATTAAGGCCTTATCAGTGTTACTGTTATTAAAAAAAAATAACAGACACACTGAGAACTTATTCTTTGAAGTCGGTTAGGAGCGTCCGTGTGTAATCCGTCACTGATTTGAAGTCGGTTCTTGTTTTACAAGTAATTATATTTTTAGTCTGGAAATAAAGGGTTGAGCGATTTAAAGAAAACAAATCTATTTAGAACTGTGAGTAAATTTATATGTTAGAGAGAAATTCATTATCTTTATTAGGAGAAGTGCTTGAGCGCATCGTATAACTGGTGACATGTTTATTGTAACTGGGTAAACGGGCGGCCGCCATTAATTCTAAACTAAGTGAGCAACAGCTCAGCTTCTAGTGCAATAATGACTCATTGAAATATTCTGCAACAAACATCATCTTCAACAAAGTTCATTTATTTGTATTTTTGTTTCTTCATCAAAAAATGTCATCCATTACACTATAAATCCTCTTCGTATAGACATGCTGAGAAGAGATATCAAAAAATTGTCTCTATTTTATGTCCCGTGTTTATCAACGTTAACAATCCAATAGAATTAAAAGAACGTAGTAGTTTTTCAATCTTCTTCAAAAAAAGAAGTTCTCAATTCGTCTACATTTTTTTTGACAGGGAGAACCGATTTTTTTGTTTCCTTTTTTTATTGTAAACTAGTGCTTCCCATGTTTCAATTTGGTCCAATTCTGGCAGTGGCATCCATGAGAAAACTATATAAGTCGTAAATTTCCATTAACTATGTGTTATCCACTAACTATATTTCTATGATTCATTGTTTATTGGAAAGGATGTCCTTCAAGGGTAGTTTAATGAGAGTTTGGTTAAGTACTGATTAATTCCATTTCGAAATAATGCTGAGCGTCTATTCATTCAAGTGCGATCAATCCACCCGAACGAAGCGCTTTGCTTCGTCTTTCATTATTCGTGGAGCAAACTGGAATAGTTTGCCCGCGTCTGTCTTTCCGTCCGATTACAATGTGGGTATTTTCAAGAGTAGAGCGAATAGGCATTTACTAAGCTAGTGAACCTTACCATGCAGGACTGCATTTCCACTTAACATCAGGTAGGATCGTAGTCACGCACTTGCTTATAAAGTATTAAAAAAAACGTGCATAGGTAGCCGACGTGGAAACGACTTTTTGGAGAGTCTTGTCGTGCAGGGTAAAGTGGAAGACACTAGACGATCACGTGCGGGGTATGGTGTGTGCTCCCGTACACAAATGTGCCCGATTGACGGCTAGCAAGCGGAATTGGTGAAATATCGTGCGGCCAAACCCACTTAATCATAATGATCGCGACCATTCTGACAAGAGTGAGGCGATCAAGAAAAAGAAGAACATTCCTACGATAGCATGGAAGGACAAAGAGGTCGTCCTCGCGTAATTATCTTTAATGTTTGACTCAAGTATACCATTAAATACACATAATCTTAAAATCATAGCAAAAATTGTTACTGCACTGTACTGTGTCACCAGAACTGTATGCAATAACAATTTTTAACTTCATATTGTCTAAAGATATATAATATTATATAGTTAAAAAATGTAAATATATTATAAATAGTATACATAACAGAATCTGTTATTAATCCATCCCATCTCTCCGTTGTCTTTCGTTAAAAAAGTATTGATTCCGTAGTAGGTTACCCAAGCGATTGAACCGCGTCTCAAGGCTGCATAAATTATGTATTCGATTTACGCACCTTAACAATCCTATACATTTTAGAAATCCCCGAGAAATGTTCGACGATTTAAGGTAAATAAGATCGAATAATTTTAGTATCCAACTCTGGCCAACTGTGTTAGTTCGTCCAAAAAAAAAAAAGTATTCAAGTTAATATAAATAACAAGTTATAGTTACTTGAATGTTCTATAAAATCCACTTTTGATATTTTCAACCGACTTTAAAAAAAGGTTCTCAATTCGTCTGCATGTTTTTTTTATTTCTATTACATCGTAACTTTCGACTGGGTGAACAGATTTGTTTATGTCATAGCTAGTGCCCCGACCCGTGTGGTACTATTATTTAAATTTGATATATGATGTAACTCTGACGATGGCAACGATAAAAAAATTATATAAGTATTTCATTTGCATCAAGGATGTGCGACACAAATGGACGTATAACTCAATATCACGTCAACTGATTTCGACGATTTATTAGAAAGTATGTAGTTTAAAAGAAGTGATGAGAGTTTATTTAGGTTCTGATTTATCATCTTTCGACTGGATGAACCAATTTTTTTTATTTGAAAGCAGATGCTTCCCGTGTTTCCGTATTCTGACACCAGGATCCATATAAGTCTTAATTTTAATTCGCATTAAGTTTACGCACGACAAATGGGTGAATAACTCAAGGAAAGTATGTACTTTAAGAGTAAATGGAGGTGAGTTAGGTTCTGATTAAGTTTGATTTTGTAGTATTCCTACGATAATTCGTAAATACAAAGAGGGCGTCCGCGCGTAATAAGGTTTAACGTTTCATTCGATTTGAAGTCGGTTTTTTTTTGCTCGTAAATATACTTGTTTCCACTCGTGTATGTGCAATTAGCAACGGTTCACAGAACATTCAATACTCATAACAGCGCCATATCTAATCTAACGACCACGGTGTCCAAATTGCTTCGTTTATCGAAAGCAAACAATGAGAGTTAATTTACCAATGACGTACAAGGTATCGGCGAATTCACACAATGTTATAAATTTGGTGATATATACTTTGTTAAGTTAAAGTTAAAGTTACAGCCTTTATACATGTCCCACTGCTGGGCACAGGCCTTCTCTAAAAAGAGAGTATAAGGGCATAGTCCGCCACGCGGCCCTAATGCGGATTGGCAGACTTCACATGTCGTAGAAAAATTTTCTAAGGCATGTAGGTTTCCTCACGATGTTTTCCTTCACCGCCGAGCGCGTGGTAAATCAGCACATAAAATTGCAACAACAAATTTATTGGTGCTGGCACCGGGAATCGAACTCGGGTTGCTAGCGTACTACGCAACTTGAGCCAACGGCACGGACACTGAGCTACCACGGCTCGATATACTTTGTGCTTGGTGCAAAAGCTGTCTCTGCCTACGCTAGCTGGTTGAAAGGACTTGAGAACTTATTTATATACTTAAAGTCATCTTCCGTGTTATTGTACTCTCATATGACACATTTTAAGGAGAATGGTAACAATATTTTGAAATTAAAAAAAAATTATTTTGAATAACAATATTTGTGAAAAAAAAATCCTACAGCTACTAAAATCATAGTCATTTACTTTTTTAACCTACACAATACATATACGATACATAAAGCTATTCTTAAATTACGGTTCCAAGAAATATTTTTTAAGAATTATTTTTAACCGGGTATTTTAAAAACATTCATCTTTAATAGATACCGCGTCGTATATACTACAGATTTTATCTGCTTTAGGAACTTACTAAACTGCCGTTATCATATTCATTATTCGTTCATTAATATTTTTTCAAAGTGCAATGTATTGTATACTTTATATTTCATTATACTAAATGCTTTAGTTGTTTTACTAATCAAGTGAGTTTTAGATAAAAATAGCCATAGTTAATATAAAAATGAAGATATAATACCAGAACACATTGTCTACATGTTGCGGTCAGTCTATAGAAGGCTTTACACGCGATGGTTCCTTCACCTCTGACCTGACGCTAAACTGTGATTTTACAATTATATACGTGTAATTTCATCACATTATAAATTTTAAAAGGTGCAATTACAACCTTCTCACGCTATTCGTCTTCATTGGAGTACACGAACGACTCTTGTTCCATTATGTACTCTCTTTCTCTCTTTTTCAGCCTCTTGCCACCCACTGCTGAGTGTAGGCCTCTTCCATAGAACTCCACTCTTTGCGGTCTTGTGCTTTCTGCATCCAACCCTTGCCAGCCACCTTTCTTAGGTCGTCCGTCCATCGTGCCGGTGGTCTGCCCACATTTCTGTGCCCAGTTCGAGGTCTCCATTCTAGGACCTTTCTCCCCCACCTGTTGTCAAATCTGCGGCATATGTGGCCCGCCCACTTCCACTTTCTTTTAGCGACTGCTACTGCTATGTCGGTCAACTTTGTCCTTCTACTTATATCAACATTATGTACTAAAATATGTTAATTGGTTTAAAGATCTTTTAACATCTTTCCTTAGCATGTCGTCGTTTTCGCATCAAACTATCGCAACTGTAATAACTTGTAGGTCTTGTGGAATGAAATAGTCCAATAACTAATACGCTCACTTTATTTTTTTACAAGGAATTATTTTAAAGAATACCGTCCAACGACGCGTCCTAACAATCTTTATACAAAATTAATTATGAATTAAAGATACAATAAGGTCCAGATAAACCACTAAGATATCATTGAAAGTAGTTAATGTAGATAATAATCTCTGGTTGCCATGTGTTGCTAGCTAACACAACGATCGCTCGTTCATTATTATCGTTCATCGCAATGCTTTTCACTTGGTTTTCGCTCTTCAGCAGAAAACAGTAACTATATTTTTCTTGCATGGTTTTATTTATGCTTTATAAAGAAATCTTTATATCATTGTCTCTTTCAACACTATTTTATCATCTATATATTTTTCTTTATTTGTTAATATTTAAGATCTAGCCTGTTCAACGGTGATCACGTCGTCCGGATCATCGAGAACGTGTCTCGGCCTCCGAGCGACGTTTCTGAATTTACAAATAGGTAATGTCTTGTAAGTGGCGGCACTTACACGAAGTTTATTGGGATATTTGGTGGCAGTCGAAAGTGGTAGTGTCGAAAAACCGTCGAGATGCCTGCTTAAAGAATTGGGCTATTGTCGGTTGCCCGGTATCGACGTGAAGTTCGCGATTACGTTCGAACCACAGCGCACCCGTGGCTAAGTTAAGTTCATAATATTTTTAAACGTGATTTAATATGTGTTGAATTGTCTTTATTTATTTTTAACATAAAGTTTAAAACATTAAAAACAATTTCAAGTTAATGCCATCGCTGCATGCTATGAATAAATGACGAGTGACAATATTAATTTTTTTTTAATTTTTTACTTATAATAAAAAACAAACAGTAAAATTAAACTAAATTATAATTTAAATTAACTAATCAAAAGAAATGGAACAAAAACAACTGTTAATAGGTTAATGAATTTTTAAAAATACCAATACTTTGAGAAATGAGAACGATGTCATTAGTTTTTGATAATGAGTTAAATTATATAGTAAGTCAGTTTAAAGGCGCATTCTGTTTGACCTGTATAAACTACTTCTTGACAATTGGTATCGTAATGGTCTTCTGCCTTCAAATCTAACGTTCCGTATTATGTTCGTTAGGCTGTCCTTTACGGTAAAATAAATAAGACTGCACTTAACACCTATCACGTTAATCGAAAATAATTCTGATGAAAGGTCCTCACAAGTTCTGTTGTGTATAACATTTAACATTCCACAGTCACAATCATTTCAAAGTAACTAAAGATGTCTAATGGCGACAATAACAAAAGTGTAGTTACACGTTTTTAACTCTTTAATGGACCTATCATTTTCTTAGAACTAAAAGGTTGCTGAGTGCCAATTAGTAGCCGGCAATATGAAACTCAATAAAACCATCGTTGTTCGTTACACCACAAAGGCATTCAGGTGGAAATTATTTGTATTCACAACAGAAATTTAAAATTTGTCCACGTTTTACGCTTGTTGAGCCAAAGTCGTTGTTAAATTGGTAATTACTTTGGACATAAACGTTTATTTTACATCTATCCCAGTCAGTAAGCATGTTTTTTGTTATAAGTCATGTTAGGGAGAAAAATTTTAACTTAAAGCAAACGTAACTGTATTTTAATTCCTTGTTTTTGTTGGAAAACTTCTGGGGTGTATGATAGTTGATGACTTCTGAAGTTATGATACTCTCTAAAAAACCTCCCTGACTTCTTCGGTGCATGGCGAGGGGCTCCGGGAACGCACCGGAACCTCTCTGCTCTATGCTTTTGAGCACGTCCCAGAGGGCTTAGTCCCCTAGCACCCACACAGTGCAAGGCGAAGGGCGAGCTGATGTCGCCTTCTTCCCGGGTCTACTGTATCGGACGGCAAAGGTCCCCACCCTAGTCGCCTATGGACCCGAGGCCCTTTAAGTCGCCTTCAACTTTAGCTAGGGTACCGTAAAACCGCAAAAATCTTTTACATACCATCCTCCGGTACCCTGGGTAAGCCCGGAGGATGTGTGGGACTCGGCCTGGGCAGCCCTACCCACTAAACCTTCCGCAAATGCCATCAGCCGTTATGAGCGGGGTGCCCCGGATCTGTAGATGTGAAGACCGGACTTCATCCTCAAGGGGACTTCTCCGGCACTCAGAGAAGTCCTGACGACGCCAAAGCATAACTGGGGCCAGATACCCATTCTGGCCCTGCTTCGGATTACGGGGTGGCAAGAGGAGGGTTGGTTTAACGCCTCCTGCGCACCCCGATACGCCGCCTGCGGAGGGAAGAAGCCTCTGCGCTAACCTCCCTGATCCGCTCGTCAGCCTCCTTCTGGGACATGACCGTCTCACAGAAGGAGGCGAACGCCGTCCACGACTTGTTACTCGAGACCATCGCAAGAGCGAGGCTCGGAAGTGACAGGTCTAATATATTATACCCAGGTTGAGGTTGTCTAACAAAACTCATTGTTTTTTTTTATAATTATACTAGGCTAATATAATGCGAAAACTAACACAATTTTGCAGTCTCATTAATTGCAGGAAATCACACACAGCATTCACAAATACATACAACTAAAACTTAACAAATTAAGAATCTAACTACTTAAAAAAATTATACAGAATAGGCTCACGTTTGGCTTCTATATCGCTTGATGGAAGGCGAAGATGAACTAACATAAAACAGATATAATTACTAAAATAATGACAATGTGTTATATATGTATTATATATTCTTTATATTATATTACATAAAAAATATAGAATTATGTAAATTGACATGAAAAGATATATTAAGACAAAATAACAAGGTATATATTTTGTAAGGAATAAGTTATATTTTGTAAATTTACATTTTCATCAGCTATTCCATTTTGTTTTTTTTATAGTAAATAAGCTCACGTTTGGCTTCTATATCGCTTGATGGAAGGCGAAGATAAAACCTAGGATGGAGCACGTGAGCCTATAAGGTGTCTGTTCACATTGGACTTAAAGGTGTCCAGATTGTACCCGTGAGGAAAGACTGAACGCGGCAGAGAGTTCCATTCCTTAGCCGTCCGCATAAGGAAGGTGGAGGCAAACCGCTTCGTGCGTATTGATGGGATGTCTACGACGTAAGGGTGGAACTGCTCGCCGCGCCTAGTCGTTCGGTGATGGAAGGGGGAGGGGGGTATTAGGTCATGCAAAACCTCCGCACACTCGCCGAAATGCATCCGATAAAAAACTGAGAGGCAGGCCACTCGTCTACGGTGTGCGAGGCTCTGAAGATTTGCCTCAACAGGCGAGTCACTGCCTATGATCTTCTTCGCTCGACGCTCCAACGAATCAAAGCTTCCAGCTGATACTTAGCAGACCCATCCCAGAGATGGGAACAGTACTCCATGCAGGAGCGAACTTGAGCTTTGTAGAGACTTAGTAGCTGCTCCGACGTGAAGTACCGCCTCACCCTGGAGAGGATACCGAGTTTTCTGGCAGTAGTTTTGCAATGGACTCAATGTAGCGGCCAAAGTTTAGGTTAGAAGAGATCTAAACCTAAGAGCTGAAGATGGTTATTAATCGGAACGGGGACATTCCGGAAAGTCGGAGTCAGTTGGAATGGACTCCGTTTCGCCGAAAAAAGACAAGCCTGTGTTTTAGAGTTGAATTCGACCAAATTGGCATCACCCCATTGGGAGACAGCCTCAAGTCGAGTTCACCTGATCGATCATTGACTCCCTCAAAGACTGGGTTTTTGATCCAGACTTCGCGTCGGACATGTATCTCACCGAGACCGTGCTGTCATCAGCATACCCAAAGATACCGGGTGTTGCCAACATGTCGTTGATGTGCAGCAGAAAAAGGGTCGCGGAGAGCACAGACCCCTGAGGGACACCGGCATTGATAGCAAAGAGGTCGGACGAGGCGCCATTAACGACGACCCGAATCGATCTGTTCCTCAGGAAATCTTCGATCCATGTGCAAAGCCCGGATGCAATACCGTAAGCCGGAAGCTTTCCAATGAGACTAGCGTGCCAAACTTTATCGAAAGCCTTAGAGATATCAAGAGACACCGCAAGAGCCTCACCATGTCTCTCAATGGCTTCACTCCAGATGTGAGTGGCATATACAAGCAGATCTCCAGTGGACCGGCCTCGACGAAATCCGAATTGACGGTCACTGAGAAGGTCGTTGTCTTCGAGATATGCAAGGAGACGGTTGTTTAAGACACGCTCCATAATCTTACAGAGTATGGAGGTGATTGCGATAGGTCGATAGTTGGTTGGGTCGGCACGACTTCCTTTTTTTGGGACGGGTTGGACATTGGCAATCTTCCAGGATCTCGGAACTTGACCAGTCCTCAGGGACAAACGATAGAGGCGAGTCAGAACAGGAGTCAACTCAGGCGCACATGAGCGCAAGACAATGGCAGGAATGCCGTCAGGCCGTTGGCCTTATTCACATCTAGAGATCTGAGTATTTTGACTACCTCTTTTTGTCGAATGTGTACTTCTGGCATTGTAGAGTCACAACGAGGTATCAAGGGTGGACAGTTACCAGCAGCATCTAGTTGTGAATTCTTCGCAAATAGAGAGGCAAACATGTCTGCTTTCTCTTTGGCGGTGTGAGCCAACGAGCCATCCGACTTCTGCAATGGTGGTAAAGAAGATTGGCAGAAATTGGCTTCGACTGATTTGGCAAGGGACCAGAAGCTTTACTCCTGAAGGGTAAGATGCTAGTTTGGCTCCAATATGGCCAATATGGTCGAAACGGGCCTTACGGAGGCATGTTTGCAGGACTTGGCAGCACAGTTAAAGGCTTTTCAGTTTCTGGACGTTTGGCGCCTTGCGGGCTCGAGCATCCGCCCATTCCTGGTATGCTAAGTGTTTAAGTGTTTCGGCGCTTTTACACTCAGAATTAAACCATGGGCGGGCTTTGACATGGAGTGAGACATCAGAATATGGAACGAAATATTCCATTGCCTGATATATCACTCCAGATACAACGTCCGCGCAGCATGCCGGGTCGTCTGAAGAGAAGCATACGCGTTGCCAAGGGAAAGACGCAAAGAAATGGCGCATCTCATCCCAATCAGCTGACTTGTATCGCCATACACGCCTAGTCCCTATGTGCTCGGGTTCAGGAGGCGAGTAGACTGACACAGATTTTACCAGACAATGGTCGGAGCTACCTAACGGAAGGAAACTGTAACTTGATATCGGTCTGGATCAGTTGTCATTAGAAGGTCAAGCAATTGGCCGTGTGGCCATCAACATCAGGTATCCGAGTAGCGCCAGTTACTGGCTGGGAGAGACCTAGCGGTAGAGCAAATGAGTATGCTAGTCTCCCAGCATGGTCGGTGCTCTGGTATGGGTACAGCCACTCCTGGTGGTGGGCGTTGAAGTCCGCAGTTGTGTATCGACGGCAGTACACTGTTAAAGCAATTTTGTACACTCGACATCGCATAGACATGTAGACTGTGCACATATGGTGTCGCGAGATTGCATTGTATGCAAGACTGTACCGTAAATAGATTGTCGGGCGAAAATCAATTTGAATTCAGGCCGTATGTCGACCTTAATATGTATATTCAATTACTGGATTAGGTACTGATTTTGCTCTTACGGTTATTGATTTATTTATGTTTATAATAATAATAAGCTGTCATGTCCTTTTAACCATAGCGGCGGTGAACTATTTTCCACCAAAAGATCGTAATTTTGTTAATATGGAAATAACCTAACCTATAATAAAACTTTTCATGCATAATATTTTTTGCATTACATAAAATCGGTGACAAATGGACGAATAACTCAATATCACGCAAATACGATGATTCATTTTCTATTGGAAAGGATGTACTTCAAGGATAATGCTATATAGATAATTAAATGTTATCTATATAGCATTATCCTTATTTTTTATCGGGTAACAAAAGCGAGGTAATAAATATGTTTTAAATATTGATTTAAAGTGGACGAAAAATTTATGCAAGTAAAGTAAAAATATGAAACCTCTTTACTTAATTTTTTTTTGTATTTTTATAATTTGAAATATAAAATGTCAATGTAATATAATGTGTCATGACATTTATATATAGTAGATAGAATTGAAATACGGACATTAAATGTTGTTTCTCTAAATATTATAAAGAAACGCAGTTTTGTCTTTTATTTCAAACAAATATATAGACTTTGTTATATGTATATTATGTAATTGTTTGTAAAAAATATTTACTAAAGTTGGATTATTTTCAGACTGAACGCCTCCTAATTTAATAAAATATAAGCTGAGGAACATACACAAACACAAATTTACACCAACACACACACACACACATTTATAAAATATTGTTATGATTTGTTATGCTCATATTGTACTTTATTGTGCTTTTCAAATGGCAGAAGACACTGACCCCTGAAACACAGGTACAATAGAACCTAGCTCAGGAGTCAGGGACTTCGCGTTTCTTTGTTCAAACATTTTCTATGGTGACTAATAAAGATGTATTATTATTATTTGTCCTTGAGTGTTTACGTAATTCATATTGTATTTTTTGGTTATTCGTTATAAACTAAAAATAAAAATAACTTATAAAATTCACAAAGTTATGTAATCCAACGGTAATTGCGTGCACCGTTTCATGCGAGTGATTTCTATAATAATATTAAATCACGTATTACAATATACTTACGTAAGCGCTTGTCTGAAATGTATTAAAACCCATTGGCATGGAACAAATAAGGTTTTGTTTCATTGCAATATCTTATATATTATGGGAAGTGTTTTTTTTATTTAGTTTTTTTCTTTTTTCCCTACGATTATTGTGTGTATACTAAAGTGGTAACATTATAGAATAAGTCAGTTGTAAAAAGAGATATGTAAATAAGAAGTGTTCCTCCTGCTTTCACTTTATAAACGATCCCACATATTTGTTGATATTCATATTGTTAGCGACACTTGGTCCTACTGAATGCCAATTTAGTTTTAAATATTATAATCTATAAAAGTTAATGGACTGACTAATATAAAAGTGTTTTAGTTTAGTCAACTAAAGTACTTTATCGGTTGTCGGCAACAAAGGCCGTTCCACTTCCGTCTTTGAAAGAGATGCATATACTAGAAATTTAGGATAAAAGGAGAGGACTCTCTCTGTAGACAATTAGTGTACAGTTTAGAACAAGTGAGTTATGCTGGAGGAAAAGCCCTTTAAAAGTGAATCTCTGAAACAAAGACAGTAAGTCTTTAATATATTACCTCTTAGGCTCTTGATATATTGCTGTTAATAATATGATAAAATATAAAATATGTTGTGTGCGATGTTGAGCAAAGTAGCTCACAATATGATAACATAATAATTATACGCTATTTATTATATAGTGATGGTAAGAGACCAGACGGTATGACTCTTATACCCTGGAAGATGGGACGGTCTTTAGTATGGAATGCCATATGCGTCGATACTTTGGCGCCGTCACATCTTCCAGAATCGTCTGTTGTGGCTGGAGCGGCCGCTGCAGCTGCAGAAAACCTCAAGCGGCGCAAATATAGTAACCTCGAAACGGGTTTCATATTTGAGCCGTTTGGGGTCGAAACTTTGGGTCCGTGGGTCGTAGTGCTCACCACCTTTTAATGTGTTAGCTAAAGTTGGTCGACACATCTGGTGACCAGAGGGCTGGCTTATGCCTTGCACAGAGGCTAAGCATTGCCATACAACGTGGCAATGCTACCAGCCTTCTGGGTACGCTGCCAAGCGATGACGGTTTGGCACAGTTATATTTTTTGTAAATATTTTGTAATATCTATTAAATTGTTAATATTTTTTTTAGACATAGATATACATTAAATAAATGATTAGCGGTTTTTTTTGTATATGTTGTCAAATGTCAATCACATAAGTTATTAAGTAATAGCTTACGTACTTACGATCTTGCCTATATATTTCATGAATATATATAATTATCGAATATCTGTCCAGTCCATAGGAAACATACAATCTATACAAATAAAAAAATTGGAATGGTCAAAGAGGAGCTAGAGAGTTAACGTAAATACTGTTTTGGAACATAAACTCATTGGTACAACGGCTGGGATTCGTAATCACGACCATTACGCTATCACTTATACTTTAGTTATCATCACTAATGATCAAAGAATTATACACATTACTGTAGTTTCCTATACAATGTAACAATTACCAAGCATTACGATCTTTCGTTGTTTATCGTATGGAGGTATTAAAACAAAGTATCGCATTTTCATTAAGCTAAATAACGCTACGATATAATGTTTACGTTATTCATTACGCTTAATGGTCCACACTACTTTAAGTAGTCATAAATGACGGGATGTAGAATTACAGTACTTTATTAACTACGGTATTATTACTAACTCATATCGTGAAATTACTCTTCTCTACGGAATTAGGTTAACCTGTTATTTTTTTAAAGATTCTTAGCAGCAAGTTCTTGACCAAGATCCCACCATTGGGCTCACCCCTTATCGTTTATCGGGTACCAAGTACCTAACCCCACTAGGTAAAAACGCCGTCATCGTTTACGGAAGACAAGGGCGGGGGCCTGGCAGGAAGGCTACTTTGAGTTGTCCCGTGTTGCCTTTCCACTCCGAAGGCGTCGGGGAACTCCTTTTATTTGGTTTACTTGTAACGAATTATGCCAGGTCACAAGATGTTCCACCACCATGACATTCGCGGGGCCACGAGAATGCTTGCACACACATCTGCGGCACTAATAGCAATAATTCCCTGCTGGGGAACTATTACTTTCCGCCGGAGATCCCGGAGCCACTCTCAGTGCACCAAAGTCGGCAACAGGGGCAAAAATATCCTATCACCACCTTCCCGTCAGAAGACCCTCGATAGCAAAAAACACATGATTTTTTATTTAAAACAAATCATATTCAAGACTTTGTAACTTCATTCCTGAGAGTTTTACTTTTAAAGGACAACAGTATAAGTTGTTGACATTTCCTTTGTCGAGCGGCGGTCCTTAAGTGCACCGAGCTCCAAGGAACGAGGAACAAGGAATCTTGCTTACGTTATTCTCGTACTTAATGTCGCATATTTTCTTTTCATTTCTTTATAACAAGTATATTTACGACTAAAAACAAAAACGACTTCAAATAGAACCAAACGTTGAGCGTTATTACGCGCGGACGCCTTCTTTGTATTTCAGAACTATCATAGGTATATTACGAATAGAAATCATCGGAACCTAACCAAACTCTCAACAAAAGATCCTTGAAGTACATCCTTTTCAATAAAAAATGAATCATCGAAATCGGTTAGCGTGAATTTAAGACATATTGTTTTCTCATTGCCAAATTTGGACTAAATTAAAGCGCATTGGGTCCCCATGGTTATCATCAGCTTTTAAATTAAAAACAAATCATCAAAGTTTGTTCACCCAGTCCAAAGTTATGAGGTAACAA
Organism: Meandrusa payeni; assembly: GCA_029286785.1. Lineage (NCBI taxonomy): Eukaryota > Metazoa > Arthropoda > Insecta > Lepidoptera > Papilionidae > Meandrusa > Meandrusa payeni. Next base: position 6,295,260 of record JAGSMX010000007.1, read on the forward strand.
ACATAAAAAAAATCATATAAACGAATTGAACTCCTTTTTTGAAGTCGGTTGAAAAATCTTTCCTGACGTGATAACAAAAACAACGCTATAGGAACGCATTACAGCAATGGCGGCAGATCTAAAGGCTAGTTTACACGAAGGGAAGTTCACACTACCACAGCGAAAGGCGGTAACAGATACACTTACTTCACGCCGATATTTTATGTTTTACTTTGTTGGTACTTCCCCAATCGTGGCGACCCATTCAAGGTACAATAAAAATTACGGTTACATTTGTATCCTAGTTTCCTAGTATCCTAGCAACTATACTACCAGTACTCATGACTAGTTAAATGACACCAAATACATGTTGGCATTATGTGCGCAATATACGATTCTTTGGGAATGCAATACCAGGATTGCACGACTATTGCGGGGCTTATCCCGTACTTTATACGAGCGGGATCCGAGGGATTTGTGGGATTTGATGAAAATGAGTTTCGTTTTGTTGCTGAATCTTCGCTCGCGGGCAAGCTCAAGGTGACGAGAGTTAAAACAAAGGAAATATGTTTTCTCTAGTCTTTCTTATTTTGTTTATATTTTTTCTTATACGAATGACACTTACCGGCTCTTATATGTGGGGTACTTTGCATTGTCATTGACCATAAGAACGAGGTCTGTTTCTCTATTTTTATACAAGAAAAATAATATCTTCACTATCTTATTACCATTTTAAGTTCAAAACCGACTTTAAATCGAATGAAACGTTAAACGCCGATACGCGTGGACGCCCTATTTGTATTTCCGAATTATCGTATAAATATTACGAAATAAAAATCAACCTGACTTGTACTTACCTAATCTTATTTTCACTTGGTTTTTATTATAATAAACCTACCAATATCTCAATTAGCAAGCATTATTCCAAGTGATTCTCAGTTTCCTGGTATATCTACCGTAAAGAAGGCCCCTTTTTTACATGTCGAAACGCCTACACATATCCTTTCTGGCGGGGCCAAGGACGGATTATGTCGGATTCACACCGACTAAAACCCCACGGTGTTCTTATCGTGCCTTACGTTGGAACTACGGAAACGGTTCGCACACTACCGTATTTCCATCGGCGACGGCTCTTGACGAACCTTGTCTCTGGAGCTCTCCACCACTCCTACATACGGAGCGCACAGGAACACTGCACGCTCCTTCCTGAGGCCATTTCACTACTGGTTAGCGAACACCCCCATGTCCGCTGTCCAAGCCTCAGTTAGGGGGGTAGGATGAGATCACCGTACGCTCTTCCGTAGAGAAGTTCCTATGCCAATTTGAAACCTAACCCGTACAACAAATACATAATTGAGAACTACTTTCTATTTTGAACTTAGTTAAAAGTATATGAAACAAGTGTTTTATAAATATTATAGACTTCTTAAAATACAGTTAAATGGACATGTTTTTGTTATTATATAGTTTGTTAATTGCTATTGTAATGAAACGTATATTGAATAAAACTAAGTAAGTTGAATAGTATCTGAACGTTGGCTGCAGTGATTCTTTGTAAGTAAGGTTTTTTATAGTGTCTAGACTAAAACAAAATGTTAGTCGAATTGAAGTAATACGTAGTTATCGCTTCTAGCCGGTGCATTGGCAGGGGGAAGGGCGATGAACTAGAAATTGACGTATACAGAAAATAAGACAAGAACAAACTGATGATTATTGGTTTGATACGTTAAAAATCCCTTGATAAAACTCGCTGCCTTCAATACTATTTCATGCATTTTTATTAATGATAAACAACATAGTTGGCCAGGAAGGCTGCTAAAACTGCTTTACTGGAATGAGAAATGGATAGCTCTTAGGTCGCTTAGCCTGAACCTCTATCGCTAGTTACTCGACACAAGGGTTCCCCGTGAGAGGTAACCTCGGTTAGAACGATTATTAAGTGACGCGTAAGCATTCCGATCCGAGGGTGGCCAAACCACTACTCGGTCGGTCGCTATTTCACGGATAACGTAAGGGACATTGGAAAGCTAAACTAACTTAAATGCCACTTCGGGAAGTGTTGGCGCTGGGAGAAGAAGTGGCCGAAGACATTCTAGCAACACTCCTAATCCTATCTAAGGGTAGAAAAAAGTTCATTTATATCATATATATATATACTTCCTCTTAAGCCTAGTGGAGTAGATAGAGATTTCATCAAGCTATCAGGTCCGCATGTGTAACATATAGATGCAGATAATATGTGTAGTGCCGGCAGAGACGAATAGCTCTACCAGTTATCATCTTGTGGATATTGCAAAAAACGATAAAACAAATCTGAGTAAATATGTGTGCCACTGTTGAGCATAGGCCTCTGTAATGAGAGTATAACGGCATACCACGCGGCCCTAGTGTGGTTTGGCAAGACATGGTTCCTCCTAATATTTTCCTTTACTGCCGAGCACGTAGTAAATCAGCACTTAAAATTGCAACCAATCATTCCATTAATGCCGGTCCCAGAGATCGCATCGATCGGATTAAAATATATATATTTTTTTATTGAAACCAAAAAATACTTACATTACTCGTAATACAATGTCATTATAAAATAAAATGAAATTGAATCTATTTCTTTGGATTTACTAATGTCAAACTAGGCAGAGCTATCTTAGACGTTAGCCTCTTCCAGAAAAAATGAATCAAACAGAAGCAAGTATTATACGTGTGTTCAAGTTTATGTAGGTATATTATAAAAAGTTTTTAACTAATTACTGTTACTCGCTCGACATCGAGTACGTAGACTGGGTGACCACTGTATGTACGGACTTGAGGAATATTATGTTGACCTTAATATAACAATATAACATTTTAGAATTGGATAGGATTGCTAGCGAAAAATAAATTTTGATGCGATCGCCCGCACACTAACCTACCCTTAGCACAAATGAAACTTACCATTCTTACTGTCAGAGCTGTCTTAAGTCTTTTCCAGGACACTGGATAGTTTTATCTGTGTTTTAAGCGTACACATGTGTACGCAAATATATCCTATTCCCCTGACCGCTTCCGATATCATCAGTTAGATTTTTTGTAGCGAACCCACACAGATAATTCGGAGAAGCTGACCTCAATTGTTTCACCCGATTGAAAGGTGGCATAACTTTAAGGTCATTTAGCCGTTTGATATTTTAGTAGCTTAGCGATAACGCCCCACGACATATTAAATATTATTGAAGGTCTAGCATAGGTGATATCGTAATAGTGTATTGTTTCATATTTAATAATTTACGTATGGCTTCGGGCACACACTTAATTAATTATTGGTTGGATATAAAGTTATTACGTGAAATTTAATAATTCTATATTAAAAGGCGAAAGGGCAAACGTGGGTTACCCAATGTTAAAAATTAATGTTACCAATGTCCCCAGTTCCAACCTCCTTAGTGGGAGTCCCTCCGCCGGCTTGCGTCGACCCGCTTGATGACTTCTTTTGCGCGAATGGGTCGCGAAGTTTGGGAAAATACCACGACCTCGCAGAATTCTAGCCGTGTTTGTATAATAATAAAAGGTTTTATTTTCTGTTACATGCTTAAAATTTATACATTACATTTATACTTTCAAAAGGTAAGTATTAAGTTATCCCTTTACAGAGACTGGAATCTGTATTTGGTTTCCCTGTCTGACAGAATACCAGACCCTCGGTCAAGCGAATTAATTATTGCTACTAAAATAAATAATATTCTGTAATTATTGCTCCGGACTCCTATCGCCTTCTTCCCAGGTCCATTGTAATGGGGCCCCCACCCTCAACGCGCATTTGAGACGCCAGGCGCCCCTTTTAGATGACAGGAAGGGGATACCGTAGCTTTATACTATGGTGCTGACCAACAACTTAAACTATGCTAACTCGAATTACGTATTTATAACGTAGTAGTCGTAACTAACATACAAGTTGTTATGTAAAATATTTCTGACGACAATGTGCTGATGAATAACTGTATATAGTATTAGAATATGTAAATTTGTATATTTTACTTCTGCGAACTAACGGCCTAACTTTTTTATTTATTTATTTATTTACAGGAAGATCAACAGCAATAAAATTTACAAAAAAGATACAGTAATAATTAAGAAACAGACTGCCAATAACAGATCTTCGCGAATACGAAAAACTTTAAAATTATTTTATTGTGTGAGCAAAAACATTAATAACACAAAAGCATACTAACAATTTTTCAATTGAAGAAATTTCGATAGAATGCCCGTCTTATTGCTACAGTTGTAGTATTAAATACGAGTATGTCAACTTCTGTACTTTTCGAATATTTATTGAGCGTGTGACCAGCGCGCCACATAAATGAATTTTGACGATAGTTGGAAGATGCCAAAGGGAGATGGATAGGAATATGATAGCGCGCTGATTTCTTGGGCACGGTAAATTTTATTTTCGAGAGAAGAGAGGGACAGTCAATGCTACCATTGATAATATTCAGAAAGAAGGTTATGTCTGCCACCTCGCGACGAGTAAATAGAGGAAGAATATGAAATTGAACGCAGTATTTCAGGTAGTCATGTGATTTATAGGTATAACGAAAACGATAACATAAATACTTAATAAACTTTTTCTGGATACCTTCGATACGTGAGATATAGATATTGTAGCGAGGGTTCCAAACTTGGCTAGCATATTCGAGAAGGCTTCTTACGTAGGTGCAGTATAATATTTTGTACTTCTTTATAATAAGACCAAAAAGCATCTTCAATCTCTTTAGTAGATTTCTTCTGTCCCTTCAATGGGCAGTGGGATCATGTAAAATAAGGTTAGCTGCATTCTCGTTTGGAGAAGTCCAAAAAAAAAATAATACTGCTCATCTACGAACGCTCTCTATAAACTTTAAATTACATAAAGTGAAAATAATAGGAGAATTTGTTGTTCATTATCTGGTCTATTGTCACACAGTCAACAAACTTTATTCCCATAAAGCAAACCAAAGCCTTTTTCTGGACGATAGGATATTTTAAAACGAATTTATATTTTCTTTTATATATCTAATACTTCTGGAAGCGGCAAATTTTTGCAAACGATATTTGATAATAACTATAAAAACCGCCAACACAGCCCACAGTGTACAAGTAACTGCTTTAACTTAACTTTTAAATAAACCCTCAGAGGTATCTTATCTTTATAATTTGGTCTTAAAATTACCGAGGGAAATACAAACAGTAAATGTATTTAAAATCTTCATTCTGTAAAGACAATGATTGATGAAGGCTCCATGCTTCGTTGATTGATTACTCACGTTGTTTAATTAAATGAACAATTGTTTACGTTTCTATAAGCTTTTCTTCTAATTTTCGTAATTTGAATACTGGTCTCTGTACATACGCGATAAAACGATGGATCAAACAGTTCGCCAGTGTACACCACAAACGTACTAAAACATATTTTTAACCTTCCCCGAATTTCTATGCCAATTCATTTACCAGTACAGCAAGTAAGCTAAACTCTGGAATAGTTTGTATTTACAGTTTATTAAAATCTGTATTTATACGTGTATTTGAACAATTACTCAAATATTTACGTATCCGTACGTATTCGTATGTATACAAATCTGTATGTATATATACATATGTACGTATGATGAGCCGTGGTAGCTCAGTGTCCGGGCTGTTGGCTCAAGTTGCATAGTACGCTAGCAACCCGAGTTGTGAGAGTGACGGCGCCAATAAATTTGTTGTTGCATTTTTATGTGCTGATTTACCACGCGTTTAGTGGTGAAGGAAAACATCGTGAGGAAACCTACACGTTTTAGAAATATTTACTAAGAAATGTGAAGTTTGCCAATCCGCACTAGGACCGCGTGGCGGACTATGTCCTCATACTCTCTTTACAGAGAAGGCCTGCGACCAACAGTTGGACATATATCAAATATATAACTGTAACTATTATTACTGCTACTACGTACGTATATGTAAATATATAACACGTAAGTACGTTTGCAAAATGTAAGACACGAACTTACCATTCTATTATTGACGTGAACCATCACCCAGCTTAAACTTTGAATGGTTAACAAGCATGTTAATAACATTTACAACAAAATTTTCTAGTCTTCTGAAAAGAAAATTCTAAAACACTATGTTATAAGTAGTAAGAAATATAACATACAGTATAATAAATAGAATATTGATCAACTAGTTAGTAGAACACATCTCCGTGGGAGTGTGATGTAATTAACACATTATCTCGGAAGCGCCATGCTGAGTTTTATATCACTATCTGCTTGTAACATAAGTGGACACGTATTTAGAAGAAATGGCTGTCGTGAATAGTTCTATGTAAAAGTAGGTCAGGAAAATATTATATACACTTTTTAGGGTAAAGATTTTCTTCCATAAAAATTACCTGACATTTGACTTCTTACTCATGTCCAGAAAGAAGAGACTCTGGTAGAAGGACCTCCCTCAAATTAGAGTTGGTTTCTTTACACCTTATTCACCGAGCTTAAAGAGTATACCGTCTGATCACATCACATATCAACTCTTTTATGATAATATTTTTTATATAATATTTCTTTCTTATACCTATTTTAAATATTTATTTCCTTACATTAAAATTATTTTTTACTACTTGGTTCCTTATCGTTACTCTGGGTAGGTAGGACTCGACGGTGACGGATGCCAGAATCATGACTTGATTCTTCTTCTTCGAGTGCCTCTCCATCACTGAACGTCGGCAGTCAGTCTTCTAAACTTCTCCTTATCTATGGCTAAGCGGAATAGTGCTTCGACTGTTTTAATTCCAGTCCATTCCCTGATGTTCCTTAGCCATGACTTTTTCCTTCTTCCCACCCCTCTTTTTCCAGCTTATTTCCCCATTACAATCAATTGTAGCACCTAGTACCTATCATGTCGGAAAATATGGCCTAAATACTGCATGTATTCTTGTATATCTTCCGCTGCTTGATTATATTCACAAATTCGGTGTTTTTCTTCATTCGGGCAAGAACCTTGGCTTGGCCTTGAATGACTTGATTATTTAATCCTTAGCGCTTTACTTGATTAGGATAGTAAACGAATGCCCGTTTTCTTTAATGCAATGTAAGATAAAACATCTTATAATCATAGTAAGGAATACAAAAAGCCAAACCATTATATTTTTCTATACAGGTAACATTATTAAATATACTCGTATATAACAGATATATTAAGAGTGTTGTCTATCAACTCAGACTTCTTTCGCTTGACGGGTCAACGACCGGACACATTTCACACGTACAAATATTATTGGTTCACGAACAGCTCCATGTAATCCACTAATGCAATCGCATAAGGTATAGTCGAGAAGGTCTTATTATTTTGTTATAATTATCAGTGAATAGAAATTCATATCGCTGATTATTTTAGAATTATCCGAAATAAGCCATGGATTACTCCTGGCCTTTTACGGTGTATTAGAAATCGCGATAAACTTAGACTTAAAACTGTAAAAGATCCTGAAAACCAAGTTCTAAAAATCACTTTTACGCGCTACAGAAACTTCTGCAATCGTATACTAAAAAAAGTTAAGTCGGAATATTATAAAAGCAGATTTCAAATGGTCAGAAATGACGCTAAAGCAACCTGGAAAATGATTAAAGATGTGGCGAACCTTAACAAAACATCTACACCCGCTAGTCAACTATTACATCAATCACTTGAGCCTGCTGTTTCGGTTAATGCAGTTAATAAATATTTTGTTAACGTAGGGAGTAATTTGGCATCAAAGATTAAGGACATTTCCAGTAACCCTACCATGGAATATTCGTTTGGCACAGTAACTAGCAGACAGCTTTCCTCGTCTATGGTTCTTCTTCCTATAGATAATTCCGAAATTGACAGTATTATAATCAGTCTTAAAACTACAGCCGTTGGTTGGGATAGTATTCCTAGTAACTTGTTAAAGGCTACCAGACAAAAAATTGTCCCTGTCTTAGAACATTTGTTCAATCGTTGTCTTTCGACTGGGGTTTTCCCCAAAGTTTTTAAGAAGGCGTTAGTCCATCCCATACATAAAAATGGGGACGGTAATAATGTGGAAAACTACAGGCCTATTTCCGTGCTGACTACGTTCTCCAAGATATTGGAAAAGATCCTTAATAACAGACTTGTCCAATATCTGAATAAATACAATATTATTGCTAATAACCAGTTCGGTTTCTGTAAAGGCAAGTCCACTGAAGATGCTGTCCTACAGCTAACTAACAAAATTGTCGGCAATCTCGATGGGAAGTCTAAATGTATAGGCATCTTTTTAGACCTTTCTAAGGCTTTTGATACCGTGTCTATCCCCATCATGGTAAAGAAGCTAAAAGAAATAGGAATAAGAGGTATTGTGTTGGTTATTTATAAAAATTTCTTATCTGATCGTACCCAGAGAGTAGTTATTAATAATTATGTGAGCCAAGATGAGCCAATACATTTTGGTGTACCTCAGGGTAGTGTCCTTGGTCCGACCCTTTTTCTTATATACATTAACGACCTATGTCTGCTTCCCATGTTAAACTGTTCAATATCAACTTATGCGGATGACACGGCTTTAATAATACATGGTGATACTTGGGAACAGGTGCGTGATACTGCCGAAACGGCCTTACGCAATGTTATGTTTTGGCTCACTAGCAATTATTTAACTCTAAACCTTGATAAAACAAAATTTATTACATTTTCTCTTAGGACAGCCTCCCAGCCTTCTTCGTCTCGCTTGACGGGTCAACGACCGGACACATTTCACACGTACAAATATTATTGATACACGAACAGCTCCATGTAATCCACTAATGCAATTGCTTAAGGTATAGTCGAGAAGGTCTTATTATTTTGTTATAATTATCAGTGAATAGAAATTCATATCGCTGATTATTTTAGAATTCTCCGAAATAACATGACCTACTTAAATTTTAATAAGAAGAACTACGATTAAAAAGAAAGGCAAACTTCAAATAAAAAAAAATATCTAACGTAAACTTGGATAATACAGTATTTTTCATTAAATTTTATTTTTATTTCAATTTTAGTACTTAGTGTTGCCTCCATGTAGCGATATTTCAGTTATCTTCAGTTATCTCAGTTATCTTCATCTTCCGAGATATTCAAACTTTTTTAACCGACCTCTTATTTTTGCTCACGGCTATATTTGGGGATGCTATCGTTTATTTCGCGACATCATAGTTATGACGAAGTTCTGTAATCTATATTCTCTTTCTTCCTCCATATTTGTGCTTCTTGTCTTAATGGAGTTCTTACAATCTTAATCAACCAACATTTATCCCTTCGACTTCTAAAAGTTCCTTAGTATATCTTCAGAACCCAAAGTATATAACTATATCATAAATATAATATCTATACGTATACGTATATAAAATTAATATTGAACCAACAAAAAGTAATTATTCGCTTCATAAACACGGTATATGTGCACAATCGTTAAAAGAATAAAGACTAAATTCTCCTTCTCTAATCGTTAATAGAAAGGAATATCTCCTATTTTAATCTTTGAGCGTACAAACTTTAACTTGTAATATTTTTACTTTTTTTTCTTTTTTTTTTGTTAACGAGGAGGAAATCTTCAAAAATATACCCCGCCTTCTGTGGGGAAGGCGGCGTTAATCTGGGGTTTTTAGCCACTAAAACCTCCCCGGTGGCCCTTGCTCGGTGCATGGCGAGGGGCTCCGGGATCTCCACCTGAGCCCCTCTGCACTGTGTTCAAGGAGAGCACTTCCCGGGAGGGGGGGGAGGTTACTCCCTCCCCATGTGCCCTCGCTGTGCAAGGCGACACAGGCCAGCCGATGTCGCCTTCTTCCTGGGTCCACCTTGGCGGACGACAAAGGTCCCCACCCTTGTCGCCCAGTGAACCCAAGGCCCCTTTTAGACGCCTTCTACGATAGGCAAGGAATACCGTAGTCTTATTCTTGAGAGCCCTGAACTACAGGGGTGTTAATATATATATTTTTTACTTAACTTTTTTTTTTTGTTTACGGGGAGGAAATCTAACTTAATTTAACTTCGCAACACTTCAATATCACGTTGCAAATTAGTTTAGCGTCGTCCCGATGCAATTACAGTATAACGTAGTCAAAGTATACGCGTAACATAGCTCCGTAGCAAGGGTCTACAGTTCTACGGCTACGACACGACGAGCTCGTAGTACCGTATGCAGCTTATAACACGTGAGCCTTTCTTCCAAGCCTACTTTCGATTCTGGCTTCTTTAGACTTAGTTATATTACAGCTTTTATAATATATGTCCCACTGTTGGGCGCAGGCCTTCTCTGTAAAGAGAGTATAAATAATGAGGAAATTATCCCTATTATTTCTGTGTATTTAGACATATTTCTAAGTGGACTTTTCTATTAATACTTAGGTACTTAACCTAAAAGTAAAAGCTGGTCGCATGAAGTATAACTATCCCAGTTATTACCCAAAGGAGTATTACAATCTCATCTAGTAGGATCTTTAGTATTTCCGCGTTTTCCTCTACTCCTCTCTGGCTCAACTGTGTCTAGGTATAATCGCAGGAAGTATGGCCAAGGTCTCTTTAACAGATAGTCCTAAAGTCGCCAAAGTAAATTGTTTTAGTTTACAGTTTTTATATGTAATTGTGTTCCGGAAAAAGTCACAGGGTTTTATTAATACCGGCACCGGGGATCGAAATCGTTGCTTATTATGCAGCGGATAGTGAATTGCAACGTCTTGAATTAAATTTATTTAATCTTAATAGTAAGCAGTGCAAAAGTCAGATTTAATATCCGGCAGACTGACGCATTCTCTAGCAGTCAACCGCACGTTATGTGTATCGTGAAGTAGGTCAAGAAGGTGTTTGTGGATGTTCTTTGCCTTATGCAGACTTGATGTCTTTATCGCATTTCACATAGTGCATACACTTTGTGATGGATGTTGGACTAAATACAACTACTTTTAGGGACGTTATCGGGGTTTATTTTTTATTTTTAAGGATTTGAGTGCCTTTCAGGGTAGCGCCTAATGTAGCTATAACTAAAAACCTTTTTTTTTAAATGGTATTAAATTTTTTTTCACAATTAATATTAACAATTCTAATTAAGCTGAGGCTTGTGTTAGGAGTTGGTTCACGTCAATAGTCAAATAGTGGAATGGTCGAATTATGACTCGCAGACTGTACCCTTTTTTTTTTGTTCACACGGGGGAATCTTTTTATAGACCATCCTCCGGTACCCTGGGTGGGCCCGGAGGGATGTGTGGGACTCGGCCTGGGCAGCCCCTACCCACTAAACCTTCCGCGAATGCCATCAGCCGTTATGAGCGGGGTGCCCCGGGTCTGTCAGCGACAGGACACCCCAACGACCGGCCGGTCCCGGCAAAGACCGGACTTCATCCTCAAAGGGGACTTCTCCGGCACTCAGAGAAGTCCCGACGACGCCGAAGCATGCTGGCGCCAGGTACCCATCCTGGCCCCGCTTCGGATTACGGGGACGGCAAGAGGAGGCGTTCGTTCCTGCGCACCCCGATACGTCGCCTGCGGAGGGAGGGAGCCTCAGACTGTACCCTAAACTATTGGTCTATTGAAGCTTTTAATTACAGGGGTGTTAATATATATATTTTTTACTTAACTTTTTTGTTTACGGGAGTGAAATCTAACCTAATTTAACTTCGCAACACTTCAATATCACGTTGCAAATTAGTTTAGCGTCGTCCCGATGCAATTACAGTATAACGTAGTCAAAGTATACGCGTAACATAGCTCCGTAGCAAGGGTCTACAGTTCTACGGCTACGACACGACGAGCTCGTAGTACCGTATGCAGCTTATAACACGTGAGCCTTTCTTCCAAGCCTACTTTCGATTCTGGCTTCTTTAGACTTAGTTATATTACAGCTTTTATAATATAAGTCCCACTATTGGGCGCAGGCCTTGTAAAGAGGGTATAAATAATGGGGAAATAATCCCCATTATTTGTGTTAAAAAATTTGCGTCCCCGCAAAGCCCCCGGTCTAGACGGCATACCTAATCTGGTTGCCAGACGCTTTCCAGAGAATATTATACGCCTTTTAGTTATAATATTCAACGCCGCCATTTCACAGGGCATCTTTCCCAACGAGTGGAAGGAAGCCGTAGTGATAGGGTTCTTCAAGCCCGGCAAAGTGCGCACCGATCCCTCTTCATATAGGCCAATTAGTCTCCTCTCCGTTCTGGGGAAGGTGTACGAACGGCTCATCTTAGCTCGATTACGCGCCTTTATGGTTTCGCGAGCTTCCTATCCCCGAGCAATTTGGCTTCCGTGCCAAACACTGTGCATCTAACAGGTGCTCCGCATCACGGAGCACATACATGCCAAGTCCATCATAGGCATGCACACGGGAGCCATCTTCCTGGACGTGGCGAAGGCATTCGACAAAGTCTGGCACGCCGGGCTCGTATACAAGCTGTACGAGCTCGAGGTGTTGACTATCTCGTACGCACAGTACGAGACTTCCTTACAGGTCGAACCTTCACGTACCGCGTCGAGGGAGTGCGCTCCACCCCGTCCCGTTCGCGCCGGAGTACCGCAAGGCTCCGTGCTAGGTCCAGTCCTATACACGCTCTACACCAACGACATCCCGCGCTCACGTAGAGCGGAGCTAGCCCTTTTCGCCGACGATACTGGCATATATGCTTCGGGGCGTTCCCCCGAAATCATTCTCAAGAAACTCCAGACCGCAGCCAATGCCTTAGGGGATTGGTTCCGGAAATGGAGGATCGAAATCAACCCGGCTAAGAGCGCAGCCATGTACTTTTCGAGACTAGCTAGGCGTAGCCCTCCGTCTCTCCCAATATCCAACTTCTCGGTAGTCCCATTCCTGGGTTACCGAAACTAAATACCTCGGTGTACTTCTTGATCGAGACTCGACTTCGGACCTCACGTAACTCGTGTTAGGAACCGGGCTGCCCACGTAATGGGCCGCCTATATCACCTTATCAATAAAAAGAGCAAAATGTCCCTTCGTAATAAGGTGACACTCTATAAAGCAGTAATACGTCCCGTTATGACGTACGCGAGCCCGGTCTTCGCGCATGCCTCCCCCCTTCATATCCACCGTCTTCAGGTAATTCAAAATCGTTTTCTGCGACGAGCCACGGGTGCGCCATGGTTCGTACGCAATCGCGAATTACACGTCGATACAGGGCTACCGACGATAGCCCAATTCTTTAAGCAGGCATCTCGACGGTTTTCGAGACTGCCACCAAACATTCAAATAAACTTCTTGTGAGTGCCGCCACTTACAAGACTGCTACTTGTAAATTCAGACACGCCGTCCGGAGGCCGAGACACGTTCTCGACGATCCGGACGACGTGATCACCGTGCACAGGCTAGATCTTTACAAATCTACAAAGCGTCCATCCGCGACCGTCGGAGGTTGCGAATAATCCTTGCGCGATACAAGTATTTTATGGGAAAACCCCACCCCTCGATGGGATTAGGGCGTTGCTGGAGTTTCTTCGGCCACTTCTTCTCCCAGCGCTAACGCTTCCCGAAGTGGCATATAAGTTAGTTTAGCTTAGATTGTCCCAGTAGATTTCGTTAATAAAATAGCTACCGACCGAGTCGTGGTTCGGCCCTCTCGGGCGCCCTCGGATCGGACTGCTAACGCGTAATAATGGTAACCGTCCAAGCCGAGGTTACCCCTCACCGGGGGGACCCTTGTGTCGAGTTACCACCTAATAGAGGTTCAGGCTAAGCGATCTAAGAGCTAGCTTCTCTGTGCCAACTGTGATAGTTCGTCCAAAAAAAAAAAAACCCCATTATTTCTGTGTTTAAACATATTTCTAAGTGAACTTTTTCTATTAATTCTTAGGTACTTAACTCCTAAAGCTGGTCGCATGAGGTATAACTATCCCAGTTATTACCCGAAGGGAGTAATACAATCTCATCTAGTAGGATCTTTAGTATTTCCGCGTTTTCCTAGGTCCATTTAACAGATAGTCCTAAGAGCGCCAAAGTAAATTGTTTAGTTTACAGTTTTTATATGTAATTGTGTTCCGGAAAAAGTCACAGGGTTTTATTAATACCGGCACCGATATCGTTGCTTATTATGCAGCTGATAGTGAACTGCAACGTCTTGAATTATTTTTACTTAATCGTAATAGTAAGTATCGCAAAAGTCGGATTTAATATCCGGCATACTGACGCATTCTCTAGCAGTCAACCGCACGTTATGTGTATCGTGAAGTAGGTCAAGAAGGTGTTTGTGGATGTTCTTTGCCTTATGCAGACTTGATGTCTTTATCGCATTTCACATAGTGCATACACTTTGTGATGGATGTTGGACTAAATACAACCACTTTTAGGGACGTTAGGGGGTTTATTTTTAATTTTTGAGTTTTTAAGGATTTGAGTGCTTTTCACGCCTAATGTAGCTATGACTAAAAGCCTTTTTTTTAAATGGTATTAATTTTTTTTTTCACAATTAATATTAACAATTCCAAATAAGCTGAGGCTTGTGTTACGAGATGGTTTACGTCAATAGTCGAATAGTGGAATGGTCGAATTATGATTCGCAGACTGTACCCTTTTTTTTTTTGTTCACGCGGGGGAATCTTTTTATAGACCATCCTCCGGTACCCTGGGTGGGCCCGGAGGGATGTGTGGGACTCGGCCTGGGCAGCCCCTACCCACTAAACCTTCCGCGAATGCCATCAGCCGTTATGAGCGGGGTGCCCTGGATCTGTCAGCGACAGGACACCCCAACGACCGGCCGGTCCCGGCAAAGACCGGACTTCATCCTCAAAGGGGACTTCTCCGGCACTCAGAGAAGTCCCGACGACGCCGAAGCATGCTGGGGCCAGGTACCCATCCTGGCCCCGCTTCGGATTACGGGGGCGGCAAGAGGAGGCGTTCGTAACGCCTCCTGCGCACCCCGATACGTCGCCTGCGGAGGGGGGGAGCCTCAGACTGTACCCTAAACTATTGGTCTATTGAAGCTTTTAATTAAGAGGTAATAAAGCGTTAAAATTACACTTTATATATCATAAAATACATCTTTAGTCTTTTTCCTAGCCCGCTCTTAACCACCAAAGATTAACTGCAATAAAAAACTAAATAGCATTAAGTTTGTCTTAATTGTACATGTATTTAAGTGTAATAAAGGCTTTATCTACTATCTTTTGATCTCAAAAAAGATACTAAAGTATTCGTAATTTTAACGACTAATTAATTGTAAAGGAAGGATCAAAGGACGGGGCGACACTGGGTTAATAAAGGCGCCATTTTCATTCAATATTTTATCTTTGATACAACTCACAATTTTTATTGTCTTTGATAAAACCGCTTTCCGGGTTCTTTATTATTCCAAAGTCAATTAAAATTACATTCTCTGTAAGATTGGCATAATTTAATGCACTGAGTACTTAATTTCCCAATAGTCCGTTCTTATAATCCTAGCGGGGATTTCGCTGTCCACTTTTCGACATGTGATGATCCCTCCCCCATAGTATGGTCAATTTGATGTGTGTGATTTGAGTTTTTTTTAGATTGCGGCACTTTAAAAATCCTACAACAACGACTCCTTGGATATTTGAATGGCACTAATGTGAATGTTTTCGAGTATCAGTCTACTTTTAATTTCGCCATTGATGGCTTTGTGAAGAAAAATTACATCTAGCATTTTGCGACGATTACACAAAGTATGCATTTGAAAATAGTTCAGTTTTCATATTTAAATAAGCAAAGAATCATTAAAATCAGTTTAATGTTATGATGTAACAAACATAAAAAAACCATACAGACGAATTGATAACCTCCTCCAGATCGAAAGTCGAACTACTTAGCTATCACTGTATAGATAACGAGCAGTATAAATCAATTTCTATTCTTTTATATTTACGACAATGCTAGTAGATATTAAATTAATACAACCCTGTAGTCCTGGGCTCTCAAGAATAAGACTACGGTATCCCCTACCCGACGTAGAAGGTGACTAAAAGGGGTTCTCTGAGCGACAAGGGGGGCCCTTGTCGTCCGCCAAGGTGACCAACAATTCCTACTATATTTTTTTACTTTTAACTACGAAAGTACTTTCTATATATTTTGTGTTCAAATATGATTTCAATCCCACGCAAATCTGACTGATAATCAGAAAATGGTCCCGCTTCTCGATCATAATAAAAAGTTAGTAATACGATCGACGTAGCTTCTCAAGTGGATATAAGTGTACAGATAATATCCACCCTCCTTCATCTTTTCATTTTCTCTCACCACCAGATAAAATCAGTCACAAGTTTATAATCTCTGCGATCTAATTAAGGTCAAGTTTCATTTTGAAAATTAAATAAATATAATCCATTCAATTTGCTAATTTAAGATTCTGTTATCGTTGAAACTTTTTACTTTTAAGTGGAACTTTGCATTTTAACAGTTTTTGTTCTAAAGCGACCAAAGAGTCTTTATTACGTGTGCCTAATTAAGAAGTGCTTTTTAGAACTTTTGAATATACAATTTTACGTCAATTCGTGTCAACGTATACTCTAATACAATTAGAAACTATCTCACATCACATGAAATTCCAACAAATTTCAAAAGGTGGAGGTTTTCTATTCTGTGTTTTCTTTATGTTTTGCATTTATACAAACTCCGATGAGAACTCCGATGCGTTCCACTGGAGATCCCGGAGTCCCTCACCATGCCCCGAGAAAGGGCCACCGGGGTGGTTTTAGTGGGTAAGAACCCCACATAACTATCCCCAGAAGGCGGGATATCTTCTTGAAGATTCCCCCTCCGTCAATAAAAAAAAATGTACTAGGTTATGTATAAAATACACGCGTAAAAAGATGAAAGTCAAAGCTGACAGAAAGAGGTTTTTGTGAATGATGATAAACAACTCGGTGGATTTAATGTAAATCGAAACGAAAAATAAAGTACATATAAAAGGAAAGAAGTATTACGGCGACACTTCAATGGAAAGATAAGGAGAAACAGATTACGATGAATAAGCTTTAAGCTTTCGCTTTACGGAGAGAGCAAAATTTACTTCCCGCATTTTTAATAAGTGCCTCTTGTTTGTTTGTAACAAAATCAAAATTGTTACTACTGTTAATGCTACATGAATAGACAACCACGATCGCCAAAGTACCACGGTTTCATAGACTGATGAAACCTGCATGGTATAGAAAAGTTTCTACGGCTTGTGACACCGTACAAGGGCCGCGTGGCGGTCTATACCTGTATACTCATTACAGAGAGGGCCTGCCTTTAATAGTGGGAAATTTAAATGCTGTAACTTTACTTTTTTCCAAGCAAACAAACACACTTCTAAACCAATACCATTAGTTTTTTTTTTTATTTGTTTCAAATAAAATTTTACAATAAAGGAATATACATATAACTTAACGCTATTTAAACCGCAATGGTTTGTCGCTAGCGCCAAAGCGTTGTTCAAAGGGTAGTTCATTAATTAATCTAGGCACGATGTATCTTGCCGTGCGCTCGCCGTACACATTTTTTGCGCCTATCGTATTAAACTGGTTTGACGATATCGACCGTGTGCATATAGGTTGTTCCATTTTGGTTAAAATTTTTTCATTAAAGAAATATTCTTTTAACATGATGTATTTTATTTTTGTGTAAATAGGTAAGATGTTACAGTGTTTAAAAAGTTTTTTTTCGTTATGTAGTTGTTTTTTAATTTTAGGTGATATAATTTTTTTAAGTATTTTAACTTGTAGTCTGTATATTTGTTCGAGGTATGATTTATATGTACGGCCGTAACTACCTAATCCATATTGTACATAGGATTCCGCCAGGGCGTGATATAGCATTAGCTTGACATTAAATGGTATACGGTCTTTTAAAACTGTAATATTTGCTAGAAAACATCTTAATTTGTTGCAAACTAAATCAATATGGTTGCCCCAGTTAAATTTGTTATCAATAATCAATCCTAGGTACCGCTGTGTGTCTACAATTTCGATGTTAGGACAGCTGCAAGAATCTAGACTTGTGGTATGCAGACATTTGTACAGCACGCATGATATTTTTGACTACTTTTGTGTTGGTTATCACTGATCATGAGATGAGTTCATCACACATGACAATACATATGGGGCTCAATAAAGCTTGGTGATAAGTAGACAGAGAAAGATGTCTCTGTCTATCTCGCTAGGGTCAAAAAGTGCTTAAATCATTAAGTTACTCTAATCACATGTACTTTATAGTAACATATAATACCAAGCGACCGAGGTTACTTCTCACCGGAGGAACTTTGTGTCGAGTTACTAACTATAGTGGTTCAACTAAGCGACCTAAGAGATAGGTGTCGTAGATTCATTTCAGTTAAGCAGTTTTGGTCGTCTTCTCTGACCAATCTGTGTCAAAACATCTAAATATCTCATATTCAAACAACAGCTGTTACAAAAACACGTTGATAACACATGAGACATCTATTCTCTGACGTTATACGAGTAATAACATCGACTTTTACGTAACAAGAATTAATCAGAAATATAAAAAGAGAACAAATCACACTGCGAAACAAAACGTGTCATTTCTAACAAAACCGTATCGAGCTCCAATAACAGGGTAGAAGTTTCAACAAAGGCTTGCTCGAAGAAAGGAAATAATTCCGGAAATTTCCTTCTCCCATACAAAGAGCACATTGTTGTTCAATAAAGTAACTTTCACTTAATTTAGATATTTAATCAGAGATTTATTGGGAAAATCATGTCTACTGTTTACTACCTAAACGGGATTTGCAGTTTAAATTTTGTTTATTTACTTCCTATAAGACTAAAACAGAAAGACAAAAAAATTATGACGCAAATATAGGGTTGAATAATATATGCATTATTATCATTTATTGCTGAAATGTCAATAGCCTAACGGTTTAGGGTATGGTCTGCGAAACGTAAGGTAGAAGGTTCGAATCCACTATTCGATTATTGATGTGAACCATCTTCTAGCACCAGCTTCAATGATTGACAAAACTGTTAGCACTGGCGCAAAGTGGCCAGCCTTTCGGTGTTTTACATTTTACTTATTGGAGAGTGTGCACAGGAATTACACGAGTTAATTCCCCGATCCGCATTCTATCTCCGGACGTTTAGACATCTGGAGGGTCTCGACCCCATCAGTCGATGTTCCGTGCGAAGCGAACGCTGAACGAAGCGATTTGAGTCATCGTTCATCGTGCGTGCAGCAAAGGAGTGGAACATATTGCCGGCGTCAGTCTTTCCTAGTACTTGTCCAAGCTCTACGTGGAAGCCTTCAAGAGTAGAGTGAATAGACACTTACTAAACTAGCGCGTACCATATTTCGACTATATCACTATTTAACATTAGGAGGGATCGTGTTCAAGCACTAGTATACACCCCATGAAAAAAAAATCGTAAAAAACCAAATAAAGTTATCCTTAGACTGGGCTTTCACTTTTGTAAAGTCAAAGATATTTAAACCGTACCTTTAAATATACGCAATCAGGAATGCTTTCATGTTTTTTTTTAAAGAGTAAGTTCTTCGTTTCGTTCGTAAATCTGATGAAAAATACGGATAAAACGTTTTCAACCGGACATACAACTATACAACACTTCCCTTAAATATTTTCAGTCGCCGGAAGCGAACGGCTACAATGAGACCAATCACGCGACGGTCTCTTAACCTTTGACACGAATAAATCGACAAACCGTTTCGAATTTGTACAACATTTACTGTTGTTGTAATTTGTTTTTACGTATTTTTGTGTTTATTGTTGTAATGGCAAAATAAGCATATGAGTATTGCTAGGTGTGACTCTAAATTATAGGATTAGAAATTGTATAATAAGGAAAAGTGTTGTTTTTTAAGGAATGATTACAATATGATCACAAATATTACTAATATTCTCGATAAGCATTCCAATTTAAGCTTGTGCTAGGAGATGATTCACCGGGACAACCTCTGGAGGGGGGGAGTTTCATCCTCCGGGACGTGCTTCAGCACAGTGCAAAGAGGCTCTGGTGCGTTCCTGTCGAGATCCCGAAGCCCCTCACCGTTAATGGTTGGAGAACAAAAAGGGTATAATTGACATCGATACTCGAATAGTCTATCCGTACCTTGGGCCATACGATTCGCAGACTGTACCTAAATCCATTAGGCTATTGTTTCCTGTGGCTTGAAAGAGGATGTTTTGACTAGAATAGACAAAGTAATGATTCGGTGATTTGAACATATTGGATGGATTTTTGAGGAAAGAGAGGCAAAAAATATGTCACCATCTCAGGTGATTGTATATTGACCAGATTATTGACATACTAGAGAAGGGTGTGGTCAGAAGTACTCGAAAGCACCTAACATATCTACAAGGATATTTAAAGAATCGAGAGGAGTGTGGGAATGTTAAATTACGTAATCTCTTCCTACTTCCTTGTTTCGACGGGATAAATTGTTTCACTTATCTTTTTCGCTCATTCTCTTTTTAACTACATACAATTCATGGGCCGATACTTTGACTCCATGTCTTGACGGATACTACAGATTGAAGTTCTTCATCATAAGACACATGGAATAAGCGATGAGTATTTTTTAATTTTTTTTTTTGATTATCCTAGAAATAGCTAACCGACTCGTGGTTCGGCCCTCTCGGGCGCCCTCGGATCGGAATGCTTACGCGTAACATAGTAACCGTCCAAGCCGAGGTTACCCCTCACCAGGACCATTGTGTCGAGTTACTAGCGATAAAGGTTCAGGCAGAGATTCCGAGGTTCCGGTGAAGCAGTCAAGGCCAGCTTCTCTGGCTAATCTGTGTAGTTCGTCATTAATATAAGCGATGAGTGGATTAATGCTAATTTTCAACGTTACAAAATAACATTTAACATTTGTATTCTCCTTGTAACAGGGTGGCGTAACAGAGGGTGAACAAACAAGATAATTCAGCAACTAATTTAATTTATATATTAGCAACTAAGCGTATAATTTATATTATATTTAATATATTAAACAAAGACCCTTCAACGTTTAAGTACTTGATATTTGAACGTACGTGCAAAGTGAATCTTATAATGGATAGAATTCAGTCATGTTAATGTATTTATTATTTACTTACGTTTTATGAACGTTATTCAATTCGATATATAATAATTGATTATGAAATGTATATTTATATAAATTCAACTATTTTTACAGGTAAAAAAAAACTTGTTAAATTGATCCAAATCAAATCAGTGACGGATTAAATATTATACGCTACTTCAAGCGGACGTTCTCTTTTATAGTATAGCATAGTAATATTACGAAGTTCTGGCCACGCCTATATTCAATGATATTTCCCAAGTCGTAGATATATTCTAATGTCCCACGAAGGAATTTGCAAGGGTAGCCTATAATAATATGACAAGTTATATTGAATTTGTGTAACATGTTATAAATATAATATCTTTACCATCACTGTTGTACCATAATCCTTATAGTAATTGGTAAAGATTATGTATTTGAGAAAATAAATATTCTCTTTCTTATAAATCGCTATGCAGCAGCATCTCTTTCTCAATTGTCCATGTTTGCTCGGTGTAAGGAATAATAGAGGGCTAGCGCCTTAGTCCTGAGTTCCTCTTTGTCGTCCGCTACAGTTAAACCGGGAAGAAGCCAAACCACCCGTGTTGCCTTAGCACCGCGAGGGTGCTGGGTGTGGAAGTAACTTCCCCGGGACGTGCTTCACAACACAGTTTTAGTAAATACACATAACTCCGTACTCGTATAACCATGACCGGCGCATGGCTAACAGCCACTAAAGAGCACTAGAAGGTTAAGCGACAGGAAAATGATGACGAAGATCAATCTGTCTAGTCTGATAAAACTTAAAAAGTGAGTGACAGAGATCTCTCCTATCTAGAAGAGACCAAATTTAACTAGAAAGACGATAAAAAATCTCTTATTCGTCGAAAATATACGAAAACATGTAATGATAAAGAAGCTAGATCGTTTTATGCACATTTGCTTTTGCTTGATTTGTACCTTATGTAAGATGCCCTTCGTTTGAAACATTTCACAAAAACTATGTACTTTAATAAAAATATTACTCCCATTACAGTTGAAAACTTGTCATTTAAAAAATATAGACCGACTTAACACTCCAGAGGGATGGTTGAAGATCTCATTTTACGTGGTGTTAGCTGGCAACACCTGACACCCAGCGATTGTTATACATAATAACTACTTCCAATGATATCTTAATAATTTACCTGAACCTTATTGTATCTTTAATTCATAATTAATAATTTAGTTGATCGTCACATGAACTTGGCATTGTAAACAATAGTTTAACCTTATTAGTTCCTAATCTGACTTCTAATTAATTTTGTATAAAGATGGCAAGGACGCGCAGTTGTGACGTTTGACTCGATATAAATAATTCTTTGTACAACGTTACGCTGTCTCAATAAAGCGAGTGTATTAGTTGTTGGACTATTTTATTCTACGAGACCTACAGATTATAACAGTGGGTTCACTATTCAGACCTAACCATACAAGACAATTTTATTTAATTTACTTTAGGATATTATCCGGAAGAAAGAAGACAACGTTCACTGTTTTAACTTTTTTTCCCTGTTCAACGTGATGGGTTTGTTTATAAAGTAAACCGGATATTACATTTCCCTTGCCATATTTCCCTCGGAGCGAAAGGTCTTTTGTTTAAGCAGACTCTAGTCTGTGTTTATGTAATTACTTGGAAATATTGTTTTCTCCGTTCACTGACCGGTCATTTACTTATAATTGTTTTGTTTTACTTTGCTTACCTTATATTACGTGATCACCGTCTTCCAGAGAAACGAAATCAGAATTGCAAGTTGTTAAGAGCAAATTGATCTGTTAGCGACAGTTACTCCTAAGTATGTAGTAAGTTCGTCTTTATTAAATTACCTATAAAGCTCTTGATGTTTTGCTAAAATCTGTCAATAATATGATAAAATATAATAAATAAAATATGTTGTGTGCGATGTTGAGCAAAGAAGCTCACAGATCTCGTGCCCTGTTGCTGACAGATCCGAGGCACTCCACTTATAACGGCTGATGGCATTCTCGGAAGGTTTAGTGGTTAGGGGTCGCCCAGACGGATTCCCAATGTACGTGCTCTCTGTCTCTCTCTCTTGCTCCTACAGTGTGATACAGACAATAGGCCTGCACGGTGTCTTAGATATACGAAACGTGACTGGCCGTGAGAGAAAGAGACAAAGAAAATGTGTAATTATATGTAAAAATTACCTCTCCCTCTTTCTATTTATTTAGCAATTTATATCTCTCCATAAACTTCCCTTTGCCTCGCCCGATCACACTTTTCGTAATGCATTCACCAGTTTCCTCCTGAAGTCAAGCCTAAAGTTAAAAGAAGTTCTTGAAAAATTCTTTGCAAAGTTTTTATAGAGTTCAGTAAAATAGTTCGACATTATCGAAGTAAGAATATTAACATCGTAATACTGGTTGCAAGCAACGAACTAGAGCGTTATTTAACTGTGCCAAAGGTCAAAGCACCATCGCGTGACTCATTTTAAACTAGCTGTCTGCTTCCGCAAT
Organism: Meandrusa payeni; assembly: GCA_029286785.1. Lineage (NCBI taxonomy): Eukaryota > Metazoa > Arthropoda > Insecta > Lepidoptera > Papilionidae > Meandrusa > Meandrusa payeni. The sequence goes on from JAGSMX010000007.1 coordinate 6,318,745, forward strand.
ACGGAAATGTTCATACGAAAGGATTTCGACATATACAATCAAATTTTCCATTATATATTGTAGGTTTTTTAAATATTGCAATAGGGTAGTATAGAAGTACAGCCCTGTAGTTCTGAGCTAGTAGAATAAGGCTACGGTATCCCATGCCTGACGTAGAAGGCGACTAAAAGGGGCCTCGGGTTCATTGAGTGATAAGGGTGGGGGCCTTTGTCGTCCGCTGAAGTGGACCCGGGAAGAAGGCAGCCTCGGCTGGTCCGTATCGCCTCGCATTGCGAGAGCACGAGGGAGGACCCGGGATATGCTCTCCGAAGAGCACAGTACAGAGGGCGGGGGCTCCGGTGCGTTCCACTGGAGATCCCGGAGCCCCTTACCATGAACCGAGGGGGTTCAAATGGGTAGGAACTTAACCCCGTCTTCCCATCTTGTTGAAGATTTCCCCTCCCGTTAACAAAAAGAAAAGGGTAGTATAGAAGTTGTCTTGTCCATGCACAATGCATACACTATATATATACTATTATGTATGGGAACGAAAGTTGTGGGAGATAAAGTGTGGTCTGAAAGACGATGTTGTTATAAGTTACACTTAACCACCGATTATTTATACACAGGTGTGTCAGGATCGTTGTAAATGGAAGTTCGTGATCTCTGTCTACCTGTCTGCATGACAGTGTTAATTGTATTTTATTAAGGGTAAGTTCTAACCCAACTTTTAACTTGTAACTTGTGAGGATCTTCAATTTCATGCGTGCAAAAAAATTACATGTACTAATTTATGACACCTGTTACCCCGCTGTTCTCTGTCAATTCATATTCTTTGACAAATTTCTAATTTTATTCACAAGACGAAGTTATTGCACAGGAAAGTTTTTGAACAAATTATCTCTATGAACGTCCTTTATAAAATCTCTCAGAACAATCTAGTTTGGTACGCTGTTGTAGTGAAATAAGTCCAAAAATATAAAAAATATTTAAGTGAATGTTACATATTTATACTTTATACTTAGAATAATTCTTTTGAATCTTGTGTGCATATTGGCCATCCGGACATTTTGAATCGCAGTTACATCTATCGGTCTAAATCCTAATTCATCCGAAGCAGACTTATTCAAAATATCGACATCTGTACATTGGTTGGCCAAACTATAGATTCAGCCTAATGGATTACATTACTAAAATACATTTACCTTTTTGTTTGATGACTTCGTCTCTTTGGGGAGTTATTTGAGTTATTTTAGGTAAATGTTAACAAGGTATTGTCATGCACGAATCGAACGGAACCTTACTACTGTAGTACCGAGACGTGTTTGTGTAATATAAAAAAATATTTTCTATTAGGAGATAAAACAAAGATTAAGAGCCGTGGTAGCTCAGTGTCCAGGCAGTTGGCTCAAGTTGCATAGTACGCTAGCAACCCGAGTTCGATCCGCGGGGCCGCCACCAATAAATTTAATGTTGCGATTGTATGTGCTGATTTACCACGCGCTAGGCGGTGAAGGAAAGCATCGTGGAGAAACCTATGGACTATGCCCTCTTATACTCTCTTTACAGAGAAGGCCTGCGCCCAGCAGTGGGACATATATAAAGGCATGTTACTTTAACTTTAAGGGAAAGATGTAATGCAATAGTTATTCAAACTGTATCTGAAGAATCAATCGTCAATAGCCTAATGGGTACGGACTGCGAATCGTAAGGTCGTGGGTTCGAATCCACCATTCGACTATTGCCATGAACCATTTCCTAGCACAAGCTTAAGCTTAGTTGGAATGGTTAACAAGATTGTGAGTAATATTTCTGAAAAAAAAGAAATATTGCTAGCTTTCTTTGTATAAAAAAAAAGAATAAATAGATACCACAACAAGTATATCTACAAGCAAAAACAAACACCAACTTCAAACGGAATCAAACGTTAAACGCTGCTACGTGTCAACGCCTTATATGTATTTCCGAATTATCGTAGGAATATAACACAATAGAACTAACTTCAGAACCTTTTTTTTTTTTTTTTTTGTTTACGGGGAGGAAATCTTCAGAAAGATACCCCGCCTTCTGGGGGGAAGGCGGCGGTTATGTGGGGTTCTTACCCACTAAAACCTCCCCGGTGGCCCTTTCCTCGGTGCATGACGAGGGGCTCCGGGATCTCCAGTGGAACGCACCGGAGCCCCTCTACACTGTGCTCAAGGAGAGCACGTCCCGGGGGAGGAGGTTACTCCCTCCCCCCCTGTGCCCTCGCAGCGCAAGGCGACAGGGGCCAGCCGATGTCGCCTTCTTCCCGGGTCCACTTTGGTGGACGACTCAGGCCCCCACCCTTGTCGCCCAGTGAACCCGAGGCCCCTTTTAGTCGCCTTGTACGACAGGCAGGGGATACCGTAGTCTTATTCTTGAGAGCCCAGAACTACAGGGCTGAACTTCAGAACCTAACCAAACTCTCATCTTACTACCCTTGAAGTACATCCTATCCAAGAAAATTATAAATACATATATTACAATATTATAACGATATTGATTTAGACCATTGATCGCGCACATACTTAATGCAAATTTAATATTTATTTGGTTTTCTGACAGAAATCATTGTCACGGCACGGAAGCATCAGTTTTTAAATAAAAAAAAAAATCACCGAAATCGGTACACGTAATCGAAGGTAATGAGGTAATAAAAATACATACAGACGAATTGGGAACTTTTTTGATGTCGGTTAAAAAGGATTTGGACTGAAGTTTCATACGCTTTCACATCCTTGTATCCATTGTGGGGTTAGCATAGATAAGAATTATTTCAGCCATGTAGTTCTGGGCTCTCAAGAATAAGACTACGGTATCCCCTGCCTGTCGTAGAAGGCGAGGAAAAGGGGCCTAGGGTTCACTGGGCGAAAAGGGGCGCCTTTGTCGTCTGCCAAGGTGGTCCCGGGAAGAAGCGAAAAAAAAATTATTATTCACTTTTTATCAAGCTTCCTAAGTCTCAAATGTGAGATCGACGCCATACAAAGAACACAAGTTATCTAGCACTTTTTTTTTATTTACGAAACTGATAGAAGGAAATTCGTGAGTACTATCCAACTGAACCGAACCTTCAACCGTTAAATCGCCAGTTAAATAATAAGCAACTAAGATATCATGCTATAAGTTCAATGTTCATATCCAAACGTATCATGCCACAATATTATAAATAACATCCAAACAGTTGACCTAGTTAACGGATACCGATCGACCCAAATGTTTTTTTAATGAAATAGGTCGGCTTTAACAAATATAACTATTTTTTTTTAAATTTGAAACATGAGACCGACGTTAGCGTTCAATATCACTTCACAAATTATGCCACCCTATCTACTTTTTTTAAAGTGTTGTTCAAAATAGGCAATTTAAATTTTAAAGCTATTTGGTTGCGTGACAAAGCCACGTAAGCCTGAATGCCTAACCTAAGCGTTTGAAGCGTTAAAAGGGCTTTCTATATAGATGGGATCTCTCAGAAATGTAAACCGTATTTTCGTAGGATAACAAGTTAGCGTTGATGGCGACAGCCGTATTTCTAGAAATCTGTAGCTACTCGACTAATGGCATTGTATTTACTGGGCTGTGGCTGTTCCGAAGTAAAACGAATTACGCCGAAACCAATTTCAGTTGTACATTATCGCGAGCTACGAGTACTAGGTGAAGGGAGTAATTTATTTTACCTAAGTTGTTTAGTACTATTTTTTTATTTATATAATTTCATAAACTTTATACATAATATAGAAGATATTTCTTTACGCCATAAAAACCGCAGTGGTTTGTCTAGGCGTTGCACATTCGCCATAATTTAAAAGAGTTTTGTTATAGTTTTTTTTAAAAAAATGAATAATAAGAGTAAACAGAAACTAACAGTAAATAGACCAAAAAAAAAATAATAAGAATTTATCAAGTGGGACAAGGCACCAATTATAAAAAAATGTTTAGTCCCCCCCATCTTTGGACACGTTGCTGTGTGTTTTCTGTTCTTCTGTATCGTGTAGAGACTTGGACCTTAACTCAGAATATGAACCGGATAGAAGCCGAAACGTATTTAGAAGAATTCTGAAAATATCGTGGACGGATCGAATGTGAATATATATATGAAGTGGAGGTCATTAATACCAACAAAAAACGCAAGCTACATTATTTTGGCTACTGGGACCTCACAAACCTTGGTGAAAAGCGGAAAGCCAAAGCCATTTCGAAGACACAAACGACTTATAGTTAAGGGGTACGGTCTACAAAACGTAACGTAAGGTAGTAAATTTGAATCCGCTATTCAACTATTTACGTGAACCATCTAGCTAGCACAATCTTTAGCTTAGTTGGAATGGCTTACAAGAATAATCAATTACAAAATTAATGAAAAAAATATTCTTGTTAGCACGGTACTTGAAAAAACAGTACGTAAAAAATCTCTGTCCTCCTACCCTGCTAGGGTTAAAAGGTGGTGAGAATTTATTCCAGTCCAGAGAGGCCAGTTACTCTAACCTCTAGAATACGATACCAGTAAATAGATAAAGTCTTTTCGCATTATAGTATGTATGAACTTGTAATAAAATCTCTTTGAGTATACTATTTGTATCTGGCTGGTTTTGGTATCTTGAAAGTTTAAATTTTAAAGAACATAATTCCAAATTCAAATTAAATAAATGTGCGATTTTCATTTGTTTTTCGTTCTGTCAAGATGACTGAATGTAATGAAGAAATTCGATACATTTTAAAATTTAACAACAAAAAACGTAAAAATACAACGCAAGCCAAACAAACAAATGCAAAAAATGATCAAACAAAATGGTACCTACATACTTTAGTTAAATATAAATAAACTATTTTATAATATGTATTGAATTTTCTTAAAAAATACGAAGAAACTTTTTCCTCAACCTATTATATAGTATATGAGTATAGCATGGCAGGGATGTTTTGTATAGCACGAATATTTAGTGTACCCACTATACAAAGCATTCCTTTGTTCAATCATGAACTCGTGCAAATAAACATGTTCTATACGATTCGTTTAACAACCGAAATATACAATACTAAGTCGCAATTTAACCATGTTTAACGTAGAATAATAAAAAGTTTTTCGTAATTCACTAGAGTCTGTATTAAGGCTCGACCATATTCATTCTTTGACTAATTTTTCAAAGAAGAATGGACCCACCTCGAACGATTGCGTGGTTCGCAGTCAGTTTAATTAAATCTCTCACTCTAAAAACGCTGAGACTAAAAAAGATGAGAGAGACTTTCATCTAACAATAAATTATACTTTGCGAAAGATTTTAAGTTACACCAATTTTCACACTTACCTTCACTATTACCCAAATGTTGTGTACTGAGATATTAACCAACCAAAATCATCCTAACTTCCATTTTTTCCACTTCCACCAACACCGCACTATCAAGAAATGGCTAGAGATGAAGGAAGAGAAGTCTTATACATATCTTCAAATAAACACCCAACACAAGTTTCTGTAATTCACGTTGGAAAAGATCTCCTGTATCTAAACCTTAACCAGGAAGGACCATATTATCCTGACTGAGAAGTTTCTGAGTGTGGAGGGAGATAAAGGTTCAATATCGGAGTATAACAGCTAAACTACACTAATTGAAGAGGCATTAGACATAGAAGAAGTGTTAGCTGACAACACATGACACCCAGCGATCGTTATGCATAATACTCGTAACTACTTCCAATGATATCTTAGTGATTTACCTGAACCTTATTGTATCTTCAATTCATAATTAATAATTTAGTTGACCGTCACATTAACTTGGCATTGTAAACAATAGTTTAACTTTATTAGTTCCTAATCTGACTTCTAATCGTGTGTGTTCTAATGTGTCGGTATTCGTTATAAATAATTCTTGTACGCTGTCTCAATAAAGCGAGTGTATTAGTTGTTAGACTATTTTATTCTACGAGACCTACAAATTATAACAGAAGTCTTCTCAAGTCGCCTTCAGTCTACTTGTCTAGTGATAACCGTATCGCAATAACCAAATTCAGAACAAGGTTGAGCCTATTATTACCATCACTTGCTTGCCTATTCTCCGTAATATACAGATAGTTTGGTAAAAGACCGTACATACTGAAGGACACGTTAGTCAATGGTTTCAAGTAACCATTAAAAATATAATGCAAGAGTAATATAAATATACGGCACAGTAAACGATACGAAATTATTGTAGCACAAATGCAGAATGCACCTACCTCTTTGTGTATGCAGCGTGCGTCCACAATGGTAGAATATGTAGCATTTATTTACACCGATTCACTTACATTCACTAAGTATTTACAATTACATAAAATTAAACGTATTTTAATAATTGTTCAAAATGATCGCCTCCTCGCGCAACGCAGAGTTCGGCGCGTTTTCGCATATTGTTTTTCACCCGGCACAACACAAACGTAAAACGACATAAACGTATAAAACAAGAGGTTTCCGCAAATAATCAGATATTGCATCACTTTTTTTTTTTTTTTTTAAATATTGCATCATGGGCGACTCGCGACCATTGACTGGCGCGTGCCGCTTGCTTTCGGCCGGCGAGGCGGCGCACGGGCAGACAGGGCGAGCGCGGGTAGGGGTGCCGCTCTGTTTGTAAACAAATCATCGCCGATGACCGCACTTACGCTATACTTAGGATTTTTTTGGATAAATGATGTAAAAAATAAGGTACCTATTTTTTTACAAATTCGGGGTCAGAATTGAGTGCCTTATATTTGTCTTCAGTATGTACGGTCTTTTACCTAACATACTGTATAAGAAAAAGTTGGTTTAATTTCGTTTAGCTTTCAAAATTTTTTTGCGACCCTTTTACAAAATCTTCGGGTTTCTGGCGAAATGAATTTGAATAAGACAATACGGTCGTTGTGTAAGAAAACTTTTACCTTGAATTCGATATTCAGAATGGAGGAAAACGAACGAGAAGTTTCATTACGTCGATAACGTAAACTAAATGTTTAAATTATAATATCTAAACCGAGGTTGAGGTAACCGACATGTGGCATTCCAACTGAAATTATCCCAATGATCGTTTCTGTTAATGTTATTCCAAGAAGCCTATAAACATAGGTTGGTCCAATAGTCAAAGGCGAGCCACTTAGCGTGATCTTCGTCTTTGGATCCAGTTACTGCTTCGCGCCTGAGGATGTATTATTTAAGGATGTATTTTAACTGAGGTTTTTAAGCTTCTCAGACACGTTGCTTCAAAACTTCTTCTTAATCGTATTTATATTTCATTAGCACAATCAATAATTTCATACTGTATTCCTGTATGGGGTGGTGCTTCCAAAAACAAGTTTTTAGTGTTAGAAAGAGCTCAGCGGGCGTTACTTAAAGTAATGTACTTTAAGCCTTGTAGATTCTCCACAGAGAATTTATACAATCTATGCGGCCTTCTAACGGTGCGAAAATTATATATTTTATATATGCTTTTAACAATACATAAATCGTGTTATACTGACCGTAGGAATATATACAGTCGGAAAGATGTTGGAGTTCCTACTCACAAAATAAACACAAGTTTTGCCAGTTTCCAATATACAAAGCTATCAAGCTATGTTTATTAACATATAAACAAGAACTTACAAATTAATGCTGTAAACTGGCACAACTGTAAAGCATCTTTACTAAAGTGGCTAGCAAGTTTGGACTATTAGGATACGGAGGCAATATTACGATACCAATTTCAATAATATCTTTTTTACATTTTTATTGTATTCTCACATAAATACACACATCCACACACACTGACACATATGCACACTCACATACATATAATTACTTCATACTAATTAACTATAAAAATAAAAAAGATACGATTAAGGAAGAGCTGGATCTTCTGGCATAAGTATATTTTATACTTAAAAAAAGTTCCAAACATTGTACACTTGATTTATATTTTTGGTTTTTTGAAAATAAAGATTTTATTTTATTTATTTATAATACTTTTGTGTTTTGATAAGTGAGTGATTTATATAGATGACAAACACCTCAAATCGCAGTAGCAGATTGCGTGGATTGCAATGATCTTTCGCCGTCAGCCGCAGAATCATTCGCCCTATTTAAAATTCCATCATGTAGCCGCAAAAAGGGATGACATGTTTGTCCACCACAACTGTCTTCTTGTGCTGGTTCCTTTGGTTGAACATAAATAAAATGTGTATGATAGATACTCTCCTTTATTGTGTTATAGACACCCACTCTTCACCTCGTACATCTCCCAACAGCAAGTCGGCAACACATGTTACCAACATAATATTTATTAACCCTGTTCGGATGATGCACTCTCTGATAAGAATTAATTACAAAGGCGCGAATATAATACCAACCTTCCCCGACACATTATACCTGGTATACACCCAGACGGAAAAAGAATCCCTTTCCAACCAGGGATACGGATCGGTGAACAGTGACGAAAAAACTGCAACTGCACGACAGCGTCCAACATGCTGTAGTGGCGATATCCCTACACATCGTCAGCTGTGTCTATTATACAGATGACTGTGACGACGCCACAGGAAGACTGATGACAAGGGCAATGGCCGCATCTAGGGAGAGGATAGTGGACTACAACCTAAAAATGGCCATGAGAAGCGGGGACACAGCGCTGGCAGAGAAGCTAATAACAATGCAGAGTGAACAATTTAAGTGTATTGGAAAAGAGCACGGACACAGGTCTGTGGTTGCGATCTAACAATAATAAAAAAAAACCCTGTTTGGATAGTGTATCGAACAATGTTAAAAATCTTATAATAGGAAGAATTCTTTTACGTGAATTTATCAATGAATAAGTTCTCTATACGTAGAAAAATAAACGGTAACAGGGTTTATTCACGAGTGAAACAGTAAGCGGCTTACCTTAAAGCCCTGTTGGCAGTCCTAAAGCCCTTTGAAACGACGAAGCCTTTGAACGGTTATTTTGAAATAAATAGTATTTTGTTCCTCATGAGAGGTCAAAGGTCACATGTAGAGCCGTGATAGATCATCCGTGAGCTGGCCTTTATAAATATAATTCGCGAGTAATCTTCAAAATATTTCTGTCAGCTTCCTAACTTCCATGCTTAATCTAATTATCATAGTGTCTGGTTACCAAAAATATGAGATCCCACTTTGTATTAAACTTACAAAGAGCTAAAAAAATTATGTATTTTCTTGAAGCATATTTACATGTCGAAATGTAAAGAACAACATCTATAGTTGTAGAATATTGCTACGATGGTATTTTAAGTGTGTTGTTTATGATTCTGTGAAAGAACAAATTTAAAATAATGAATATAGAATAGAAGAATACAAAAGTTACTGAAATAAGAAGAAGTTCAAAGTAGCGTAGGCACTAAAAACCCAAAAAAAATATTTGCAGAAATGAGGTTAAAATGTTTTGGAGTATCCAATGCTTCGCATCACGAGTCTCCACATACTTTAAGAGCAAAAAGTTGAAACATATGTGACAAATGTTTACATAAGTACATACTGCAATAAACGCCTGGCAGGCACGTACTTTGTACGAGAACGTGAACACTTTTGTCTGTTTCTGCGTCGTAAAATATTTGATTGCGGTTCGCGTCTATAAAAGAGACAAATTTGAAGCGTTTGGCATTTTTAATTAATAAATTTATCAACAAATGTCATAGTGAAACAATCGTTTATCTTATTGGACACAGTCATTAAACGACGGCAAAAAAAAGAAGCAAAATGAGACTACTGTTAGCTGGCAACACAATGGCACCCAGCGATTGCTATGCATAATTTCTACTTCCAATGATATCTTAGTTATTTAACTAAACCTTATTGTATCTTTAATTCATAATGAATAATTTAGTTGGACATCATATTAACTTGGCATTGTAAACAATAACTTAACTTTATTAGTTCGTAATCTGACTTCTAATTAATTTTATAAAAAGATGGCAAAGAAGCGCAGTTGTCACGGCATTCGTTAAATAATTCCTTGTACAACGTTACGCTGTCTCTATAAAGCGAGTGTACTAGTTATTGGACTATTTCATTCCACAAAACCTACAAATTACACTAGGTAGTGGCCTAAGAGAACGTCAGATCCACACTCTACCTACCCCTCTCCAGGACGGGCGTGGATGTTAAAATTACTTACTTGTTTACACAAAGGGGTATACATCGGGCACGTTTTATAAAACGTGCCCGCCTGTACGTTGTCAATCAACTGCAGAAACGTTCCCATGTTCCCTTGTTTCGTATGTCATAGTATAAAATGGAATATTCACTTTATAAAAGGCATTTAATTGAAAAATATAAGCTGCAGCACACAAAGCTGAATTTTTATTGATAGGAAATTCTAATGTAAATTTTATTATTCAAATTGCATAGCAGTGTTAAATGAGAGAAACATACTAAAGTACATATTTACATGCTAAGGAAAATTATTCCTATTGTCTTATTCCCGTATTTTTTTATCTTTCAGTATTCCAACAGTCCGGTCGACCTACCGGTAACATGGTGAAAATCATCGGGCTAGCAAGGGTTATCAACGATAAAGAATGATCGCCATACATTTGATTAGACTGCTTTAGAGAGGCTCTTTGTAAACGCCGTCCAAATTCTATAATTATTTCCGCTTTAAAAAAAAGTTACAGTTGCACCCTAAATACATACACCCCACTGTCGGGCGCAGGCATCTATCTATATATATAAAGAGAGGAAAAAACCTACACACTTTGTGTGGATTTCTTCCATATAGGTTCCGAAACGGCTGGACCGATTTCAATTAATTTTTCAGGGATTCTTTAGATTGACCTGGCGAGTAATCCTGTAAAGTTTGGTGACGATCGGAGCACTCTTCTTTTTGAACTGTCGAACCAAAACCCAAATTTATATTGCCACATGCGTTGTGTATATTTATGTCATTATGAACCATATAGAAATACAATAGAATATATTGAAGTATAATAAAGTATACTAAAGTATATTAAAGATAAAAATTAAGGATTTTGAAGTATTCAAGGTAAGTTATAGCGCTGCGAATGTATCCGTCTACTGATACTGCTGATATGTACATGGGTGTAGGTAATGATCTTCACCCGCTCGAGAAGAGAAAAGAAAGAATACGGACAGAAATGAATAATTTAATATATTGTGATTTCATATGTAATTTATTGTCCTAATAAAATAAAGTTAAATCTAGGCCGGTACGCTAGTTCTCTATAAAGAGATCTAAGAGCATTGTCGGCCGTAGTGCGGATTCGCAGACACATGTCTAAGAAAATTTACTTAGTTTTACTTGTTAATGATAATGTATAAATTTAAATAACGACAATGTTTAATAATGCTATAACATACGCAGCCTCTTATACGACGCTATGTAGAATTTCAGTCCGACTGGTATACATATTTGCTTACAACTTTTGTCACCTGCGCGATGCCCTCAGGCCACAGAGTCTTTCCTTTGTAGTCATCCCATTGTTTAGGTCTCACAACGAAGATTTTTAAAATAAAAATATGGGATAACAACATTTTATATACACATTGTGTAAGATTTTGTACACATTGCCATTATATAAATGTACTTAATTTAGTTCACTTGTAAGGAGTTGCGTCTACTTTAATCATCATCATCATCACTTCAGCCGTAAAACATCCACTGCTGGACATAGGCCTCACCAACGATTTCCAAAAGGACCGGTTGTAAGCGGCCCGCATCCTGCTGCGTCCCGCGACCTTTATGAGGTCATAAGACCACCTTGCGGGTGGACATCCCACACTGCGCTTGCTGGTCCGTCGTCTCCAATCGAGAACATTTCGGCCCCCTCATCCTGTTCTAAGCGCTATGTGCCCTGAACATTGCCACTCAACTTGCTTATCCGGCGAGCTATGTCTGTTACAATTGTTACAATGTCAATTATCCGTGAAATAGCAACCGACCGAGTCGTGGTTCGGCCCTCTCGGGCGCCCTCGGATCGGAATGCTTACGCGTAACATAGTAACCGTCCAAGCCGAGGTTACCCCCCACCGGGGGGACCCTTGTGTCGAGTTACTAGCGATAGAGGTTCAGGCTAAGCGACCTAAGAGCTCTGCCACCTCTCAATCCGGTGAAGCAGTCAAGGCCAGCTTCTCTGGCCAATCTGTGTAGTTCGTCAAAAAAAAAAAAATGTCTGTTACCTTCGTTCGATCTACTTAAATGCAGAATAAACTGTTTATCTATCTAAGATTTACATGTTATAGAAAAAAATATCAGTTTAGATTACAATTATAGCAAAATAAACGTACAATAGTCATAGTTGTCGTCTATTGTTACTTTTAGCAATGTGCTATTTCAGTTGCCACTATGGTTTTCCACTGGCGTACAACTGACACACGAGTATTATTTAAATTATCAGTATTTAGTGCTCTCGTACATGGTGAAATTTTCGATATATATTTTTGGCAATAACACCAGAACCCACTAAAGTGTTGAATGAAATCATTGAAAAATATTTAAATGAAGGTGAATACACTTTTTAAAACCCATTTTTCAAAGAAATACATGGCGCTCTGTCTCCAGTTTTGAGAAAAAAATATTAAAATTCTGAAAAATTGTTTGGTAAACAATCACACCATTTTATAAGGTAACACAATATATAGAAAAAAACATTAATTTTACTTAGACATAGACATTTTTTTTGGACATTTTTTCATTTATTGGCATCACAATACAAAAACACATCGCAGACAGAATATAACACACATTAAAAAAGAATGAAAAATAGACAAAACACAGTTAAAGTTACACGGACAAATAATACAAAACATATGATGCCAATATCGGACACCGTCTCAGCATATGCTGTCGCAAGGATGCGACAGTGCTGATTTTCAGCGGTGCCCGGGACTACCTAAAGACGTGTGCGCGCAATACTACTTTTATATGGAATTTATAAAGACAATAAGAGTATAATAAATATGATACATGAATAAAACAGTTATGAGATTAAAATATAATTTACACAATAAAATAATAGATGAAAAAATTTATAAATAAATATATTATAAAGTCAAAAAATAAAATAAAATAAATAATATGATAATTAAACGTATAAAGTTTAAATTATATAATGAAATATTGAAAATATTGCAAACAACAAGCCACCGACATCAAGGGGATATTATCTTTTTGTAACTTTAACATCTGGTGTTTTAATTTATTTTTAAAACTTACTGAAAATTGCTTTACTTATTAAAAGAATATGTCTTAGTGCATACATTACATTTAAACTACAGTTTTGCAAACATTTATTACACAACAATTTACAAGCAAACCGCCATTCATAAAAAGTATTACTAAAAGTATTACATACCAAATTTATTTTAATAATGATGAAAAGAATGTTTATATATCTTAAATACATAACCGTTTTCCGGTTTTCACTATAAAATAGCACACTGGAAAAAGTCTATGATATAATAATCTGTAATGGCAACGATTTGACGATTGACTTTTAAAATAATATTCAAATAGAATGTTTTTTAAGTACATTAAAACGAATTTTCATTTTTTTATTCTTTAAATTCGGAAATCGAGCAACAAGTTTTACTTTCGGAAAATGCTTATTCAAAAAAAACAATTTAAATAATTATTAAACATTTCATAAAACCCAATGACCTTTCTATCTTCATAAGGACGCGTGACATTTAAAGCCCATTGTTGACGTATGGCCTCCGATGTCTGACATATTTAACTTTTTTATGAGACACTCGTCGTATATCAAATGTCAAATAAAATGAGCCAAAGAAGCCTACAAATTACGATAGGCTGTAATAGACATATCGTATTATTGGAAATATTTAATGGCTTATAGTTGAACTTTATCCTCTATAAAAAATATTATCACACCTGTAGATATACTCGTATAATTAGCATTTAGATTAGGTATAGGTTTTTTTTGCATGTATTTATTGTATAATACTCTATATCAGTGAGCCGAGATAACTCAGTGTCCGGGTGGTTGGCTTAAGTTGCGTAGTACGCTAGCAACCCGAGTTCGATCCCCGGTGCCGGCACCAATAAATTTGCTGTTGCAATTTTATGTGCTGATTAACACGCGCTCGGCGGCGAAGGAAAACATCGTGAGGAAACGTGTCTTAGAAAATTTTTCTAGGGCATATGAAGCCTGGCAATTCGCACTAGGGCCGCGTGGCGGACTATGCCCTTACGCTTTACAGAGAAGGCTTGCGCCCAACAGTGGGACATATATATATAAAGACTGTAAATTTAATTAACTCTATGTATAAATTCATATGCCTTTGTCTATTAACTTTTTCCTCTCTGACCCAGGGTTGATGGTTGAGGCATTAAGACCGCCTTTGTGAACTTAAGATAAAGAAGGTAATTTTTTTATTAATATATTTTATTTTTATATAATTGTTACCGGTTTTGAGGAACTCCGGAAAGTATTTTTTTAAAAAAAAACATCATTCTAGTTTACTTTTTAATTCATTTTTAGCGTAGATTTGATGCCAGTTTTTGTTATTAGTTATAAATATAAACTTATGTATATTCTTTTTTGTTTTTTCTTCGTCAATTTGATTAAGGTTCGGTTAATTCGGTATCATGTTGAAGAAGTTATTAAATACACTTCAGCAGCTTAGAACCAATCATGCTATTACCAAATTAAGAAAATATTTTGAATATTTGGTATTCCTTTTATGTCGATGTTGGCAACACTGGCAACATCTTAAACTCATGCAACAATTGTTATACTCTCATTAAAAAAAATAATGTTAAAATTGATTGCCCCGATTTGGCAACCCTATCTGCTGTCTCTAATTTTTAAGTCTAATGTAGTCATTGCATTAAATGTTTGTCATATTATTTCAGCTATAAATTTTAAAATAACATCGGAAATGATTGTAGCGTTCCTTTTTAAGTAAAATTATTACAACGGGTCTACTTTGCAATATTAATAAAGCGGATATTACGTTTCACGTGTTGTCCCGAAAGCGGAAATAAGTAAAATTTACGACGATGTTTATACTATAACTTCAAAGAGAGCTAACATTTTTTTATTTACCTCTGACAATATTTTCTACTTGAGTTTGTTAACGTATTTATTACAAGATAAAATAACTTGACATATTTGAATAAATTATTAATAAATACTTTTACTGACTTCAAAAATGAGGTGTTTTTATTTTTGAAAGATGGTGCTTTCCATGTGGTCTAATTCGTATAATAGCATCCATGACAAAACCATATATGTCTTAAATTTGCATCAAGAATTTCACAAATTGACGAATACCTCAATATCAACGGTTTAACTTAATTACTAGTTTGATGAAAGTTTGTGGTTAGGTTCTGATTAATTATATTTCATATTCCCACGATAATACGCAAATATAAAGAGGGCGTCCGCCCGCAAAAGCGCCGTTTGATTCGTTTTGAATTCGGGCTTTTGTTTTTGCTAAATATACGTTACATACTTATAATATCCACAAAACTTATGAACGTAGGTTCAAATCTTTTGTCTATTGACCCGAGCTATCGCTAATACAATCATAAGCTTAAATTACTAAAATTCTGTCAATCATTCAAAGTTAACAAAATTTTAGTATAATTTGTGAAAAATTGTTATTATTCTTTTTTAAAAAATAGACATTGTAATGGAATTATAATCCGTTGTGTGATATCTTCTTTATAATCGTTTCCTCAGAGCTGAGGGTCGTGACCACCAAGAGAGCTGCTTTGAACGAGCAATCCCCATTCCTATTTTGGGCCAGGTGGATAGCCGAAAAAATTCTGGCGCGGAAAGGAATGGGAAACTACCGCCTCTATCATCCCAAGAAAACCACCATGAGCAGTTCATTAAGTCATACGAGTGTGACATGGCAACGCTAAATATGTAAAATAAAGCAATATTAGTACCAGTTTCCTTTATTCTAAGAATGGCGTATTAATTAATTACCCTTTTACCAAAAACCCGTAACCGTACCCAAGATATGACAGGAAACAATTTTTTGGTTAGATAATGGACACCATGGTGTAACATAACAATATCCAAGACTGAGAGAAAGAGAATATAGTGAGAGTTAAGCAATAATATTCACGTGTCAATATTCAATTTACTAGCAATACTGGTGTCTTGTCTATGGCCTCAGCCAGACATGCTTGTCCATAGCCTTATCTATAATCGAGTCGTAAGCGAAGACGGGACGACATCGAATTTGTATAATACGGCGCGTATAATGGAGCTTGTCTCATTTGACTGTGAAGCCGTAACATTGAAGTGAAGGAATAGAATGTATGAATCATTATTCTGTTTCTCGTCATCTAATGTTTTACGATTTGTGTTCAAAATACTTTTTTTTTCAAATTACATCTTCTAACGTCACGTCACTTTTTATGCGTCATGGTGTGCACCAAGTGGTAAGAAAGATTCTTTCCTTCCAATTCGCACTAGAACTTCGTAATATACGACGTTATGAATGCACAAACATTAAACAAATTCGGAATCGATTTGAGAATCTTCTCCTTTTTCTAAGTCGGCTTGAAACAGCTATTCAGGGCATTATATCTGAAGCAAGTCGTATTTGTCGGCTGACGTTATCTACTTCGAACTCTACGAAATATTTTAGCTTAAAGTATCATATAGTTCAACTTATAATGAAATGCTCGCAGTCAGTATCAGTATACACTTTCGCGACTGTTAATTACTGACGACCTCAAGGTAAACATTTGCTCGAAACTCACTTTGTAATCAACAACTAGGGCGCTCTTCTTAATGACGACGGCAGGTAAGGCAAACAAAAACTTACAGACCGATGTCGACGGGTATCGTCGTTTTTAATTAACTAATCTCTCATTTACGATGGATAGAGAGGCAAAGGTAATTAAAACTTTCAAGTAAATTACTGTTTACAGCTTAATATAATCTGTTTTAATGATCTCCCAAACAAAGACCCTCGTCTTGAAAAGCAAAGCAAAATTAATGTTATATCATAAAAGTTAGAGTAGTGAGAGTATAAGGGCATAGTCTGCCACGCGGCCCTAATGCGGATTGGCAGACTTTACATGTCGTAGAAAAATTTTCTAAGACATGTAGGTTTCCTCACGATGTTTTCCTTCACCGCCGAGCGCGTGGTTAATCAGCACATAAAATTGCAACAACAAATTTATTGGTGCCGGCACCAGGGATCGAACTCGGGTTGCTAGCGTACTATGCACACTGAGCTAGCACGGCTCATGGACGGAGTGTACGGACATACCACGGAGTCGCGTCTTCTTCTTCAAATGCCTCTCCATTACTGGAGGTTGGCCATCAGCGAACTTATTCCTTTCATGTGCAAAGCGAAACAGTTGTTCGACGCTGGCAATGCCGGTCCACATGTTACGCAACCACTTTTTCCTACGTCCAGCGCGTCTCTTCCCTGCTTTTTTAACAAGTCGCGTGCTATAATAATTTACGTCAACTGGAAGATTCCGTGTCTCTACAAACTTATATGATTATGTGGGTTTATCATCTCTTTCGCTTCCTTTCCATTAGATCCCTGACATCGTCTTGAGAAATCTCAGACTTCCCCGTGTCTCTCGTATCTACAACCTTGGCTCGGGTCTTCCTCTAGAACATCGGCCGTGTAGATATCGTTATGGCGATATTTCGGGGAAAAGTCAAGAAAGTCTCAGGAGGTGTAACGGAAGGTCTTCTTTCTAAGTAATTAAGAAAAGTGTTACTGGCAGGCAGAATTTTTTTATGTTTCTTGCTGTTCTATTTCGATATCAATTCATAAATGACCTTGTTGTGTACACAAACAATATATAGCCCTGAGCAAAAAGAAAGTTTGAATATCTCGGAAGATAAAGACGCTAGCTAACTGAAATAAATTGTGCATGATAGACAATTAAATATCTTTAAAATAAAATATTTTTCTAAATTAAATTTATATCTACCTCAAAAATATATTAATACAACGACAAAGGACTATGAAATATATTTTAACACAAGCAATTCGCGTCGAAAGCACTGAAGAATTCTTAATATTGCTTTATGCAATTTCCTTTACCCATTGTTTTACGATATCGTGAACGGATAAAGGAAAGATTTTATTATCTTTAGTACTAGTTTATTCGTATATTATCACTTTGACGAAATATAGTTTATGGTTAGTAATACACGGATTTATTAGCAATAACAAGGACTTATTAATCCTTTACTGAGGACTCATAACTTTTTATTTTGATAATTTCCATAAAATTTCCGAGCGTTAAAATAAAAGAACGCTGATTATTAATTATATTTACGTCAATGTTAATAAATGAAATAAAAATAATTTTAGGGTTCATCATTTTTCTATTGCTGCAAGTGCTTTGAGTCAAACTTCTTTATGGAGTCAAAGTAAGGGGGGAGACATTGGGACACACATCCTAGTGTCAAAGGACACACATCCTAGTGTCATAGTTGTTGGTCCAGTGATCGTGGGATTTTTAACCGACTTCAAAAAAAGAAGGAGGTTCTCAATTCGACTGTATTTTTTTTTTAATGTTTGGTACTCCATAATTTTCGACTGGGTGAACCGATTTCAATGATTCTTGTCCAATATGGTGCTGGTTCAAACGGACGAATAAATAAGAATTACGGTTTCGATAAATCATTTTTTATCGGAAAGGCAGATACCAAAACAATCGGCAAATATCGACAACTGCGATGTCATTGAACCTTCATTTTTTAACACAATTGATTTATCAGACCCCCGAGCATAAGATCGTAAAGTCGAGGGCTTATCCCCTTTTTACAACTTTACACACTCTTACAGCTTGGAAGTATACAAACTATAAAAAAAAAAATATTTGTAACCTAGAAAGTAGGTGGAGATAATTTTAAGATAATAATCTTGGAACACGTCTCTCGCTTCTTCGATACCCAAACATCGTAAGCAGGCTTTAATTACATTAGTTTCCAATTACACAAATTGTACAAAGCCTTTATGTACAACGAAATTAGGTCGGTCGCTGATAACGATGGCGGGAACAATGCGTTATGTACATTCAGTATGAAATACACCTAGACGGAAAAGGAATCCCTTTCCAACCACGCATACGGATCGGGGGCAGGCTCGCGCATCCTTACCGTGCACGAGGCCCAAGGCCTCACGTACGGATCAGTGGTGGTCATCAGAACAGTGACGAAAAAACTGCAAGTGCAAGACAGCGTGCTGTAGTGGCGATATCCCGACACACAGTCAGCTGTATATACTACACAGAAGACTGTGACGACGCCGCAGGAAGACTGGTGACAAGGGCAACGGCCGCATCAAAAGAGAAAATAATGGACTACAACCTAAAAATGGCCATGAGAAACAGGGACGCAGCGGTCGCGGAGAAACTTATAACAATGCCACGGGGCGTCTTGGATGCGTGAACCAGAGCATTCTCAACACCACCTCAAAATCAGGCATTACAAATAAATAAAAAAATATATTATAATACATCTACAACCTAAAAATGGCCATGAGAAACAGGGACGCAGCGGTCGCGGAGAAACTTATAACAATGCCACGGGGCGTCTACGACGCGTCAACCAGAGCATTCTCCAACACCACCTCCAAAAATCAGGCATTATAAAAACAAAAAAAATGTAGTAACTGTAGAGGTACACTCTTATTAATAAAACCAAAGTAAACAATTAAAGTACATAAGAAAAGAGCACAGACACAAGTCTGTGGTTGCGTTTTATTGAAAAAAAAATACATAATACGTGTTAGCTGGCAACACATGACACCCAGCGATTGTTATGCATAATAACTACTTCCAATGATATCTTAGTGATTTACCTGAACCTTATTGTATCTTTAATTCTTAATTAATAATTTAGTTGATCGTCACATAAACTTAGCATTGTAAACAATAGTTTAACTTTATTAGTTCCTAATCCGACTTCTAATTAATTTTTTATAAAGATTGTGAGGACGCGCAGCTGTGACGGTATTCGTTATACTCGTAATAATTCTTTGTACAACGTTACGCTGTCCCAATAAAGCGAGTGTGTTAGTTGTTGGACTATTTTATTCCACGAAGCCTACAAATTATAACATACGTGAGACGTAAATTTAATTTTTTCCCCGATTATAATAACTTTATTAATATATATTACAAGCAAACATATTACGATATACAGTAGCTCTGTCTCCTGAACTAGGTATAGTCTAACAGTATCTCAGGAGACTGTGGCTTCTGTGGGTTCCAATAAGAATTTCGTACGTACATATTGCACTATCATTGAGTTTGTAAATTCAAATAGAAAATAGTTTACAACAACAAAAAAGAAGAACTGCAGTCATAAGCAAGAATTAATGTGAGTGTGTAGTATTTTTGTGTACTTTAATTCGAATGGCTTCTAGATGAGAGTGGATAGGTATTCAGCTAATATAAAAATATACGCTATAAATAAAACTTTTGAGATGTAACTCAACCAGCTCTTCAATTAACAGGCAATGTAACACAGTGGTAACGAGACACGGCGCAATGTAATCATATCAAATGAAACTTAAAAGAAGGTTAAGTTTTACAAAGTAGGGATGTGCATGCAAAAAATATATCGATATATTTTTCGATTAAATATATCGTAATGTTGTATCGATAATATGTAATAGGAATATATCGATAGTTTCCATATATCGCAATTTGTTTATATACCCAAAAAATCGAGGAACATATTAAAAATTTATAGAATTAGTGCTGGCATTACGGAGAGTAGGAATGTAGTAACATACATTTTTTTTATTTGGTTATCGGAAGAAATATAACTATACTATATGATTCGATAATATCAGTTTGAATTAATATATCGCGGTCAAGTTTTATGAAATATATATAACACTTCTAGTAGCAAGTTTCTATAAAAAGAATAAAATTGTGCAACAGAACTACGAAAAATGGCTGTGTGAATTCGGGAATGACACCGATTTATTAAAAGCGTAGAGCTTTCGTAGCAAGGCAATTATACTAACAACCGTCATTAAAATGATTATATTATGGGAAGCGTAGCGTAGCTTGGGGATACAAATTTCTAGAACCTCAAAAATAATTCATATTATCTCATGACTCTTTATATTCTACTTAAGTGAACATGAAAATCTATATATATAAAAGAGAATGTGTATGTGTTTGATCCGTATAGGACTGATTTCAATGAAACATTCAGGGAATCTTCCGATTTTCGTGTTTGGTGACGATCGGAGCACTTCTCTTTTTGAACGGTCAAATACAATTTTTATTTACTATAATGATATTCTATTGTTTTATAACAAATGACTGACACATGCGTTGTGTATATTTATGTCATTATGAAGCATATTCAAGTACAAATATATAAATATAAATAGAAAAATCGTAACAGAATATATAAAAGAAGAAATATAGAAACTGAAGAAGAGCGTGAATCATGGCTTCAAGAAGAGACAAAGAATCTTCATCCCCAGCTACCGAGAGAACTCAAAAACGTACCAAAAGACTTGATGCCAACCGTATGTGTATATTTATGTAATTATGAACCATATTGAAGCGTCAATAGCGTAATGGTTTAGGGTACGGACTGCGAATCGTAAGGTCGTGGGTTCGAATCCACCATTCAACTATTGCCGTGAACCATGTTCTAGCACAAGCTTAAGCTTAGTTGGAATGGTTAACAAGATCGTTAGTAATATTTCTGAAAAAAAAAAGAAATATTGCTAGCATTCTTTTTTAAAAAAAAAAAAAAAATAGAGTATATTGAAGTATAATAAATCCCTAATGATATTGTACTTTCTTATATGTGTATTTATTTTATTTATTTATTTAATAAGGTTTTCCAACAGTAAGTACAATTATACTATGCTAATTTAATATACCCACAAATACCTTGTAATTGCCTTACTAATTATAGGACAACATAGCATTTACAAATACATACAACGTAGACAACACTACTTAACTAATTTCTAAAATGTGTAGGTAATGAACTTCACCCGCTCGAGCAGAGAATAGAAGAGAAAGAATACGGAGAGAAATCAATAATTTAATATGTTGTGAGAGTTAAATAAAATATTTAATGGTGTAAGTTTATTGTTTAAATAAAATAAAGCAAAATTCAGCCCGGCGTAGCGAGCTGGGTACGGTAGTAATATTATAAACGCAGTAGCAATGTTATGGCTTTGTATTATCCAGCAAGATTTAATATGAAAATTGACACACACGTTTGCAGAATTCAAGATTGTTACCAACATTGCAAATAGGCTTAAGCGTACTGTAGAAGACAGTTTACGTCAATGATCAAATCCTTTGCAATGAGGGCTATTTAATAAATAACTTATAAAAATATCAGGATACCTCTTTTTTTTTTAACGAGAAGGAAATCTTCAAAAAAGATACCCCGCCTTCTGGGGAAGGCGGCGGCTATGTGGGGTTTTTTCCCACTAAAACCTCCCTGATGGCCCTTCCTCGGTGCCTGGTGAGGGGCTCCGGGATCTCCAGTGGAACGCATCGCCCCTCTGCACTGTGCTCAAGGAGAGCACTTCCCGGGGGGGCGAGGTTACTCCCTCCCCCCTGTGCGCGAGTGCAAGGCGACACGGGCCAGCCGATGTTGCCTTCTTCCCGGGTCCATCTTGGCGGACGACAAAGGCCCCCACCCTTGTCGCCCAGTGAACCCGAGGCCCCTTTTAGTCGCCTTCTACTACAGGGCTGATCAGGATACCTCTAGATCACGTTTATTAGTGACTTCATTATTAATATTTACGTGACAATTAAATTAAAAACATAGAACGTAGTTCTATTAATACTTCGTTGCACACTCGACGTTGGTTTTAATTAACCAAACATAAAACACGAGTCGTGAGAATTTCACCGCTTCACTTTTCTGTGTTATGATATAATATTGCAGCCAATCCCTCTAGAGGTTCTGTTATGACACGAATATTTGCACGTCGCTTTTTTTTAAAATATATTTTTAATATGAAGTAACCAAAAATAGATGTTAAACAGAATACCTTTAGGGATTCAGATTATTCACGTACAAAAAATGTAGTTCCAAAATTTCTCACGATCTTTATACAAATTTAATTAGAAATAATATTACGAAGTTAAATTTTTGTTTACATTGCCAAGTTAATGTGACGAGCACCTAAATTATTAATTAAAGATGCAATAAGGTTAAGGTAAATCATTGGATCATTGAATCATCAGCCCTGTAGTACTGGGCTCTCAAGAATAAGACAACGGTATCCCCTGCCTGCCGTAGAAGGCGACTAAAAGGGGCCTCGGGTTCACTGGGCGACAAGGGTGGGGGCCTTTGTCGTCCGCCAAGATGGACCCGGGAAGAAGGCAACATCGGCTGGCCCGTGTCGCCTTGCACTCGCGCACAGGGGGGAGGGAGTAACGTCCCCCACCGGGAAGTGCTCTCCTTGAGCACAGTACAGAGGGGCGGTTCACTGGAGATCCCGGAGCCCCTCACCAGGCACCGAGAAAGGGCCATCAGGGAAGTTTTAGAGGGAAAAAACCCCACATAACCGCCGCCTTCCCCCCAGAAGGCGGGGTATCTTTTTTTTGAAGATTTCCTCCTCGTTAACAAAAAAAAAGAAAAAGGTAAATCATTGGAAGTAGTTATTATGCATAACAATCGCTGGGTGCCATGTGTTGCTAGCTAACATACCTCTATGGCAGAAAATGTTCAGAATATGGTTCAAATCGAAACAATTTTGAGGTTCGATTTCTATCATCAAAAATAAGACGATATGGAGTTTGCTGGATCAGATGAATTAGTTATAATTAATAATATATAAAATATTAAAAGTCGAAGTAAAACGAGGTCGAATGAAATAGTATACATAAAAGATATTCATTTTAAAAAAATATTGAAAAAAGTATCTTAAGCTGGTCTGCGAGGCTTGTAAATTAAATTAACGAGAGCTGTAAGTTCTTTAATAGTACTCAGCTCTCTCTGGGTAATGAAATTCAATATAATTCACAGCTGAAAGAAATTTCAAAACAAAATTAAATACGTCAAAGACGGTATTTTTGTTTTAACATTTATAGTTTTTCGTTTATAAATTAACTCGCATACCCAGCCCGCTTTTCCGGGCTAGATTTGGCTTTATTTTATTTAAAAAATAAACTTAAATCATTAAATATTTAATTTAACTCTCACAATATATTAAATTATTCATTTCTCATCGTATTCATTCTCTTATCGTGGTAACTACTGATATGCCGATCTTCCTCCTCTTTCTCAAAAATGGCATCCATTTTATTCGTAATAGGGCGACCAGAGCGACGTATATCTTTGACATCAAAATTTCCGGATTGAAAACGCATAAACCAAATTTGTCTTACTCTCACAGACACTGCACTAGGTCCATAAACATCACAAATTTTTTTCGCCACCTGCGTTGCGTTTTTTGTAGTAAAATTTTAAAATGTATCGAATTAATTCATTACAATCACTACTAATTAACAGTACGAAAAACAAATGAAAATCACACTTTTTCCTAATTTGAATTAGGAATTATGTTCTTTAATGAATGAAAAATATAAACTTTCTTCTTGAATGAAAAATATAAAACCAGCCAGATACAAATAGTATAGTGAAAGAGATTTTATTACAAATTCATACATACTATAATGCGAAAATACTTTTTACTAACCTATTATATACAGTAGTACTCATGTGGCAATTTAATGACAGCAGGAACTGATGTATATTTCTTAGACACTTGGTTAAAACAATACTCTTGGTTAAAATTTCACCCGGTGTTTGAGATGTGGCTGAGCTCTTAAGTCACTTATCGTGGACTTCTATTTGGAGTAATCAGAGCAAGAGCTCCGTGATCTTATGCTTGGGCGGTTACGCTAATCGCGTTAGCATTAACGAGACGTCCGAACCAAGACTCGGTTAGTAGCTTTTATCGTAAAACTGCCTTCCGTAATTATGTAGTATACTTACGGAGTACAAAATTAGTGCTATCATCAAAATTACATCGTAACCGACATTATCTCGCGCATGTGAGTACATAGCTTAATTTTACCCTGCGTCCGCGCGAAGCCAATTAGAATTTTGCATACGCATTTCATTGAATTTCTAGTTTCGGCTAATTGGAAACGGGCATAGTGCGGAAATTAATGTTTGCGTTCCCTGTCCCCGGATTGCGAATACACAGGAATGGATCATTTTTGTTCCGTAACGTGCATTTATTCTTCGTCATCATTCGTAGCGTCAACCGTAGCGTAACCACTCAGAACTCAACTCTCACTCACTCAACTCAGTTTACTTTCAATTTGGTCTCACATAATTTTTTTTGGCAAATGACCTTATGACCTAGAGCCGTGGTAGGTCAGTGTCCGGGCTATTGACTCAAGTTGCATGGTACGCTAGCAAACCGGGTTCGATCGCCGGTGCCGGCAGCAATAAGTAAGTTGTTCCAAATTTATATGCTGATTTAATTATGGCGGTGAAGGAAAACATCTTGAGGACACCTACATGGGTTAGAAAAATTTTCTAACACATGTGAAGTCTGCCAATCCGCACTAGGGCAGCGTGGCGGACTATGCCCTTATACTCTCTTTACAGAGAAGGCCTGCGCCCAACAATAGGCCATATATATTATATATGTAAAGGCTGTAAATTTAACTTTTAAATGACCTTGGGTTGTTCCAAAGATATACTTCTAAATATCGTATGTAAGACTATTTTTTGATTTTGATATGTTTATTAACATCTAAGACTAGCTAAGTACATAACAACAAATGATAAAGGAGAAAGAAAATATTTTCTTCCTCCTCCCTTCTTTCCTGAACTTCGTAAATAACTACGTTAAAAAAAGGACGTCCGTGTGTAATTGAGTTTATTAACGTTTGATCCGTCACTTCGACTTAAAGTCGGTTTTGGTTTGTTCTCATTGATATGCTTATGTATTATTAAACCGGCAACCGCACCTCCAACATCTCTGGTAGTGTTCATGGGCATCTCTTAGCGAAAGTCATTAATAGATAGCCTTAAACTGAGGGAGCGACATGTGGGTGCCTTTTTAATGATGCCGTCTGACCAGAGTCTGCCTCAGAGGGAGCGAGGAAGCTGGTGGCTATGGCCATGCAACATTAACGACTTTTTCGCCTCATGCGACCGAAGTGTGTGTACTTAGGTTAGGGTATGATGGGGCCCTGCGTCGTCCAACAAAGTGGACCCGGGAAGAAGGCGACATCGGCTGGCCCGTGTCACCTTGCGCTGCGAGAGCACAGGGGGGGAGGGAGTAACCTCCCCCGGGACGCGCTCTCCTTGAGCACAGTGCAGAGGGGCTCCGGTGCGTTCCACGTGAGATCCCGGAGCCCCGAGGAAAGGGCCACCGGGGAGGTTTTAGTGGGTAAGATCCCCACATAACCGCCGCCTTCCCTCAGAAGGCGGGGTATCTTTGTGAAGATTTACTCCCCGTCAACAAAAAAAAAGGGTATGATGGGGACATGCCCAAAAGGGGCAAAAGTTCCCAAAAAATAAAGAAAAAAATCTCTTAGCTTCAAGGAAGCCGCATGCTCATTTGATTTTTCGCTTATGAAAGAAAAGTTAAGTTTTTATACAAATATATAGTTGGCTTCCATTCAATTTATATCTTACACCTCACAAATACGCTCCGTAATTCATTGTACGAGGATGGTATTCACACCGACCCTATTACTTATAATAAGGTAGAGGAAAAACGACGGGGTCAGGTGATTCAATAAAAGGATACCCGATATTTGAATATGGAAACTTTCCTATTTTTTTTTTATAATTCTTATATACCATTTCATGCTAATGGCCTATTATATCCAAATAAAGTTTTCTTTTGTATTGAATTTTGGGCAGCTGTACCTATACACACAAGATACCTACAGAAAGAACTTCGGTTGAATAAAACAACCTTGGACGTTTTTATTGCTTTAATAACTTCTCTACATTGAGTGGTTTACAGCTATTAGAGTTACAGTACACAGCTATTAGAGTGCTCAGACTGAACTTCTGCTATTAGGAATTTAGCGCAACGTTAACCCAAAATGGGAACCTTGGCTTGGACCGTTAAGCAATTTAAAATATTGCTTTAAAAATAGGATAGCGTAAGCGTTCGACTTTACGATCTTGTGGTCGTGGTTTCGAAATGAACTATCTTCCATATAAAAAATCACTTATTAAATAATACGTGTTCAAGTTTTTAATTTCTAAATATATGTTATAATAAGATATACTTTTTGTCCTCGTCAGTTATGTTAATCTTATATTGTTTGTAGATGCCCGAATAATTGTTTTTTAGTATTAATTGTAACTTTCTCATTTAAGAGAATTGTTATTCTTATAAGAAAATAAAGATTTTAAAACCCTATATATGGGATATAATAATTTTACTGAAAGCGGACGAGGTGTACAGTCTCTGTCTGCTTTCTTAAAGAATGTGTTTTTTTTAAACAAAATAGGCATACGTTTGGCTCCAGATCACTTGATGGAAGGCAAAGATGAAGCCTAGGCTGGAACATGTGTCCAGATTGTACCCGTATGGAAAGACTGATCGGCAGACAGTTCTATTCCTTAGCCGTCCGCAAAAGGAAGGTGGAACCAAACCGCTTCGTGCGTGTTGTTGGGTTTAGTTTAGTTTAGGGCTGTAAGAGCTTTTTGTCTAAAACACTGATTGCTTCCTGATATAAATGTTTCTATGTAACTGGATTTATTGTTTTAATCAGAAAATACTTTTGTTAATTTCTGAATAAAACGTTCAAATGGAAATGTTGTGAACAACATATTGCTAATAAAAAGCTTTCACAATTCAAAGGGCTTTATAGCTGGCCACTGGGATCATATTAAGCGGCTTATTGCCTTACGTTCGGGTTTGTTACGAAAATTTCTCATCATTGTAGTAGGGACGCCGATTTGCTCAGCAAATTTTCAAAATTAACTCTAAAACAAAAGGAGAGGAAAAATCAACTTTATTTGATTTTTTAATGACTTGTTTTTCTTCTCTTTCGCTGTAGTTATTGATGCTCTTTGGTAGGTGCTTCCTCTACTATAACAAATTCACAATTTAAACTAAGAAAAAAACTATTTTTTTTATATAATCATCATCTCATAACTTTTGACTGGGTGAACCGGTTTTAAATATTCTTTTTTTACTCATAGTACATGTAGTAATTCACTAGTAAAGGCTAAACATAATATGAAATGAGAAGACAGTACCACAATATATAAGACAAGATAAATAACAAGAGTACTTAACTTATGTACTGAAGCGCTATCGACGAATAACACTAACAACACTAAGCGACGCCACCGGAGAACAACTCTAAGAGACTCTTTGAACTGTACCATTGCTCTTATACTATGTGGAGTCAACAACACGACTTCTCACAATGCTTTACATATTTAATACTCTTTGGTTGTATTAGCACATATACTATATGTGTCGAATGAAATGAAACTGTTATAAATAAAGAGTAACTGGCAACTGCATTTGACATACATATAATCTAAACATCGGAAACGAATCATTCTATAGTCAAAAGAGCAACTATACTAAAATTATCTAACACACTTGTAAATATATACTTACACTGTAAAAAATAATTACATTGCTTTATCATCAGTAGTGTATATAGCAGAAAAGTACAATTAATATCCCCAACACACCCGGACACTAATGACTACACTGGCATCGTTCATTAGTACTGTAATCAATCTTTTGCGCACTTTACAATTGCGTTTATGGCACGCTTTTATTAGCATTACATTGTTCAAGTGAAGTGCTGACTGACAGACCAACAAATTATCTAGCAATAACTTGTCATGTATCGCTCAATAATTTTAGCCGACTACAAAAAAAGGAAGAGAATCTTTATTTTTATTTTATTTTATTTGGAACAACAAACGAATGCATATTAAGAGCTTAAGATAAAAAATACATGAAGGAAAACCTTTTTATTGACTCCCGCCGCTTCTTTTTATATAACAGTGACAGTGTCGCGTCGCAGTTTTATTGTTGCCGTATTTTAATTTGTTTAAATGAAAAATATGTCTAAACATTTTGTCGAAGAAAATGACATCATTGATAACAAAAATTAACACACAGTCCTTGTTAATTGAGTCATAAAATAAGAAAATTATTCCTCTCCATCCAAAGGTTGCCTGGAAGAGATCGTTTTTAGCGATAAGGCCGCCCATTGTTAATGAATTTTAATTTTATTGTTTTTTTTTTGTTAATTCTATTTCATAAATGTAAATAATTAAAGAGTTTATAAATAAATTAAATAAATAAACAACATCGTTATCCACATAATAATAATGTCCACAATATGTCTATAGGACTACACTTTATTATCTGTATTTATGCACATCACACACTTAAAATATCTAGTTCCTTTTTTAAAGTTTTTTTATAACAGCTAAAGGCAAGAAATAACACATCAACTTAACCAACTAACAATGGATGAAATGGAAACGGCGGTTGGCGGCGGAGTCAAAGATCAGATTTACCTCTGGAGACTGGGTGGGCGAGATTACCTGGCCGCTGAAGCCTCCAGCTAGACTATAGACTCGGGGGAGACCATCGCTTGCTAACGGAGGCCGTTGGGAAGGCGCGTTTTATGTTGCAGCGCGTCTTACCTGGGTAGTGAGGGGACGGTCGTCCTCCCCGGGACGGAGCCATCCTTCTAATAAGCGACGATATTGAAACATCTCTACATAACAACATCGCAAAATCCACGCATAACTATCTACTACGGCTACTTAACCATTGCTGGAATTTAGGTTAACAGGCATGTGGCACACTCGATCCTAAATAATTTCCCCGCCTACTAACACCTAAATTACACTAAAGTGTGTTACTAATCAATTATAAACAGCTAGAACCCTTTAGCAGGCAACACGCAGTACTATAATATCTCTGTTTCAAGTAGTTACCTTCAAGGACTTGTTTAAGAATCCCAAAGGCGTAAACCAGCAGGAGAATTCAACAAAAGAAAAATCAGGAAGTAATTAAAATTGCTCCATAATTTCTCGTGTACCTAACAAAAAGTGTTGAACCGCACGCCCAACTACTGTAAGTGACGCCAAATTAGTTTCAAACTAGAACTAGAGGCGGGAGCTTAAACGCTGAAAGCTTTCGAACTTGCAGTTTTCTTTACAATTTTAATACCAGTTCACTTCTTTGTTATAAATAAAGAGTAACTGGCAACTGCATTTGACATACATATAATCTAAACATCGGAAACGAATCATTCTATAGTCAAAAGAGCAACTATACTACAATTATCTAACACACTCGTAAATACTTATACTGTAAAAAATAATTACATTGCTTTATCATCAGTAGTGTATATAGTGGAAGAGTACAATTAATATCCCCAACACACCCGGACACTAATGACTACACTGGCATCGTTCATTAGTACTGTAATCAATCTTTTGCGCACTTTACAATTGCGTTTATGGCACGCTTTTATTAGCATTACATTGTTCAAGTGAAGTGCTGACTGACAGACCAACAAATTATCCAGCATTAACTTGTCATGTATCGCTCAATAATTTTAGCCGACTACAAAAAAAGGAAGAGGTTCTTTATTTTTATTTTATTTTATTTGGAACAACAAACGAATACATATTAAGAGCTTAAGATAAAAAATACATAAAGGAAAAACTTTTTCTCCCGCCGCTTCTTTTTATTAACAGTGACAGTGTCGCGTCACAGTTTTATTGTTGCCGTATTTTAATTTGTTTAAATGAAAAATATGTCTAAATCAGACCTGGATTCCGTTTTAAACGATTTGTCGAAGAAAATGACATCATTGATAACAAAAATTAACACACAGTCCTTGTTAATTGAGTCATAAAATAAGAAAATTATTCCTCTCCATCCAAAGGTTGCCTGGAAGAGATCGTTTTTAGCGATAAGGCCGCCCATTGTTTATGAATTTTAATTTTATTGCTTTTTCTTTTTGTTAATTCTATTTCATAAATGTAAATAATTAAAGAGTTTATAAATAAATTAAATAAATAAACAACATCGTTATCCACATAATAATAATGTCCACAATATGTCTATAGGACTACACACATTTTATTATATGTATTTATGCACATCACACATGTAAAATATCCAGTTCCTTTTTTAAAGTTTTTTTTATAACAGCTAAAGGCAAGAAATAACATATCAACTTAACCAACTAACAATGGATGAAATGGAAACGGTGGTTGGCGGCGGAAAGACCAGATTCGCCACTGGAGACTGGGTGGGCGAGTTTACCTGGCCCCTGAAGCGAATTCCAGGCGATAGACTCAGGGGAGACCATCGCTTGCTAACGGAGGCCGTTGGGAAGGCGCGTTTTATGTTGCAGCGCGTCTTACCTGGGTAGTGAGGGGACGGTCGTCCTCCCCGGGACGGAGCCATCCTTCTAATAAGCGACGATATTGAAACATCTTGTGGATTTGGAGGACCCGACATAATTCGTCCCGGCGGGCGAGTAAGCGGTCATGTATGTTCCCACAAGTAAAAAAATGGTTCACGTCAATAGTCGACGATTTTCAGACCGTACCCTAACCATTAGGCTCTTGAAACTTCGTAATTCATAAAAGACGGTGCTATGGCGGCACACAAATACTACAAATATACGGACGTTTAGAGAACCTACTCCTTTTTTGTAGTCGATTAAAGACACATATTTTTACACATTGGATTTAAATTCCGATCGACAAGTCCAACGCTTAATATAATAAGTGTCACTGTGTATAAATAAAATAATTTAAAAAGTACCTACTGAAACTTCTCGTTAAACTCTCGACAGTAAAACGAAACGGCCGGGCATTCTATTTAGGTTGGCCCAATATTTACACAGGTAACGAATGCATTTTTATTTACCTTCGGAAAAGGTTCGATGTGTTGGGTAGACAAACATTTTCTTTCGATTTCACAAAGTCAATCGTACCGGCGTTTGATTGGTCTATTGTCCGACTTTATTGAAACATCTCTACATAACAGCATCGCAAAATCCACGCATAACTATTTACTACGTCTACTTAAGCATTGCTGGAATTTAGGTTAACAGGCATGTGGCACACTCGATCCTAAATAATTTCCCCGCCTACTAACACCTAAATTACACTAAAGTGTGTTACCAATCAATTATAAACAGCTAGAACCCTTTAGCAGACAACACGCAGACCTATAATATATCTGTTTCAAGAAGTTACCTTCAAGGACTTGTTTAAGAATCCCAAAGGCGTAAACCAGCAGGAGAAAAATCAGGAAGTAATTAGAATTGCTCCATAATTTCTCGTGTACCTAACAAAAAGGGTTGAACCGCGCGCCCAACTACTGTAAGTGACGCCAAATTAGTTTCAAACTAGAACTAGAGGCGGGAGCTTAAACGCTGAAAGCTTTCCAACTTGCAGTTTTCTTTACAATTTTAATACCAGTTCACTTCTTTGTTATAATACTTCAACAAATTAACTACCCTTGTTTTTGTTATTGAGGAGAAAATCTTCAAGGGATAGATTCTGTTATATTTGATAGAAGGCGGCAGTTATGTGGAATTCTATGAGGACTCTGGAATCTCCTTCTGCAATGAACTGAAAAACCTATACTAAGACATCTTTAGACCACTCCCTTTTACTTCCCTCCCAGGTTCACTTACATTGACGTACCGGGTATTCCATCTTTTATTAATCGTTTTAAAAAGGATGAGATTCTCAATTCGTCTGATTTTTTTTATGTTACCGCATAACTTTCGACTGGGTGAATCGATTTTGATGACTTTTTTTATTTAAAAGCTGGTGCTTCCCGTGTGGTGCTATATTTATTATATTTATTTGATCCAATTCTGACAAAGGGATCCACGAAAAAACCATGTAAGTCTTAAATTTGCATGTGCGCCACAAATGGACGAATAACTCAATATCACAACTGATTTCGATGATTCATTTCCATTGGAAGTGTAAGGTTCTGATTAAGTTTGATTCCGTTATATTCCTGCAATAATTCGGAAATACAAAGGGCGTTGGCGTGTAAAAGCGTATAACGTTTGATTCGATCTGAAGTCGTTTTTCGTTTTAAACGTCATATATACCTTTGTAATTGTAATGGATGTAAACACTTCTTGATATCTTATCATTACTCGTTTTCTTTCTATATATGAAGAGCTTCTAAATCCCTTTTAACACTAACTGGTAACTAACACGTAATCATACTTTGAATATGTAATATATGCCTACCCTATTAAATTTATTATTATTCATTAAAGACAATAATAAAAAGACTTAAAAATATTAAGCTCTTCCTAAAACCTAAACATAGAACGAACCTGAAGGTGCACTGTCCTTTGTACCGGACGTACTCTATTTATAGGGATTAGTGACATTGATTTAGCGGTAACGTCTGTAAATAGGATTAAAAAAAAAATATTTATTATTATTATTTTCTCCACCAAAATAACTATAAATATGTAACATAAGCTCTAAAATTTAATAAAAATATGATTTTTTTGCTATTTATTTCTTTGTTAGTTATTTTTTCTTTTTAGAAATTTGTGTTGTTTACGTTATATGTATTTGTGAATGCTGTGTTTTCCTATAATTAGTAAGACAACAATGTGTTTGTGGGTATTTTAAATTAGCATTGTACTTATTGTTGGAAAACTTTATCAAATAAATATATACATAAAATACTGGTGAGAGTTTCCACTTTGGGTGATAGGCTCGCCGCTTGTCACATATGAATACGAAATTTTTGATGAATGGACAGCGATTGCTGTCTTTATCTACGTCTCAATGGTCAAAACACCCCTTATTTAATTTCATTAATTATAAACAACATTTTTCTCAGTTTTAAATTCATAAGCTTTTTCGCAAACGGTAATTGGATGATAAAGCAAAAGCTTCGCCTAACTATAAGCTCCTCTCGTAGTTGAAAGATTATTTTCAATGAATTCAATTCTGAGAATTAATCTTTCCTTAATAGAAAGTGAATGATAAAAGATGCAATTTTAGATATAGCATTCCAGCGTCCACGTTTCAACAAACATCAAAGACAATTTCGAGGGATTTGTCGATATCATTCATTTCCTCGATATTTACATTATATCTAAGGTATCGTGAAATTTGTTTTATATATCTGTATTAAAATGTCTCTGACATATTTGTTAGTATCGTGAAGTTTCATTATTGGAAATAAAATATATCGTATGCTGGAAATGAAAAGTATATTTACGATTAATAACAAACACTGTCTTGAAATCCAACCAAACGTAACGAGTCGTACGCGCGGACGCTCTCAATTAGTTACAAAGTATCATAGGCAAGTTTGTAGCCGTACATAATCTATATGTATTAGCATTCCAATATAACTATATATTTTATATATTAAAAGCTTCTAAATCCCTTTTAACACTAACTGGTGACTAACCCGTAATCATACTTTCAATATGTAATATAAAGACAATAAAAAGACTTAAAAATATTAAGCTCTTCCTAAAACCTAAACATAGAACGAACCTGAACGTGCACTGTCCTTTGTACCGGACGTACTCTATTTATAGGGATTAGTGACATTGATTTAGCGGTAACGTCTGTAAATAGGATAAAAAAATTATTTTCTCCACCAAAATATATAAAATATATAGATATATCGGAATGCTATCGTGATATAGTAACCACCCCAGATGAGGACCCAAGAAATTACTGCCTTGAGGTTCAGGCTAAGTGACCTAAGAGGTACGACCTATGCTACGGGAAACTGTAGAGGTTTCCATGTTAATCGACGCAGTTCAATACTAAATCGTAGTTATAATAGAAAGTTTTGAGAATTTAGCGTGTCATTCATCATTGTAATGATGTATGTATGTATGTTGTATGTAAATATAAGCTAGTCCCATAATTAATCCAAATAAGTGAATACGTAAATAACTAGTATCGATCGCAGCTTTGTCTGGCGTCCGTTTCATTACTTATTCTCGATTCACGCCACCTTTGCCCGGTATTTTGTTAACATGGCTTGAGTACCTGAGATATAACATAAAACTTCTAATAGTCGTAATGTTTGTTTATTGAGATATTGATAAGCATTTGTTAAGAACAACGAGCCTGAATTTAATTGTAAGAAGACAGAATATATGCCTAAATTTCGTAATTTATCTATCTTCGGCAATAAAAGAGTTATGTCAGTATATATAGTGTTTGACTACTGAAAGAAGATTTAATTCACTGACTATAAGACGTTTAAAATTTGTCACTGAATAGTTCATTTTTAGCGCAGAATTAATTTATAGCCAGTTATTGATTTACTTGTAGACATACTTGTAAACATGGGGCCATACCTTTATAATAAAGTTAACTTTTATGTGCCTTTTCATAGTTTATCCCAATATAAGTGTGAAAAAAGCTACTTTATTCGTTTCTCCATAATTTCACCTACGAAGAGACTGAAAAATTTCTGCATAGCATAAAATAAATTATCCTCACTCTTATGTACTCACTCGCACACACACTCTCACATGCACCCACGCACACTACTCTTTGCAAAAACACACGAATACTCAAAAGCTATATAACAAACTTTAGTCTATAAACTCGGACTTAGGTACAACATCTCCCTAATACAGGCTATAAATTAGTCTAGCAGGGAGATGTGTACCGAAGGACGAAAACTAAGTGAGAAAGTGTTTGTGGAATTTGTTATATAGTATGTGTTTTACATTTGATAATATGTTTCCAATATTTTGTGTGCATGCCGGTAATTTAAAATGTGTGTGTAAAAAAGTAAAATAAATATTTCATAAATTAAAATAGTTGTCTCGGGCGCCCTCGAAACGGAATGGTAACGCGGTTATTGTAACCCAAACAGAGGTCCAATTTCGGGGACTTGTGCAGATATCCTCAGGCTACGCGACTCAAAGCTCTCTCACCTCTCAAACTCTGGTGAAGTAGTTGGCTTCTCTGGCCAATCAATGTACTTTCGTCACAAAAATAGCCTAATGACAAACATAATATGTAATAAAGGAAGTACGGTCCAAATCTGTACTACAGGAAGGTTCTAGATTGCGTAAACACATGACCGGCAACACGTTATCTAACGTCTATTACGTATCTATCTACGTTTATTGTTTGACCTACAAATTTAATATTCACTAAACAATTTATTAACCTACTAACCGAAAATCCAACCCGATTATGTCTGTTGCCCTGTAAGATATTTTCATACTAGTTATAGATAGATATAGAAATCCATGGAACAGCAACCGACTGAGTCGTGACTAGATCCTCTTGGGAGCCCTTCGAAGCCGGTTACCCATCACCCGAAGGGTCACTCCATGTCCTGTAGCGTCGTAGCCATAGGCGGCTTAAGAGCTACGCCACTTCAAATCGGAACAAAAATCGAAGTCTTTTCTGAGTAATCTCTAGAATGATCACAAAAAAAAAGGTATTGCTTTTACTAGATTAATTTTCATGAATCAGTATTCAAATTAGAATAAATGTTATAGTTTTATTATGTTTTATAGCCAAAAAGATGTAAAGTTATCGAATTCAAAGATTAATACCATATATTTTAGGTAGCGTGTCGACGCGAAGAAAACGGGAATGGCCTGACGAGAGGATTGTGCTAGGAACCTTTTAATTTGATTAAATAGAAGCTCAACATGCACTTAAAATCAAGGCCTCTTTACTATTCCATTTTAAACGCTCGTGTCAAAAACAAAATGTGTTTAATTGTGAATTTGAAGACTAATTTTTTTTTACATTATTACACCTAGTTAGTTATTTGCCAGTTTAAAAACTTCGATAGCCTAATGGTATAGGCTACGGTCTGTGAAATGTAAGGTCATAGGTTCAAATCCATCATTCGACTAGTGACGTGAATTCCTTTTTTTTTTGTTCACGGGGAGGAAATCTTCAGAAAGATACCCCGCCTTCTGGGGGGAAGGCGGCGGTTATGTGGGGTTCTTACCCACTAAAACCTCCCCAGTGGCCCTTTCCTCGGTGCATGACGAGGGGCTCCGGGATCTCCAGTGGAACGCACCGGAGCCCCTCTGCACTGTGCTCAAGGAGAGCACGTCCCGAGGTTACTCCCTCCCCCCCTGTGCCCTCGCAGCGCAAGGCGACACGGGCCAGCCGATGTCGCCTTCTTCCCGGGTCCACTTTGGTGGACGACTCAGGCCCCCACCCTTGTCTCCCAGTGAACGCGAGGCCCTTTAGTCGCCTTCTACGACAGGCAGGGGATACCGTAGTCTTATTCTTGAGAGCCCATAACTACAGGGCTGCGGGCCGGTCTGCCACCGGCCCGCCTGCGCCATCTGACGTGAATTCCTTTTTTTTTTTTTTTTTTTTTTTTTTTGTTCACGGGGAGGAAATCTTCAGAAAGATACCCCGCCTTCTGGGGAAGGCGGCGGTTATGTGGGGTTCTTACCCACTAAAACCTCCCAGTGGCCCCTTCCTCGGTGCATGACGAGGGGCTCCGGGATCTCCAGTGGAACGCACCGGAGCCCCTCTGCACTGTGCTCAAGGAGAGCACGTCCCGAGGTTACTCCCTCCCCTCTGTGCCCTCGCAGCGCAAGGCGACACGGGCCAGCCATTGTCGCCTTCTTCCCGGGTCCACTTTGGTGGACGACTCAGGCCCCCACCCTTGTCTCCCAGTGAACGCGAGGCCCTTTAGTCGCCTTCTACGACAGGCAGGGGATACCGTAGTCTTATTCTTGAGAGCCCATAACTACAGGGCTGCGGGCCGGTCTGCCACCGGCCCGCCTGCGCCCTCGAAACGGAATGCTAACGCGGTTATTGTAACCCAAGCAGAGGTCCAATTTCGGGAACTTGTGCAGATATCCTCAGGCTACGCGACTCAAAGTTCTCTCACCTCTCAAACTATGGTGAAGTAGTTGGCTTCTCTGGCCAATCAATGTACTTTCGTCACAAAAATAGCCTAATGACAAACATAATATGTAATAAAGGAAGTACGGTCCAAAACTGTCCCACAGGAAGGTTTTAGATGGCGTAAACACATGACCGCCAACACGTTATCTAACGTCTATTACGTATCTATCTACGTTTATTGTTTGACCTACAAATTTAATATTCACTAAACAATTTATTAACCTACTAACCGAAAATCCAACCCGATTATGTCTGTTGCCCTGTAAGATATTTTCATACTAGTTATAGATGGAAAGGAACAGCAAGCGACTGAGTCGTGACTTGATCCTCTTGGGAGCCCTTCGAAGCCGGTTACCCATCACCCGAAGGGTCACTCCATGTCCTGTAGCGTCGTAGCCGTAGGCGGCTTAAGAGCTACGCCACTTCAAATCGGTACAAAAATCGAAGTCTTTTCTGAGTAATCTCTAGAATGATCACAAAAAAAAAGGTATTGCTTTTACTAGATTAATTTTTCCATAAATGAGTATTCAAATTGGAATAAACGTTATAGTTTTAATATGTTTTATAGCCAAAAAGATGTAAAGTTATCGAATTCAAAGATAAATACCATATATTTTAGGTAGCGTGTCGACGAGAACAAAACGGGAATGGCCTGACGAGAGGATTGTGTTAAAGTTACAGCCTTTATATATATAATATATATGTCCCACTGCTGGGCAGAAGCCTTCTCTGTAAAGAGAGTATAAGGGCATAGTCTGCCACGCGGCCCTAATGCGGATTGGCAGACTTCACATGTCGTAGAAAAATTTTCTAAGACATGTAGGTTTCCTCACGATGTTTTCCTTCACCGCCGAGCGCGTGGTTAATCAGCACATAAAATTGCAACAGCAAATTTATTGGTGCCGGCACCGGGGATCGAACTCGGGTTGCTAGCGTACTATGCAACTTGAGCCAACCGCCCGGACACTGAGCTACCACGGCTCATCCTTTTAATTTGATTAAATAGAGGCCTTGATTTTGAGTGCAACATGCTCTTTAGTATTCCATTTGAAACGCTTGTGTCAAAAACAAAATGTGTTTAATTGTGAATTTAACTAATTTTTTTTTACATTATTACACTTAGTGAGTTATTTGTTTATTAAAAACTTCGATAGCCTAATGGTATAGGCTACGGTCTGTGAAATGTAAGGTCATAGGTTCAAATCCATCATTCGACCACTGACGTGAATTCCTAGCACAAGCTTTAAGATTAGTGTGAATGGTTAATAAAAATATAAGTAATATTTCTGTAAAAATGTTAGCATTGTTTTCTTCAACAACAAAAGTTTTACTATGAAATTAACCTGTTACATTTATATTGCTCCAAAAACCGTAATATAACTTCAATTGAATTTTTCGACAATTTGATACTGAATTTATTTATGTACAAGATAACCAAATACTAACAGTTAAAACAATATCCATCAGTGGTACGCCATCGGCAAACCGTAGTGGCACAACTGAACTAATTTAAATTTGTGATGTCACTGAACATCCATTTCGACACAACTGGTTTAGCAAACTCAGTGCCTAGTATTTGTTCTCGTTTTGACCTCTAGTCATTTTCCACGACAAAACACAAGCTCTTCAACGGAGTTCAGTTCTTGTGAAATTACAATTAAGGGCAAAGCGTTGTTAGGGATTAATCAAATCTGTTTCAGTTACGACTTTAAGTGAACACCGTTTCATTTCATTTCCAAGTCACGTCACTTGAGCACTAACGTGATTCGTCTTCGCGCGGAGTTTATTCGAGATCAAAGATCCTCCAACATCTAAGGACTGTAATTAGCACGGCTTCACACACGGAGTGAATTCCACTTGGTATTCACTTCCATTTGGTTCATCTTAGTAAACCAAAGGAACAAGATATATTTTATTTATGTACATAATATATATAAAATGTTTTTATATCAAGTGTTTATTTATATAAAAGACATGACGGCCTAATCGTAAAGATAAAACAAGTATATTTACAAGTAAAAACAAAAAACCAGTCGTCAAAAATGGGCAGAGAAGAGAACTCAATATGAGCTAGATATAACTTTGGCTATTCCAAGTCAAAAAAAAACCTTCACCGTCAAAAAATGCATCTGTGGCATTGATCGACAACACCGTTTATTGTTAATTTAAATAAAAACCTTTTAGACAGAGAGCTTATTTTATACGATAACCGAGCTACAGGAAATAAAATGATGAAAGTCAATTTTTCCCCCAACCCCACAATTTTTTTTTCGCCAACAATAAATAGTACTTGCACAAATAAAGTTAGTACTAAGAGCCGTAGATTTACATCCAAAGAACCGCATGTGGCTCGCGGGCCGCGGGTTGCCGACCCCTGGTTTAGAGTGTAGCCTATGTAACATGATATCGCGGGTTTAAACCCGCCATTCGACTATTTAACATTAGCCATCACCTTTTTTTTTTGACGGGGAGGAAATCTTCAGAAAGATACCCCGCCTTCTGGGGGGAAAGCGGTGGTTATGTGGGGTTACCACTAAAACCTCCCCGGTGGCCCTTTCCTCGGTGCATGACGAGGGGCTCCGGGATCTCAACGTGGAACGCGCCGGAGCCTCTCTGCACTGTGCGACACGGGCGAGCCGATGTCGCCTTCTTCCCGGGTCCACTTTGGTGGACGACGCAGGCCCCACACTTGTCGCCCAGTGAACCCGAGGCCCCTTTTAGTCGCTTTGTACGACAGGCAGGGATACCGTAGTCTTATTCTTAAGAGCCCAGAACTACAGGGCTGATTAGCCATCACCTAGCTCAAGTTTCAACTTATTTGGAATGGCAAACAAAAATGTTATAAAGCATTTGCCTTTAAGCATATACAAATATGTATATTGTTTGTAAACATAATTAATCCAAATAAATGAATACTCAAATAATTAGTACCCATCGCAGCTTTTTATAGAAAAAATCTTTAAAAAAGACACTCAACAAAAGAGCACTTAAGCGTGTCTGTAGAAAACTACTCTTTCCACCGTATATACAAATACGAGAATATATAAAACTATATGTAGATAACATACATTTTTTAAGGACAGCTAGACAACGCTGTATAACTGTCTTTACAATTCAGAATCTATTATTCGACCGAGCTTTTGTACGCGTCTATCTTAGCTTCAACCTAAGGCAGTTAGAATAGAAAGAAAAATGTCTCGTACAATAGCAAAATAAAATTCTTATTCCTACAATAACACAATTTTTTATACGAAAATGGGCAATCCAACTTACCGTGACCCAGAAACGTCCACATCACCGGAGCTGATGCAGGTGAGTTGCCGGCCAGCAAAGAGTAGTCACGTTTCTCGAAGGTTCCCAAATGTTACAGGTTCGTGAACACCGCAGACGATTCTACAAGTCCATTGAAAACAATAAATTTTCTTTATTCTATAAGTGAATATATTAAGTAAGGGGTCTCAACATTTTTGTACTCTAGAGCTATAATTTTACATTATAAAAAATCGGTCGAGTCGCGGGCACCACCTATTTTTAATCGAC
This sequence comes from Meandrusa payeni, assembly GCA_029286785.1. Lineage (NCBI taxonomy): Eukaryota > Metazoa > Arthropoda > Insecta > Lepidoptera > Papilionidae > Meandrusa > Meandrusa payeni. The sequence continues at coordinate 6,360,122 of JAGSMX010000007.1, forward strand.
CAACTCCTTCAATGACTTCTCATTTTACCATAATTTATTTTCTTATGTTCATAGTTTATTATTTAATAATAAACAAAAATATTTCAAAATAATAAAATTATTATTCAAATTTCATACACTCAGGGAAATGTATTTACAAAACATAGTAATAATTCACATTTTTTAATTAACGTTTAAGAAAAAAATCAGTCTGTGTCGAATAGTGGCGAGCACATACGAATCGGTCATCGGGCACGAGGTTGGGAACCTCTGTATTAGGTAATCATCAATATATGTGAGGTTCTTAATCAGTCATCATGTGTCATCTTGCTCATTGGCTCTTTCCATATGAAACATCGATCTCGAGTATGTCGGATATAGACGAATAAATATGAGCAGTTAAAGAGGGTAGATTGATCATGAATACATTACCGTACGTTGAATACAATGTGGGTATATTTATATTTACATCTAATGATAATTATACAGAGTACATAAGGACAATCAAAGGAATTCGTATCCCTTCTCTTTTAGGGGTTGCGCAAAACCAGCAGCGCAATAGGTTTCCCTGTTGCTCTGGTAGAGTTAAAAGCACAAGTAGGTGACGTTAGCATATCCTACGATATATATATACGATATATATCCTAAAATTTGTGTGGCAATAACTTACCTGGTTCGGCTGTAGTTCAGCATTACGGCTCCAACAATTCCAGAGGAGCTTTGAGACGTCGTTGTCTTGTCATCCAGAGGAGACACACATGTTTGGACAACACAGCTATAACAAGTTCTGTACACCTACTTATTCTCATTATTGTTCAAGCTTAAAATCCCTACACCCGATGCGATAGACTAGATATATAATAATCCATAGACAAAGCCACAGACAACTCTATACTAAGATGTCACTTATTATAGTTATGTACCCTACTTTAGGGTATTTATTAATTGTTTGAGGTTCAAATACCATCTTTGCGCCGACATGACAAATTATTGTACAGATATCATCAACTAAGTGAATTATTCAATTATTCTCCTATCGTTGAACTTTTTATATCGCCGTAAATTATACGTAAATGGTGACATCTTTTGGAGTAACTATCAATTTTTTTTTACACAAAACATACGTTTTCTAACTACCCCAAAAGATGGCGTTGTAAAAACTAATAAGATTGTGAGGACAAAATAATTTAAATTATAAATATATATTACCATAATCACTCAAATAGAGATTTTAATATAAGGAATATAAATATTCTATGGTTTTCTGATTGTTGTTTTTAGAACAAAGGATTTACAAATACCATATTACAATATATATTGAAATATTCTATTATTTTTGCACAAAGAATAAGCTCCTCTGGTGTTGTTTTATATGAAGTTGGTTTTTGTTTTTACTCATAAAGATACTTTTTACACCGCGTTTTTGCTCATCACATTGAGATCTAAGATGGAATTGTAAGCACCATATACAACTCGTTTGAAAATCAATATACAACAATGACTACTAATTCTTCATGCATATCTTTTTTTAAATCAAAAAAAAAATCAATTTACTATGAGTTTCGCATCCCAATCAGCTGTTACCAAGAATTCCTTCTTTAAATTTCTTAAGTATAACACAATCACTTTATTTTGTACCCGCTAATTGGCGATAGTTTCCCCCTCCAACCCTCTGTGATCTTTGATTTGTTGTAATGCTTGTATATACATTTCTTTGTACCATACATTGTATAATGTATGGTCTAATAGTTTGAGGTGCAATCTGCGCTCAGTCTTAGGTTTCGACCAACCATTCGACTTAAGGTATATAAACCAACCGGTCAGTGTTTGTGGGAAGCAGAATCGCTTGACGTCAGATAAGTCGCATGAAAAACGTTAACACTTAGCTACCAGGCCTTGGCTCCTACGTGATCTAAGATCTCGAAGACTATGATCACCAGATCATAAATCATGTAGTAGCTTACACAATAACAGATGAAATAAATAAAACACAATGTATTTTTATCCACATTTTTATTATCCACTTCAAACTACACTTTGAAAATTATAATCGATTATAACTACCATAAGCTATAACTTTTACCTTATCTTTGATCCGAATGTGTGTATGTGTGTGTAATTATAGAAAAATTTTGACACATTTAGTTTGAATTTCGAATTGTATTAATATCAATCTACTTTTCTATGTATGCGTATAACACGCTCACTAACTTACATACAAATGTGACAAAATTATGCTCATGTGATATAATGTGTAACGAAACTACGATAAAATTAAAATGGCCCCTCAAGCCCAAGTACAACTCACACTATCAAAACACCATTGCTTATTAACAAATACAATAAATTATAAGAAGTTAGTTTTCTGCTTGCAGAAGCTGCATTGCGGTGGTTTAGTACGTATATTAAGTATCCATACATCAAATATTTCGCTCGGGCACATTCGCGACTACTTAACCATGCCTACGCTCGTGTACCTTATAATAAAATTAAAAAAAAAACACCATTAAACATAATTAATAAGTCTCAAACAACGCGTGGTTAGTTTTAAAATCAGGTACAAATTAATCGAAATTAAGTCGAAGGTAACTCGAAATATCTAGGAAGTTTACATTGAGATCATGCTTCACCAACTTTCCGAATATAGAACTGTATTATTACAAATCGTACGATATTAAATATATTATTAACCTTATGGGGTGGACAATGTTATGTGGTACATGGTCACTTCAATATCCGATTTGAAAACCACCCCAAACTCTTGGCAATCGTACGATACATATAAAATAAACAACTCACTGTATCATATATATGTATATATACAGAATCACTACATTTTTGGCTTCGCTATTATCAAACTAAATCACAGAGAAATAACTACAAAAAAATACCATCTAATCTATTCTAGCCATACATACCTGCAGGCGTAATGCGCGTTACGTAATATATTTAGTTACTTTATATGAAAGAACTATGGAGGGTAGATACAAAAAGAACCATCTTATATGCTATCGTTGTCCAGAAGCAGAAAATAACAGTTCAACAATCCAAAGAATAGCGCTCGATAAATAAATAATAAAGGATCCCAAATCCTTTTAACAATATCGGCATAAATAGACAGCTTTTGCGGTCCACTTTTCACCAAGGTTATAGGGCCTCATATGTGACAGGTGGTGAGCCAAAGTACAAGAACCCGTTAGACAGACTGGACTAGGTTCAATAAACCTGGCAGGTACATGACTCGAGGTATTGACCCTATTACCGAATATCAACGCAGGAGGCAATTGCTCCCCTGGTCATGGGTACAGTTGAAGAGGGATATTTAGGAATAACTATTTTAAAGTCAAGGCTAATCCCTCAAGCAACACGACAAATCTATACTCTAATAGATCGTTAGTCAAGCCATTAAGCCACTATAGCTATTACTACTTTTTGCTAGTATAACTAGAGGGTAAACATGACTTTAGTTATTAAAGATGGAGTGAACTTGAATGTTTAATATTTTAGTAAAAAGAGTATATACAGAATAAGTTAAAAAAAATTGAATTGAAGAAAGAATCCCTTTTTAGAATTAATTTTCTCTTTGTTTTAGTCTCTATCCTATAAACTGTCGGTTATCTTTAAACTTTACCCTCTAGCTGCAGTGGCGCCACTCTAAATTAATGATTTTAGACCAGCTGAGTATAGCTGGTCTAAAATCACCCCTACCGCTACCAGGCGGGCTTAGTAGGGTTGACTCATATGTTTTTAATTAATGTAAAATATATGTGATCAATCCGTTTATAGTTTATTTAATACCAATAACAAGAAACAGCAAAGAAATCATTACCTACAGTCTGACAACCAATGCACCTTAGTTTTGTGTGGGCAGAGGAGAATTTGACACAGACAATGCCTAACATATAAGACTATGTTGCCAACTTGGGCGATGAGAACAGAATGACAAAAAGTAGAAATTGCTTCGGTTTTACAAAATTTAGGCACGGTACAGCAGCTGCGGTCAGACTATAATTTTTTTGACACCATGACTAACATTATTTGTGGCTCCTTTGAAAAAAAGATTGTGTATAATTACTTCAGATGGATTGTACATAAAGATGGCTCTATGTGTCAACACCCTCCGTAGATATAACTAGTATATAATAAACACTAAAGTTGTTCCTCTAATACCTAACATATTAATTAAAACTACTTATACCTACATTAACAAAAATAATAAACAAATCGATTGTGAATAGTACATAACACGTGCAATCTTTTGTTAAATTGTTTTAAGTATCAAACAGTTTACAGCAAAACTGTAGCGTACAATGACACACACAAGTACTAAACATGCACATGTAATAAACTTTGTACTACACACCATTTTGTATTACTAGAATGTCGTATAAAAATACCACGAACTTATTGTATTGTGCTTGCCGTTGTTGCTCGCTGTATACAAATTAAATTTATTTCGTATTATGCAATGTGTTATGTGAGAGATTTAAATACATATACAGGCACATAGAGATACCATTACATACGGAACTAAAGGTAATGTCTATAAATTGTCTAATTTTCACCTCAGATTTAAGTTTATAGACCTTTAAGTGAAAATTATCTCATTTAACTGACAACCGATGAACTGAGTTCATTGGCCCCGAATCTGCTACTAACCAATGACAAATCACTAAGAAACCAATCTATTACAATTGAATTGCCATTGTGCTAATAACTGTAACCTACTTAATTATTTTTTGATTATTTAATGTTGATTACTTGATTGAAAAATATTGGCATATATAAAAAATATGATTATGTACCAGATAAACATAATTGCACAACTGAACTAGCAGATTACCAAAAATAGCAAAAATTTAAATGTCACTGAACATTCATTTTGACACAATTGGTGTAGCAGAAGGCCGTACTAGCTTAGTATTCAGTTCAAGTCCGGGCATATGTACTATAGCCACTTTTGGAATTTGGACTGGGCAGAAAATTATTTATAACAATTTTTTTTCGCATAGGTATATCTATCTATCTGTATATATGAATATATCTTTTGTTACAGTGTAATTAATTTAAAAACATTAATAAGAAAGTAAAAATCTTTAAACAAACTATTTGATTATTTACTCATTAAATTGCTAAATATAACATTATGAAGATAATGTATCGAACGCTAACCTAGTCTAAATATGAAATGTCTGTAATAACAGCGTTGTTATAAATATAAAATGTATTGGGTACATGCAAATTGAAGACATCGCAACAATGTTCACACGTTTGTACTACGATCGATACGATTCCGTGACTAGTTCGCCTATCGGACCCAGGTTGGTATGACTCAGCGTGCTATATTTAAATTCGCCACACAATTTTACCGCTTTTATAAGGTTTACGGCCTATTGCGTGGACATTTATAATGGATGTGTATCATGTAATGTTTATGATAAAAATAAATAAACACCAAAGTTAGTCATAGTATTCCCTAGAGCTAGTCTAGATATTAAGGTTACTTTCAAAAAAATATTAATCTACGCTCTATTACGCGTCATTCAATTCAACGCCTCGCCATCTTACGGTATATATTAGTGAATATATTATGTCTTCGTTACAATAAATATTAATTAGAAATTATTCATTTGCTTACTTACGATCGGCGTTTGTTATCATTATCTGTTTACAATTTTATTGAATCACACTTAGGCCATGATGTAAAAACTTATCAAATCGCGAAACAAATTATTAATTATATCAAGAGACCTTTAATTATTACGTCAATGAATGACTTATAAATATTTAAAAAGTTCACGTCACTGTGGTTATCAAAAATCGCAGTTTTATAAACGATGCACAACTGTAATTATAACTGAAGTGAAAGATCGTTATGCAAAACAACGAACTTTAGAAAGAGTCATTCGTTTATTTCCAGGTTTGTAGATCGCTGTCTCTGTCACTCACATAGTACAATAGCAAGTGACATATCGTTGCATCGTGCAACGATAGAAACGCTCTACAAATCCGCTTATAACCGGTCTCTTTCTAAAATTCGAATATTAACGACCGTCTGTACTCATTTTGATTTATATCGATAAATGAAATCGACGAAGCGAATTGATTACACACGTGCTAACGAATAAAATATCGATTCACATTTGCTGCTATATTTCGACTAGAACAAACGATCCTATCAGGCATTGCAACTAAATTACAAGGTCGTTCACCTACACTAAATACTCTTTGGTATTGTTCACTGGGATGTCTAAAGCTAAATATAAATACAAGATTAAACTGCCGTTTCGTATCACACTTAATCACTACAACTCTTAACACGAAATCGAACCATCGAGCTTCGAAGGAACTGTCTTTGAGTGATCACGAAGTTGGATCGGCTTAGAGGAGTACTGCGGGCAATGGGGTGGACAGAGCCATGTGTTCCGCACCACGTACGGGAAGTCGCTGCGCTGTGACGTAATGCCTCATGAGGGCGGGAACAGTGGGGAAGGCTGTCGTCGCACCACCCAAAGTATAACCCTCGCCACCACGGCAGATACGCATGTGCATAAACCCACGGGTTGACCTGGTGATAAAAAATACTCCGTTAACAAATAGTCTATTCCACGGTTTAATATTAATTTTAACGTTAAAGGGTAAAATTACAGCATATATATATTTGTCCCACTGTTGGGCCTCTGTAAAGAGAGGATAAGGGCATAGTCCGCCACCCGGCTCTAGTGTGGATTTGCAGACTTCACATGTATTAGAAAATTTGACATAGAGATTTCCTCACGATGTTTTTCTTCACGACTGAAGGCGTGGTAAATACATTTTTAGATAACTTTTAAAAAAAACAATTTATTTTTTATATTTCTGTACTTATAGCGCCGTCATTTACCAACCAAAACTTTACAAAAAAATATTTCTTTGTGAAGTTTTGGTTTCGATTAGATCAGATATGAATTTTGTTTGTTTATGTCCTTGGTTCCGATTATAGAGAACTCCTAAAGTTGTTACATATGGAGTACTTATGGAGCTAGTATTGATTGGACAGATGTTTGTTGATTTACGGTTGTAGAGGTGGTAGTTTGGTACAATAAGAACAGAAAACCGCCTAAACGACAACGAGCATAAATGTGAAAGAATAAGAAGTTATTATTATAACTATGTTGTCATCATATTTCAGAAATAAAAGAGAGCGTTTCGCGAGTAGCGATTAGGGTTTCATTCGTCTCTTTTGCTTTGTAGTCGGATTTTGTTCTTTACTCGTAAATATACGAGTACATGTTAAAGATTGATCATGGCCAAGACTACTGCTAAGCAATTAATATCAAGACCCGAAAAGATACTTTAACTTAATTTTAATTTTATGCATAGTATTTGCTTAAATAAATTATATGCTATTATCGTGATGATAATACAAATCTATAATGCTTGATATCAAAAATCTAAATATATAAGATAAAACGCGAGCTTATCTAAGACCTTTAACAACTGGTGTAATAATTAAATCTATTGTATGTTTATGACCGTGAATCATTTATCCTTATCTAGATAATAGTGAACATTTGCGACTTACTTTAAACTGAGCGAGTAATCATGCTTCGCAGATTCACTGTTCCGCACAAGGAAGGCGCCTTCATTGGCATCCCGTAGCAAATTCTCGGCTTCGACACGCGATAATGTACCATGGTACCACCTGTAAAAACGTACGCTTTGGTTTAGTTTAGATAATTATTTGATTCCTCTTTCTACGGTATACGGGCCTCGGGTTCACTGGGCGATAAGGGTGGGGGCATTTGTCGTCCGCCAAATTGGACCCGGGAAGAAGGCGACATCGGCTGGGCCGTGTCGCCTTGCATAAAGGGCCACTGGGGGGAGGGGTTAGTGGGTAAGAACCCCACATAACCCTGCCTTCCCCCCAGAAGACGGGGTATTAATTAGAAATTTAAAAGAATTAAGATTTCCCCCGTCAACAAAAAAATATATTTCAATACTAGATCCGCCCCATTGACATTGACTTACTCGTATTACCTAATGTCAAATTGGATAATTAAAAATAGATATGAATCGAAAGGAATGAATTTGTGATATGAAATTAATATTTTTTAAACATAAATACTCGTATATCTCTGGTGAGTAATCTATAATCTATTATATACTAAAATCGTCTCCAAAACCAGCTTTTGTATAACTTTCTTATCTATCACTTTTGAAATATTACGAGTAAAAGATGCAAACCTAATCATCTTTCTATCTATTAACATACATAAATATATCTATAAAATCAATGTGCGTATGAATGTATGGACTCGATTGTTGAATCAAATTATGATCATTCATTCGAAGCGTTAATAGCCTGGTTTAGGGTTTGGTCTGTGTAACGTAATGTCGTACGGTTCAAATCCACTATTCTACTATCGACGTCAACCATTTTCTTAGCACAAGCGTAAGCTTAGTTGGAGTTAACATCAATGTTAGTAATATTTGTGAAAAAAAAGAAATATTGTTAGCACTCTTTTTTAAAAAAATTAACAGTAATTAGAAATTTTGAAAATATATCAACAGAACATTGTTTTTCATCATAACCTTTTGCAACTGGGTTAGCAGTAAATATTATTTTTTGTTGTCATCTTTTTTTTTTGTTAACGGGGAGGAAATATTTAAAAAGATAGCCCGCCTTCTGGGAAGGCGGCGGTTATCTGGGGGTTTTACCCACTAAAACATCCCCGGTGGCCCTTTCCTCGGTGCATGACGAGGGGCTCCGGGATCTCCAGTGGAACGTACCGGAGCCCCTCTGCACTGTGCTCAAGGAGAGCACATCCCGGGGAGGATTCTCCTCCCCTGTGCCCTCAGAGTGCAAGGCTACACGGGCCAGCCGATGTCGCCTTCTTCCCGGGTCCACCTTAGCGGACGACAAAGGCCCTCAACCTTGTCGCCCAGTGAACCCGAGGCCCCTTTTAGTTGCCTTATACGACAGGCAGGGCATACCGTAGTCTTATTCTTGAGAGCCCAGAACTACAGGGCTGCGGGCCGGTCTGCCACCGGCCCGCCTGCGCCATCTCCGAACGGGATCGGCCCTCTCCCGATCCCGTTCTGCGGTCTCCTTCTGGGTCATTACTGACTCGCAGAAGGAGACCAGCGCCTTCCATTTAGATCTCCCCACCAGCGCAGCCGCTACTGCCGCCGGCGGGGAGAGGTCTTGCCCGATATGCTGGACCAGGATCCGCCGCTCCGCCTCCCACGCGGGGCACACGGCTAGTGTGTGCTGCGCGGAATCCCGGTCACAGCCACAATGGTGGCATTGCGCGGTCGGTTCGCGCCCTATCCTGTTCAGGTACTCGCCGAAGCACCCATGCCCGGTGAGTACCTGTGTCAGGCGGTACGTGACGTACATTTCCTTCTTCCGTTGCCAGGCTTCGAAGTTCGGCAGGAAGGCACAGACGATGCGTTGGCGCGTGTATCGCCGCTCCGCGAGCCGCACGCGCCACACCTCCATCGCCCGTCTGTGCTCCTGCCGACGCACCTCTCCCGCATCCAGGGCGGCTCGTCCCCGCCGTCGACGGCCCGGACGCGCATGTATACACGCGCGTCCATGTCCGCCAAGATGTCGAGCGGCGGGAACCGAGCCAGGATAGTGGCCGCCTCGTATGATACCGTTCGGTATCCTCGTGCGATCGAATGGCCATCTTGCGCTGCAGGCTAAGGAGCTTAGCTCTGCAGCGCCGGACGCCCGTGAAGCGGTTACACCACACGGGCGCCCCGTAGAGGGCCATGGATCGCACGATTCCTCCGTAGAGGCGGCGGACTCCTCCCTGGGGCCCCAAGATTAGGCAGCAGTCTGTGCAGAGCACCAACTACCTTTTCGATCTTGGGGACCAAGCGGTCGAAGTGCTCTTCGAAGCCCCAACGACTGTCCAGGATGAGGCCGAGATATTTCATCGTCGACCCCACCCGGACCTGCACGTCACCTACGCGAACCGACCGGCTGGGTGGTTCCCTAGCTCTTGGGAGCTTGTGGAACCATAGCGCCTCGGTCTTGTGAGGCGCTACCCGTAGACCCAGCTCGTGGATTTTGTCCACGACGCGTGCCACCCCAAGCTCGGCGAGCCGGATGGTGCTATCGAAATCGTCCCCGTCGGACATGGCTAGCGTGTCATCTGCATAGCAGACGACACTCACACCGACGGGGAGACCGACCCTAAGGACCGGTGACCTTTGTTGTCATCTACTCTATCGATCATTAGCACGCATGACTTTAGTTATTAAAACAAATCAGTGTCTATGGCCATTTTAGAGGCCATCACTAGATACGAGAGTAGACTGTCTAGATTAATCTTTTACGAAGTTGAAGCTGTATAAAATTCTATTCCCTTGAATGTAGTGGAGTTGAAAGTGACGTCATGGCATATCCAACGTCATCTTCTCACGCAAAAATATACGACAGAGTAGCAGAGAAAACAATACCAGACTAAAAAGTTGGGCGGCATCATACATGAGACTTATACGGGCTGTAGAAATAACTTTTGTGCACTTCATTATTGAGAAAACAAATTCATTATGTCATTAAGTGGTATAAGCCGCAAAATTGGTCAAGGGTTGGATATCTTTTGACTTACCCCTGTCGGTCGAGTGGTAATGACGCGTCGACTAAATCTCTCGGTGGAGCGATGGGCCCTAGATTCAAATGCAGGCCCTTCCCGGTCCTTCCTAGGACACCGCTGCCGCCATCAAAGTTTAAGGTCAACTTTTCTTTATGTTTATTACCTGGAAAACATTGATTGTGGTTGTTAATAAAGGCTCAAGATTGACAATTTAAATAAATTAACTCTCAAGTCCTGTTCACTCATTACAGGGTAGACAAAGATGAGATGAGACCAATAACTATTCATTTTTTATCGACGTTACTCATCTCGATTATTATTAGAATATGTGCTAACACTGAGCAAGATTGTTTTCAAGTCTATCACGCGCTCGGTGGTGAAGGAAAACATCGTGAGAAAACCTACAAGTCTTGGCAAATTTTTTCTTCCAGCTAACCTTTAGTAGTAAAGAGCAGACTAAGGGTAGTGCCGCTAAAAATAGGGTTTAAAAATATTATATAGATAAATAAATATACATTTACAAATAAGTACATTATTGCAAACCAAATAAGTAAATCAGTTAGTCTGGAATTTGACCACTACTCAAATCAGACTAACTGACTCTTCTAACCTCTGACCGATAGATGGTAAGTTTTTTCCGAGTGACTCAAAGTTTACACGAAGTTGTCGTGATTCATTGAATGTTAAGCATCCTTTTTACTTCGAGTTTACAAACTGCTCTTGACGCACGTTGGAGTTTGACTTAGAAGCACTCAAGTAGATTAATATTAGAACGCTATCAACCCCAGTTTCCGTGTGCCGTAATCTGTGAGTATAGATCTTAATCCGAATAATGCAATAGAAGTATATTTGACGGGATAAAAGGGACAATAGAATTGACCGGACACGTATCGTCTTTCTTTCCAGAAAGCGAATGTGAAATGTTTCTGTGTTATTTATAAAGAGCCTTAAAGCTTGTCTTTCCCTCCGATTACAAATTGGTAAATACCAATTCAGTTACTAAATAGGACCTTACCATCCAGGACTGGATTTCCACATAATAACAGGTGGAATTATAGTCAAGCACTTGTTTGAACTTGAAAGAATTAAAAAAGCTATCTACGTAAAAGAGAAAGTGTGTGGGTATTTTCCATATAGGCTCCGAAACGGCTGAACCGATTTCAATGAAACTTTCAGGGAATCTTCAGATTGACCTAGCGAATAATCCTGTAAAGTGGTGACGATCGGAGCACTCTTTTTGAACTGTCAAACAAGCCATACGTCGTACTTTTATTTCTGACATTAACTTGAGCCCGATATGTTTATGTATAAATGATAAGAATGATATTGTATTTACTGATATGTACATGGGTGTAATGATCTTCACCCGCTCGAGAAGAGAATGAATACGGATAGAAATTAATAAATTAATATATTGTGAGTGTTAAATTAAATATTTATTGATGTAAGCTTATTGTTTAAATAAAAACAGCAAAATCTAGCCCAGCGAAGCGGGCTGGGTACGCTAGTTATTCTATTGAAATCTTAAAAGCCAAACATTGTGTTAGTGAAATTGAAGACTTTAGAAGTTTTTTAAACTGAGTTTGCTGTTAAGCATTACTTCGACTTATTCTTACATATTCTTCTCGTAATCTGAAGTAATCACCGTAGCTTGGAAAATCAGATCAACAAAGAATTGTAAACTTAAAGAAACGTACGTCATTCCGAAAGGTGGTCTGACGATGTTATAAAAGCCAAAGGACGCAGCTGGATGCCAGCTGCTTACAACCTGTCATTTTGGAAATCGTTAGGGGAGGCCCATGTCCAGCAATGGATGTCCTACGGTCGAAATGATGAATCATAAAGATGATTTCGATGGGTTTTAAATTTCCATCGTGATGAGCGGTAGTGGCATTTCAAGGAACACGGAACACATTTGTAATTCTCCGTTATTCAGATTCTTAAAATAAAAAAAAATTACGTCCTGAAATTTCTCCTTGTATGACGATGGAATCACATGCCATGTGGTGAATTTAACGATTTTGATACAAAACAGATAGTTATTACCATATCTGCCTACCCTCTTAAAAAGGACATGAGAGACTATCATGAAAGATAGACTTTAATAGTTCATTTTCCTTATCGATTCCAATGAAATATGCAAATTAACAGACATAAAACCTACTAACCTTGATTCAGATCTTGAACACTCTGGCTTGATGAAGCATTTGAAATTGCTTCTCCAAAGTCGTTATTAAGCTGTAAGGACTGTCCTCGCAGTTTACGGCGAAGCTTTGGCATGTCGAATGGCAACGATCGGAGATCGACTTCAGCTTCAGCGTGACGTCTTCTGAGCTTTGGCATGTCGAATGGAAGATCTGATAAATCCACGTCGTCGTTCTTCTTCTCTTCTTCCACGCTACTACTGTTTTTAAAATTAATGAACGCGTTTCGTGAGTCAACGCCTTCCCGCGAATGAATTGATATACCACTGTCGGATCCCTGAATTTCTGTATCTCCTGTCACCGAATGCCGAAACGATAGATTCAGCAAGTTCTTGTTCTGTAATGCTCGCCGTTTAGTTTTAGTAATAATCTCCGTGGTCAATACTGACGCATTCCCAGTCTCCAAATCTTCGGGTGACACCTTTTGGGAATTGTTGTTTTTGTTGTTATCGGATGTTTCTGATCCTGGCTCCTGCGAAGATTTATCCGATATAGGGCTTAGAATGTGTAGTTTAGTTGGATGATGACCAAACCCCGATAACTGCATGTGATGTAGTGACTTTGTGAATGGAACATTTCCTGAATCCGAGCTGTGCGAACTGAGGGATGATGAATGCCGGCTTTCTGAGCTACTGCTGCTTCTGTCTCCCTCACTGTTGCTACTCCTCAGTGATTCCATACTGCCTCCACTACTACTGGTCGTCATGCTCTCTGTACTGGAATACTTCCTCCTTGGTCGAGCTACACTTGGCCTTCCTTTGAACTCCATTATAGGGCCGACCCCCTTTGGCCCTGAATACCGATTCAGCTTTGGTGTGACGGAATCGGAAGTGGGTCGACCCTTAATCTCTAAAAAAATACCGTCTTTTGATTGCCCCCTGCCGTCGTCATCCTCTCGTGATTCGCGACTCGAATCTCTCAATCTTTGTCCAATGTCGAGATCAGTGGACTGAGATCCCTTCACATCGGCCATGCTGACGTCACTGCTAGGTGGAGTATCGCGAGCACGTAGAGACTTCACGGGGAGTCTCAAGTCCTTCAGTCTTGGATGGGCCAGTTGAGATTGGGGCAAGTTAGGAGCACTTTTTATACTGTTCATAGCAGATCCGTCCTTTTGTTGAAATTTTGTTGGGAGCGGGGCCGTTGATGGTGGTGACGGAGTATATCCGCGTAAGGGTAGTTGAGAAGTAGATACATTGCGACCCTCTTCTTCAATGTGTACTTTCTCCAGTTCCTCGGACAGAGTGCTTGCGTTATTCTCATTCTCTTTCTTTTGACGTATCGTCGGTATCTTGGAGCGACGTACGCTGTCAGTTTTCATCGTCACTTTGCGGCGACCCTTGAAATCCGGTTCGCCACGTTCGACCGCTTCGAAAGCGGACGATGCGGACGAGATAACTTTCCGTTCCTCCGCTTGCAACAAAGCCGGGTGGTTGCTGACGCGATCGAAGTCGTCCAGGTCATCATCGGAGCGTGCGACTTTGCAGTCAAAGGCCGTCTCGTATATCTGTCTAGTGGTCATCTCTTGAGGCCAGCGCGGCAGGGGCGCCGGCACGTAGAACACGCTCCGTGAGGCTTGCTGCTCCTCTACATGTTCGGACGCGGCGCACGCGCAGCCGGCCGCGTCACGCCCGCGCCGCCGCGGTGGCATCCACGCGCCCTCGGCCGACGAAGAGGACGAGCGATCTAACTCGCGGAAGCCATCCTCAGCCACTGAGAAACGCTTGGGCAAATTCGGTCGGGGGGCGACGTGCGGTGCGTCTAGACTGGCGGACTTCCTGTACCGTGAACCCCGAGATGATGCTGTGGTCGGTGCGGATGGGGCAGGCGGGGGCGGTGCTGTCTTGAACAGGTCGCCGTAGTAGTACGGGCTGGGATTGCGTCGTGGGGCGTTTGCGTAGCGTGGGTCCGAGCGCCCACTATCAGGCGAATGCAATGAGGGCGCAGTCGCGAACGGATCAAACTCCCCGAACTCCTCCTCTTCGTCGTCTGTCGTTGTAGATCGATCACCTGAAGATGATTCTAGAAAAAAAAAGTAATATAAGTAAGAAATACTTATGTTATAATAATATCTATAAAGCAGAGGGGTGGAAACGTCTTCGAGTTTCTTACAAAACGTTAAGTGTACAAACTAAATGTTTATTTCGTAGCCCAGTCGGAGAGACGCCCCAAACCGTCTCAAGTGATGTTCTTTAAATGAAGGTCCGGATTGTACTTCCAACACGCTTTTAGGTAAATCTTTTACGAAATAATAAGAAATACTGATATTATGGTCCTTTTCAAACGACGACACGTTCATACGTCATCTTCAAACAATCTAACTTGTATAATATTTTATGATTAAAAATATATAAGCTAGTTAGCACAAGTTATTTCGTTGCCATTTTTGCTAAACACGTATTACGTAAGCATCATTAGCCCAATACGAAACATGTGCTTCGAAATTCAAATCCTCGTTTTAGCCAACGTAGAACGGTTAACGTGAATATTAGAAAAAATACTGCCAAAAAACGCATGCATTCTTAAAAAAATAGGATTTTAGCGGCGTAGACAGCAACAGTTATCGCTGGCCGGTTTTAGGTCCTATTATTAACAGTTAATGAGCTTATCGTTATACGCCAGTTAGCGTATAAGGAATTACCCAATAGATTTCGAAATGCCACGTTCTTATTTTGTAATTAGAAGCTTTTGCTTGTTCTACACAATTCAAAAAGTCCATTCTGGTTACGAATCCAAAAAGAACGCCGTAATAGTAAACGGCAGGGAAAAAATCAGAAGTAAAGATCTCAAGCATGCTATTAGTGAATGAATTAATCCCCCTTTAAACTCACACATACGAAGCTAATGTTATTTCAAAGCCATATAGAAATACCCTAATGAGAAATTCTAGCCTCACGCAACAAAGGCGCGCTTCTGAATGCATGTTAAGAACAAAGTCTGGATTTAAGCCCTGAAGCCTCGACAAATATTTGCGAATACATTACGAATTCTTTGCTTATTAGAAAAATACAAGTTGTACATTTTTTTTCATTTATTCTTGCAACACTACACTGAAATATTAATTGGTATCCGTTTATTGTGATTATGTTCAGCTAAGTATGGCAACCTTTTTCGTATACTAATGCTTACTTGCGCTTTGACCGCGAGTATTATTATATTTATTATTCACAAACCTTTTATTATTTAAAATAATTATATCTAAATAATAATACTAGCGATCGGAGCGCAGGTTAGGAATAGTAAGCAGATTTTTTTTTTAATTTGTATTTCTTAAATGTCTCTACTCGCTTGGCAAATCGACTATTAGCGATGTGAGGGAGAATCTAAGTGACGTCATTAGGTGACGTAATTACTTTTCCGCGTGGTCGACCAGCATGGTGACGCGTGCTGAATGTTTTAAATTGTTGCAATCTACACTTTTAATGTCTTTTTGCAAGATGAGGGCACTAAATAGTCGACCCAATCGCCTAGCGAGTAAATGCTTTTATTTTAATTGGTAAAAACTATTAAAAAACTCTTAACAAACGTCTTGTTGTTAAGGTTTTGAGTACAATTTTCGCAAAATGAGACCTACGACCTTGCTTTGGAATAGAAAAAAAAAGGTATATTTATTTGTTTGAATAATGGAAAATGTTTAGGATTCTTTTTAAAAAAATCTAAAAAAAATCAATTTTTTAAAAAGATGCTTAATAATCCAATAAATAAGCAAAATTATAAAAGCTTATAGTGATGCCGACTAGACTATGATAAGGTATGTCAAACGTCTAAGTACCCCAAGGGGTCAAGCACTTGCTTAGCAGGTATAAAAAAAGTACAACAAATAAAACAAAATCAGTTCATAAATAAAGGCGTTACGTCTGTACAAACATTAGAAAAAATAAAAACAAATTGAGAACCTCCTCTTTCGAAGTTGGTTAAAAAGGAGTTACATTAATCACATTAAGGGAGGTAAAGCAGAACAAAAAGGGAATGTTCGCAACTGTGCGAGCAGTATGCAATCACCAGCCTGTATTTATTACAGCCGAGACATTTTTTCCAGTCTAGACGGACGAACAAACGGAAAAGCCTGATTAAAACTTGCCATTGTTGGCTCACTGCTGCCGCAGCTTTTATTAGCTCCACCGGCCTAATTGTGGAAAGCCAATCGGCTTCCATTTTCCATCTATCCATGCGTTAACTCTCGCCTGTCGGATTTCTTTTACACTATTTTTCTATTACTTAACGCTAAACCAATGTAATCAAAGGCAAATGCTACAAAAGATTTTTTTTATAAGATAAAGAGAAAAAAAGACTAGCGTTTTTATATCACAACCTGTTGTTATGAAACTGTAGTAGCGATATCTAGACACACAGCTGTGTCTATTACACAGATTACTGTGACGACGCTACAGGAAGACTGGGCAAGTGCAACGGCCGCATCAAAAGAACAAATAATAGAGTACAACCTAAAAATGGCCATGAGAAACAGGGACGCATCGGTTCGCGGTGAAACTCATAACAATGCCACGGGGAGTCTACGACGCGTGAACCAGAGCATTCTCCAACACCACCTCCAAAAATCAGGCATTAATAAAAATTTTAGTAACTGTAGAGGTTCGGACAAAAGTCTGTGGTTGCGTTTTATTAAAAAAAAATTGGTTTAAGGCAGGGATTAGACCTTTTTGGATGTAAGCAGCGACTCTTTCGTACTAACGTTATTTATGCAAGTACTACTGTTAGCAAAATCTGTGGCTCTTTAGAAACTTTGAAATTTTTTATATAGTAATTCTTGACACTTAATAACACATAAGAGGAATATTAGAAACATAAAGAAAAAATTGAGTTAAATTCTCGATTATTCCTCGAGAGCCCTTGTGGTAAGTTGCCCGTAACGGACATTTAGGTCAGCTTGTTAGTTAATGTTTAGCTACCTGTCAATTCGGTGACGTTATAGCCGCCTACGAGTTAACAACGGCAATCGGATGTGAAAAGATTGACATTACAGATTAAATCAACAGCTAGTGAGTACGGGATACAGTACACAAAAAATACTGGGTGTTAGTCATGATTCATTCGATAATAATGGTAACTGGCAACATGGGATATAATAATCAGCACTTGGAAACATTTTATCACAATGTCATTTTAATATGGGTATTACTATATTATCGCATTAACATAATGTAATAAGTACTTCTATATGCAACAAAACAAAAAAATTAATATTATTACCTATACTAATATTATTACGGGTTGCCTAGACCTTCACGATGCCAATTGTTGAAAAGCAGTTTATTCCGATCGAACCTAGGTAAGAATGCGCCCTTAAATAGAATTAGTATAGAATTCAACTCTTTTTCAAAAACGGACGATATCGACCTCTTTTTTCCTAGTATAAGTATGTATAAACGTTCACTAATCTACAAATAGTTTTTTTTTATTAGTTAATTTTTAATTTCAAATTTGGTTTTACTTTTGTGTTCTTTTTATTTCTATCTTACATTGTCACTCGCCAATTAATTGCTTGCAGTCTACGCCTATAACTGCGATGGCATTAACTTCACAACTTTTCACTGTTTTATGTATTGTTTGTTAAAAATGTTCATTGTGTTGGTGTAATAAATAAATAAATAAATAAATTACATGTATATAGTCGTGATCAAAAATAAAGGGAAGGTAAAGAAAGTTTACATATGTTGGAAGATAAAGACGCTAGATAACTTAAATAAATTATGCATGAGAGACAATTAAATATCCTTAAAATAAAATAAAATTATATATATTTTTTAATTTCTTTATATTTCATTAAAAAAACATAAACTTAAACGAAAAAGGATATCATACGTAAACTTGGATAATACAGTATTTTTCAATAAATTTTATTTTTATTTAAATTTTAGTTACTTATCGTTGTCTTCATGTGGCGATATAAGAAAATCCAAATAAAATTTAATGAAAAATACTGCATTATCTCGGAAGAAATAAAAATATTAAACTTTCTTAACCGACCCTTTATTTTTGCTCACGAGTGTATATATATTATTGACTTAACGATCGTTTTTCTTTTTAATTTAACTTAAATAAGTATCATAACCGTATAGAGCCGTGGTAGCTCAGTGTCCGGGCGGTTGGCTCAAGTTGCGTAGTACGCTAACAACCCGAGTCCGATCCCCGGTGCCGGCACCAATAAATTTGTTGTTGCAATTTTATGTGCTGATTTACCACGCGGTCGGCGGTGAAGGAAAACATCGTGAGGAAACCTACATGTCTTAGAAAATTTTTCTAAGACATGTGAAGTCTGCCAATCCGCACTAGGGCCGCGTGGCGGACTATGCCCTTATACTCTCTTTACAGAGAAGGCCTGCGCCCAACAGTGGGACATATATATTATATATATAAAGGCTGTAACTTTAAGTATCATCGCCGAGATAACCACGAATACCTAAGCGAAATATGCACAAATTAGACACTCATGTAATCCGATTATATGTATACTTTTGATCTGATGCATTGCAGATTTCAGTGGGTAATAATTAACCGCACACATTATGCAACAGCGCGTTAGGAAACGTGTTATTTTTAATACATCTGCAACAAACGGACACGCCTATGTTGCGTTCTACAGCTGGCCCGAACAATGCTCTAACAAGTCTCCACCGCAATTGTTATGCTGGATGAAAGAAGCCTTTGTCCCGCTGCTCCTTGGAGATGAGCGGGAACTAGATTCTTATGCATAACGAGTTTATATGACTCATTCTTTACCTTACTTCTTGTACACTTAACTTGATTATTATACTGTATCAGATAAATTAATTGTAATTAACCACACCAGGCACAAATATAAGCAATTTCAAAAGGTCCCGTCAAAGGAAATTTTACAGTATTGGTCCTGGCTTTAGGAAATACACATTTTATACAAAATGAAATTAGAAACAAAAATTAAATACTTAAACGCTCACAACGTTTAAAGGAAAATACCGGCGTTAAATAAAGTATTTACTATTAGTATTGTTATAGCAATGTGCGTTTCACCAAAAAGGTTCTTGTTTAGTTTGTTAACTATTTTATATCTTAAGGTAACAAGAAAATCCAGAGTTCCCCTTTGTGTTGTACCCTGTTATGAGTGAGGGTGTAATTTAAACTTCTTTAGCTCCTTTAGTATACATTTATGTTTATATATGTATAATAAATACACAAAAATAACATATACTAAACGTAACACTCCATCGTTACTAACTTATATTTCCCACTCAACTTCTGTCCGCCACGATCACACTTTTACGCATTCGCCTTGCTCCCTAAGTCAAATTGCGTTAAATAGTTTTAATTCAAAAACAATTAAAAACACCTACCAGATTCGTAATAAGGCTGCGAGCGATGTCTCGATTGCCTTTCCTGTCTCAGTGGCGCGGAAGGAGCTGGCTCGGGCGGGAATCCGCTGATCCTTCGGGCGCGCTCTCCGGACTGCGTCGCGTCACGCCGGGCGTGGACAAGTGGAAGTCGGTTCGTCTGGCGGACTCGTAATCAGCACGTCGTCGCGCCGACTCCGCGTCGTAGGCGGGCCGCCGGGCCGAGTCGTCGTCGAACTCCCGGTAGTGCCTGCGTCCTGATCCGTAGTCGTACGGTCTGCGGGTGGATTCAAAGTCGCAGTGCTGCCGGCGCGACTCGTATCGCCATTGGGCGGTGTCAGGCGATCGGCGAGGCTCCCGGGAGCGTCGACTGCGCTGAGGCGAGCGGCGCGCTGTGTCTTTCGGTGTACAATATGCCTCTATGAATTCGACCTGTAACAATGAATTTGTTTAGATGAAACTGTACTAGACCTCACATCGGTACTACAGATGATTTGCGCGCTAGATTACTAAATAGACACATGTGTATCCGGGACCGGTCTACTTCCGTGATCAAGTTCAGAGAGTACGCGCACTCTTGGCAGAAGAAATCTGCACTTGAGAGTCGCCTGGGGCCGTCATGCCTTAAGGGAGGAGAGTTAGTTCAGGATCAAATTATATTATTACCGGATGAAACAATTGGTTAACAAAACGTATAATCTTTCATATATCGAGGTAAACAGCGCAAGGCAACAGCCTCTATACCTATATCTCGCTGTTGGGACATGATATCAGAAATTCTTATGGCTAAAGTATTAATCAATGTTCATACATATAGTTGATAATACTCCAGCCATGGCTGATACGAAGAAAAAAATATAGGGGCAATTTTAGTAGATAATAACCTGATCTATAATTTTAGTCCGAACTAATTTCTTTACAGTGATAACTTTTACGTGCATCAAAATTTTCAGTTTGTTGTGAATTGTTACAACGGTAACCCTATTTTTTAACAGGCTAATTTAACCGGGCTAGTACAGAACTTCTTATTATAACATAGTGTGACTGACATCATATTCAAAACATCCATTTAAAGGTTTCCACTTTAAAATTATAAATATATTGTGCTTAAAAAGAGCAATTGAGGGTACAAAAAAATTTAAATAAAAATATCCATGCGTTGTACGAAGTCCTTACCGCCGGGCTATTAGTCGAAAAGAAGCCCTTCATCATGAAGGTCGATTATGTGGCGGAGTAAAGTGGTAATAAAATGCAGCGGTCACATATCCGGAGAGCGTAACGGCCGGTTAGGCGCCCCCTCAACACGGCGGGGTGTCATTACCGCGGCCCGTTTGTGTTTATGTGGACGGATATAAAGAACATTATGAGATATAGCGCATCACATTGGTATGACGTCATAGCATTTAACATTAACACAGAAATTACCTTCAGAAGTACCAGTTGTGATACACCAATTGAACGGCGTTAATAAATTTAAAATAAATTTGAAGCGTCAATAGCCTATAGGTTTAGAGTACGGTCTGCGAATCGTAAGATTGTAGGTTCGAATCCACCGTTCGACTATTGACGTGAACCATCCCCTAGCACAAGCTTAAGCTGAGTTGGAATGGTTAACAAGAATGTTAGTAATATTTCTGAAAAAAAAAGGGTATGCTAGCTTTCTTTAAAAAAAAACGATAAAACTTAAAACAAGGCACAAGGTTTCCAAAAACGGTTTAGCCGACATGAAAAGGGAGGTGATCAATTCGGTACGATTTTTTGTGTGTTGGTAGGCATTTTGCCAATTTTAAAAATTCTAACGGAAATATTTTATGGAGCTTCGTTTTTAGTTTAATTGGCTTTGTCGAGTCCCTAGTGCGTTGATCAACATCTAGAACAATAGTGTGAAATAAAATGCTACTACTAATAAACTACTAGGAAACATGTCAATCCGGTGAAGCAGTTAGCGAGCGTAGTTAGCGTACAGTAGGTTCGTAAAAAAAAACCAAAGAAGCGCTGACAGAATTGTAAGTTAATTTAAGATGTTCCACGTCATTACATTGATAGAAGCCCAGACCGCCGCGGGCCAGTAAAAGGGACCCTCGAAGCTCATTAAGGATTAAATTAGCGCATAGCTGACATGCTTATCGCTGTACAGTTCAACGACATTGAATTTCGTCATCGGAATCAAACAATAACTTAACTTCTGTCTGATCACATAAAGCTTACTTTCGCTCGGCACTCAATTGTGCTATGATAATGAATCAAAATTTTACAGACGCCTAATGAGCTTTTGTTTAAAGAAATAATTGAATAAATACATACAAATACAGAAGGCGGACTTGTATATACTATTACAGACCCTTCTGTGGTATTTCCGATAAGCATAGTAGAGTAGTAATAAAGTTATAGGGGTAGAATATATGTATAGTAGGTGTGAGAATGTAATTACAGCCTATGGATGTCCCAGTGTTGGGCACTGGCCAAATATCTGTAAAGAAAGTATTAGGGCATAGTCCATCACGCGGTCCTAGAGCGGATTGGCTGACTTCACTTGTCTTAGAAAATTTATAACACGTGTAAGTTTCCGCCAAGATAAAACAGCCTTTAAAATTGCAACAAATATATTGATTATTGCTGGCACCAGGGATCGAACTTAGGTTGCTAGCGTACTATGGAACTTCAGGCGACCATCTGTACACTGAGCGGCCACCATCACGGCTCTCGTACATTTAAAAAACCTCTTATATCCTCTGAATATTAGCTGAATAGAGAGAGAGAGAAAGAAAGCAATCGCTTTCACCAAAATACCATTACATAAATTTGAGGTAAAGTTTTTTTTTTATGATTTAAAAACCGAAATTGGAACCTTAAATGCAGTCAGTTGACTAGATTTAAGGTTCCATTTTTAATCACACTGACAACAGTCAATAGCCTGATGGTTCAGGGTACGGTCTGCGTCGTGTACGGTAATCGTGAGGTCGTAGGTTCGAATCCACCATTCGACTATTGACGTGAACCATCTCCTAGCACAAGCTTAAGCTTAGTTGGAAAGGTTAACAAGAAAAAAACTTAACTTATGAAAAAAAAACGGAAATATTATTTACTCTTTTTTTTTTTAAAAAATTTTTGGAAAATTATGTGCAAGCAGGTCAAAATCTCCTATCGTCAGATCTTAAGTCGAACAATTAACCACCACCGTTTGATATTTTTTTAAACACAGAAATAAATACGAGACTAACAATTTATACTTCGGTAACTGGAATTAGGTGTATACACCGCTTACTTAAAAATTACATCAAAACATATAACAATAAAGGAAAAATAAAAATATATTTGTCATGAATAAATTAACTATTACAGTTACACACTGAAACTCAGCGCTGTATACTATACACGTAGTTCACTTTTATGGGCTAGTATAAATTTCTAGTGTAGAAATAAGATTTGAATTATTTCGTAAAATGTCATATCTGTAGATCAACTCTCGTCTTTATTTCTCGTATTTCTATCATCGTTTGAAAATTTATTTACATAATAAAACCGTTGTCCGCGCGCACCCTCGCTTTGATTTGCAATGTCTGCACAGACTTGGCCGCCATTTGCATATTTTTCTGAACGCTTAATTAAAACTCAAACGAAGCGTGCTGTGGAGAAGCTGGGTGCTTTGTTTATTAATGGGAAACAAAGGTTTCCAGACGAACAGAGAAACAAATGAACGTCGATATGTATCGAATTGAAGATAGTTTCAAAAAATTAAAAAGTCAATCATAGTACAAGATCACACATTTTTACGTAAAATAATAACACTGTAATAAACAATATCGATGCTGGAAAACAAAAACGTAGTAACCCACAAAAATGAAATTGTTCACATTTCAACTTTCGTGTATTATTTTTTGCTGAGTATTGTACCACGGCATTAAGCTAGAGTTTTCCTAAGATAAAATCGTTTTATGGTACAAAAAATTAAAAAAGTGTCAATCATGAAAATCTTATTTTCGCTATTTTTTATCTAATTGTTACAAGTCATATATCATTCGACGCGTCTTTATTTTTCTGATTCCAACGACGTAAAAAGTGAAAATGGCCATATGTATCACTTACTACGTCTTTGCTTTCCAGCGTCGATATCGACCGATCTGACTTCTACAGTTTGTTTAATTCGGTACAAAACTGCAGAAGCTGATATGAACTTAAAATGTTAGAATTATTAATATACGGTTCTGGTTTTGTTATATTTATTTATCTATGTACTACCCGACTGGCTATATTAATTTACAAAAATATTTTCGATGTTTTTTTTTGGACGAACTAACACTGGTCTTTACTGCTTCACCGGATTGAGAGGTGGCATAGCTCTTAGATCGCTTAGCCTGAACTTCTATTAGGTAGTAACTCGACACAAGGGTCCCCCCGGTGAGGGGTAACCTCGGCTTGGCCGGTCACTATTATTACGCGTTAGCAGTCCGATCGAGAGGGCCGAACCACGAATTGGTCGGCAGCTATTTTATTGACTATTGGGACAATCTAAGCTAAATTAACTTATATGGTACTTCGGGAAGCGTTAGCGCTGGAAGAAGCAGCCAGCAACGCTCCTAATCTTATAAAGGGGGTGGGGTTTTCCCATAAAATACTTGTATCGCGCGAGGATTTTTCGCAACCTCCGACGATCACGAATGGACGCTTTGTAGGTTTGCAAAGATCTAGCCTGTGCAACGGTGATGTTCGATGTACTATGTATTACAATAAGTGTGAAACTAGTTAATATAATGAAGCGTCAATGGCCTAATGGTTTAGGGTACGGCCTGCGAATCGTAAGGTCGTGGGTTCGAATCCACTATTCGACTATTGACGTGAACCATGTCCTAGCACAAGCTTAAGCTTAGTTAGAATGGTTAACAAGATTGTTAGTAATATTTCTGAAAAAAAAAAAATATATAGAAAATAAAACCTTATTCTGAAAAGTGCAGAAACATTTCCAAAATACAAACGAATTTTAAAGCAGGAGGTAAGAATCTCCATAAAATTCAATATAAAATGTTCGCCCTACCTGGACACACACATTACACAACGGCACTTAATAATGCAAGTTTATTCTATCAAACTATGTTTTAAGTAGTAGTGACTCATTTATATAGAACATGTGCAATATTTAAAATGAACAATGGGCTCCCTGTCAGAAGGGGTGCGACTGCAGGGGTCGAAAAATCGAGATCAAATGTACGCAAACCTTCAAACAGTTTATATTACAAATATATTTACGATTATAAACAAAATTCGACTTCAACTGGAATCTAGCGATACTGCGCGCCATCTTTTATTTCCGAAGTATCGTATTATAATACAGGGTTTTGAGAATTCGACGTATTCCATTTATAAATTGATAGGATTGACAATTTACTATAATTTTACCCCTATATGTACAATGAAAAAGTGAACTATTTTTTTAGCTTTTTTTCAAAATAAGTCAAAGAAGCAACATCGAACGTTTATTTTAAAAAAAATAATTTAAATATCATTTGTTCTTTTTATTTATAAAAACGATCAAACACTGGTTATTTATCAATATTAAAAAGACAATTATCGTTCCAAATTTAAAAATGCAAGACAAAAAACGAAAACAATATTTATTGAAGACTTTAGTAAATGTCAAAAAAAAAACTAAGAAAATTGGCAGATTATTTTTAAAATATAACTGTTTACTTAGCTCTTCAACATAAATAACACAAAAGTATTTAAGCTCATTGTTATCATTATGAAGCTAATTAGTACTCCAACAACTCTTGGATTATCATGAACTTAGCAAAATCGCATTCTTGCGGACAATTTTTGGAAATTCCCTTGTATATATCATCGGAACCCAAGAACCAAAGCCAACAAAATTCTTTTGTGACATATTTGAAATTAAATCCTTTGATAAAAATCTCGAAATCGATTCATAGATGAGAGATTAAAAATGAGACGAATTGAGGAACGGAGGTTAACAAATAGTTTAGTAAAGTAACAAGTAAAAAACGCCTTAAGAAATTTATGTCCACGATTTGAATCTTCCATTCGATAATTGTCGTGTTAACACAATCGTTGGCAGGAATTTATTTAAAAATAAAAGAAATCATATGAAAAGTATTAAGGTTTTATGTACAATCACCTCAAATACGATAAGTTTTATCAACAAACGTAAATCGATCTCTTAGTCATCGTATACATTTGTGATAATATTTAATATCTTACATAAATATAATGATAGATTGGCGTTGTTAACCCCAAAGATCTTACTACTTGAATAGATTCAGAATTACCTCACACATTTGTCATGATTAGATAAATAGATAGATTAGATAAATGCTATATGCACCAAAGTATATGCACAAAGGTGACCTTAATGCTATTTAGCATTTTCTTCCAGCTAACCTTTAGTGGTTAAGAGCAGACTAAGGGTAGTGCCGCTAAAAATAGGGTTTAAAAATTTTATATAGATAAATAAATATACATTTACATATAAACACATAGATACGTCAATATAAATATAATAATATCCATAGATAAACGATAATATTTATACCAATTTGTCCTAATTATTGTTTGAGTAGAAAGTATTCAGATATACGAGATTTAAAGACACAGATAAAAAACGAAGCCTCCCTAATCTCAATCGGCAAGCTATTCCATTTTTTTACAATTTTTGTCTTTCTATCTGTTTGTTCCGGCTAATCTGAATCGGACCGATTTTGACGGGACTCTACTTAGTCCACACATCTTTGATACTCTACTTTTACTTTTAGAATAATTTAAACAAATTGTTTTTAATCACGGGTAACACCGCGGGGCATTGCTAGTTATTTATAAAACAAGTACAATGCACTATGGTATTACGGATTGGTAGACGGATACAAGAACGTAAATTAACGTAGACATGCAGTATTAATTCTCGGCGATTCCGGGTTTACCGCTATGAGTAATACACGGAGCACGGAGGATGTGGGGCAAGACGTTGCTTTCAGACTGCCGCTGACTCACCAGCCCGGCTTGATGTATTAATATCGGGGACACGCCTCCCCGGGATTCCGTACAAAAATAGTCAGGCAGCGTGTCGCGTGCCATAAATATTGACCAAACGTCCACATGAACTGATCAAATACTGTCTGCCATTTTTGAGGTAATATTGCTTTTGGGACGATGTCCATTGTACGGTTCAAGTATATTTTCGAGGACAATCAAAAATCGACTTCAAATCGAATCAAACGTGAATCGCTATTGCACGCGGACGCCCTCTTTGTATTAACGAATTATAGTAGGAATATTACGAAATACAATAAATCAATTTCGTAAAATTTAATATATATATATAATAGAAGCTGGTGCTTCCCCTGTCCGTGTCCCATTTAAATTTGGTACAATTCTGACAATAGGATCCATGAGAAAACCATAAAAGTCATAAATTTGTACCATTTGCGCCATAAATGGACGGATAACTCAAAATCACGCCAACCGATTTCGGTGATAATTTTTTTATTGGAAAGGATGTACTTCAAGAGTAGTTTGATGAGAGTTTGGTTAGGTTTTGATGAATAATATTTCGAAAATACAAAGAGGGCGTGCGTGTATTACGCGTTTGATTTGAAGTCAGTTTTTGTTTATGCTCGTAAATATAAAGTCGATGTTATTATTTGTGTTCGAGGGTCCCCTAATAATGTACCATTAAAATATATTCTATCACTACCTGTTTTGTTTAAGGTCCTATAAAATACAGGAAATATGATTGCACAGTTGACAAACTTCCTTATAAAAACTATTTCATAGAACGAATTGCCTTTTATTTACGGAAGTGATTTAATAAAATTCTGCTGCACAGTTTCCGCATTAACGTTATACGATGTTCCATTACTGTTTTTAATCCTTTATTCAAAAGAATGTTTAACATGAAGATAGATGTTTTGAGAGCAATCATGTTGTTGCAAGAAGTGCGTCCTTTCCAATAAAAATGAATTATCAAATTCGGTTGGCGTCATATTGAGTTATCCGTCCATTTGTGGCGCACATACTTAATGCAAATTTATGACTTATATGGTTTTCTCATGGATCCCATTGCGAGACTTCGACCACATTTAAATGGCAAGGAAGCACTAACTTTAAAAAAAAAATAGCATCATCAAAATCGGTTCACGCAGTCCAAAGTTATGCGGTAACAAACATAAAAAAAAACACGATTTGAGAACTTCCTCCTCTGAAGTCGGTTGAAAAGAAAAAGTCGGGTAGTTATAGATTTGTAGAGTCATCGTCTCCGTCACTCAGTGTGAAAGAAACAACGCTCTACAAGTATGTATCGGATTATGATACGATGGCCTCTTTCCAATGCCCGATGTGTAATTTTGGACCTGTTCCTGCTTCACTTTATGCCGGAGTTATTCCGCTCACCGCCAGGTGGCCACTCTTTCATAGACAGACGCCCTCTGTCTGGTCACGTTCCGCGAGCATTCATCACTAACGATTCCCGCACAACTGATTTAAAAGGATGCCTTTTGTTCTTTTCACTTATTTTTTATTGATAAACTTGTTTTTCTAAGAGTAGAATCGTTATTACCGGTTTCGATGGAACTGGTCAAGTTTGTGCTGGGGTGGCTTTATTGTACTTCCTATTTAACCGAATTCAAAGAATAAGGTACGTGTGTGTTTCCTTAATAGTAACAGCTCATACCGCCATCATTTATGAACCGATTTCGATATTTTTTGTTTGAATAGAATTCAATTAGATCCCATACTAATATTGTTACCATAGGACCATCATTTCCAAAGATATATCAGGAACTCCCTAAAAATCGTGCGGAGAAATGGTTGTTGATAGAGATATTGGTAATTTATTACAATCTGAGACAAGGCAATCGCGCAAAAGTGGAAAAAGAAAATATCGACGCCAGAACTTCGTAATAATATATAAGTAGAGAAGGTCCCCATAAAATGCGTATATGGAAAAAACACTCCGATTTCGGTCGATGTAAAAAATGTAGTGGGGCGTTTTTATTAACAAAAAACTAAAATTGATGTTTATTTCTTTTGTTGAGGAAGTAAAGAGTTTGGATGTTCTTAACAAAAACTCATCACTCCACTGTTGGAAATAGGCCTTACCCAATGCCTTTCGCCACGTACGAGACTTCGCTTTCCGCATCCAGCCACTACCGGCTATCCTTACAAGTTCGTCAGTTCATCTGGAACGGTCTCTTTATCAGGACAAAATGGAGTTTTTTACTAAAAGTGTCACGCTCGGTCACGGAGACACCATAGACAAACTTAAATTGATCAGATTACTGTTTATGACGAATTACATATATTGGCCTTAACTGCTTCATGTGATTGAGAGGTGGCATAGCTCTTAGGTCGCTTATCCTAAACCTCTATAGTTAGTAACGCGACACAAGAGTCCCCCCGGTGAGGTAACCTTTGGACGGTTAAACAGATTATTGACATATTAAAGAAGACTACGAATCTATATAAGAGCGACAACACCTAAGTGGGCTTAAGCACCCTTAACTCAGAAATCAGAACGCTATTCCGGTTACAATATCAGCTCAAGACGAGTTTTATCTCGTTATGTTACTCGTAAACAAGCCAAACAAACTCATTGTTTAGTAGTCTAACGTAAAAACGTAAAATAAATTACCATTCATTACGAGATACTTAGAATAACAGTATGTCTTTTTATGTTAACGTAAATATGTCCTGGTTAAAATATAATTTGTATATATGTAAAATTACATAGCAATAAATAAGTGAGAGTAAAAAGACAAGCTCATACGCACACACTCACTCACTACACGCAACACACAAACACCCACACACATCACAAACACTTTCAGACCGATTAAAATGTATTTAACAATAGATTGTTTTGAATCATTGCATAGTAAATGGGAGAAGACATTGACTTCTCAATCACAGGTCTATTAGTACCTAACTCAGGAGTCAGGGACTTCGGCGTCGTCGGGACTTCTCTAATTGTCGGATAAGTCCCCTTTAGAGGAAGAAGTCCGGTCTTTGCCTGGACCGGCCGGTCGTTGGGGTGCCCCGTTGCTGACAGATCCGGGGCACTCCAATTAAAACGGCTGATGGCATTCGCGAAAGGTTTAGTGGGTAGGGGTCGCCCAGAGCGATTCCCACACATCCATCCGAGCCCACCCAGGGGTCCGGAGGATGGTAAAAAGGATTCCCCCGTGTAAAAAAAAAGGAGTCAGGGACTTCACATTTCTTTGTGTATATTTATGTATTTGTGCGAAATAAAGTTTATTATTATTTATTATGTTACGACAACTACAATATTGCAGAAGTAAAGAATCAACTCATTGTTAATATGAGTCAGCCGCGTGTACAAAACGTTCACTGGCAACACAGTGATATGTGTTAAGTTTGAGTAGTGTTTTAATTAATTCATACTATGGTTTACCGATGGAGTTGCACTGGTACGCCAATCGTGTGTGTATGTGACATCTTTTGTAAAGAAGGAATAATAATTGGTATTACTAAAATAAATCGGTTTTATTATGAAACGTCACCGGTAAATAGCGCACTGAAGGGCATGTACACATATAGGGCTAAAGGGCCTAACGAGCTTACGGCTCACTTGATCTTAAATGATCACCGTCGCCCATGAGCTTCCACACCACCGGAGTTGTTGCAAGTGCGTTGCCGACCTTTGAGAAAGGAGTAGGCTCATTCCTTAAATATGCCCAAATCGTTCTCGGAAACAGCTGGCGACAGTTGGTTCCACAGGTACATAGTACGTGGAAGAATGTTACGCGGCCGTACGGACCGACAAAGTTTTCGTTAAATGTAAATTTAAAATAAGCTTAATTTCTTAATTGTACGTACAATCGGCCTTAGAGATAAGGACGTACTTGAGTAGATACTTATGAAGATACAAGACCAGTACAAATTAGGGACGAAATTCCCATTCCTGGTTTAAACCCTCCCAGCCTTTGTGAAGGAGCGTTAGGAATATTTCGAAATATTATTATGTAAATTAATTGATGTACTTATTGCCAATTTATATTCAACACAACAGAATATTAAAAATTAATTCCACATATCATGATTAATTGTTCATTTCATGTTTGTTGATCGTCGTCATTGCTCTAGTATGCAAATATTACTATATCGCAAGTGAAAGTATACGATAAAATCTAGATCTCTACAAAGCTACAAAGCGTCCATCCGCGACCGTCGGAGGTTGCGATTAATCCATGCGCGATACAAGTACTTTATGGGGAAACCCCACCCTCTCGATAGGATTAGGAGCGTTGCTGGAGTTTCTTCGGCCACTTCTTCTCCCAGCGCTAACGCTTCCCGAAGTGGCATATAAGTTAGTTTAGCTTAGATTGTCCCAGTAGATTTCGTTAATAAAATAGCTACCGACCGAGTCGTGGTTCGGCCCTCTCGGGCGCCCTCGGATCGGCATGCTTACGCGTAACATAGTAACCGTCCAAGCCGAGGTTACCCCTCACCGGGGGGACCCTTGTGTCGAGTTACCACCTAAATAGAGGTTCAGGCTAAGCGACCTAAGAGCTATGCCACCTCTCAAATCCGGTGAAGCAGTAAAGGCCAGCTTCTCTGTGCCAACTGTGTTAGTTCGTCCAAAAAAAAAAAAACGATAAAATCAATCTGTTCCAATTAGACACGTGTTTAGAAGTGTAAAATAACGAGAATATATAGCTAGATTGAAATAATACAAATAAGCTATAAATAACCTTCGACCTTATCGTTTGAATTTACAGATTTAACTTTATCGTTGTACAGATAAATGCGAATGTTGTTATGCGATAAACAATTTACAAACTAGATACTTCGCAATTGAATGCTAACTTTGCTCTCTAAACTTGTAACGAATTTACGTCGGCCTCGTGCCGAGTTCGCGGAGGGTCTTAATCGATAACGAGCACAATCGACGACATTTCTTTATTCCTACTCCATTTTGTTTATTATATAAAACTTATGAAACACAAATATATATTTCACAAAAGCATACAAAATCTTGCCTGAGTAACAATCTATAAGAAGTTAATAATTTAATTTATATTACACCTTTATAATTTTGAAATTATCCAAATTGTGTTTACGGTGTGGTCAAAAATACACCTGTAAATAAATAAATAGTACATACCACATGTACCACCAAAATCCACTGGGCTATTTGCTTCATTTTCGCAATTAGTTTCTTATTTGACGGCATTGTGCCAGCCACAAATGCAATGGAATTCACAAATAATACAAAATGATCATCAACTCTATCGAACGTTTCACTACTGACACGCACACACGCACGTAATATAAACTAGAACTACCAAACACACAGTCACACTACACTTTCACCTATACTTTTTCTGCCATTAGATGCATATAATATTGTAACAAAACTGTTTCACGTCAGAAAATACTAAAGTCTGTGCGTTAGGCAGTAAAAGTCTGCGTTATAAACGCTTGAAACGGTTGCTTGCTTGACGAGTCCAACTATAGACTGACAACAAGCTAAAACACAATACGCGAATGTGTAAAACGGTGACTCATCGCCCCGCATACTGTTTACCGAGGCTTGAGTCATCGCGGCTTCGGTTTTACACCGTAAGCAATACAGCGCTTTAATAAATAGGATATTAGTCGCAGCATTGCAATCGATAGACACTTAAAGCGCTCGAACGCTATACCGCGCAGACCCGACTCCATTAATACCCTGTGGACTCCGCACGTGTTCACTACGTGAAGCTATTTCGAGTCGTATGTAGGACTGTATAAAGTACAAATACGTTAGAAAATTATACGAAACAGAAACGAAACGCTAACTATTGCGTTAAGAATTCGACTCGTTTTAGATTACGGCACTTGACTAGGCCGTTTTGAGGTCGTTTAATATTGTAGACGCTGAAGTACCTAGATATCTTTCTAAATTTATTTAACATGCAAGTTTGTTATTCCTAATTTAGAATGGCTTTAAATAGATAGGTCTTACATTAAAAATTTATACACGTTTAATATTCATCGCTTGCATCAATATTTTCAATACTTTATAAAATTATTCGCATTACTCAAAACAATCGAAGCTCCAGATACCTTATCATTCACTTAATGCTTTACGTTAGATAAAAAATGTTCTTTTTGTTTGTTAGATATTATATTTCATTTCCTGAAATACATAACAACAAACAACTTGAATTGTTACAAGTATTAAAATCAAACAATTAATAGAATGACCTTAGGACTATACAGTAGAAGTGGACTTTAAGCGATAAAAACCAAATAATACTAATAAGGACCACTAAGGGTCCAGAAGTTTCGATTTGGAATGTATTCTTTCAGTGCTCTTTGTTTGACCTTTTAAAAAAAATAGACAAGAATATTTACGAGTGAAAACAAAAACCGACTTCAAATCGAATGAAACATTATAACGCGCGGACGCCCACTTTGTGTTTTAGATTTATCGTAGGAATATTACGAAATAGGATTAATCAGTACTTAGCTAAAACTACTCTTAAAGTACATCCTTTCCAATAAAAAATTAATTATGAAAATCGGTTGGCCCGATATTGAGTTATCCGTCCATACTTAAAACAAATTTAAGATAAATATGGTTTTCTCATTGTCAGAATTGGACCGATGGGAGCACACGGGCACCAGCTTTTAAAATAAAAAAAAATCAACAAAATTGGTTCATTCAGTCAGGTAACACACATAAAAAAACATATTTCAAAATCTTTCTTTTTTAAGTTGATTAAAACTATTCAGAAAACTCGATATTTTCAAGTGCTGAGTCAAGTTTTCACGTTGAGAATCTTTTAATATGACAAAATAGTCTTTTTTCCTCTCTGCTTTGGTGATTTAGTTGACTCGAAAATGTCCTTCAAAACATTTGATAGGTTCTATCCCTACCGTATCAATATCAAGCTGAGATATTTTTTTATATCACTAGGTAAACGTCGATAAGATTAAAGCCATTATTACCCAGAGCAAGATGAAATTTAAAAATAAAATCTATCATCATGACAATGCTATTTTAAAAAAAACGAGATATCATTTTTATGGAAGATGGTGGGAATGATTCGATGCCAATCTTTCAATGAATAGATTTGAAAATCTTTCCCTTATAAGAAGATGTCACTACGTGTAAGGAAAACGGCTTTTAGGCACGTTAACAGTCTAGTACCTGAGGAGAGCAAAACTATATGATTCTCTTAAACTAGAACGCTAAAACAAAACACTCAGCTATATAAATTTTTAACATGCCCTGAATGTCACACGAATTTCTATGGCAATTCTTTTACCTGTACAGCTATAAAACTATGGAATAGTTTGCCGATTGAGATTGAGATTAGATCAACTAATGTTTTTAAATCGCGTGTATCTGAATACTTTCTACTCAAAACAATGAAAAATTACAAACTGGTATATTTATTGTCGTTATATATATTCCATGTTTATGTTTATTATTATATTTATATAGAAGTATCTATTTATGTATATGTAAATGAATATTTATTTATCTATATAATCGTTTTATAACGGCACTATTAGCCTGCTCTTAACCACTAAAGGTTAGCTGGAAGAAAATGCTAATTAGCATTAAGTTCGCCTTTGTACATATTCTTTGGTGCAATAAAGGATTTATCTATCTATCTATGTATACATTGTATTAATGCTGGAATTATGTCAGATCGGGACATACCTTGCTACTGTTAAAGTTATACGACTAGCAGCTAAAACAACAGTGTATTCATGGCGTATTATGTAATGAAATAGTCCAATAACTAGTACACTCACTTTATTGAGACAGCGTAACGTAGTACAAAGAATTACTTTGACGAATACTGTGACAACTGCGCGTCCTCGCCATATTTATTATAAAATTAATTAGAAGTCAGATTACAAACGAATAAAGTTAAGTTATTGTTTACAATGCCAAGTTAATGTGATAAACAACTAAATCATTAATTATGAATTAAAGATACAATAAGGTTCAGGTAAATCACTAAGATATCATTGGAAGTAGTTATTATGCCTAACTATCGCTGGTGCCATGTGCCAGCTAATATTAGTTATAACGGCCAAGGCCAACATAAACAAAACACAGTGTTGCCTCAAATTAAATTGCGCCGAAACGAATGCAATTTGGGTGCGTGAGTCAGTTCCTATCTTTCTCCTGGCGTCTGGGTCGCATATGGCGTTAAATTACTCACGTGAATATAATGACTCAGTAGCAGGTGGTTCTTGCGATACGTTGATAACAGTCGTTGATATGTCGTTACACCTCGATTTATTGTTTTATTCGTTATTTCCTTAGTGATATTCTGTTACAGCATTAATCTATATATCTAAAAGAGAATGTGTATGTGTTTGATCCGTATAGACTCCGAAACGGCTGGACCGATTTCAATGAAGCTTTCAGGGAATCTTCAGATTGACCTGGCGAGTAATCGTGTAAATCGTGTTTGGTGACGATCGGACCACTTCTCTTTGTGAACTGTCAAATACAACTTTTATTAACTATGATGATATTCTATTGTTTTGTAATGACATGCGTTGTGTATATTTATGTCATTATGAACCAAATTGAAGTACAATTGAGTATATTGAAGTATAATAAATCCCTAAATGATAAGAATGATATTGTATTTATTGAAATGTACATTGGTGTAGGTAATTATCTCACCCGCTCGAGAAGAGAATGAATACGGAGAGAAATGAATA
The DNA here is from genome assembly GCA_029286785.1 of Meandrusa payeni. Taxonomy (NCBI): domain Eukaryota; kingdom Metazoa; phylum Arthropoda; class Insecta; order Lepidoptera; family Papilionidae; genus Meandrusa; species Meandrusa payeni. The sequence goes on from JAGSMX010000007.1 coordinate 6,395,927, forward strand.
ATTTAATATATTAAGAGAGTTAAATTAAATGTTTAATGATACATCAGTTTACTGTTTAAATTAAATAAAGCAAAATCTAGCCCGGCGAAGCGGGGGTAGCCTAGGGTAGCTTAGTAGCTTAATAGATACACAACGGAGCAACAGTCTCATATTACCGGCATGAATCCAGTCGATATACCAGATATAAATCCTTTGGGACTACTTAAATTTAACATGAATCCGTTCAAGTTAAATTGATTCATATTACATAGTGATTGATTCATATCTCTCTTTACTCCGATGTGGCTGTTTAATATACATATATAGTAGGGTAAAGGCTATAGTCGTTGGCCCCCTTAAGCAGCTACTAGCAGCAAGTATTGCATTTCTCGGCAAATTGAAGGGCAATCTGGGTCAAATTAGGTTTGCAGAACATGAATACTATGAGCATTTCGATGAATTAAAAAAAATATATCATTGTCTCATAACATTGTCAGTAAGAACTTAAAAAAAATATATATCTTGGTGGGATATAGTTATTGGCCCCAGCCAAATTGGTGTAAATTCATACACAAATACATTAAATCACCGATCATTTCTAAGAGTTATTTATTTTCTTAGAACCAGAAATGGTAGTAATCATAGCAATAAGTAACTTTTAAGCATTAATTTATGCATATGCATATGCTTACCCAATTGCTAATTTTTGCATTTAAAAACACACGTTGTTTACAAAATTTCAATCTGTGCCATGACAGTTGCGGGGATTCGTGAACAGCATTGCCAACATAACCATAATAAATAGCGCAATTTTTTAAATATATCTTTTGGTCGATTCGTTTATTCAGTCTCTTATTATTTGCGTGTTAGTGATAGCCAATGACTGCCTCGAGGCCAACGACTGTAGCCTTTACCCTATATGGTCTCATACCGTTTTAAGCCTAGTAGGGTAGTCAGATAGCTGTCACTGTACTCTCTTCTATCGTGATAAAATTTCTTCTAATTTGCAACTCAAAATGAAATTAAAAAAGACGTTAGTGGTAATTCTTTGCACGCAAGATAACAGTGTTTCCAAGGAAACCCCTAACAATAGCGTGTTTTCTTTACTTTGTTTATAATCTGAGTTGTTACAGGACGATGCGTCATTTGTGTTTCCTCGCTTGGTATAACGTCATCATGACGCGACATTTTAAAGGCGCGCGCACGTTCGCAAGGAATTTTTATTCTCTTGACGTAAGGCATGACCCGGAATGACCTTGTATAGCCTGGATTTTTCCTTAATAAAGTTTATCGTATGTACTAACTTTTAGTAAGGATATAGACTAATTTAAGACTTACATATAAGGCATACAAGAATTATTACAAATGTTGCCATTAAATTGTCTCACTAAGAACAAACTTGTTTTAACATAAAAATAAATAAAAACCACATACAAACAAAGGATAAACAAAAGATATTAAAAATTAAAGTAAGGACGGTACTCTGGCTTACTAACTAGTTCGATAATATGTTTCCTATTATAAAGCCGAGATACGATCGTAAGTTCTAAGTCTTAGCCAGCTTTTAACTATGAGGTCTTGTTTTTCCATTTTCTTAAGTACAAAATTAAGTAACAATTTGTACCCGGAGTATAGCGATGAGCTGTGATGTGATGACATATACATAGGACTTCATAAGCTATGTCAAAAGTGGATAGCGATTGGTACCCGTGTCTATCTAGCCAGGATTAAAGGGATGTGTGTCCTTTTTGACGTGTAAAGTCTGACAATCCGCAACACAATCCGCGGGGAGCGAGGCAGTCTATCTCAGTGACTTCTTTAAGCATATACAGTCTGCGTCTTTTATGAAGGGGAGTAGACCGACATTAATGAGATGATTAAAAAAAATCAATGAATCCGTCGTGGTCATTAGCATATAATATGATTCATAGTTTCGAAGTCGTTTGCAAAACATGGCGGCATCTAATTAGATGTCTGACAACAATAATCTCGAGTCCGAGTCTGTATATCCGGGTTAATTTAGATTTAAGTTAAGATATGTGCTATTTACATATGTTTTCTATTTAAAAAAACCGTTGAGAGATTGACGAATTTAACCGTTTAAAGCACATGGGTTAGCGACACCACCAATAATCAATCTATGTCTATCTATCTATTAGATCTTAGTAGTTAACTTATTCTTTATTTCTTTCTTCTTTCTACTTCTTGTTTGTTCTTCTTTTTAAAGTGATTCTCCGGCGACACGGGCCAGCCGATGTCGCCTTCTTCCCGGGTCCACTTTGGTGGACGACGCAGGCCCCCACCCTTGTCGCCCAGTGAACCCGAGGCCCCTTTTAGTCGCCTTGTACGACAGGCAGGGGATACCGTAGTCTTATTCTTGAGAGCCCAGAACTACAGGGCTGAAGGATGAAAACCAGCCGTAACTTGAAGTCCGATTTGGAAAGAGCAATGTGTGAATTAGATCATGTCATTCTCGATAAAAGATTTGTAAATAAGTCATTTCAACGAGAATTTAATTAATAAATTAACTATAGAATAATTCGCCATTAATACAGAGTTGTGATTAGTTTTAAGAATTCAACCAATGCATTCATTAACTTAGAATTGAGTGAGCATTGATTAGTTATGTTTTTCATCCGACTTCAAAAAAGAGAGGTTCTCAATTCGTCTGTATATTTTTTTATGAACTTTCGACATGCTGAACCGATTTTGATGATTCTTTTTTTTTGTGGGAATAATATGAAAGCGTATTATTTTAAAATTTCTAAGGTAGGTCTAGACTATAGGTGTACATATAATCTATAATAATGACTTAGTAAACGCTTACTGACTCTTCTCTTCGAGATTATAGATCAGTTTTAGAAGCGTTAAGTCCGTCAGTTACGGTACTCGTAAATACACATGTGTTGTAATTAGGGATGTACATGCCAATTATATTTCTATATATTTTTCGATTTTGTTTATAATTAATTTGCGCTGAATATTAAATATTACAAAAGTTTTGTACTAATAGAGTACACGGAGCGTAACTGAGAGGTTCTCGTTTCGGATACCAGTCCAGACTATTTGATTTGATTCTGCTACCGGCACAGACTACATACATAGATTACAAAATTTATACAACGAGTCCTGCCATCGTGAAGAGTAGAAGTGTCGTAACATATTACACGGCACTCTTTGTGATGGCAGCGGATGTAAGGGTTTTATTTTATTTTTAAAATAAAGATTGGAATGCTTTTTTATTTAATTTCTTACGATATTTCGTATATCGAATAAAATATATCGATATTAGATGATTGGATAATATCGGATTGAAGCGATATATCGCGTCCATATATCGATATTTTATGTAATATCGATATCTATCGTGCACTCCTAGTTGTATTGTTTCTCTCCCTCAAATTCTCCACCGCGCAACATTACACATACCTAATGCACTATTCAAACAATGACACACCCCTTTTGCAAGAGATAACAGGGGACCATGACGCACCGCCGGGGATGCAGCTAATGTCTGACTCACGGGAGCTTGACTCATTCGGTGCAAATGACGGGGTCGCTTGTTTGAAATATTGATGCGTTAATTCGAACGCCTTGTTCCTATTGTAATGCAGGCTAAGTCGTAAGTATGAATTAACTTGATAAATATTCAACTCATTGTTCATTGTATTTAATTACTAATCAATTTTACTGAACTGTCGTGTATGAGTAATGTAATTATGTAAGATAATTAGAGATTGATTACTTATTGCATTTTTCATCTGAATTAAGGTATTGCGCGCGCAAGATATTGGGTAGTACTGGCCACCTCTGAAAATTACGAACGAACGAACGCCTCCTCTTGCCGCCCCCGTAATCCGAAGCGGGGCCAGGATGGGTACATGGCCCCAGCATGCTTCGGCGTCGTCGGGACTTCTCTGAGTGCCGGAGAAGTCCCCTTTGAGGATGAAGTCCGGTCTTTGCCGGGACCGGCCGGTCTTTGGGGTGTCCTGTCGCTGACAGATCCGGGGCACCCCGCTCATAACGGCTGATGGCATTCGCGGAAGGTTTAGTGGGTAGGGGCTGCCCAGGCCGAGTCCCACACATCCCTCCGGGCCCACCCAGAGTACCGGAGGATGGTCTATAAAAAGATTCCCCTGCGTGATAAAAAAAAAACCTCTGAAAATCAACGCTGTGGCGACCGGTTTCCATTGTTGGCATCGTATCCTATCTGTCCGTATCTCTTCCTTTAATTGTATTTTTCAACCGACTTCAAAGAAGGAGGTTCTCAATCGTCTGTATTTTTATGTTTTAGGTTAAATATTTATTAATGTTAGGCATATTTTTGTGTGTATTAGTACATTAAACAAATTTGTATACATATGCACTTACAAACACACGTGACACTCAACAATTATATATATATATATATTTGTGGGATACTCATAGGCACCGCAAAAACCGGTTTTGTGAAAGTGCGCGAGCGTCGATTACCATACAGCCCCTACCAATCGTATCCTACATATTTATCCTTCTCTCTCCAATAGTTTAAAAGTTTTGTGCACATCCGTAGGGTTTAGGCCTGGTGATTCATATCACAGGTTTATTCCTAGTTTGGACACCAGTTCCCCGCTCATAATTGTAATTTAATTAGTTGCTATTGAAATTATTGTGGGATAACAAAAATGTTTGTCTGTTTAATTGTTACGTCGTAACTATGGACTGGGTGAACCGATTTTGATGACACTTGTTTGTATTAAAGCTGCCCATGTGATCCCATTTTAATGAGAAAATTAACGTGATAACTATTAACGACCGATTCGATTTGAAGTCGGTTTTTTGACTCATAAATTTACTCGTATGGAGACACCTACATTACAATAACGAATGCGAAATTTATTTCAATATACGATCATTGAAAGACCATTAAAAGCGCTTTGTTAATGGCCTGTTCGAGTCCTTATCGAAGAAACCTGTCATAACTATTGAAGTCCAATGGTGAAGGGATAACGGGCGATGCGAGTTGTAAGCTAGAGCAAAAAATTCTTGTCTATATCTACTTCGCAGATACTCAGGCGTTTTATTGTTTTCATACCCTTCTGTAGTGTCAAATTCTTAGGATTAACGAGTCCCATAAAAAGACAAAAGATCAACCGAGTCCGAGTTTATACTGGACGTGAACAGAGATCTAATCCCCAAAGAAAAGATAAGATAAAATGTGGTCATAAGAACCCATTGCTTTTTTTGAATCTGGCCTCGACTGCTTCACCGGATTGAGAAGTGGCATAGCTCTTAGGTCACTTAGCCTGAACCTCTATTGCTAGTAACTCAACACAAGGGTCGTCCTGGTGAGGGGTAATCTCGACATAGATGGTTGCTATTTCACGAATAATGTAAGAGACATTCAAAAGCTAAACTACGAGTAACTATGAGTAGCACTTCGGGTAGCGAGAAGAAGCTATACTTCTTTGGTGTAACAAATAAATATATTTACGAATAATAGCAGAAACCTACTTCAAATCGATTCTAACGTTTATATTACGAAGTTCTGACATATATATATACATATATATATATATAGGTCCGATGTATATATATATATATATATATAATTTCGCAATCGTGCTCGTTCTCATTATGAAGTATTTACTTAGTCTTAGATTATTATAAACCTAAGAAAATCACAATTAATCATCATCATCGTTCATACGATTTTAAGGCTTCCTCAGTATATCTTCGGAACTAGCTAAATAATATAAAAACATAAATAAATTGAGAACCTCCTACTTTTTTGATGTCAGAAAAAAGAAAATGCTTTTAAATTTAATTATCAATAAATAACGTCTACATTCAAACATCGACAAGTATGTAACAAGTATATTTACGAGTAAAAAGAAAATCCGAAATCAAATCGAATAAAACGTTAAACTCTGTTACACACACACACGGATGACCTTTTTATATTTCCGAATTATCGTAGAAATATTACGTAAAAGAATTAATCCTTTTTTTTTGTTGACGGGGAGGAAATCTTCACAAAGATACCTCGCCTTCTGGGGAAGGCGGCGGTTATGTGGGGTTCTTACCCACTAAAACCACCCAGTGGCCCTTTCCTCGGTGCATGACGACGAGCTCCGGGATCTCAACGTAGATCCTCATCCCTCTGCACTGTGCTCAAGGAGAGCACGTCCCGGGGAGGTTACTCCCTCCCCTATGCCCTCGCAGCGCAAGGCGACACGGGCCAGCCGATGTCGCCTTCTTCCCGGGTCCTCTTTGGTGGATGACGCAGGGCTGAAGAATTAATCCTAACCTAACTAAGCTGTTATCAAGATATCCTTGAATTAATTCCTTTTCAATAAAAATGAATAATTGAAATCTGTTACCCTGAAATTGAGTTATCCTTCCATTTTCGCATACATACTTAATGCAAATTTAAGACATGCCATTGTCAGAAATGGACCATATAAACTAATAAATAATAGAACACACTGGGAGCAGCCCAGCTTTCAAATAAAAAAACAATCGTCAAAATAGGTTCACCCAGTCGACGGTTCTGAGGTAACAAACATAAAAAAATACAAACGAATTGCGAACCTCCCCCTTTTTTGAAAGTAAACTCTTAAAAGCAAACTCTTTCGTAAAAAAAATCCAAATCGTAATAAAAGAGGCCGTATATGAAGCCGGTAAAAAGAAGAATAAATTAAAATATATATATCCGAATTGACTTTTTTTAATATAAAGGATGGTATGTGCATGTGATAAAAATAAGCTTGGATGAATCACTGCGCTTAAAAGGACACGTTGCATGGTGGACGACTGACCGAGTTCGTCGTACAGATTGTAATCATGCAGAGTTGAATGACTTTGTATGACTCATACTTCGGTAACAGCACTCGTGATCTTGTGAAGGTGAACGTCGTTAACATGTTAACTACATCATTCATGTTTAACAAATAAAAAAAAGTTTTACTAACTAAATTCTATACGAAACCCTACCTAACTATTACGCATCAGTTTGGCCAGCTGAAACCCCAAAAGTAGGGTTATTCTGAGGTTCAGGCTAAGCGACCTAAGAGCTATGCCACCTCTCAATCCGGTGAAGCAGTAAAGGCCAGCTTCTCTGTGCCAACTGTGGTAGTTCGTCAAAAAAAAAGGTTATTCAAAAAATAAATGTTCTTTTTTTGACGAACCCACAAAGATCACCCTTGCAATGCGGGGCACAGGGCGTCAGGGATTAACCTTATTGTATGGATAGTATCGATGGTAATAGGCTGGCAGCAATGAGTTTCCGTGTTCTAGATACTGATGCTCAAAAAAAAAAGACTTTTCATAATTTGTGCCAAAAATATGGTACTCCCTGTCACAGATTTTACTCTCTTCATACATTAAAGTAGTATGCAATGTTAATTTAGTATGTTCTATATAATTAATAGAAGCTATTTTATCGTCATCGTAATATAACGTAAAGCAAAACTTTTCATCCCTTCTCACGAAAATTGCGCGGATATTTCAAACTGTATTAAGTATTGAGCAACGAATTATGTGTGATTTCAGTGCTCCAATTCCAAAGTTAATGTCAAATTTTGACTGTAGGGCAACCACTATTAGAAATAGTTGTTCATTATAAATCGATTCAACAGCATTGACGCAAACACCTGTAATATATCGACGCTGGAAAGCAAACACATAGGACACATTTGGCCATTTTCACTTTTTTATGTCGTTGGAATCAGAAAAAAAGAAGCGTGGAATGATATATGACTTGTAACAATTAGATGAAAAATAGGATTTTCAAGATTGACACTTTACTTTTATTTTTTGTACCGATTTCATTTTAGGAAAAAACTATATTAATGCCGTGGTACACGACTTATTCAGCAAAAAATAATAAATATTGTGTCCAAAAATGACAGCTCTAGGACCACAAACACGAAACATATAATTTTTTTTTTTAAAAGTTGAAATTTAGCGGCTCTGGTGAACAATTTCATTATTGTGTGGTACTAGGCTTTTGTTTTCCAGCGTTGATATAATATTTATTTGGTATCCATGTCCCACTAGGTACATAACAACTATAATAACATGTATTACATGATTCATCGTTTACTTATCGCATTTCACAGCTCATTTACGTCATTTGTGTTAATTCTGCGCGGACGGCAAGGTCAGGACATATTGTGCTTATCAGTTATGCTATCATATTCCTTTACTACGGTTATTCCACCCGACTCCGCTAACGTAGCCTTATCATTTGAGGTCACTTTCTTCATTGCTGTAGGTCAAGAAGTTGTCCGTAGTCCTGGGCTAGTAGAATAAGGCTACGGTATCTGACTGTTGTAGAAGGCGACTAAAAAAGGCCTCGGGTTCACGGGCGACAAGGCCCATACGCCTTTGTCGTCCGCCTCAGTGGATACGGGGAGAAGGCGACATCGACTGGTCCGTATTGCCTAGCACTGCGAGGGTTCTGGGGTTAACATTAACCTCCGAGACGCGCTCAAGAGCACAGTGCAGATTGGCTCCGGAGCGTTCCAATTCGGAACAACCCAACCCTTTCAAAAGAAAGCAAGAAATCCAAAATCGGTCAACAAAAGACGGCGCTATAAGTGCACAAACATTAAAAAAGTATAAACAAATTGATAACTACTTTTTTAAGTCGGTTAAAATATACTTGTTATAACTAGACTCACCTTAGGCGCAGATATTTCGTGGAATGAGCTCGGACGTGGAGCTGGTCCCGCGGCAACGCAGTCCACTGGCACGCTGTAGTCAGCGCACAGAGCAGCCTGCGAACAAAAAGTAGAGTAAAGTAACATCCTATATATGCCCCAATGCTGGGCAAAGGCCTACTCTAAAAAGAGAGTATAGTACCGTAGTCAACCACGTAGCCCCAGTGCGGAGTGCTTAGATAAATATTACTTTATTTTTCACTAAAAGCAAACAAGAAACAAATTACAGAAGTAAAGTACATTTTTCAATTTGTCGTGTAATGTAATAACATGACAGTATTAAGAATATACATTTATACGTGTCATATGCCTTCACGAGAACGTGGCATATCATCTCTTAAAATTTCAACAAACAATTTAATTGGTGCCGGCACGGGGGATCGAATTCGAGTTGCTGGCGTACTAGAGGCGACCTCAATGCTAAGGGTTTATTAATTTTATCCATATTTATTAATTTTTGTCGCCGGTTTTAATTTTTCCAGTCCGTAGAGGACAAACATACATTTATTTTTATACTAGCTGCGCCCCACGGCGTTACCCTCGATTATTAAGTATGACCATGATAACAGAAGTAATCATAAAACACACATCTAAAATATTCTGCTAATTAATAATTTACAGTATGTACCTGATCAATAACCTCCTTTCTTTGAAGTCGGTAAAATCTAAAGTAGCGTATGTGCTATTCCAGGCTATAATCTATCTCTGTACCAAATTTCGTCCAGATCCGTTTAGCCATTCTAGCGTGAATGAGTTACAAACGTCCAAACATACGCATATATAATATATATTAGGTCACATAGTAACCATCCAAGCCGAGGTTACCCCTCACGGTGGGGTCCTCCCTTGTGTCGAATTACTAGCGATAGAGGTTCAGGCTAAGCGACCTAAGAGCTTTGCCACCTCTCAATCCGGTGAAGCAGTGAAGGCTTCTCTGGCCAATCTGTGTATTTCCTCCAACAATATTATATATATATATATTAGATATTAGATGTAACAGAATACTCATACTCAATAATCTAATTGGCTTTACTGGGTCGTATCGTAAGAGAGTTGTGAGAAAAATTACGTACGTACGGCTTCTGACAACAATAACTGTGTTACGCAAAACCTATTCATGTGGAAGACAGCGACGTTTATAGATTAATTCCAGCATTCTGGAAGGTGCAAATGAAAGATCAAAGTGCTATGTAATGAATAATGTCAAGTGACTTCTACGTTATGATTAAAGTAAAAGTTAAAGTTAAAGTAACAGCCTTTATATATATAATATATATGTCCCACTGCTGGGCACAGGCCTTCTCTGTAAAGAGAGTATAAGGGCATAGTCCGCCACGCGGCCCTAGTGCGGATTGGTAGACTTCACATGCCTTAGAAAAATTTTCTAAGACATGTAGGTTTCCTCACGATGTTTTCCTTCACCGCCGAGCGCGTGGTTAATCAGCACATAAAATTGCAACAGCAAATTTATTGGTGCCGGCACCGGGGATCGAACTCGGGTTGCTAGCGTACTATGCAACAAGAGCCAACCGCCTGGACACGGAGCTACTACGGCTCGATACGATACGTTATGATTAATAGTGTTCAATACCATAATACTCATCATAATATAAGACAAACTGCAATTGTTCGTCACCCTCAATTTTTTTTTATGACGAACTACGCAGATTGGCCAGAGAAGCTGGTCTTGACTGCTTCACCGGATTGAGAGGTGGCATAGCTCTTAGGTCGCTTAGCCTGAACCTCTATCGCTAGTAACTCGACACAAGGGTCGGTGGGGGGTATCCTCGGCTTGGACGCTTACTATGTTACGCGTAAGCATTCCGATCCGAGAGCGCCCGAGAGGGCCGAACCACTACTCGTCGTCACCCTCTAACAACACAATCGTGTAGTGTGTAGTTCACAAAAATTTAAGAATAGAATCATATTTGAATTCCCGTTTCGAACATTTTACATCAGACATAGACAGAGGTGTTTCACAACCCTTGTCATTACCGTACTCGTAATTATTTTTAACCGACTTCAAAAAAGGAAATACAAAAAGGTTCTCAATTCGTCTGTATATTTGTTACGTTGTAACTTTCGACTGAGTGAACCGATTCTAATGATTCTTATTTGAATGCTGGTGCTTTCTATGTGTTGATGTTTGGTTAGGTTCTGATTATTTCTTTGCGTAATATTCCTATGATAATTCGTAAATGCCAAGTGGGCGTTTATTGAAGATTTAAAGGCTTTTTTAGTCTGTCCCATTTTGGAGAGTCACCACTCTCCATCACTGTACAATACTACATCTTGTTGAGGGAATTCAAAATAAGTTTAAATTATTCATTAAAAAATATTCGCTTAAGTATGAAAGGCAAAGAGGAGAGGCAAACGCGGAGTGTGTCACCCACAGACTAGGTGGAGCGACGATCTTCGCAGGATGGCTGGCAGAAGCTGGATGAGAGTGGCCGTGGATCTTGGTCGGTGGCATGCCTTTAGAGAGGCCTATGTCCAGCAGTGGACTGTAACAGGCTGATGATGATGATGATGAAGTATGAAAATTTAGGATAAATAAAGAGTAAATAAAAAGCTTTCAAAGTAATATATTATTTTTAAAGTTCTTAAATCTTACGTCGTTATTCCAGGTGAATGTTGTGAACATTTATGTTGTTTTAAGTTCCATTATTAATGTTAATTCGGAATTTAATAACAAAAGAAAGCGCCCCAAGTTTTGTAAGATTCCACCGACTGTTTACCCACTCTTATAATAATTGAAATTGAATTCATTTGTATCGAGGGAAATTCAATGAGAGCAAAGAGAACAGAAGCGGCGCCTTGCGAAGAGTTAAAATTAATCACGCGTAATTATCGTTTTGTTTTGCCCCTCGAAATTAAACTCGACGGTCGTTAATTATAATCTTACGAAGCAAAGTTAACAGTTCAAATGTCATTGCGTAATAAATTTTGCTGAGCTTTAGGCGAAAGCTATAATAAAAAACCTCTGACGCAAACACATTTACTCAGCCTTTCTATTATGCGATTTAATTATTACGAAAGCGTCTTCTATAACAAAGGACATAGCTGGGCAGTTTGAATTTAAAACAACTTCATAACAGTAGAAAAGAATATCGAAATTAAGCAAACAAAGGCGAGCATGAGAAAGCAACGTCGGACGTCGGCAACACGGCAGCTAAAAGGATTCATGTGATTTGAATGAGAAAAAAAGTGAATTCCTAAAATGAAGTACAAAACAAAAGAGGGTGTGTTATAAATATTTATATTTATATAAATAAAAACATACATGACATGACTATTGACTGTTTTATTAATTCGTTGCTAAGCAACACCATTAGACATAGACATTTATTTATTATCATCACAATACAAAGACACATCACAGACAGAATATAACACACATTAAAAAAGAATGAAAACTAGACAAAACACAGTTAAAGTTACACGGACAAATAACACAAAACATATGATGCCAATATCGGACACCGTCTCAGCATATGCTGTGGCAAGGATGCGACAGCGCTGATTTTCAGCGGTGCCCGGGACTACCTAAAGACGTGCGCGCGCTATACTATTTTATTATTTACTTTTTTTTATTTTATTTAGTTATGAGATTAAAATATATTTTATAAATGAATAAATTATATGATAATTAAACGTATAAAGTTTAAATTATATAATGAAATATTGAAAATATTGCAAACAACAAGCCACCGATATCAAGGGGATATTATCTTTTTGTAACTTTAACATCAGGTGTTTTAATTTATTTATTACATCTCTCTTCTTATATAAAAAACTAAACTCTATCTTCTTTAACATTTTTTTGACTATTGACTGTTTTATTAATTCGTTGCTAAGCAACACCATTACAGGATGTATGGCGGCATCGTGGGGTTTTAGTCAGTGCGAGTCCGACATTATACGTCCTCACCCGTATGCATTTATTTATTTAATAAGGTACGCCAACAGCACTACACAAACAAACATTAATAATAATGAAATTACTTAAAATTAAGTGCTAATGTGGATGGAAATGGACGTAACTTTTTAACAATTAAAAAAAACTTAAATTTTTTAATTAAAAAAAATCGTATTATTTTACTTGTTAAACTTGACAACTAATTTATATGATTTTCAAAACGTAGGTAAGAACGGAAGAATGTGTGCATTGGAAAAATGTAAATCGATGTGTGAGACAACACTTTTCAAACTGGAAGGTAAGGCATTCTGTTAGGGGTAAAAAAAAGACTAGTATTTTTTTTTTAAAGAAAGCTAGCAATGTTTCTTTTTTTCACAAATATTACTAACAATCTTGTTAAGTATTCCAACTAAGCTTAAGCTTGCGCTAGGACATGGTTCACGGCAATAGTCAAATAGTGGATTCGAACCCACGACCTTACGATTCGCAGGCCGTACCCTAAACCATTAGACTATTGACGCTTAGTAATGAAAGTGATGGAAATTATCCCTTCTGATTTTCAAGCCAGAAAAGCTTTGACCTACGAAACTAGAAAATGTCATCGTCCATTGACAATTTCATAGTATAATAATAAAAGCAAGATATATTCGACAGCTAAGATATAACGGCGATATAACCAACGAGGCTACAATGGTGAGCGACATCTAGTGCCAGTCTGCATAACTCAATATCGAAACTATGCGTTCCGCGCATAATATGTTCTTTGTGTGCGTTGAGCCTTACGATATCCTGTGTGTGGGGCTTTGTCAGGCGTAATGAAAACTTTGTGCACTAGTGAAATTTATATGACAAAATTACATACCAGGTCTGCCGATAAAGGAAGCCGTATTCCAAAATTTGCGCCATATTATAAGTTAGCAGGCAATCGGCTATTGGTGAAATAAAATTCAAATATTACAAAAAATATAGAATTGGGAACCTTCTCATTTAAAGTCGATTGAAGACAAAACAAAAAACGACTTTAAATATAATCAAACGTTAAACGCATTTATACGCGGCTTCTTTTATTTCCGAAGTATCATAGTTATAATATTACGAAATACTAGAGTCTATATTCTCTTTTTTCTTCAACGTGCTCGTTGTCGTAACGGAGTAGTTGTATAGTCTTGGATTATCATAAGTCCAATAATATCACAATCAAAATCATAATTCTTCTTTACGATTTTTAGGAGTTCCCTACTGTAGGAACCCAAGCTACCTATGCCATAAAAATCAGTACGGAACCTAATTGAAATCAAATCCTTTAAAAAAAACACACAGTAATTACTTATTATTTGTATTACTCCGATTCTATCAAAAAAAGCTGAGCAAATACTCTTTGAATTATTACGATTAAGTCAATTTTAAATAAAAAAACAAACTAAATACTCTAATTATGTCGATTATGACAATTTTAAGTTAAAAAAAACAGTAAATACTCCTTGTATTATTCCGGTTGTGACAATTTTAAATCGAAACAAAACAGTAAATACTTTTTGTTTTATTCTTATTGTGTGAATTTTAAATAAAATAAAAAAGAACACAGTACTCAGTCTTGGATTCAAATACTCGTTGGATTATTCCGTTTGCGACAATTTTATATTCAATTGTCAAACGAGCGGTTCCATCCAATTCTATCTCAACAATTGCATTACCTAAATGCACGCGCTGTGGTTAAGGCCACTTAAACACTGAAATCCATTAAACCATTATTAAATCATGATCACAAAACGAACAGAGGCGACCTGCTTCGTCTGGTTGCGGTGCGGTTAGAGGGAAATTTGATAAGTTTTCAACGTAACATTTTGGTGCAATTTCATCTATACGAATAAATGGGGAGGCCTTTCAATACTAAAAATACAAGAGGGATGGGCATGATATTCCAAAGGTGAAACAGGAGAAGGTTTTGTACACAATACAAAATTGATTTTATTGATTGAACCTATATTTTTGGTTTAAAAAACAAGAATATTTACGAGATTAGAAACCGTATTTACTAGAACTGAAGACTATAATTGAAGTCGCAATTTGACAATCTTAATTATGAAATTATTCCTATACAAAATCAAGTGTAAACGTAAAAGAACAAAGATAATATGGGCGCCAGGACTACCTAATTCTACGATGATTATAATGACCTCGAAAATAAAAATTCGTCTAATCCGTCACTGATCGTAAGATGTTTACAGTTTTTGTGAATTTTTAACGTTTTTTTATTCGTTGAGTGGTAGCTCAGTGTCCGGGCGGTTGGCTCAAGTTGCATAGTACGTTAGCAACCCAAGTTCGATCTCCGATGCCGGCACCAGCTAATTATATGTCCTTGAACATTTGTCTAAGACATGTGAAGTCTGTCAATCCACACAAGGGCCGCGTGGCGGACTATGCTCTTAGTAGTAGTAATAGGCCTTTTCCGTACATTTTATACATATAAAGGCTGTAACTTTAACTTAAATGTTACTTAACACTAACGGAGACATGTTTTAAAGTTGAGATTTTGTTAAAAAAAACTATATATATATATAGTCTATAACTATATATATAGTACCTAGCAATGTACATTTCTGGTTATGAATTTGACTTTAAATTTCCGAGTTCTATTTTGCATTAAGTTATAATAGACTTATTTTTATCTCCGCCTGCCGTTGACGTAGGGCAGTTGGGAAAACAATTATCTCGCCCTTTGCTACCGATAATTTTATCTATGCGCTCCACTGATCTGTGACTTATGATATTTTAACAATGACGGAGGGTATTCCGCTCACTAAACTTATCCTACAGAAAAGTAAAAACCAGAGGCAACAAAAAGAATCTTTCTTATTTAAGGATACCAGAATATAAAAATTTCTTTCTGAATAGATGAATAATCGTGCCACTTGAGATCTTGAAGTTGGATGCTTATCAATTAGGCTATCACTGATTATCTAATGAAATTTATCTAGCATGTAATATATAACATTCTTAATATCAAAGTATAAGTACCATCCGCAAAATACAAGAGCCTCAAGTCTGATATATTTATCGGTCTTTGCTAGTTTTTATAATCCGCTACTTTAATTAGGTCACTATAGTTTCCGATGCCGTACAACGGACACTCGAAAATACTTTCAACTTGTATTTGGTAATCTCGTACATAATGACATCTTACCATTATGCCGTTAAATTAATATACTAAGCGTTGAAAGTAAGACAAAACAACTTAAAAATACGATAACATATATTGTGGTGTATTTGGGAGTGAAAACAAAAACAATTTCAAATCAAATGAACGCTATACAATATCTCTTTCGTTTTATGTATCATAAATATCTAACGAATTGCTCTTTTATCTTCCACTTTCGGGTTCCTTGTAATTTAAAAGTTACAACTTAACGACAAGGAGAACGAAAATTCGTATTGACATCAACCCTAATTATATCTCAATTGACAATCAAAAATGAACATGTCCTCAAATTACTGAAAAGTACATCAATAATTAATAATAACAGTTTATAAATGACGGAGCTTAAAAGTATATTTATTATAAAATCATTTGAACAGAAGGCAAGGAATTAAACGTTAAATTTCTGTATTAATTAATCGAATCCCGACAGTGGTCAAGTGAACTGAACGATTGTTTTAAACTTTAACAAACCGGACCCCTCCCCGCAAGAACCACATTCAATCGCTTGCACCCCAACCCCGCAGTGTGGGTAAGCTAGGGCACATAGAAACGTGCAGGAATTCCCCTGTATTCCCCTTTTAATCCCGTCTCCTTTGTTCTACCTACGCATATCGTGATAGGTAAGACAAAGTAAGCAGATAGGTTTGTTTGTACTACAAAAATTTCACGAGGGTTAATTACAAGGAGGTTTTACGATTTAATTACAATTGAATTTACATTATAATCATAAATATATATAAACGTCGACTCTTTCACAACTGTTCTATGGAGGTTAGCAATGATAGCCTAATGCGTTCAGGAGTTCGAGTCCCATCTGCCTTTTTAACCGACTTCAAAAAAGGAAGGGGGTTTTCAATTCGTCCGCATATTTTTTCTGTTTGTCATAACTTTCGACTTGGTAAACCGATTTTGATGATTCTTTTTTTTTATTATTGTTTTATGTATGCGGGTGAGTGATTTGATATTAGTTGAATCCAGCTGAGTCTATTAGCCCCTACCCAAATGAAATCTAACAATTATCCTATATTAAGTTTTTAATGTATGTCCTAAAAGGATAGAAAATTACCATAAAATTAATTTAAAATAATGAAATCTACATAACTAACATAAATAAATTTTATTCGAAAATTGTTGTTCATTTATGTTATGTTATATTAGCTGAGGAAAAATAGGCATAAATATACTGTACACGTTTGACATACTCGTAGTTCTTTAGGTAAGGTAAAAGATAAATTAAAGAATTTCCGCCGGAAATGAAATCGCCGGCACAGCCAGTAAAATAAAGTCAATATCATTTCGTTAAAATTCCGATACTTCAGCTGTCGTAACGTCGAAATTTCTCTAAAATATTTGGGAATGTTAGCGTTTTGAATAGACCGTGGAACATTTCGGTTAATTTTAAAAGCGGACGCTTTTCACTCGAAAATTAGCTTACTGAAGTGAGTTACTGAATTTTTTTAAAAAAAAAACTTCTATTATTATAAATAACTTGAAAATAAAATATCTTAGAAGATATAATTCTTACTTAACAATTTTTTTTTGTTCACAAATATTACTACCGTTCTTGTTAACTATTCCACCTTAGCTTAAGCTTGTGCTAGGAGACGGTTCACGTCAATAGTCGAAGTGGATTCGAACCTACTTCTGTACGTTTCGCAGACCGTACCCTTAATTAAGGCTTTTGAAGCTTAAGACTACGGTATCCCCTGCCTGTCGTACAAGGCGACTAAAAGGGGCCTCGGGTTCACTGGGCGACAAGGCTGGGGGCCTGAGTCGTCCACCAAAGTGAACCCGAGAAGAAGGCGACATTGGCTGGCCCGTGTCGCCTTCCGCTGCGAGGGCACAGGGGGGGAGGAAGTAACCTCCCCCCTCGGGACGTGCTCTCCTTGAGCACAGTGCAGAGGGGCTCCGGTGCGTTCCACTGGAGATCCCGGACCCCATCGACATGCACCGAGGAAAGGGCCACCGGGGAGGTTTTAGTGGGTAAGAACCCAACATAACCGCCGCCTTCCCCCCAGAAGGCGGGGTATCTTTGTGACGATTTCCTCCCCGTCAACAAAAAAAAAAAAAAGGCTTTTGAAGCTTCCTTGAATTTAAATATTTTAGTACAAAAATTCACTTATCCAAACTTGTGCTACGTACGTATACTAAATTGTATAAGAATCATATTTACAAATTAAAACATATTCCGACTTAAAATCAAAACAGACGGATTCAAAATTAAAAGCGCGCATTTTTATTTACGAAGTAGCATACTACGAATTTCTAGCCCTATATATTTCTTTCTTCTTTAGCTTTCACGCTCGTCGTTAAGGCGTACTTACGTAGTCTTCCTTTCATGTACGCGATTTATAGTGAAGTATTAAAAAGAAATATTATTGGCATTATGTCAGTCATGCTCTGACGTGTTGAAAGTGGTTATGGGGCCTGGATTTTCCGCAGCTTTACGGCGGGACGGGGATAAAAGAGCTTCGCGTCGCTAATATTTATCATCTTGATGGGAATACCAGTCAATACAATTTTTATCTATATTTTGTAACAACGTTCGACAACCGACCCGCACACTGGAACCGACCGGAACCCATGGCTCTCTTATAAAAAAATAAAGTCTTGTGTACCTAAATATTAAAAATATTAAAAAGTTAACGTGGCTTACTTCCAATCCAATAACACCCTTAAAACTTTAATTGAAATTAGTGATCCTATAAAATATGGCAGCTCGTAATTATACTTCTTAACAGGTATGTTGCTTTTTTTTTTCTAAGCACGAGCTTGACCACGATCCTTTTTTCAAAAATCTTCAAAAAGATACCCCGCCTTCTGGGGGGAAGGCGGCGGTTATGTGGGGTTTTTACCCACTAAAACCTCTCCGGTGGCCCTTTCCTCGGTGCATGACGAGGGGCTCCGGGATCTCCAGTGGAAAGCACCGGAGCCCCTCTGCACTGTGCTCAAGGAGAGCACGTCCCGGGGGGGAGGTTACTCCCTCGATCCTACCACGATCCTACCAGATGTTTAATGGGCACGCAGCGCTAGATGGTAAGACGCACTAGTTCAGTAAATGTCTATTCAATTTTCCAAAAAAAAAACTATACACGTAATCGTTTCCTCATCAGAAGTTTGCACAATTACAATGACATCTTCTGCAACGTGGAGGACTTAATATCAGAAGTGGATATTTTTAACAACTCACTTATTAGGTTTAAAACTTTAATTATTAGCAAATTCTCCTGGCTTCTGTTTACTTCTCTTCCAAGTTTGTACGCGTATGTACATTAAAATAAATTAATTATTGTCGGCACTGTTGGTCGATAACAACTTGCAAAAATTTTCGATGTAACATAACAGACAGACTGTTTGTTGACAAAATAAAGAGAGAAAAATAATATCATGAAAACACCCACATTGTAATCGGAGAGAAACACAGATGTTTACTCAATTACTGCCATAAACCTCTGCTTACGTATAAGTTGTATGTATTTTTTTTGAAACGAAGTTCCTTACGACAAGCTTGGAGAAGATAATGATTTTGTTGTGTTACAGAAGTGAAAAAAATGTGATACTAAAACCGTAAGAAAAATATATAACGGAAAAATGTAATTCAACTATCTGATCAAAGGTCGAGCTTTAATGAATTATTAATACGTATTAATTAATTATTTACGTAATTTTATACTGTTAATTGTGGTACTTTTATAGATTATCTGAAGGAATTTCGGTCATACCTGGTGTCCAATGACATCACATCAAATTTTTTCTTTTATTTATGATATAAATAAAATTCAAACAAAATTATCATACACCTATACTATTATTAAAGGGACCGATTTATCATCTATTATGGATAATTACGACTCACCTGTACTTCACTTTGTCACGAGTGGCTCTTGCTTCCAACCTCTGGTTTATAAGGGTTAAAAATTCCACAGGTTCATAGATACGGATGTCAAATATATAGAAACTACGCAGTAAAAACTCACGCCTTTAAACCCTAACAGAGTATAGCAATCCACTGTTCACTAAGCTTAGAAGCAAGCGATTCACGAAAAGAAAAGTGAATTCGTTTTAGGTTATTATTCTTTATGCAATAACAGCTGAAGGTAGTAAGTACATTCTTCTACAAGAAAAACGAATGAAAAATAAATATGAAACGAATTCTCTCGAGTGTCGTACTCATATAAGACATGAGTTAGTACAGACATGTGGAGAAGAGAAATTCATGAAATACAATTTACGTAAAAAAACAAAGACGATAAATAAAGACGTAAATTGGTACAATGTACAAACTGGTAAAAAGCAAAACTTAAAAAGATTACCTCCTTTTTGGAAACACACTCCATCTTATGATAAAAGTATTATGTGTAACTCTTTTGTAGTTTTTGCAGAAAAAGATAGTCTAATTCATTTATTACTATAGACAGTATGATAGGATTTAACTGAACTAGTTACAGAGTTAACAACGTCTGCTAGAGTTTCCCAATTTAATTACTCACTTTTGCGTTGAGAAAAAACATCTTAAAATACCTACCAGACTGCCAACCCTCAGTGGTTAGTTAGCGAACACGTAGGAAAGTTAAGCATTGGCGTATTTGAAAGCGTCGCGCCGACACTATCCTCGGAAAATACTGACTTGCAATGCAAAAATAAGCTCGTAGGCCCTTTTCAATTTCATTAAGGGGGATGAAAAAGATCTTAGCGTCACTCACATTCGTCACACGCTAACAATATTTTTTTTCTCAAATATTATTAACATTCTTGTTAACCATTCCAAATAAGCTTATGCTTGTATTAGGAGATGGTTCACGTCAATAGTCGAATCCGCAGACCGTACCCTAAACCATTAGGCCAGTGATTCTCAACCACTGTGCCAAATTTTGCAAATATATAATAATGTTAATATTAATATTATATCATTTAAAAGAAAAATATTTTTAACGTGAATATATATTATTATTTCGTATATTTAAAATTTTTGTCATAAACTATTTATGCAGTGTGTTGTAGTAAGTAAATATTTTTTATCTTTTTCTTTGTGTGTCGTCAAATTTTGAAATCGTTAAATATTTGCCGCAACAAAAAAAAGGTTGAAAATCACTGCATTAGGCTAATGACGGTTAAATACTTCTTATATTTACGCGAATATTACTCCTTAAAAAAAACGACTTTTACAGATTTTATAGTGCTTTAAGTCAGACAGCGGCCATTTTCACAGAGGTGACGGAGACGGTGTAAATTGTTCGAAGCGTCGGAAATTTAACAATTATATATATATAATATTTTCTAAGGCAAAGTGGTTTGTATATGCCATTTTATATTGATCCTTGCTATCGGGATACAGGGATCAAATATAAGAGCAAGTGTTTTGAGTTTAAGGTTGGTAGTTATTTATTTTGTTGTTTTTTGGGCTAAGATTGGAGTGTTTATGTGTTGTTGAATTTTTTAAGATTTCTGAAAATTTCTATTATATGTGCTGTAAATGTGCAGATTGTGGATTCTTTTTGAATAATTTCTGTCAGATTGTATGGGTCAATTGCAAGGTTGTTAGAATTAATTATATGTTGAATTCTTGTTCTACTGAATTTTGGGCAATCTTTCATTAGGTGTTCTATAGTTTGGGAGGTAGTATCGTCGCATGGACATTTATCGTCCGGTATTATATGGAACCTTTTTAGATACGTTTTGTAGAATCCATGATTGGTTAGCAGTTGGGTTATATGAAAGCTTGGGTTTATTTTTTGGAGGGTGGATGAGAATGATTCGTAATTGGGACACCACGTCTTAAGGTAAAGACAGTTGATTGGTTTTTCATAGTAGTTTAACAATTATATTAAGAAACGATAAAATCCGTAAAAGTGTTTTTACTTATCAATTTATCATTTAAATGAAACAGTAGCCTTAAAATTAAACGGTATAAATATAAATAAATGACGTGAGAGATTATGTTCTCACATCCTGTTAACCCTAGCGGAGTAGACATTTTACCAAACTTATTAGGACCTATATGCGACAGGAGGTGAGCCTATGGCCATACACTGGGCTTATTTTTATAGCAAGTGATTTTTTGTATTTAAAAACCAAAACGGCAAATCATTAGTATAATATATTTGTTAGGCCGAATCACAACATCATTTCAGTCGAACCAAAGCGATGCTGTAACTAATATTAGTTTTTTTTTTTAAATAAGATATTACTTGTATTAGTATATTTTTAAGTCGAACCGTTTATTCACTAGACTGTACCTGCTATATGCGTAGTCAAATAGAAATTATTAAAAAAATGACAATAATGAATTTTAGTCTATAAGCTTGCTTTAAATATTAACGAAGAGATTAATTTAAAACACTGGCACAAATTGAGATAATTTGAAAATCGAAACATAAACAAATGAAAACCCGTATATCAAATGTAAATAGAGAGTGGAGCCATTGTTTACAATTGAAGTGGGTATCACAATGTGGCAAGTTTGTAGAGGCTCGGGTTATTGCGACGTGCTGAAAGCCTCCATTGACAAAAGAGGCGGCTGTATCAGCGAGCTTTAAGCACCGCGTCATCGCGCTACCGTGACAGACTGACACGTCCTACAAAGCTCCATTCTTTACAATGTCTTGAAGAAACTAAAATGGCTTGTTAAGATCACTGAGAAGTTAATTATGCAAATCTGTAATAGACATCAAAATAGGATCGTTGTGTCTGTTCTCCTTCGAATTTCTTCGTTTCGGATTTTATCCTTTAGAGAAATACCGAGCATAGCTCTTTCCGTCGCTCTTTGTGCGACTTTCAGCTTGTGGACCGGCCCAACGGTCAGAGTCCAAGTCTCTGCACCTAGGACTCATCTAGGACATATCTCTCTATAACCACGATTAAAAACTGTTTATTTAATTTTTTCGAAAATAAATATAGTTACTCCTTGTCAGCTATTTGCCGGTAAAATCGCGTCAAAATCGGTCTAGTCGTTCCAGGTATTAATAGGAACAAACAGACAAACGGACACACAAAAATTGTAAAAAATATTATTTTGGTATATGTACCGTACCCTCGTGAACCTAAGTGCTTTATTGGATCAAATTAATCTTATCAACCAGGTAGCCTCTACAAATTCACCGCATCTTTGAGAGGTCACTTAGCCTAAACGGTATAAACAGTCATATGCGTCTAGTAAAAAGCGGTTATTTTATTGTTACAAACAGATACTCCAATTTTATTTTTATGTAGTAGTATTTATATATTGTATAAGAATGAGTTTCAAAAATTAGGACTGATAAATTATTATTATTGTTCATTTATTCAAATAAGTAACTAAGACTCATCATTACTTCAAACAACTACCAAATAACAACCTTAGACTAAATTATAAGATTAAAATATAAAATTATTATTATAATTATTTGATTATAATATAAAATAAAAAATATAATATAATATTATACTAAAGGCTTGACTATGCTTATGAATACCTTACCCCATGTGAGACGGCGCAGCATCTGTTTACATAAACACAGTCAAGCCTTTGAGCAATCATGCTCAGGATGCTGTTGGAGCTGGTCCGCACCCTGCGCACCAGAGAGGCACTCCTCTTGCGCATTGTCGCAAAAAAGCATGCCATCTGTGCATCCGCGAACATCCCCGATGCACTACAGAAACGGGGCAACCCCAACAGAACCCTGAACGCGTTGTTATATTGAACACGGAGAATCGTAAATGTATCGTAAACGTACTATCTTACTGTGTACTGATTAAAGGTTACACACCAACACATATTTTTCGGAAGTATCACAAATATAAAACAAAGCGCTGGCGTTCTACATTCTCTTTCTTCCTCGACATTCGTGTCCGTTATCGTTAAGGAGTACTTGCCTTGTCTTGGATTACCATAAGCCTACCAATATCGCAAATATCAAACATTTGTCTAAATGGTTTTTAAGAGTTGCCTGGTATATCTATCCAACTAAATACCCATTCAAAGGGATCAAACTGGAACTAACAACAATTTCATTTTGCGTTCTAAGTCGTAATTTCATATTTATACATGTTATTTGTGGTGTAATTAACTATATTCATTTATCCATACATATATATCCTTATAGTATCCAATTCTTTAATTAAGATTTTCGTGATCGTGTGAACGTGATGAAAAATTTCAATTAACAGTCGCTTGTTCGATCCGGTTAACACAGAATGAAATTGGCTTGAACGGGGCGACAGGATAAATTGCCGGTTCCTGTAGAACGACTCTATGTGTACGTTTACACGAGTACACTGTATTCATCGTGATCCAGCCGGCATTGTTAACTGCGGATGTTGACGCAGCGTTTCCGGCGGCAATACCAACGGCGAAAAGATCTTAATTATTAAATTGTTGTCAAAGTCACAGTCGATTGCACCTGGAATCGTTGTTTGTTAAATGAATCGTTATTGCAACCGTTATTTTTGTTTAACCACGCGAAAAGTACCTTTTTTAATTATATGACGAACTACACAGATTGGCCGGCAGGCCTTGACTGCTTCACCGGATTGAGAGGTGACATAGTTCTTAGGTCGCTTAGCCTAAACCTCTATCGCTAGTAACTCGACACACGTAAACACGCGTAAACATTCCGATCTGAGGGCGCCGGCGAAGGCCGAACCACGACTCGGTCGGTTGTTATTTCACGGATATTACAAAGGGACATTCAAAAGCTAAACTAACTTTGAATGCCACTTCGGGAAGCGTTGGCGTTGCGAGAAGTGGCCGAAGAAACTCCAGCAACGCTCCTAAACTCTAAGGGGTGAGTCGAAAAGTACCATCGCTAATGAGAGTTATAGCGGAAAGAATGATTCTAAGAAAAATACTACAGACGTCCTCGCTTGCTCAATAAAACTTCTTTGAAACCACCCGTAAACCCCACGTGAGGTATGAAAACAGTTATGTTTACTAATAAAACTGACTTCAAATCGAATCAAACGTTAAACTTTACGCGTGTACCCCTTTCTATTTCCGTATTATCGTAGGAATATTAAGAAATAAAATTTATCTGAACCTTACCAAACTTTCACTAACTTTTACTCATAAAGTATATCCTTTCCAATAAAATATGAATCATCGAATTCCACTGCCGTGATATTGAGTTATTCGTCGATTTGTTGCACACATACTCAATTTAAATTGAAGACTTCACCACAACTTTTGCCATTGCAACTTGACCACGTGGAAAGCACGACCTTTCAAATAAAAAACAGAAGAATTGAGAACCTCCTCCGACTTCAAAGTCGGTTGAAAATAGGGTGTGTGTTATTTTGTTTGTAAATTGAATATAGTTTTTATTTATTTGTTGGCATCTTTAAAATAGTTTTTAATTGCGTGCAAATAATTACCTACAATAAAATAATAAACGGACTGGAAAAAGATAAACTGAACTTTATTGACTGTGTGTCAATTTAATTTAATATATATAAATATATATATATATTAAATAATATTATTTTAATTTATATCAATAACTAATACATACGGATAGTTAATATCAATTACGAGTATATTGAAGTACTTTAAACAGTATCAAAGCATTTTTTTTTACTTTAGCAATCTGATAATGTCAACATTTTTTCATAACCCGCCTAAAGAAGTGTAACTTCAAAAAATACAGACGAATTGTGAACCTTCTCCTTTTTTGAAGTCGGTTAAAAAGAGCACCGCCAACATGCAGTAAGTGTTTTACACTACCCAGACGCACTCGGCGGAAAATTGATATAAACCTCTTGTGGGGGTGGCCGCTACGTTTGCTCAGGTGACGCCGACACATTTACAACATCCGGCACCCGAATAGCATCTCTGGTATGTTTGAATTAAAGTACAAATTGTATCGGATAGAACAATAATAGACGCTGGAGAGTATCTGCATCATGTAATTCTTAAGCATTAATATTAGAACAGGAAGAAATTACATTCGTCGCTGAAGTTCGGTAAGCCAGTTCTTTTGAACGCTTAAAGATCTGTTCCCTTACAATTTCTTCTATTTTATGGGAGAACGTAAGAGACGTCAATAGTTTATCGTCTAATCATTTAGTGGGCTCTAACTCACCAATGAATTGTTAACGAGAATCTTTTTTTTTATACAAAGTTTAATTTAGGATATTGTTAAACTTTCGTGAAATTTACTTAGCAATTTTCAAGGCAACGAATTCTACGTCTTTTCAGAGTAATAAACTCCCACTCACCATGCGAAATGCTGAGGAATAATTAACAACAACTTCATACCAGAACCTGAGGTCTTTGGTCTACCCTTTGCGCCTACCAATTCAAGCAAATAGCAGAACCCAGACGCCCTGCCACTTTGTTATAAAAATTGAAATGTTTTCAGTAACAAATTTTCACTAATTTTGTTACCATTCTTTTTAACTATTCCAAAACAACCTAAAAAATGTTTCAGGTTAATAGTTAAATCAAAAATTCCACCTACGACCTTATCTTTTGTAGACCATTACCTGTTACACTCGACCTTCTGCTTACGTAGTCATTTAATATATAATGTAAATGCAAATTTGTTTTTTTCTTTTATAAACTAGTTGTTCCAGTGTAAAGATAAACTTACAAAGCAAAACCTTTTTTTTTTGTTAACGGGGAGGAAATCTTAAAAAAGATACCCCGCCTTCTGGGGGGAAGGCATCGGTTATGTGTGGTTTTTACCCACTAAAACCTCCCCGGTGGCCCTTCTCTGCACTGTGCTCAAGGAGAGCACGTCCCGGAGAGGAAGGTTACACCCTCCGCCCCTGTGTGCCCTCGCAGTGCAAGGCGACACGGGCCAGCCGATGTCGCCTTCTTCCCGGGTACACCATAGCGGACGACAAAGGCCCCCACCCTGGTCGCCCAGTGAACCCGAGGCCCCTTTTCGCCTTGTACGACAGGCAGGGGATACCGTAGTCTTATTCTTGAGAGCCCAGAACTACAGGGCTGCGGGCCGGTCTGCCACCGGCTACAAAGCAAAACCTTATCTAAGTACTAAATTTTATCCATTTACATAGAGACGTTTTACAAGTAGCGCTCGTTTGAAGTTATAAATAAGATCTTCAGATGGCTTTTACACTGGATGGTTTGTAACACTTTTGAACTCTTATTTCATTAGATATGCCCCAAAAGGACTATTTTAAAACTACAAATGCATTAGAGTGGAAATGTCGAAGTAACGAAGACAAATCAACGTTTCGATGACCTGACAGGCAAGACACGGATGGACACCCTCGCAAGATACGGGACAGAAAGCCATTAAGCTGAGAGAGTGGTATTTATCTTTCCCTACCCTCCTGTACCTTATACGGTGACTTGACGTGTTACATTAGAAGACGTATGGTTTGCAATTAGGTTTATTCCTTATGACTGCTTGCGTGTTGCATTTCTTTTTATTGAAAGTGCGAATTTCTATGATACAAATAAGTAGATCGATAAGATCTGGCTCGAAGGACCAATGTTCGGGGTTGTCCGAAGCGATAGATTGTAAGGACTGATATACAAGATCGATTTACTGTATAGAAGTGATATTATTATATACTGATTATAAAAGGATGAGGTCGATGACATAAATCTGTTACGAACACGTGTAGCTTTTTCAACTTCCATTAAAACGAGATGAACTATTATGTTAAGTAATTACTATATTATTCTAACAGTGGATTTATACGGGCTGATGTTGATGTCCAGTAATGGAATGATTGGCGGTACAAAAGATATTAAAAGGACACAAATTCTCTTTGCAAGACTAGTATAGGATATTACTCGTAAGTTAACAGATGTATGGACGAAAACAAAAGAGAGAGGTGTGTCCATGCAAAACGGAAATGCATAATCTCATCCTACTCCTCTATGTTCTAAACATAACTTTTATAAGCTTTCTTGACTTTTGTCAACAATTGTCACTGTGTGCGCATTTCACAAATTAGTCACGCAGCAATTACCAAAACGTTCTCGTGTGCCGAAACACAAGTAAATAACGCGCCCTAATTTTGTAAACGTGACTCATACTTACGAACACACCAGTTGGAGTGGCCTTCAGTGTTATAAATTATACCTTTTGCATAATATCGATCTTTCCACGAAATGTGTTATTTTTGTTACAATGCTTAAGAATAAATTATGTTAAGGTTATTGGTATGGTGCCTATATTTAGTTATTTAATTATTACTTGCACATAATAAAAGCATACAAAAAGGCGGACTTAATGCCAGAACGCATTCTCTACCAGTCTACCTTAGGGTTGTGTAGAGACAAAGTCAAGGGCTCTCTTAGAGAAAAAAATAGTAAAATAAGATAATTTATTATATGTATATAAAGATACATAAATATATATACCCTATGAATAAATTAATAGCATAAATTTACAACTACATAGATCCAAATATAGATGGATATAGGGACAGAAAAGGAAAATTTATAACTATTTCTCATTTAAGCATAGATTTAAGAGAGAGCGTTTGAATGTAGCCTTAGTTCCAGCTGTACGTACGTTTGATGGCAGCGCATTCCAGAGCCTTTTTTTTCTTTATTTATTGGGGACTTTTGCCATTTTGGCCATGTCAGCCCCATCATACCCTAACCAACGCACACACACATCGGAGACCACACACAACAGAGCATTACTGCGTTAAAGGTAAATTAATTGTGTAAGAAATCAATATTGGTCTAAACGGTAACGAGTATGTAGATCTTATGGCAAAAGAGGCTGCAAGTGATGGTATACGCATTAATTGTCTTCCATACTTCACCGATCTTTTTTATGTTGTTAGAAATAAATGCACTACTCTCTGGAAAGAATATTTTGATGAAAGATCTCTCACCAAAGGAATCTGGTACAGGACGATCCAGCCGAATCCTCTCCGATTACCGTGGATTGACAGCACAAATATGGGCAGGGATGAAACAACTCTGGCCTTTAGGCTTCGGTCCGGACACATTCCGCTTAATAGCTTTGCCCACATGATGGGAAAGGTGTCAACCCCTAATTGTTCAGAATGCGGGAAAGTTGAGGATGCTTACCACATAATGGTCGAATGTGTCCGGAACGAAGCCGAAAGAGTACTGTTCACGGCGAAATTTAATATTGATTTGTCGCGAGTGGGGGTGTGTAATAGCATTATTTTCTTTCCGGAGTCGGATCAGGCAAGAATGCTATACCACCTTGTTAGAGCGGGCCTGAAACTGGCCTGTTGTGTAAAAATTTATTATAAGATTTTTTATGAGGGTGATATGATCAATTTTGATCAAACCCTCCATAATAAATGAAAAAAAAAAAAAATTAGTGTGGCAGAGAGGAGTATGTAGTGAATTACTTATATCTTTTTTTATACTTCCTAAGTCAATCCTTGACCACGATCCCGCTTGATGTTAAGTGGAAATACAGTCGTCGATGGTAGAGCGCCGGTGTGAAAGAGAAACACATATTAGCAGGTGCAATCACAGTGGAGAAAATCAGTGATAATATATTTATATATCAAATCCCGTAAAACAGACAGTGTACGTAGTTATCGCTTTAAAATTGATGAATCTCTTTTTCCTAATGCTTTTAATTTGCCCAAACCACCGAAACATACATTCTTGAATTCCGCCTACAAAGTTTTTTTTAAATGTATGTTATTACTAATATTACTAGGTATACTAAATATAAACATTTAAAAAGTTTTTAGAAGTTTTTACGTGACCATTCTACTGGGAATCTAAGCATGACACACCCGGACAGATGGATTGGATGAGATTTTTATGCAATGAATCTTATAGTTTGCGTAAATTTTTTGAATCATAGCTTCCTATGGCTAAAGGAAATACCTTCGTCGTATACTTAATAAGGCTTCTTAGAAACTGCTCGGAACTGTATATGACTAATTTAGTTAGCAAGATGCTTACCTAGTAATGATACTTGACTTTAGACGTCTAAGGTCACCTTGATTCGGACTGTCACTATAGGCCCGGAGTCGGCAAAACCCATTATGTGCTAAATTTGTTCATTAGTATCATAATAATCGATATCTGCTTGTTTTATTAGTCTTTTAGTTCATAGGTGTCACTATGGTTTACCGATGGCGTAACACTAGCACGTCAATCGTGTGTATGTCGGTTTTTGACGTATTTGGTAATGAAAATAATAGGATTGTAATAGATCAATTTAAAATGAAACGTCAAAAAATTTTGATTGCTCAGCTTAAACCTCTATTGTGTGACGTTCAAAGTTAGGACTTTTCAAAAGTGGCGTTTGGATTTAAGTCATCACTCTGGGCGATGGTGATTACTAAAGATGGAATCGCAAACTCACAAAATGCCACTAAAAATTCAAAAGCTCATTCACCTCTAATACTTGGTGAAACTGTAGAATCATTTAGACTAAACATCAGCAAATATAAAAAAAAAACATATTTAGATTAATCGCTTACAATTGTGTTTCTACCTTCCTATTCCTCGAGCTTCCTTGCTCAACATCGCACACAGTTATTATTGACAGATTTTAGCAAAACAAAAGAGTTTTAGATGTAATTTAATAAAAACCTACTGACTTTTCTTCAGAGATTTGTAAAGGGCTTTTCGTCCAGCGTAACATAATTATTCTAAACTGTGCACTGAATGTCTACAGAGAGAGTCCTCCCCTTGTTATCTTAAATTTCTCGTAGGGCATATCTAGAACGATCGTAACACGGTCGGACTCGGTTGCCGACATTTTCAAATAAAGTACTTTTAAATTAGTCAGTCCATTAACTTATTCTAATTCATAAGTATATTTTACAGATTATAATATTTATTTATGCATTAAAATTAAATTAGCATATAGTATAGCTAACTATTATTTTTCTATTGTATCAAATGATCTTATTTCACTCAAAAAACAATTGACTGCATTGACTTCCTCCCCTGAGATGTAATTACCTGAAGGGTCGGTCATGCTGTGAGAGAATCGTTTCGCTCACGCACTATACCAATAACAATTAGAACAGTGGTGCAATATAAAACTAATACAACTTAGTTAATTATAAACTTTCGGCGTTTATCATCGTTTAGGGGATTTGTTGCGGATAAGGATTACAGAAAATAAGGTAAAAGTAGGGGACAAAATTCCGTTCCAACGAGTCTAAACTTCAAGAATACAACGATGATAAAGGAACGTTTACCATCTTTTTTACAGTCTCAACTTCTTTTTGGAGAGGAGGTGGCTATTGAGCGACACGTGCTCCAGGGATAGGTTGATGGTACCAAGCCAAGAGGAAGAGCGCATATGAAGTGGGCTAAGCAGATTAAAGCGTTAGTTAACGGCTTAACATTAGTACATGAATGCACGAAAAAGGCCAAAGGCCATTGAATTGGTGGCGTGTTGCGAGGGTTGCCACGAACACTTGGAGTGATGACCACGATCACTCTGACAAGAGTGATACCGACTGAGAAGGACAGGAAGGGCACTAACTTTCTCAACCGACTTCAAAAAAGGAGGAGATGATTAATACGTTTGCATGTTGTTTTATAATTGTTACCTGCTTTTGTCTGTTGTGTGCGCCCAGCAATGGACATATATTATATATAAAGGCTGTTACTTAAACTACGCTAATTCTAAAATACAAAGAGGGCCCGTAACAGCGTTAGACATTTGATTTGAAATCGGTTTTGTTTTACTAGTAAATACACTTGTACTCTTTTAAGGCCGCACAATCCCTAAAAATAATTTTATACAATGTAGGTACTATCCCTAATACAATTAAAGCATAGTACACAAAAGCTGTCTGCTCCGCTAAGGCAGTTGCAATTAAAATGGCCGCCGAGAGAGATCCTCTGGCTCCATTACCATTCGCCGGGTTCTAGTCAAGTGATTGGAATCGTTAGTGCTGGGGTAAAAAGTTAAAAATACTCTTGGCTTCCCTCAGATTGTTTCTTTGTTCGATTTTACTGAAACTACGTTTTTATCGCGGCAATAATTTCAGTGAAATAAAATAAACTCTAAAGTCAACTATTATGATGATATTAAAGCACTAACGCCGTCGTCGTCAGAGAGGCAGAGATCACTTGTTCATAAATTTCTAGTACTTCTGGTTTTTGCGATAATGAAAAGCCGTCGGCAGGGGGTTTCCCAGTATATCAACCAGATTGGTAAATAATAAATATTCGAATGATGTTCTAGAAGCTTCACAAAAGGCATTTGAATAATCAAATGCATTACAATTTATATAAAGGGGTTCAAAGCATCTCAGACCGGATCCAGATGTTTCCGAATGTCGCAGCGTCACAAAATTATTTAGCGAATTTCGTGTAAGCAACAATTCTTTCCTTACAATTTTAAATTATAAGATGCGAATAATGGCTGCAGTAAGGTGTAGATAAACATATTAGTCCGTTGCAAACAAAGGTGGGACCTCAATGCAATCGGCGGTAATCCTATCAAATATTTCCGTTCTTCATCAGAGATACGACGACCTTATAAAGATGGTTGGAATCTTTAGATTAGAGAAGATTCTACATTTATGTCCCCATCAGTGGATACATGATGATAATGATGCAGAGAGTCCTGACAGTCGACGATTCGTATCCCAATCAACTTTCCCGTGTGTACTCCCGTAACTGACAAAGAACGTGAAAGATTTTTTATAATATTCAGTCCATAAATAGAGGGTATCTTTTAAACTATATTTTAATCTCGCTACACGTGTCTTAGTGCTCTTGTCATCTCAAGTGCACCAGTTTCTAAACGAACGAATCTCTCACCTGTGTATTATACGTGAGATGACAAAATGTACTCAGCAAAATTATATTTATATAGTACTCACTTCACTTCAAAAAGTTCTTACTCCACTTGCACTTAGACTGCATTCGTCTCATTCTCTCTAAGTTTATTTGTATACATATGGTTTTTTTTATAAAGTAATCCAATATAATCAAAAAGAATCCGTTTCACATCTCACAAGCCAACGAAACAATCCATTGAGATGATGCACAATTACTGTTAACCGTTTAATCTGCCACCAGTTTCCGGTAAATTACGATCGCGTGTCGAGACCTCGTTCATCTTATTATTGTATCTTAGAGTTCGTGCCGTGAGGGCCACGTCACGGAAACTGCAAGTTAATCGTCTATATATTAAAGTATCCCTAAAGGTTTTCCCTTAGTGAAGCAAAATTGATGGCATAAACATATTTCGCTGTCTATTTTCATCTTTAAGTTAAGAAAATATGATCCTTTAACTCCGGACAACCTTTTCGGAACGTTCAGCTTAAAGGGTCTTCCTCGATAATAAAAAGAGGAGGGGTGCACTTAGCTAAGTAACAGGCGGTAGCCGTCTTAGTAATCTAGACAGCGGTATCTTAGATATACCGGTAAATTGGTACCAATATTACGAGCACTAAGCTGCCATTATAGCACGATTTCCAATCATATTGACACATCAATTATTATACATAAAAATTGTCCTAAAATCATCTGAAATTCAGGAAGAAATTAATGCCCATGAGAGATAACTTTCATTTCTTAAGTGAATTTCATATGAGGAATTTTGAATCAAACGAATATTTTTGAAGTCTGTTAAAATCAGCTCTTGACCCATAGACAAAAATTACAGATTTGTATTACATCCATCTCGCCTCGTTTATCACCTCTTCAATAGTTACATAACGACGTGTTGAAGATATTGTACGTAATGGTTTATTTATTTCCTTACCATTCATTAATATATGCTTGAATAAAAAGCAAATTGGTTGGATTGTAAATTTGCCTTTGAAATGTCACAGGCGCTTTATTTCTGAACTTATGTAAACAGTATTTTTAAAAAGTAACAAAATGTAAAGTAATAATTATAATTAGAAATTTCTTTTACCATTATTTTCTTTACATAATCAAAAGACATTCTGAAGAAGTAACAAGATAGCCGAGGGGTTATTTTTCAATGCGAACAAATTGTCTTTGTATTTGAAGTTACGTTTGCTTGAAGTGAAATTTGTTACAGAATAGTGGCAAGATTACCCCCATTACGTTAGTTTAATTTAACTCCAGCGAAATGTAAGAGCAACCTAATTTTACCCCGACTAAGAGACTACAGATTATCTTGACACCTTTTTAAATAAAGTATATATAAAAATTTAGTTCTTAAATGAGAAATAGGTCTACGCGCAGCAGTTGACTGATACGGGATTGAAATGAAATATATAAATAAAATATCAATCTTGTAACACTAGTGGGTAAAAAATAGAGATATAGAGTATCGTATCCTCTTTTCACCGAGCTTATTAGTGACAGGCACTTAATAAACGGAACACTCAGAAGTACAAATGAGATTAAAAATTCCGATCGTCATTCGTTTTTAAACAAAGGTATGAAAACAAGTGACTAACGACCATAGTCATAAAGAATTATTATAATTAAAAATATTACACACAACTTTGGTATTATACAAAATGACCTTTTATAAAATTAATTTCATTCAAAATGACCAACACGATGAGTCAGCTATGTTTCCGCACGCAGAACGATACACGTAACGTGAAGGTTTCAAAGAATTAAACAGATAATCGCGAATTCTGCAAATGGTTATTTCATTGGGTTGGGTTAAATAGAGTTATATTCACAATTTGAAAATAGAATTGGGTGCTTTTTTACATTCTATATATATCTCTCTTGTGTAGGTCCCTCATGTCTGAGGATCGTGGTCACCATCAGGATTGCATCTGGAGCGGATGATCTGCCTCCACCGGCTTCTGTCTAGTGCGTCTCTTACGACAGAGTATCGACGACGATCGGATCACCTTGTTGGAGAACGGCCGCGATATCTTTTACCTGCAATGTTCCCAACTACGATCAGTTTTTCTAGACTTTCGTCGCCTTTGCGCATTGTGTATTTTCTATATATTTGTGAATAATGATAGATATAAGTCCTAAACTTTTTCTATTTCGTAATTTTCCTAAGTTTCAGAAATGCAAAGAGGGCGTCCTCGAGTAATTTCCGCGTTTATCGCTTGATTCAATTTCAAGTGGGTATTTGTTTTTGCTCATAAATATACTTTTATTTTATTTTCTGTAGTAAATTAATTGCTTAATAATCTAGAACATTTAGCAACACGTTTTCTTTATTTTAAATTTCGACCGTTGCATTTCGCTTCCATTGTCGTAAAGGCCCCCCTCCCTCCCCTAAAGTGTCAGGTGTTCAACATGAATATCTAATCTTAATGGAGAGTACACACGTATTTTCAGATAAGGGTGGGGTATAAATCTTCGAACGAAATGTTTTATGAACTTCCCCGTGGGAAGAAGCGGGCTGCATCTTGTCGAACAAGTTTACCATTTGCGAATAGAATGGTTATTCTATTTTAGCGTTCCGGTAAAGTTATAGGGGATTGGAAATTGACAATCTCGCGGGTTGATATTGAAGTAAGTACACAGGTTCGAGGACAGAGCACTAACTTATCTTACACTTAAATAGATGAGTCTAGCGCAATGGTGGGCTTTTTAGTTGACGGGCCACAAATTGTAAAAAAAAAAATTAGTTGGGCTAATAACACAAATTGCTGGCGGCAATTTTTTTTGGCTTTTTACGTAAAAACTTACTAACTTTATAAGCTTTTTTTAAACAAACCTAGAATTTTTAAAAGTTTTAAAATCTATAATCACTACTGATATAAATAATAACAGAAAAATTAACTCAAAAAACTCTTGGCGGGCCGGATGAAATTCTGTAACGGGCCAGATTTGGCTCGCGCAGTTTCCGCCACTGGTCTAACGGATAAACGACCAACTTCTACAACACGTTCGTACGGCATGAAAGAAGTCACTTCTTTTAGGTATGTTCCATTTAGGCTCCGTAACGGCTTAATTTTTTTTTTGCCGATTTCAATGAAACTTTCAGGAAATATTCAGATTGACCTGGCGAGTAATCCTGTAAAGTTTGGTGACGATCGGAGCACTCTTCTTTTTGAACTGTCAAATACAGCTTTTATTTACTATGATGTTATTCTATTGTTTTATAACCCAAATTTGTATTGACACGTGCTTTGTGTATATTTATGTCATTATGAACCACATTGAAGTACAATGGAGTATATTGCATGTACATGGGTGTAGGTAATGATCTTCACCCGCTCGAGAAGAGAATAGAAGTGAATGAATACGGAGAGAAACCAATAATTTAATATATTGTAAGAGTTCAATTAAATATTTAATGATGAAAGTTTATTGTTTAAATAAACTAAAGCAAAATCTAGAGCGGCGAAGCGGGCTGGGTACACTAATTACATATAAATATAAATACATATATTTAAATTGATGTAAGCTTTATTATGGTTGGATCAGGTGCGGAGTATGGTGGGTGCTCCCTCCACAAATGTGCCCGATTGACGACCAGCAGGCGGAGGTGGCGAGACGTCGAGCTGCGGGTGCTGTCTGCTGCCCAACCCGACCCAGCCCAAAGCGACCAAGAAGAAGAAGCTTTATTAAAATCAAATTACTGTGTCTGAATTAAACGCAACAAAATTATTAAAAAAAATGCTTTTTAATTTCAGAATTTTCATAAGCCATCTTACTCTTTAATAATATTAGTGATAAAGTACATAATGGCACGTTTTGATATCGCG
Source organism: Meandrusa payeni (assembly GCA_029286785.1). Lineage (NCBI taxonomy): Eukaryota > Metazoa > Arthropoda > Insecta > Lepidoptera > Papilionidae > Meandrusa > Meandrusa payeni. The sequence goes on from JAGSMX010000007.1 coordinate 6,432,276, forward strand.
GAGGGTTCAGCACTGAGGTCGTCACGTTTATGATTTATGCAAGTAATTTACTTAAGTGTGTACTTACGAAGAGACGAAACGAGCTCTTTAAACGGGAGCGTAGATTAAAATATTCACCGCGATCGGAAATCGTTGGCAGTATCGTGGTACAGAAAAACACACGTATTTTTTTAAGGGGAAAAAGAACTTACCATTACTGATCTTAAGTGATCACCGTTGCCAAGGAAGATACAATACCGAATTGTCGACCTATATAACACGATATAGGTTCGTTTCTTGATGGCCCCAAATCGCATAGGTTAAGAAACATCGTTGGTGACAGTCGATACCTAAAGCTAATAGTGCGTGAAAGAAAGTAACACGAAGAACGTTCGGTCGTGGAATGCCAACCATCAAGATGGTGTCGATGGAGTTTGGAATTATAAGTTTTTTCTGTACCTAACATATCGACGCTGGAAAACAAAAACGTAGTAAGTGACACATATAGCGATTTTCACTTTTTTACGTCGTTTGAATCATAAAAAAAGACGCGTCGAATGATATATGACTTGTAACAATTAGATGAAATATAAAGAAAATAGGATTTTCAAGATTGATACTTCTCTTTTATTTTTTGTACCGTAAAACGATTATCTTTTAGGAAAACTCTAGGTTAATGCCGTGGTACAATACTTATTCAGCAAAAAATAACAATAATTGTGTCCAAAAACGACAGCTCTAGGTCACACAGTCACAAACACGAAAGTTGCAATTTTTTATCTATATTAAGTTAGTTTAGCAAAGGTCAAAGACAATTCATCTATAAATAGACAGACTGCATGCGGTCTCCCAGAGGCTGCCATGGACACGTTTCCATTGTTACTTACTGAGGTTAATAGGGCACTTGTGTACCAGCATATCAGGCGTGCAAAAATAAAAATAAATATTTTGTCCAACATTTCACCATATGTTGGAGTTTAAAGTTTAACTAGTGGATAGACAGAGATGGCGCCGTCGTACACCGGTCTTCATTTTTCCAATTTACAAAATATATATTTTGAATACTCATATACTCTTAGACAACGGAATTTAATGTATTATATTAGTATATAAAAACCCTTGCAAAAATTTAACCCTATGCCGGAGTTAAAGTATTCACGGAAAAAAGCTCTCACGTTATTTTAACTAGTGTAGAATCGACAGATATAGCGTTTTCGTACACAAGTGTTCATTGTACCACCAACCAAAGACATGTAGTCTTAGAAAATTTTTCTAGGGCATGTGAATTCTGCCAATCCGCACAAGGGCCGCGTGGCGGACTATGCCCTTATACTCTCTTTACAGAGAAGGCCTGTGCCCAACAGTGGGACATATATTATTATGTAAAGGCTGTAACTTTAAGCAAATGCGCCTTACGACTCTATTTCCTCTAAATATCAGGTTGGAACGTGGTCAAGCACTTGCTAGGAAAGTTTAAAAAAGGAAAGAAATAGATACAATTTAAATGTGAACCCGAAGGGTGTTGATGTATATTAACCCATAACTTATTGTAAAACGTCAGGACCTTCCGATGCACTCAAATAATAGTAAAACAGGGACATTTTGGACGAAATAACGCCACGTTCGCACCCCCGCGGTGACCTCACGCGCCGCCCGCCATAAATATCTCGTTACAACCGTTTGGACCCAACGAAAAAAAAAGATACGTGCCATTTTGTTGTTCTCATGTTATTTAACTTTGCTTCTGTGCGGACAAAAAATGGCGCGAATTTCGTTATTTGATCCGATCAAATAACATTAACAAATATATTTACGTGTAAACACAAAAAGCGATTTGAAATCAAATTATTGATATATTTAACATTAAAGGCTACAGAGTGGGGATGATCTCTGTTAGAGCTTGAATATGTAAGTAGTGGCTTTTCGAAGAAGTTTCGAATATTAGAATAATTATTTGAATGTAATAACAGAAGATTGTCTTCTATAGAAAAAATATTATACTTCTCATCTAGACAGCAACAGGAAATCATCCCGGAATAAATATGTTATACAATGTTAACAATATATAATATAAATAAATATAATATGAAGAAAGTGTGTTAAAATAACCCCTCCTCAACCCCAGAGTACAGATTCAACTATAAAACAAAGAACCTTTTTTTGTTAACGGGGAGAAAATCTTCAAAAAGATACCCCGCCTTCTGGGGGGAAGGCGGCTGTTATGTGGGGTTTTTACCCACTAAAACCTCCCCGGTGGCCCTTTCCTCGATGCATGACGAGGGGCTCCGGGATCCCCAGTGGAACGCACCGGAGCCCCTCTGCACTGTGCTCACTTACTCCCTCCCCCCCTGTGCCCTCGCAGTGCAAGGCTACACGGGCCAGCCGATGTCGCCTTCTTCCCGGGTCCACCATAGCGGACGACAAAGGCCCCCACCCTTGTCGCCCAGTGAACTTGAGGCCCCTTTTAGTCGCCTTCTACGACAGGCAGAGGATACCGTCTTATTCTGAGAGCCCAGAACTACAGGGCTGTAAAAAACAAAGAACCTCTTCCAACAATCTCTTTTAATACCCATATGGATGCCATTGTCAGAACTGAACCAAGTATAGCACCACCACCTTTCAATTAAAAAACGAAGATTGATTGATAACCTTCTCCTACTTTGAAGTCGATTGAAAAACTAGAATAAATTCTATGTTGTGTCATTATTATTTCGTGGTATACAGACGAGATCTAGACGATTCGGGACGGCTATTTGATGTGATCAATTCTATAGCAATTAGTAATTTAGAATCATTTCAGATACGACATTTCCGTTATCTACCGTCATATTAACTTTATTATAAGCAATAAATATACGAATAACAGGCATTCTGTGTAAGCGGCAGCTCATAAGACAGTATATATTGATATAATAACGCAAACTTAGATCATTACACCTTTATTACTAAATTGTAAGGGACCTTAACGATCCCACAACTCGAACGTGATTGATGAACGAGTCATGTGTCCGTGGGACGGGACAAAGCATCCCCTACGAGGACACTGTCCATAATCGGCGTCATGTTGCCAATTAATATTTTATGAAACCTTTGCTAGGTCAGGTAATTTAAGACAATACCATTTGTTACATATAATGACTTTACTTTTTGATTCTATTGCACAAAGCTATTTCACCTCATTTAAATTTTATTAATACGTATGGGATCTAGTAAGTTATAAAAACATAAAAGAAAAATATAAATAATAATGTTTAAGTAATATTAAAGTATGGTGCTCTATTTCTGAGAAAACTCTTTGTACATAAATAGATCTGTATTATTCTTTCTAATTCGTCTTACTAACAACCTTCCTGTCAACTTCGTGTTTAAATACCAGATCACAAATTTGCTAAATTATTCCATAAGGCGCACTTGATTAAAAGAAATGCTAAACGTGAACGCATCATATTTATTCATTTATTTTAAATCCATTTATTTTTTACGATATATTAATAAAAAAATAAATTGGAAAGAGAAGGACAACATGTATAGATAAAACAGATTAACTATTAAGTTCTATTGCCTCCGTCTATTTATTTACTTTGATAGGAATAGCCTTATTTAAACACTACCAAAATTGAATAAATTTTACCACCATATTATACACCGTACACAGACTCAATATCGTATTAAATTAACGAAAGAATATAAGCGAATTGTCCCTGCATAGTCCTCCATGTTAGCAAAAAGCCAGTCTTTTATACACGATTTCCATTTTACCAAGTTCCTTTCCACTTCTTCAACATTAAGATAAGAAAACATACTGCTGAAAAGAATGTTTTATTCTAATTTCTGTCTGGAAGGGAGGCGACATACCTGTCCCCATCGCAATGCGCCATTTGTAGACTCACCTGAAACAATTCAACATGTCTTTGAATATTCAACACGCTTTTAGTCAAAGTTTATTAAAAACTGCGGTTGGAGTGCTTTAAATTCCAAACGAGAATGTTTGAAAGTTGAAAAGGGAATGAAGAAAGAAACTCGTTTTTATTTTAAAAGTGTAATGCGTGTCGTAGGCAATCTACAATTCTATGGTATATTCTTCAACGTCTGAAGCTTAGATTATGCAGTTAGAATCAACAATAAAAGGCAAGTATATAATGTTTTTTACTTAAAGCTAGGCATGAATGTGAAGTGTATGTATATTTATTTATTTATTTAAATCAACAAAAATTATAACACCGTTACAGATAATACCAATATGATGTTATAAAAACTTAGTTAAATATATATTATTAAAATTAAAACAAATAAAAAACTGCTTGATGTATTGACAATAATATATAAATATAATAGAGTCAAACACCTTCCACGCATTTGTAGACAGCTTCGATAAACACAGACTCTGTGCAACAAAATATATCAATGGTATAACGAATACAATAAAAGGCTACAATACAGGATGTTTATTACTAAATCATGCCAGAACGGGTGAACGGATCTTGACGAAATTTGGCATAGAGATAGATTATACTATGCAATAGGACAAATACTATTTTTACTTAAACGACTACAAAAAAGGGTCTTACTTGACTTTAGTTGTTGTGTTTTTGTAATTTCTTTCTTAGGTGACTTTTAATTTGCGTAATTTGTTTATAATACCGTCGTTTTTCCAAATAACCTTCGCTCGGCTCCTTTATCTTTAAAGTGTCATATGTCATGTGATATTTGACAGATGACATGTGTCATGTATCATTTGTGTGGGTGTAAAGAATAGATGTGATCTTGAACAAAATTACACAGTAATGCTTGCCGCTAAAAGATAGTCGATCGCGCCATTTTATATAATAAATAGTTAAAATAAAATCAAAGTAAAAATATAACTTTTCGTATATCGTACATGAACACAATATCTGTAATGTTGCGGTTTCGCACAGATTTTAAAAACTTTCTATACAAACACAAAGAGGCAAACACAAAAGAGGTTTTACCCCCAACATTGACGTTTCAGAGACCACAAAAAGTTCGCATTACTCACGCTCCAAAACAAACGGGAGAAATTACGTTCAGATTTCTAGAGAGACTCGTACGTATGTAGACTATAACTACTATATTTGACATATACGTAAAAAACGAGCACTTAGTTCTATAAGAAGTGTTTAGGAGGGCAACTTTTTTTTTATATTATTTGTTTTGAGAAAAATATGTTTTTGTAAATTTCCTATGGTTTTTTTATAAAAAATGGGGAATACGAGCTAACGGCTGACATAAACAGCTACAGCACCGGAGTAACTGAATGTGCGTTTCCTAGCTTTGAGTGTAAGTACAATAATAACATTACTTCTCATATGTTTATGGGCTCCGCAAAATACTCTCGTGTGCAAATATAAAGCGTCGGTGAAGAAAGTTTGAATGTCTCGGAACATAAAGAAGCTAGATAACTGAAATAAATTGTGCATGATAGACAATTAAATATCCTTAAATTAAAATAAAATATATTTTTAAATTTATTTAGATTTCATAAAAAACATAAACGTAAACGAAAAAAGATATCTTACGTAAACTTGGATAATACAGTATTTACCATTTAATTTTATTTTTATTTAAATTTTAGTACTTAGTGTCGCCACATGGAGGCAGTTCGTCAAAATTAAAGTCTGTCATGCACAATTTATTTCAGTTAGCAGTTAGCGTTTAAATCTTCCGAGATCCGTGAAATAGCAACCGACCGAGTCGTGGTTCGGCCCTCTCGGGCGCCCTCGGATCGGCATGCTTACGCGTAACATAGTAACCGTCCAAGCCGAGGTTACCCCTCACCGGGGGGACCCTTGTGTCGAGTTACTAGCAATAGAGGTTCAGGCTAAGCGACCTAAGAGCTATGCCACCTCTCAATCCGGTGAAGCAGTCAAGGCCAGCTTCTCTGGCCAATCTGTGTAGTTCGTCATTAAAAAAATCTTCCGAGATATTCAAACATTCTTAACCGACCCTTTATCATTGCTATATTTATGTTTAGTAATAGTTGTCATTTTCTCATGTAATCGCATTTCATATGTTCTTACGAGAAATACTTGATACTACACAACGTGTTTAGATACCAAACCCCAAAACTTCTTGGTACCGGTTTAAAAAGGTCCGTAAAAATTAGAAAGCGATTATCATTTCTACTTACACTGTAAGGCTTAAAAGTGCATGAGAACTTAAACAATAATTGATGTATTCATATTATTGTATTTATTAATGAATCACCTTCAACAAACGAGCCTAATCATTTCCCAAAGGCTGGAAACGCACCTGCAGCTTCTTCGATGCTGTTGATGTTTATGGACGACGGTAATCACTTAAGATCAGGTGAGCTGTGAGGTCGTTTGTCTCCAACATATAAAAAAGGAGTCACAAAACTTTTTTGTTTTTTAAAAAAATTGCAAAAAGTCTATTTTTTTTAAATCAAAATTTATTGTATAAAAATTTTTCATATACTCCAATTTATTCTTTCCGTCATTTGTGATATTTTTGGCCCAACAATATTCCGTGTCTAAAGCCGGATTATGGTCCCATCTGAAAATGTATTCCATTATCTTGTTGCTGACCGGACGGTATATTTTTTAACAATGCCGTTCAACGTTTCTTTTCATGCAATTAAATTGTATGAAATGAATTTACGAATCGCACACTTGAAAATTTATGTTTTTAAATTAATAATTTTTTTTTTTTTTAAAAGAAAGCTAGCAATATTTCTTTTTTTTCAGAAATATTACTAACAATCATGTTAACCATTCCAACTTAGCTTAAGCTTGTGCTAGGACATGGTTCACGGCAATAGTCGAATGGTGGATTCGAACCCACGACCTTACGATTCGCAGTCCGTACCCTAAACCATTAGGCTATTGACGCTTTAAATTAATAATATAATTCGAAAATAATAAATAAATAATATAATTCGAGGTAACCCAACGTAATGTAATCAACGCCCAAATCTTTTCTATATTAAAAATTGTGATTTTGAAAAAAAAAAAGTTTTTTATGTATCTATATGTCACTAGTTATTCAATTCCAAAAACAAATTGTTTTTCAATAATTATTAAAAATAAAAAATTGAAAAAAATTAAATAAAAAACACGTGACAACTAACACACCGATTTTAATAACGGACTTTATAATGTTAAAAGAATGCCATATTTTGTTAGCTGTCTCTGACTACCCCGCTAGGTTAAAAGGCCGTAAAGAGCTTATTAAGAAATCTTTGTCACATTTGGTGAATTTTTTGCCATTGCCTGAGTTAAAAATATGTGATAGCATTTTCACGTAACTAGCTTATGCCTTGTATCATTACATCAAGTTGTAAGCTTCAAACACTTTAAAAACATAATAAATAAAAATAATAGGAAAACTTTCCCCATTCCAAAATGGTTGCCGAGAAACGGATAATATTTAAAAAAATCGTACTAATACCGTGTTAACGAAAATCAACCTTAAAGATAATAGCATAAAACACCAACTTCCGTGGTACGTGGAACACTATTTCTTATAGGTAAATCAAGAGACGCGTTAAACTTAGCATTCACTTCCCACCGGCATCGGCGCGATTTTGGGAAGAGCAATCACTCAGTGCGTAATCTCTCAGGATTTACATCGCACACCGCACCCTAGTAATACTCAGGTTTCCCTTTTTGTTTTTAAAACAACTGCACCTTGCCGATAAGGCGTGAAGACTATCTTAAAATTGACTCAAACCACCGTAGAGTGTTTATTTTAAGTAGCAAAAGATATCTTTTTTAACTGAACTCTATAAAATCTCTATCTCTCTTAAGGAGTATGTATATACAATATAAGACTAGGACAGTCTTAGATTCATAAACCCGCCAATGTCTAAACGACATGAGAATCATTAAGATAAGAAGTTAAAGGTATGTCTTTTTTGTAGTTGAATAACATCTCTGTCCCACACAATTAGAGGAGTAAATAGAATTTCCCAGAAAGGGCGAAAACATGTCCTTTCCGGGGAAAACCCAAAAAAAACATTAACGATAAATTGACCACCGCTGTTATGAATTAAAACAAGGACTTAAACGAACCAAAGCCGTGGTAGCTCAGTGTCCACGTTTTTTGTTCAATGGGGTGAAATCTTCGTACCGTAGTACCCTAGCAACCGGTTCTTTCGACCCCTGGTGCCGGTACCATTTAATTTGTTTGCTGCAACTTTAAGTGCTGATTTATCACGAAAAACGTAGAAAAACATCGTGACGAAACCTGCATGTATTAGAACATTTTCTAAGACATGTAGTTTTCACAAGACTTCACAAATCAGCTAAGTCTCACTAGAGCTGCGTGGCGTATTATGCCCTTATACTCTCTTTACAAAAAAGGCCTGTACTCAATAGGGGGTACTCAGTGTACTCAATATATATATATATATATATTTGATAGTAATCGCCTTTATTACACAATTGCTACCAAATACATTTCTACTAATCTCGTTATTAATCCTTTCGAATCTTTGCTACTCTCAGGTCGTCGGGCCTCATAATTAAATATACCTGTTTGTATATCCTGTTGTCTCCATCCATTTTATTGTAATTGTTAACACGTATTACACCTAAGGCGATACCAACAACGGCAAGGCCTGTGGAAGCAATCACTTTTGGGATTTCATTCCAGCCTTGTTGAAGAAGTTGGCCAATGGTTCTTCTTGTGGCTGGAGCAGCTATTTGTGGAAAAATAAAAGGATTCTGTTAGCTTATAGTATCAAGCTAGAATTCTTTCGTTTTTGTTTTTCAATATTGATAATGACACTAGGACTAGGACTGTAACTTTTACTTACACCATTACGTTATTTATTTATTATAAAGTTAAAAAAAATACTTTGAATATTATTCTATATTGTTCTTGAGCCACATCCAGTTACGCTTACTTTTTGTATTTATGCGAGTTTGTTCCTAACTGCCGGCAACAGATATTGCTCATTCTGTTTAGTTTTAACGATTTTGTTTGTTGACGCCCAATTTTGTAACTAGATATAAATATTTTAGACTCATAAGTGAATTGTAAAATTCTTGAATTCTTAATAAAGTTTATTTATACCCAAATACTTATCAATGTACACTACTGATTATAAACATAGATTATTTTTGATTTCAATATAATTCACGGGTTCAAAGCAAATACATATACAGAAAAAGGGAAAAAATAAAATGCGGCGTTTTTTAAAATTATCAAAGTACCGCCAAAGCTGCCTCAGTCCCTTCCCTCCCGACCCGTCTCCGTTGCACCCGCAGCACAAAGAGGTCGGCAGCCCCGCCGCGGTGCCATTTTGTTTTCGACACTTCACTTTAATCACCGCGTGAAAACGTAAACAGTTGCATTCTCATCGCGAAAAGAGCAGCACACCCCGACAAAGCTTTGTGCACCACACAGGAATACACGGGAACACCTTTGTTGGAAATGAAAGTTGCTCCGCATTCTCATCGCGACTGCGGGCAATCTTAAATCTTCAATGAATTTTTTACACCTACGTCTACCCACATCAATTCCGTGATAACTAGACAGATAGATTCTTTATTGCTCACATTGTACAATAAGTACAATCAAAGTAACTTAACATTAAAATAACTAAACTTAACATTAATTTTTTTTTTTATGACGAACTACACAGATTGGTCAGAGAAGCTGGCCTTGACTGCTTTACCGGATTGAGCCTGAACTACTATCTAAATCAATACAAGGGTCCCCCCGGTAGCCTTAAAGTAGACAAGTTCTTACCGTTTTGATTTCTTTCAGGCAATCCTGTAGGACAGGGGAGGTAAAATAAATAAATAGTAGGGTAATAAAAAAAGCCAATAATAGATAAATGTTAGCAAGAATTATTAATAATAACAGAAATCTATTTATATTACTAATAAACAAGCAATGCATATATAAATATAAACTTACGTATTATACAAAACTTCCATTATACATAAATTATTTACATACATATGTAAGACATAATTAAAAGGAAAATAGTCCATTTAGAGAGGGATTGCTTTTTACTAAATTGACTTCAGCTACTCAGCTAGTTTATGCAGCTTACGCTTAAAGATAGCAAGTGACTTATAGTGATATAGATAGATTTATAAATTGCTCTATTGGCTTTTTGAATGTCCCTCAGATTATCCGTGAAATAGCTACCGACCTAGTCGATGTTCGGCCCTCTCGGGCGTCCTCGGATCGGAATGCTTACGCGTAACATAGTAACCGTCCAAGGCGAGGTTACCCCTCGCCGGGGGAACCCTTGTGTCGAGTTACTAGCGATAGAGGCTCAGGTTAAGCGACCTAAGAGCTATGCTACCTCTCAAGCCGGTGAAGCAGTCAAGGCCAGCTTCTCTGGCCAATCTGTGTAGTTCGTCAAAAAAAATCGATGTTATATTTCAAATCCCTTACCATATCATTTCGATTATCGTCAATGTGGAACGTTGAACCTCGATTCTATAACTGCTTCTCAATAAAGCCTATGTTAAATCAAATAAACAATCAACCAAAAGGAACAATTGTTTCAAGACAATTATTGTTATAAGTATCAAATAAAGGTAACATATAAGTTACCACTTAAAATTAATAATCGGTACACGTGTAGAGGTCCATTAGCAGGGTACCTATGCAAGATAAACAGCCATTAGATAATCCAAGGGCGACCCCGCTATAACTCACCCACCCAATATTCCAAAGTCCTGACGTTTTAATGAAATTCCATTTGCATATTACAGAGATTTACGTACGCTGCAAAATGCTCAAGTATTGTTAATCGCTAACTGAACATGAAAATTATTATATGAAATATATAAGCTCTCACGTCCTTTTAACTCTAGCGGGGTAGACAGAACGCATTCTTACAATAGCAGAAGCCTTTGCTCCCTTGTGCGTGTTTGTAAGCGGCAGGATTTTTTTTAAAGTGGGAGAAAATTTGTTTATTTGGAAGATGGGAATAGAGCACAAAACATTTTTGGCACATTGGAAAAAAACTAGGTATACTAAAGAGCTCGATATTTGGGTACCTCACGAGCTCATCGAAAGAAACCTAATGAACCGTGTACCCATTTGTGATTCTTTATTTACGACGTAATGAAACCGAACCATTTTTGAAGCTGATAACTGGTGATGAAAAGTGGAACACATACGACAAGAACGTGCGAAAAAGGTCGTGGTCAAAGGCCGGTCAGGCTTCACAGACTGTGACGAAACCTGGGTTAACTCACAACAAGGTGATGCTTTGTGTGTGGTGGGATTGGAAGGGCATTATTTATTATCAGCATTACCATCAGGCAGGACCATCGATTCTGAACTCTACTGCGAACAACTGATGAGATTAAAGCAAAAAGTTTAGATAAAGCGGCCGGAATTAATCAACAGAAGGGGTGCGGTTTTTCATCATGATAACGCTAGACCTCACACATCTTTAGCCAGTCAGCAAAAATTAAGAGAGTTTGGCTGGGAAGTGTTAATGCATCCGCCGTATAGTCCTGACATTGCACATTCATTTCCACCTGTTTCGGTCTCTTCAGAATTCTTTAAGCAGGTTAGGTCAGATGTCTGGTTTCAGCCCTGTAGTTCTGAGCTCTCAAGAATAAGACTACGGTATCCTCTGCCTGTCGTCCAAGGCGACTAAAAGGGGCCTCGGGTTCACTGGGCGACAAGGGTGGGGGCCTGAGTCGTCCACCAAAGTGGAGCCGGGAAGAAGGCGACATCGGCTGGCCCGTGTCGCCTTGCGCTGCGAGGGCACAGGGGGGGAGGGAGAAACCTCCCCCCCCGGGACGTGCTCTCCTTGAGCACAGTGCAGAGGGGCTCCGGTGCGTTCCACTCCATCTCGGAGCCCCTACAAGATGGCAAAAAGTTATCAAACAAAATGGAACCTACATACTTTAGTTAAATATATTAAAACTATATTCAAATATGTTTTGAATTTTCTTAAAAATGCTAAGATACTTTTTCCCAAACCTATTAAATAAATATAATACATTTAGACTACTAAATTGAGATTTAGACGATGATATAGGTAATCAAACATCCTTAACATACAATTAAAAATAGATAAAGTATAAATATAAGTAGTAAATTAATGTAAAGATAAGAATACCCCACAGCCAAACATGCTGGGGAACAAAACATAGAAATAAAACATCAATCAAAAAAAAAACATACAATTACGATATACATATATAAATATATATATTTTATTAACTATACATATATAGGTTATTTACTTAATTTAGTGATTATGATTGTAGAAAATAAATGGAGAAATTGATTAAAGAAAATAAAGAAACAGATAAATAAATATCATATATATATTATATATATTATATATTATATATATTTACTATACACATATAATATATATATATATATATATATAAAATATTTATTTAGAATATAGAAGTTATCAAAAGGAAATCATTAAGATACGAATATATATAGTTTGAATTTCCCGGAAAGGGCGAAAACATGTCCTTTCCGGCGAAAACCCTCAAAAAACATACAATTACGATATACATATATAAATATATATATTATTAACTATACATATATAGGTTATTTACTTATATTTAGTGATTATGATTGTAGAAAATAAATGGAGAAATTGATTAAAGAAAATAAAGAAACAGATAAATAAATATTATACTTATATATTTTATATATTTACTATACACATATATATATATATATAAAATATTTATTTAGAATATAGAAGTTATCAAAAAGGGAAATCATTAAGATACGAATATAATACTAGTTTGAATTTCCCGGAAAGGGCGAAAACATGTCCTTTCCGGCGAAAACCCTCAAAAAAAAAACATACAATTACGATTTCGTTTATTAAATTTTAGACTTTGAACGTAATGAACTTAGAAAAGCCGTTAAACCTTACCGTCTTTAAATCAAAACGACAGTCGTCCTGTGCGCAATACAAATTAGATCGTACTCCGAGGGCACCTCATTAGTTGTTATTCAATTTGCCCCCACGACTCTTTCCAAATACAAATACATCTGATCCTCGTAAATTGAATTATATTAAAAATTCCGGATCCGGACGAATATCATATTTATTATGAATTACTGGCTTCTATCTATTTATATCTTTTTTTTTTAATGACGAACTACACAGATTGGCCAGAGAAGCTGGCCTTGACTGCTTCACCGGATTGGGAGGTGGCATAGCTCTTAGGTCGCTCAGCCTGAACCTCTATTGCTAAACCTCGGCTTGGACGGTTAGCTTATATCTATAAAAGAGAAAGTGTGTGGGTATGTTCCATATAGGTTCCGAAACGGCTGGACCGATTTCAATAAAACTTTCAGGGCATATTCAAATTGACCTGGCGAGTAATCCTGTAAAGTGGCGACGATCGGAGCACTCCTCTTTTTGAACTGTCAAATACAACTTTTATTTACTATGATGTTATTCTATTGTTTTATAACCCAAATTTATATTGACACATGCGTTGTGTATATTTATGTCATTATGAACCATATTGAAGTACAATGGAGTATATTGAAATATAATAAAGTATACCATTTGGTAAGTTTTATATCTGACATTAACTTGAGCCCGATATGTTTTTGTATAAATGATAAGAATGATATTGTATTTACTGATATACACATGGATGTAGGTAATGATCTTCACCCGCTCGAGAAGAGGATAGAAGAGAATGAATATGGACAGCTATCTAGCCCGGCGAAGCTAGCAAGCTATTTAATAAATTAAAATATCATCGAAATCGATTGACGTGATATTGAGTTATTCGTCATTTTGTGGGACAAATTTAAGAAAAAAATTAAGACGTATATGATTTTCTCATGGATGCCATTGCCAGAATTGGCCAAAATTAACATTAACATGGGAAGAACAAAATTTTAATTGACAAAAGAATCATTAAAATCGGTTCAACCAGTTCATAGTTATGAGGTAACAAACATAAACAAAATACAGACGAATTGAGAACTTCCTCCTTTTTTGAAGTCGGTTGAAGAACTGAACGCCTTAGTTAAACGACGTCTTATAGCAAATTGTTACTAACGATTATTAAGTGAGTTTAATAAGGAAAGTCTTACCGAAGAAGCGTGGGGCGCCCTCCCTCTAGATGTACCATTGACCTTATAAGGATAGCCGGAAGTGGCTGGATGCGGAAGGCGAATGTGGTGGAAGGCATGGATGATGAATATGTAAGTGTGAAGCTCTGAATCACAAGCTTTGAATCCTCTTGTATCGCAACAAATGAGTAATCTGGAAAATTAATCACACATTCTTGCACACTTTTTTTTCTGTAAGACATTTTATATCTTAAATAATGAAATACTTTTAAATGAGTCGAACGTGATGGGTTTATATGGTTGTTAAAGTTGTCATGCGCAGTCTAAAAACTTTTATAGCCTGTCATATAAAAATTGTAATAAAAAGTCATTGTATAAATTATAACTGTAAACAATTCCTCATTAGTTTGGATTGCTGAGATGACAAGAATGTAACTGAGCGATGGATTAACGTGGATACGACAAACGTTTATTTTATAAGTTACTAGCGTACCCAGATTTTTCTTTATTTTATTTAAAACAATATATTAAAATATTCATTTCTATCCGTATTCATTCTATTTTATTCTCTTCACGAGCGGGTGAAGGTCATTACCTACACCCATGTACATATCAGTAAATACAATATCATACCCGTAGTAGTAGTATCATTGTAAGTATAAGCTGTATTGACAGTTGAAAAAGAGAAGTGCTCCGATCGACCTTTACACGATTACTCGTCAGGTCAATCTGAAGATTCCCTGAAAGTTTCATAGAAATCGGTCCAGCCGTTTCGGAGCCTATACGGATCAAACACACACACATTCTCATTTAAATATAGATAGATTTTATTTCAGGATCGTGGTAGGTTATAAAAAGATTTTTATTTGTCTATCATGCACAATTTATTTCAGTTGGAGATCCTTCCGAGATTCAAACTTTCTTAACCGACCCTTTAGTTTTGCTCACGGCTATATATACGAGTAAAATATAAATATGCGTACAACTTTCAACTACAGATGAAATGTAATGCTTTTATTTAATTGAATCATAAGAAGGAATGCGCTCAATTGCGCGGAATGTAATCCTCGCACATAGATAATCGGGATGCCGAGAATGCCGATCATACTTGTCGACATATTTTACACAGTCGACAAATCTTCAAAATTCCTAAAATTGTTAGGAGACGCTTAGCATCCATTTTAATATTTAATTGGGCTATTACACTATTGTGCTATTGGGCCCCTCCTAAATCATAAGAGCATAATTCACAGAGCCCCTTTGGCTTAGTGCGAGATCCTCCTTTCATTCACAATTTAATTTCGTTTTCACCCTCTCCCGTCGTGTCTTTCAAGGAAAGAATGACCGAATGACTTACCCGCTTTGCCGACTTGAAGCTATAATAAATAGACGAATATTATGAAATAAATATTATCAACCAACTTCAAAAAGGAGGAGATTCTCAATTCGTCTATATGTTTGTTTTATGTTTGCTTAATCATAACTTTCTGTGAGATTTAGAGGTTCAAGCTAAACGACCTATGAGCTATGCCACCTCACAATCCGGTGAAGTAGTAAAGACCAGCCTCTCTGGCCAATTGTGTAGTTTGACCATAAAAATAATAAAAAAACTGTAAGATTATAATTAGATTCTATTTCGTAATATTCCTACGATAATTCGGAAATACAGAGAGGGCGTCCGCTCGTAATCTCTTTTGTTTTTACTTATAAATATACTTGTACCCGAATATAATAAAGCTTTGTATTAATGAAAGATATAATTACGAATACTTTTACACTCTATGTCGGTATTCTGCGAGCTTTCTACAGGCAGTAGAATCTAATTTTTCGTATAACAAAAATTAGATAGCTAAAAGAAACAAAAAGCGACTTCAAATCACCATCCCTTTTAATTTCGAAAGTATCATAGTTATACTGCGAAGTTCTGGTTGCGTATTCAATATTCGTACTCGTTGTCGTTAACAGGACTTAAACAGTCTTTGATTGTCATAAACCTACCAATATTCAAACTTTCTTAACCGACCCTTTAGTTTTGCTCACGGCTATATATACGAGTAAAATATAAATAGATTTTATTTCAGGATCGTGGTAGGTTATAAAAGATTTTTATTTGTCTATCATGCACAATTTATTTCAGTTGGAGATCCTTCCGAGATTCAAACTTTCTTAACCGACCCTTTAGTTTTGCTCACGGCTATATATACGAATATAATATAAATATGCGTACAACTTTCAACTACAGATGAAATGTAATGCTTTTATTTAATTGATTCATAAGAAGGAATGCGCTCAATTGCGCGGAATGTAATCCTCGCACATAGATAATCGAGATGCCGAGAATGCCGATCATACTTGTCGACATATTTTACACAGTCGACAAATCTTCATAATTCCTAAAATTGTTAGGAGACGCTTAGCATCCATTTTAATATTTAATTGGGCTATTACACTATTGTGCTATTGGGCCCTCCTAAATCATAAGAGCATAATTCACAGAGCCCCTTTGGCTTAGTGCGAGATCCTCCTTTCATTCACAATTTAATTTCGTTTTCACCCTCTCCCGTCGTGTCTTTCAAGGAAAGAATGACCGAATGACTTACCCGCTTTGCCGACTTGAAGCTATAATAAATAGACGAATATTGTGAAATAAATATTATCAACCAACTTCAAAAAGGAGGAGATTCTCAATTCGTCTATATGTTTGTTTTATGTTTGCTTAATCATAACTTTCTGTGAGATTTAGAGGTTCAAGCTAAACGCTCAAACGCCTATGAGCTATGCCACCTCACAATCCGGTGAAGTAGTAAAGACCAGCCTCTCTGGCCAATTGTGTAGTTTGACCATAAAAATAATAAAAAGCTGTAAGATTATAATGAGATTCTATTTCGTAATATTCCTACGATAATTCGGAAATACAGAGAGGGCGTCCGCTCGTAATTTCTTTTGTTTTTATTTATAAATATACTTGTACTCGAATATAATAAAGCTTTGTATTAATGAAAGATATAATTACGAATACTTTTACACTCTGTGTCGGTATTCTGCGAGCTTTCTACAGGCAGTAGAATCTAATTTTTCGTATAACAAAAATAGATAGATAGCTAAAAGAAACAAAAACCGACTTCAAATCACCATCCCTTTTAATTTCGAAAGTATCATAGTTATACTGCGAAGGTTGGTTGCGTATTCAATATTCGTATTCGTTGTCGTTAACAGTACTTAAACAGTCTTTGATTGTCATAAACCTACCAATATCTCAATCAATAAGCATTAACATCTACGATTTTTACGAGTGACCACAGAAACCAAGGTCCTATACCATGTATAATATGTTTTTCTCTCTTACTCAGGATTGACAGATATAAAATGCCACATAGGCATTAAGTCTTTTGTGACCTTAGTCTAACATGTTACAATAAGTATATATCGAAGCTGAAAAACAAAAACGTAGTTAAAAAAAGTTAAAGTTACAGCCTTTATATATATAATATATATGTCCCACTGCTGGGCAGAGGCCTTCTCTGTAAAGAGAGTATAAGGGCATAGTCTGCCACGCGGCCCTAATGCGGATTGACAGACTTCACATGTCGTAGAAAAATTTTCTAAGACATGTAGGTTTCCTCACGATGTTTTCCTTCACCGCCGAGCGCGTGTTAATCAGCACATAAAATTGCAACAGCAAATTTATTGGTGCTGGCACCGGGGATCGAACTCGAGTCGCTAGCGTACTATGCAACTTGAGACACTGAGCTACCACGGCTCATAAAACGTAGTAATACACAAAAATGAAATTGTTCACCAGAGCCGAAAAACATTTCAACTTTTTAAAAAAATATATATATATCGTGTTTGTGGACCTAGAGCTGTCGTATTGGACACAATATTTATTATTTTTTGCTAAATAAGTATTGTTTCACGGCATTAATCTAGAGTTTTCCTAAAAGAAACTCGTTTTACGGTACAAAAAATAAAATAGATGTCAATTTTGAAAATCCTATTTTCGCTATTTTTCATCTAATTGTTACAAGTCATCATCATTCGACGCGTCTTTTTCTGATTCCAACGACGTAAAAAAGTGAAAATGGCCATATGTGTCACTACGTTTTTGCTTTCCAGCGTCGACATGAAATGTATACTTATTGTAACGTGTTATAAATGTGGCCAATATGGGTTAATACGAGTATAATAATAATAATAAATCATTTATTCCTCACCATAATCCACAATAGTTACTTAAGATAATTATATAATTAAAAACATATACACATTTGGAACAAGAGACATAATAACAGAAAGATTATGGTGGATTGACACTTGAACTAGCACGGATCCTGTGTCTCAAGTAATCAACCCTCCACCCCATTACATTATCAAAGGTAGTGTACATAGCTAATTAAAACACAATTTTAAGCTAATTCGTTTTGGTGAAGTATGAGTTTAGATGTGTATATAAACATGTAACAGGAATATATGATAGTTTTGTAGTGTGCGTATGTGACTTTGTGTGCGTGCGTGCGTGTGTGTATGTGTGCGTATGGTATGTAGATGTGTAGAGTATTGGTAATCATTTAATTTTTAATATATTTTCAGTTTCAGAGTAACCAAGTTTCATCAGACCTTTTCTGATGACGATTTTCAGTTGCCTTCTATTTAGTTTAAAGATTTGATTTAAATCGTTGAAATATCTGTATAAGAATGGTGACATGTAATATGATTGTCGTCTAGCGAACATCGTGTTGAAATTGGGAACAGAACTCCTAACCCGTCTTTTAGTATGGGACCTAATTGAAAGCAAAGACAACTAAACTGTTTCACATAACAGCGCTATTAATGCACAAATTTAAATGAATGTACCTCCTCGTTTTTGAAGTCGGTTAAAAATACTGAGCTTAATCACAATAAATACAGTATACCGGTAGACGGGGCTACCAATCGTCGCGCGGGACTAATCCGATCGAACACACAATGAGATGAGATTGCTCAGAGCGAACATCGCACGTTATTGCCACTAAATCTTTCACTCGCCGGATGCCTATATACGTGGAGGGAACAACCCGCGGCTGGTGCCTCCGGCTTTAAGTGTTACATTTACCAATTGATTCCGCGCCGTAAATGTTCGGGGTCCGTTCGGAAACTAATATTTATTTTATCCGGAGCCTATAGTAAAAGGTTGGTAATTACGCGTACCGTATTTAAATTTAATATGTGTAATATATTACTATAATATATAGCAATTTAGGGTAGTGGTTGGCAACCTTGTCATCCAAAAGAGACAAATATAAACAATACACAATTGAAATTTATCTATACAGCCATTTTGGTAGGAAATCATTTTATGATTAAATGTACTATCTCGAGCTTGCATTCTTCAGACAAGTCTTGGTTCAACTAAAGGTAAATAAAATAAAATAATTCTCATACTTTAAAAATTATAGTATTTATGTAAGACTAGCTGCTTATTTAAGACAGCCTAAAATTAAAGCGGGCCGCTTCGCAGGACGTAGGGCGATCAAAGTAGCCTTAATTACTCCTTGTTACATCAGCTAACGTTCCGTCAAAATTATACGTTCCAGAGATTAGACGAAACAAACAGGCAGAAATACAAAATTGTAAAAAATATTTTGCTCTATATGAATATATAACAGAAAATGCTGAGACGGTGTCCAATATTGGCATCATGTCCTATATCCTGTTTATTCTTCCTTTTTTTCTTTATTATTAATACTGTATTTTTTTTGGTTTTTTTAATATGTTTCATATTTTGTTTGTAATATATTCGAATGATGCCAATAAAGAATAAGTCTATGTCTGTCTAAAAAACGGTTATTTTAATATTACAAACAGACACTCCAATTTTATTTATTTGTGTAGATTATTACTTGTAGACTTAGTAACATTTGATCGTTGTGACCGTTGTCTTCGTTCTACTCATAGTAATTTTCTCCATATTTCTTCCTGTCACACTGATTTTATGCATAAATCTTTTACCTTTACCGCAATAAGACTTTGGAATGCGCTGCCAACAAATATACGTACAGTTGGAACTAAATCTACTTTCAAACATTTACTATGGAAGCTTTACCTAAGCAAGGAATAGTCTGTCAATTGCTGTCCCTATCCATCTATAATTATATATATATGTATTTATATATGTATCTATTTATTATTATATATAATTATTAAGTTTGTATATTTAATTTATTTGTAAGTAGGTATGTATATAATATTATATATACATGCATTTATTATAGTTTTCTTTTATTTATTATTTTCTCAAATAGCTCGCACCCGTTACTTTGTCTCTTCACAACCCCAAGGTAGACTGGCAGAGAATGCCTACTGGCATTAAGTCCGCCTATTTGTACCTTTTTTTTTGTATTGTGTGCAAATAAAGAATAAATAAATAAATAAATATTCTATGCCAAAAACAATTCAAGGAAGAGCTGCATGCGGTTAGCGAGCCGTTTGCGGGTCACTGGCTTAGTAAACGTTTCAGTTTATGATCTGATTTCAGTGACAAGTTAATAGTGGATTAAGTTTTGGGTAACTTACGTGCATTTGAGCATAAATGAATGGTAGTTGGTACGTTGTCATTGCTATAATTCAGTGACAATATTAAAGTTGAGGTCAGGTGTGCCTCAAACTGTTTTCGACACTTGTAATTTAAAGAATTCGTTTCATGTCATAAACACGAGTACGAAAGCGGGGAAAAATTTAGTTTTCCCGCCACTGTGTAATAAAATTACAAAATACGAAAGGGAAAAAATCTGAATGTTATTTATTCACGTTGCCATTCTACGGCGACTCAGGTGCTGTCGTCTTCCAATCCGCCGCTACATGGCAAAAATGATTTCGCATCCCACACATTCCAATCACGTACTTCTAAATTTGTCATATTGGATTTTGGAAGCGGACGCTCGTCATGTTCCCCTCGCTTTCCTGTCACCTAGTGAAAACGAAAACATGTATCATACCTAACAGCCATGCCCAAGTCGACCTTAAGGGCCAAGATGTCGGAGAAAAATATAAAAAAGTTTTAAATACGAATAGACAACGTCACAACTGTCAAATTTATTTAACGTATTCAATACCAACTTTTCCCGTGACTTCTTATATTAACTTTTTATATTCAATGGGATTTTTCACAGTCTAATTTAGGAATGTGGATCATATCAGGGATGAGGAGATACGTAGACGAACGAAGGTAACCGACATAGCTCGCTGGGTAAGCAAGTTGACGTGGCAGTGGACAGGGCACATAGCGCGTACAACAGATGGCCGATGGTGCCGAAAAGTGCTTAATTGGAGACCACGGACCGACAAGCGCAGCGTAATTTATAGTTAGATATATTTATTATGGTTATAGTTTTAAATGGTTATCTCTTAAGGCACATAAACGCCCTTGTAAAGATATACAAATGCATTAAGTTCGACTTTTTTATTTCACTTATTATTTTGTGAAAATCTCATTAAAAATCACATTAGTACAGTGATTGTAAATTTGAGTTTATTGTAAAACTAAGTTAAATATCTGGAAATAATAATAACATGAAAGGTCCAAGTTGTTTGATGTGGGACTTATCAAAATACCGAGAGGGCATTTTAAACTCAATCAAGGGAAATCAAAACGCGGAAAAATGGAGGGGCTCCAACGGAGGGTTAAATTCGTATTATCGATTGGTTATTATGAGATGTGCTGACGTTTCCATTCTTAAACCGGTACAAAGCGACTTAAACGCGGGTATTACAAGTTGAAGTTTTTATTTATGTACGTGTTGTAAAATGTTACCTAAGTAACACATATTACATATTGGTATAAAACTATACTTTTTGTACTTAATATATTAAAACTATAAGATATATATAGTTTCAGTATATAATAGACTAGACGTGTCATGTGATATGTCAATTGAACGAATTTGTGATTTTTATGGACTTCCTACACAGTTGGCCAGAGAGGCTGGCCTTTACTGCTTCACCGGATTGAGAGGTGGCATAGCTCTTAGGTCGCTTAGCCGGAATCTCTATTAGCTAGTAACTCGACACAAGGGTGTCCCGGTGAGGGGTAACTTCGGCTTGAACGGTTACTATGTTACCCATAAGCATTCCGATCCGAGGGCAGAACCATGACTCGGTCGGTAGCTATTTTATTAATAAAAACTATTTGGGACAATCTAAGATAAACTTACTTAAATGCCACTTCGGGAAGCGTTAATTTGTGATAGAAAAGTATTACTTTAAAACAAAAATATATATGAGAGAGAGTTCCATCTTATGGTTGGAGCATCTTGATCTAACCTGAAGTTTTTACTTATTTACTAGTGTAGATAGTCTGGAATACGTTTGACATGTAATTCTACAGTTCATTATCCAAGTTGACTTTAAATAAATCAAATACAAGAGCACTTTCTAAAGCGTTTTCTAAATTCTTTTCTGATTTCCAATCTACGTATCACTGATCTTATTACCCCATCGTGATATTCGACATGTAAGTGATGTTCCAAAACCCTAATATTACGATGCCATTAAATAAACTTATTGCATAATAAGAATTCCTCATAAAATACGTCATATTGTCCCCAAAATCGTAACTCCGTTGTGTACGGGCGCCCATTACTGAGACGCAAGGACACGCCCTATTGGCGATATTTTTTGTAGGGTCTTTATTGAAATTCTATGGGCTCGCGAGAAAGTTTCCGATCAGGCGGGCGGAATGCGAAATTGCTGGCAAAAAACAAATGAGATTGCAACAAGATCACATTTAGCCAGAAAATTTACATTGTATAAGAAAACTGGGCGTGCTCGTGGCCTAGTTGTCTTTTGAGTTTCGAAGTTTCATCTAAAAAAAAAATGTTAAATTAATCTGAAAATAAATCACGTCACCCTTGTCTATCATCGTTTACGAGTACAAGGATATACCAAAATGCTTCACAACTTTTCGTCACATAATACTCACTGAGGCACACACAAAAAAAAAATATTTTTCTTGACTGTAGTAGCATTATTCAAAAAAGGGGTAGATTCTCAATTCGTCTGTATTTTTTTATGTTTCTTAGCTCATTACTTTCGTCTGGATGAACCGATTTTGATGATTCTTTTTTTGTTTGAAAGCTGGTGTTTTAAATTAAATTATAATAATATATAAAATACATATACAGACAATGTCTACATACAATGATAGTGTATAAGTATGATATATATACATAAATATAATTAAACGCTTACTTATAAAATCATTTGTGTTGAAGTGGGCTGTAATATGAAGTAACCACGTGGAAATAGGCTTACCTAGACACAGCTAAGCCTCCTTTAAGCACGGTACGACACAAGTGGTTGTTAAGCACTCATCTTGGTGCTTAACCTTGTTCATTTTCGCATCATACGTCTAGACTAGAACGTTCCACGGTTAACAGTTTAACTTTCCAATTACGATGTAAGAAATGAACTACAATGAATCAATATCATTATGCAAACGTAATAATACACATATTCTAGTAAACATGTTTTATCTAAGTTCTTTCGGAACGTCACATAAATATTCTTAACCGATTTCAAACAAAGAGGTTTTACTTACAATAAAAAAAATCGATTCATATTTTTTCTCAATTATTTTTTTATCTTTCTGCGATGTCGTGGTACTTTGATCTTGCCGTCCATGTAATAGCATAGAAGTTACTGTAATGGCCCTACATTTGTTTAAATTCACCAAGGATAGGTCCAGTATTTAAATTCCTGTCACCTCTTACCCACCAATTTTTTACTGGTGGAGGTTATGTGAATAACTATTTTTGATGTAATACTTCTTTATGCACGTTTTGATAAAATGATGACAGTAACAGGTTGAAGCTGCAGTCAAAAAAATGTGCTTATTTCATTTTTCAAGTGCTCCTATTTAATTGAGGTTAACGAGAATAAATGAGATGGACAGTAATTAATTCACGGATACGTCACTTTTCGTCGAATTGAGTTCCCTATCTCTAATAAACGTAATGCTCGACATGTCATAATTTAACAGGTCACGGATCTTATTGTCAGACTTGGACCACACGGGAAGCACCAGCTTTCAAAAGAAAATAATCATCACAGTCGGTTCACCCAGTCCAAAGTTATGCTGCAAACCAAAAAAAACAGACGAATTGAGAACCTCCTCCTTTGAGGTTAACTATCTGAATATATAAAATATTATTATTTAATACAATATTTATTCAATGAAAACTGAACTTAATTGACTGTGTTGACTATCTAATTACTTATTTGCGTGCTAAAAACTATTTTTAACGATGTTAAAGAAGTATAACATATCCAGCGCGTACATAAGTACACAGCCGTTTTATATATTGCTAAAAATCAACATCACTTCCTGACGTACTTTTAACAGGGTAGACAGTTTTCATTGTCCATTTTCACCAAGTTTATTTTATGGGTATAAACTAGTGCTTGACCACGATCCCACCTGGAGTTAAGTGGTGAAATAGATGGATGATGGATGGAAAGATTATAATCACAGACCCACTAAAATATTTTTAGACGAAAGTTTCTGTCCATACAAAGGTTGTCTGGAAGAGATCGCTCTTAGCGATAAGACCGCCCATTGCGCATGCAATGACCTTGTCTAATGTGAAAATTGTATTTACTATTTCTGTGATGTATTTTGTTTTTAATTGTTGCGCAATAAAGAATATTCATTCATTCATTCATTCATATGTGACATGGGGGTGTATGATAGTGGTCATACACCGGGCACAAATTTTAGCAAGTGATTTGTTTTGTACGTAAAAAACCAAAAAACGGCAATTCTTAACTGGGATTCCCACGACCATCTTCAAACTTTACTGTCCATTATTTTACGCTACCAATTTATCTATCCATTGAAATTTAAATGTCATCTTCGAATTTTACAAGTATAAGATTTCACAGTGGAGACAAACAATTCTCGAGCGGCCCCTGAATAATTGTACAACGCAGGCGTCAGAAGAAATTAAAGTTGCCATTCATGAAACCCTTAAACCGTGCTAGCGGATTGTTCCCGGGGGAAATTATGGACTTAGCACCTGACGAGGCTCAAATTTTAATGTCCGCACTTCCCGGTTGGAACCGTTGCATATATTAACAGTTTTTGCGTTCCATTTTAATTTTGCTGCGTTTTTAAATTAAAAAAAAATTAGATCCGTGGCAGCTCAGTGTCCGGGCGGTAGCCTCAAGTTGCATAGTACGCTAGCAAACCCGAGTCCTATCCTCAGTGCCAGCACCAATAAATTTTTTGTCATAATTTTATGTGAATCTGAAATCTGCCAATTCCCACAAGGGCCGCGTGGTCAGAGTATACCTTTCTAATCTCTTTAAGAGCAAGCCTTTGCCCGACAGTGGGACATATATAGGCAAAAATTAAAAAACGCCCAAGCAATCAATTAATAAATGAGATGGACAGTAATTAATTCATGGATACGTCACTTTTCGTCGAATTGAGTTCCCTATCTCTAATAAACGTAATGCTCGACATGTCAGAATTTAACCACACTTTGGACCACACGGGAAGCACCAGCTTTCAAAAGAAAATAATCATCACAGTCGGTTCACCCAGTCCAAAGTTATGACCAAAAAAAACAGACGAATTGAGAACCTCCTCCTTTTAAAGTCGATTGGAATTTTGAAAAATAACAGTCTTCTAATACACGAAATATTTTGCTTAATACGATTTTTGACTGACGTGATGACCATAATGGTTACCTAAGACGATATCTATTTAGGTAGATTGGTAGCTTTACGGACTAGTTGTCGAAGGATAACTTGTTAGAAGGTTTCCCCGTTCCACCATCGGACTTCAAGACGCAATGCAGGATTTCAACCTTTAGTTCTTAACATCCCTTAAACCCGAACGAAACGCTTATCTTCGTATTTCATTATTCGTACAGCAAGGGACTAGAATAGTTTGCCCACGTCTTTCCGTTCGATTACAATATGGGTATTTTCAAGGGTAGAGTGAATAGGCATTTACTAAGCTAGTGCACGTTACCAGGACTACATTTCCACTTAACATCAAATGGGATCATACTCAAGCACTTGCTTAGCAAGTATAAAAAAGGGTCTTTGTTTAGCTTAAATTAGGTACGAAACTTGAGATTATTTTTACATGCGTTGAACATCGTACAGCATTTGGCGGGCATGGAGGTCAAGTGTTGACCCGAATAAAAAGTATACTTACATAAATAGAAATGAAGGCCGAGTCGTTATATAGGTTGAGTCTCGTGTTACGGAGCCTTGCTTTTGTTTCTTTCGAGAGCATCAAAGAGATTCGACTGCGGCTGTTTGAAAGTGCTTTTGCGTATCAAATTAGTACCCTCTTAGGTCGGAATAACGGCTACTTAATAAATCCACGGCAGCGTTTTATTGAGACATGTACGGGATATCAGAATCGGGAAAGTATCACGACTTTGTATAATACCGCGTGAAGTAGAGAAATGTATTATAAAATATCCTCACATATTGTAAAAGCACACACATTTTACACAAATGAAAAACTATGTACAACTAAATACAAAATTTGTATTTGTTTATTTTTTTAGAAGTGGTCGAAGAAACTCCAGCAATGCTAGGAGCGTTGCTGGAGTTTCTTCGGCCACTTCTTCTCCCAGCAACAACGCTTCCCGAAGTGACACTCAAAGTTAGTTTAGCTTTTCGAATGTCCCTTAGATTATCCGTGAAATAGCTACCGACCGAGTCGTGGTTCGGCCCTCTCGGGCGCCCTCGGATCGGAATGGTTACGCGTAACAGTCCAAGCCGAGGTTACCCCTCACCGGGGGGACCCTTGTGTCGAGTTACTAGCGATAGAGGTTCAAGCGACCTAGGAGCTATACCACCTCTCAATCCGGTGAAGCAGTCAAGGCTAGCTTCTCTGATCAATCTGTGTAGTTCGTCATTAAAAAAAAAATTGTTTATTAAGATGCACTTCGTTTTTTTCTTCCACGTTCGTAATAAATTTGCCATAAAAAGTTAATAAGTTACATGGTAAAGTGCGATGCTTTCCCTTTCAAACCCGTTTGCAATTTAGCCTAAATTATATAATGAACTATGTATGTGTACACCCATACATATAAATGCGTCCAAACACTATTTTTGTCCCCTAGAATCAAGTTTATACTGCATGGAAACAAAACCACACTGTCAAGTTACTAACACTTACTGTATTTATGTATAAAATTATTATTACTATTTTTTTTTATACTTTCCAAGAAAGTGCTAGACTACTATCCCACCTGATGTTAAATGGAAATGCAGTCCTGGATGGTAAGGCGCACTAGCTTAGTAAATGCCTATTCACTCTACTCTTGAAACTACCCATAATGTAATCGGAGGGAAAGACAGACGCGGGCAAACTATTCCAGTCCTTTGCTGTACGAATAATGAATGACGAAGCAAAGCGCTTCGTTCGGGTTTGAGGGATGTTCACAACAAAAGGAGGAAATCCTGCAGTGCGTCTTGAAGTCCGACGGTGGCACACTCTCCAACATGCAATCTAAGTTAGTATTTAAGTATATACTTGTTTTAAATATATTTACTTGTTATAAAAGGCGAGGGCCTTTATAATACCTCTCCAACCTAAGGCTGTCTGGAAGAGATTGCATTTAGCGATAAAGCCGCCCATTGTTTCACGAGTTACTATTATTTTTTGTAAACAACAAAGAGTATAAATAAATAACACACTATTGCGGAATTTCATTGCAATTCATTTCTGTACTCCAAGTTTAAAGGTTATTCAAAAATCGAACCAGCTCGTAACAGTTAAAATATTTTATTGTAAAAGTAATTAATCCATTTAATGACTTCATAGTGGTAATTTGACACTTCTGTGTAGGAAATAATATTAAGGCATAAATAACTTGTAAATCTAAATAATTTATAACGTTAGCGGTCACAAAAATATGTGTATATTATATGGTCGACTTCACCGTTTTGGACAAAAATTTTAATAGGCAACATTAGTACATTTCTGATCATATCTCTGACAGGTCCGTCATTAATGCCGTGCGCTATAGTTGAACACACCAATAAATAAAGTTGATGGGTGATTAAATATATGAACGGATTGAGAAACGATTACAGTTTTAAATATACTTTTTAAATATGAAATGAGAAATTTGCTAATGATTTTCTTTTAAACATGGCAAAGGAGATAGCTACTCGCTTGGTATTTTCTTTTCTTTAAGGAACCTATCCCAGTCTGTAAGTCCGTTACACGAACGAACGCTTCAGCGGATTTATAGAGTTGGTAAAGCTCTAAGGTAGCTAAGCCTGAACCTCTATTCGGAGTAATTAAGCCCAAGAGGCCCTGAGACTGGATCTCTGCTATGGCATTCCTTTCCGACGGCCGAATCAGAACTACGGTAGCTTTTATGAAACCAAACAAGATATTGAAGCGAACACCTACTAACTATTATTACAAACGTTATTGAGATGTCACCGTGAAATAGACTTGTCATTGCTGCCTTCAAGGGCAATCGTCGAGCACACCTCGAGCTGACGCTGGGTGTTTCAGCATGCGAACCGTCAGCGGTCAGGAGTTGAGCCACCGACAAAGATACTACAGCTATTATTATTATTAACTGGCTATAAATACCTCCTCGGAAAGAGTTGGCGCTGGGACAAGAAAACAATGATTATGGAGAAATTGCTTTTAAACGCTTGTTAAATTATCATCAACGTGTCGGGTCATCCAGTTAACCGTTGAACGTTGGCGCAGTTGTTGTATCAGTTCAGAAGTACAAGAGACAAATGATTCCAGGGAATATAACAGAGAACCTAGAATTACAATCAAGTTCACAAAGCTGGTGGAGAAAGGCAGAAGTAAAAAATTCCTCCAATACACTAATAATTATCAATGTTAGAAATTAGTTAAAAACAACGCGCGAGTTGAATGCAGTTGAGGTAAAGAGCGGGAGCATCTTCCCCCGCTATGCGCACGCCTCCCCTCGAGCGCCGTCAGTGTAATGCTGTGACAGTTATCGAACGCTTTCCGTGTTATCGAGTTAATGATAAAGTTGAGATCCCGTGTTATTTATTTCATTTTAATAATGTCTAATCAGAGTCCATCAAGTTCTGCTACAAGAAACGAGTTTTTATTCACCGCCAAGCTCGAGAAATGGTTAAGAGATGTGCGATTAGTAAATTTTAACGATTTTTTTCTTTCGTTTCCTGAAATGTGTAATAATTATTTTGTCATTGCATCATGGCATCCTAGTGTAAAATGGCGGACTTAAAGAATCGTTTAAATTTATCGACACACTCATTATAGTCTTTCAGCATTAAACTCGCGCGGCTATACATGAAAAAAAGACAAGAGAAGTCTAAAGTGTAAACATGAAAACTCTACCTAACGAGCGCGTCTGATACTAAAGGACCTAACTTTGTAAATATTCAGACAGTTACGCAAAGTTAAACCCACAGGACGTGCCGACCGAGCGACGGGATACGAGGTCAATTTGTAACGCCAAGCGTACAGGATAGAAGGAGCTCTGCGTATAATTGTAGTTATGTCTGTATTAATTATCAGGTTTTCTATAATTAATATTAAAGAGTACCTCACTGAATAAAACAATTTTTATGGATTTTATCGCGTTGTCATCTTATTTTCGAATTCCCAACGTTCTCACCTTACAGCGGTCATTAACGGGAAGTGGTACCAAAACTTGGCCTGTTACATTCAAGAACTTAAGGTCGATAAAAAGTAGTTTTGGCAGTAAATGATGGATAATTCTTTCAAATATAGCACATAATCGCATTCATGTTAATTATTGCTAATAATTTAGTGTAGGCGCTATGTGTTCCACTTACATTTAATTAAATTATCATAATCATCATTAACTCGTATCAATCCACTGCCACGTAAACGTCTACTACAAGTAAAGTAGTAAAAATAGAGATGCCTCTAAAGCTCTTAATCCTTTTTTCCTTCCCTCCTTTTTCTTCTGCCGGCGTAAAAAAATTACGTTTACTAATTTATTTTGAAATGCCGTTTTGATTGTCCCATCAAAGTTTTGGTGAATGTATAAACGCCGCAACGGTCTAAATTTTGCGGCACGGTGGATAGTCGAAGATCGATGGACTATTATAGAATCACCATAAACAACCTAATAAGCCGTTGTCTTCTGTTTTGAACATGAATCGCCACTTAACAGTAGGTTGGAGTATATCCGAGCATTGATTTATATATATATATATATATATATATACAGTATTCTTTATAAATGTATTCACGGAAATTTCAAAATAGGTAAGTATTCGGGTAGACGCAGTATGATATAGTGCCGATGAATCGGTAGTTTAACATAAAATGGTGATCATAACGGACTGTCTCCAAAACAAACTTATGTTAATTGCGAATGCTTGTCGCCGTACACGATCGAATATTAGATTGATTTTATCAATACTAATATTATTGCAAAAACTGTGACAGCTTATTGGCTAAGCATTCGATCTTAAGGTCGGGGATTCGAATACCAGCCGGCTCTTTCCTATATATTATACATTAATTAATATATTTGTGGTTCGTTAACAGCAGCGTTGCTACTGTATTATATTTGCGTAAATATCAGACACTTTAACGCGACGTCATTATTCGTACAAAAATCTCTTGCTTTAATTTGTGACCAAAAGTGTATTGTGATGTAACGTTAGTGTAACGGGTTAGCCGGGAGAGGGACGATCCCGTTAGGAGATAGCGCAGGCGGGCCGGTGGCAGACCGGCCCGGAGCCCTGTAGTTTTGGGCTCTCAAGAATAAGACTACGGTATCCCCTGCCTGTCGTAGAAGGCGACTAAAAGGAGCCTCGGGTTCATTGGGCGACAAGGGTGGGGCCTTTGTCGCCCGCTAAAGTGGACCCGGGAAGAAGGCGACATCGGCTGGCCCGTGTAGCCTTGCACTGCGAGGGCACAGGGGAGGAGGGAGTAACCTCCCCCCGGGACGTGCTCTCCTTGAGCACAGTGCAGGGGGGCTTCGGTGTGTTCCACGTGAGATCCCGGAGCCCCTCGTCATGCACCGAGGAAAGAGCCACCGGGGAGGTTTTAGTAGGTAAGATCCCCACATAACCGCCGCCTTCCCCCCAGAAGGCGGGGTATCTTTGTGAAGATTTCCTCCCCGTCAACAAAAAAAAAAAAACGGGTTAGCCACATATCGAAAGACGGACAGCTAATTCTGTCTCTGTCCACCCCGCTAAAAAAGTTAAAAAGTCGTGAAAGTTTATTAATATTATTGAGGCTAAGGATTAATTGAATATCCTAATTCTTTAATTTATCTTAAGTCGTATCCTTTGAGATAAGTATAAACCAATTTGTCATCTGTGAAAAGTCACTAATATAAAACTATTCGACTGATCAAAGAACATTCTTTTGTTTTCGAATTCATAAAGTTGAGATTTAAGAAGTTTGCAAACGACGGGACGTAGGAAAAGTGCTCGTCTTTTAATTTTAACAAAATCGTTGGACCTCGAAAAATGAATAGATAATAACCGCTAGGGATAACCAGGGATAACTGGGTGCATGAATAATATATGTAGACACATGCTTGCTATTCCCCGGTGCGGGGTCGACGCTCTGCCGAAAGAGACCTACCCCATGTGTTCGATAAATATAATGCTAGCAGCTATTGGTTTCTTATACTATAAATTGAAAATATTTATTTATTTATTTATTTATTAAGATACACCAACAGCATTACACAAGCATACATTGTTGTAATAATCAAGTTTACAAACTAAGTCCTGTTGTGTATGCCAATTACAGGTATAAAAGTTAAGGTAGTAAAATATGTTTAGTAAAAGTAATATATCGCATTTAGGAGGTAAACATCATGAACAGAGTAAATGGAGATTGTATATAGAAGCCCCTATAAGGCATATATATAGACTAGACAACTATAACGTTCATAGGTATTGTTCGATGAACGTCATAGATAAAAAAGGTTTATATAATCTGATTTAAATGGTCGTTAATACAATGAAAAAGAAGCCTCACTGAGTCCATTTACTGATAATATGCTATAAAAAAATTCTTTTCAATGCCATTTCCAATCCATTTATAGAATAACTGAAGTAATAATTGATCTTTTACATAAATATCAGACTTGAATCCACACATAATCCTATCAAGTCAGCGAAGTGTATCGCTTAAACAACCAATATTCCGTTCGCTATACGTGGTACTTACTACCAAAGTTACATTCAATTAACTCTGCTTCTACCGGCTAGATGATATTCAAAACCGCAGACATGTAACAAATTTTGAACAGTGAGTGACTTTCGTTAAAGGCCAAAATTTCGACAAGTTTATTAAAGTTATGTTTGTCTGAGAGAAACTTATGCCTGGAATCGAAAACTACCTTCGTTATATATATATAAAAAATAACAACATGTATAGCGTGGCCCTCCTTGTATTTTCGAATTATAGTAGGATGATAACGGAATCAGAACTTAACCAAACTTCCATCAAACTAATCTTAAAGTATCTCATTTGCAATAAAAATGAATCACCGAAATCGCTGATTTATATATATATTGAGTTATTCGTCCATTTGTGGCGCACATATGTAGTAAGTAAAGCCTTTATATAACATATATGTCCCACTGTTGGGCAAAGGCCTTTTCTGTAAAGAGAGTATAAGGCCATAATCCGCCACGCGGCCCTAGTGCGGATTGGCAGACTTCACATGTCTTAGAAAATTTTTCTAAGACATGTAGGTTTCCTCACGATGTTTTCCTTCACCGCCGAGCGCGTGGTTAATCAGCACATAAAATTGCAACAACAAATTTATTGGTGCCATTACCGGGGATCGAACTCTTGTTTCTGACGTACTATGCAACTTGAGCCAACCGCCCGGACACTGAGCTACCACGGCACACTAAGCTACCACAGCTCATACATATGTACTTGATGCAAATTGAACACTTATATGGTTTTCGCATGGATGCCATTCTCAGAATTGGACCAAATTGGGATGGGATCACATCAACTTTCAAACAAAAAAAGAATCATCAAAATGGATTCACTCAGTCGAAAGTTATGAGGCAATAATTTTACATACAGGCGAATTGAGAATTTTCTCTTTTTTGAAGTCGGTAGAAAAGAAAAATGCAAAATAGTTTCGTCAAATAAGGCGCTTTGAACGCACAAACATTATTTAGAAGTCACCTATATTGAAGACAGTTAAAATTACTGTTATATTAGCAAAACGAAATTAAAAAAATACACAAACATAAATTCACAGCAATAAAAATATGACACATCGATAAATTGTTTAACCACAAAAATGTAATATTTAATAATATATTAGTTTTCACTTTGAACATAAATTATCTGTGGCTGACATTTTTTAGTCTAGAGTTCTTATCTTCAAATCTGTAACGTGCAGGTCGAAAAAGCTAAACTAATGGCGGCTTGGAAGTTTACCTCTTTCTTTCTTTTTCATTGCTTCCATGACATCATTCAAGTGTTCACATATATAAAAAACACAACGGCAAAGTCTGCGAACGACGCTCGACCTCAATTCCAATGTCTTGAGGTGGAATCCTTAACGACGTGTCATCTACAAATTACTATGTAACACGCTTCTATGAACCTGTCTATTAAATCTTGATCTGTATGTTTATCTGTTAATGTAACGGAATCACCAACTTCAAGACATCTCGTTATTTTAAATATTTTCACACAAGTGAAAGACCGATGACAATACAATAATTTTAAACCTATATCCTCATCAAAAAATTTCACTCCCTTCAAGATGTCAAACACTTTTTTACGCTTATTGTCTTGCTAACGTGATTTAACCTACTTCGAAAAAAGGGTTTCCCTGCCTTTTTGCAATTTATGTTTGTAAAATTATAGCTTAAATATGAAAGGGCAATTTTTGATTATTTTTATTTGAAAATATTTACTTTTATGTTAATTTTGTTAGCACTGGTTCTTGGGATAGGAGATGACTAGAAACTCCTAAAAAATATTTGTTGATTGTGATACTGGTAGGTTCATGACAATCCAAGACTAGGTAAGTACTCCTTAACAACAACCGACTCGAACGTGGAAGAAGAAAGAGAATAAAGGGACCAGAACTTCGTAGTATAACTATGAAACTTTGGAAATAAGAGATTCCATGTAAACTAAACAATTTTTGTCAATTTTTCACTTTGTAGTTAATTTTAAGCCTATATGCAACTTGAAGTATTGATTTGTAGATTAGTTTACGATACATTTAATGTACTTTATAGTGATATATGAGATTTGATGTATTTATTTGTAGATTCGTTTACGATACATGTTATGTGAAATTTAAGTACGCACACGTGTATAGTAATTGAACTTTTTTACTTATGAACATTACAAAGGTTGTAATAAATATCACCACAAAGATAAGGTATTGTCTTTGTGGTGATATTTATTTGTATTTGTATTGTTGTCGGCTACTGCTAATTGTGTCAAAGATTCGTAAGAACTAAGCCAGTATAATGACTTAATTAATATCACAAAAGCAAACATGTTCCATATACACGAGCTCTGCGTCTTGAACTAGGTACAGTGTACCTGTATCTCAGGAGACAGTGCCTTCCAGAGTCACAAACAGTAAGTCCTGCGTACAATAAGTTTTAACTTAAGTAATGTAATAAATTAAATGATAATTAAAAATTAGTGAAAAAAAAAGTATTCCATAGAGATTTTCTTATTCAGTTCTTTTTTTTTTGTTTAACTTTGTATATAAATAAAATCATAACATCAAAGTGTCACGACTTTCGGCGTTACAATAATGTGCTCGAGAAGTTTCGATGCCCCCTTTATGCCGTTGGCCAGGCTCGGAGCCATATCACGCCTCGGCCTGCGACAAATTACGACAACAATTTTTCAATTCCCCGACCCTCGGAGCGGCGACGCCTCACTCGTTCGCTAAATTGCTAATGTTTGTGAATATATTAAAGGCTGTTGATTTTTCATAACTCATAAAGTACGTTGTAAGTTATCCAATATTCGTTGCCAAAACTTCAACCCTACCAAAGTTGTATGACGGAGATTTTTCCCCTTAGCCTAGTGCCGGCTCCGAGGCTCAGTCCAGGCTCGGTTTTCCTTTCTTTGTCTATTCCAAATTGCCCGGTCTTTGGCAACCTATAAGATTTTGTAAAGAAATTGTACTAAAAGTAAAAAACAGAAATAAAACATAGTGTAAATAGATAAAAAAATAATAAAATAAAACAGAATAATTAGAAACAAGTTTGTCGTTGATCAAATTAAAGTTACAAAGTAATGTTAAAGTTAAAAATACCCCCAACTAAACACGCTGGGGAACTAAAAACATAAGGAGCCATAAATCAAAAAAAAACTGTTTAACCTGTTGGAAGTCTTTTTTTTTTTGTTTAACTTTGTATATAAATAAAATCATAACATCAAAGTGTCACGACTTTCGGCATTACAATAATGTGCTCGAGAAGTTTCGATGCCCCCTTTATGCCGTTGGCCAGGCTCGGAGCCATATCACGCCTCGGCCTGCGACAAATTACGACAACAATTTTTCAATTCCCCGACCCTCGGAGCGGCGACGCCTCACTCGTTCGCTAAATTGCTAATGTTTGTGAAAATATTAAAGGCTGTTGATTTTTCATAACTCATCAAGTACGTTGTAAGTTATCTAATATTTGTTGTCAAAACTTCAACCCTACCAAAGTTGTATGACGGAGATTTTTCCCCTTAGCCTAGTGCCGGCTCCGAGGCTCAGTCCAGGCTCGGTTTTCCTTTCTTTGTCTACTCCAAATTGCCCGGTCTTTGGCAACCTATAAGATTATGTAAAGAAATTGTACTAAAAGTAAAAAACAGAAATAAAACATAGTGTAAATAGATAAAAAAAATAATAAAATAAAACAGAATAATTAGAAACAAGTTTGTCGTTGATCAAATTATAGTTACAAAATAATGTTAAAGTTAAAAATACCCCCAACCAAACACACTGGGGAACTAAAAACATAAGGAGCCATAAATCAAAAAAAAAACTGTTAACCTGTCGGAAATCTTGTCCTATTGTGCCACATCAAGCCAGCGTTTTTAGAACGTACTTATGTATCTTAGGCCTTCATTTTGTACAGATACAGCAACCCTAATATGTAACAGGTAACAATAAAACTAATTAAGAAACAACAATCAACATATGGTTAAAGTAAACTATATATATAAATTATATACATATATATATATAGATAAATTCTTACTAGTTTGAACAATCTCTGACCCCCACGAGTAAGTAGAGACAGAGAAGTAAATAGAATTTCCCGGAAATGGCGAAAACATGCCCTTTCCGGGGATAACCCTTAAAAAAAATATATGTAACAGGTGGTGCCCCGTTGGTATACACCTTTATTTGGTAATAATCTACATTTATTAGCCAGGGAGCCTCTATAATTTCAGTCTCACGTCGCTTAGCCTGAATTTCTTTAGGGTGGTTACACTAGTGATTATATTGTTTGTAAAAAAATTAAGAGGATTCGAATTCCCGACCATAAGATTGTAAACTCGAACTCTTAACGTACTGGACGTTGTCGCTACTTATATGATATATATAAAAACAATCGTTGGTGGGTTATGAAGTCATAAAATATCTTCGTTCTGGACATCCAGAACATTCTTTGGAATGTCATTAATCGGGTCACTGACCTTGTAATTCACTTTGGTGTCGTAATTTTTTCCATCTCTTTCCTCATCCATTCATCATATTATTTTAATTAAAAATTTCGGAATAACCAGCGCCTATTAAACGACAAACCATAAAAATCTTCCCGATACCGTTAGATGAATTTACTACAAACCGTTTAACAGCACGGCGCCGTTATAAATAAATAACAATTTACATAATGGTCACCCCATTTTGAGTTTTTTAATTTTCCCGTCCCTTCCTTTTGGCTCGAGACAAAGCGCTCGTTAAATAGCATGATGTATTCTTTCATTCATCAACACTTTTTTAAACGTTATGCGTAACTACAAAAATTGGATTATTAAAATGTATACAGGGCCGTTTTTCGATTCTGTTGCTCTGTAAACAAATAAACTACATTTAGAGTTTTATTACTGCTTTTCCTAAATGTACAAATTAAATCACGACAGTTGACAGTAACACTGACTTGAAATGACCCTGACAAGTCAAGTGACAAGAGCCATGGAGGTGACATAGAAATGCTATTTTTTTACATATAAATATAAATAAAAAATAAATTAAATAAATAAACTGCTATAATAGGTAAAACTGTCGCGCCAGTTTACGCCTACCTCGAGACACAAAGGATGACTAATCTATAATCTATTCTATTGATAGATTTTTATTATAAAATAAGGTATCTATTTTTTTTTAATTCCAAACATCTATCCGCATGTTGGCAAATGGGTGCGTGTATATATTTATACGTGTACATGTGTGTGTATTCACAAGCATCCGGAAATAAGTGCTTCGGTCTCCTTGTAAATTAAATTTTGTCCTCTCCTTGTAAAAAAAAAAAAAATGTAAACTTAATTACATTTTTGGTACGTGAGTGGATCGATATCCAATATATTAATCCACAAAGCGTCCATTCACGACCGTCGCAAGTTGCGAATAATCCTTGCGCGTTACCGCTATTTTATGGGCAGGCCCCACCCCTTAGATGTTCAGAGCGTTGCTGGAGTTTCTTCGGCAACTTCTTCTCCCAGCGCCAACGCTTCCCGAAGTGGTACTCAAAGTTAGTTAAGCTTTTGAATGTCCCTTAGATTATCCGTGAAATAGTAACCGATCGAGTCGTGGTTCGGCCCTCACCGGGGGGATCGTTGTGTCGAGTTACTAGCAATAGAGGTTCAGTCTAAGCGACCTAAGAGCTGTGCCACCTCTCAATCTGGTGAAGCAGTCAAGGCCAGCCTCTCAGGCCAATCTGTGTAGTTATTAAAAATTATCACGTCATTAAAAATAAATCCAATATTTTCAACCAACTTCAAAAAAGGAGCTGCTCAATTCATCATTTTTTTTATGTTGTTTGTACATCTTAAACTTGCATTCCATTTGACGACTAAATATCACACCAAACGATGATTTATTTTTTAATGGAAAGGATAGTTTGATGTGAGGTTTTTTTTTTTTTTAAGTTTTGCAAGTATTTTGCAGATGCCTTTTTATATTGCCCCTGCTATCGGTATACAAGGGTCGCATATAATAGCAAGCTTTTTGGGAAACAGGAATTGAGAATTGGTAGATGTTTTGGTAAAGTATATTATTTTTTACGTTTTGTTAAACTTTTTGGGATTACTGTAAATGATGTGAGTTTGGTTAGGTTCTAATTAATTCTATTTCGTAAGATTCCTACGATAAATCTGTAATACAAAGAACAAAGTCGGATTTGAAGTCGTAGTAGATCTAATATACTTGTTATAAAATCATCCCATCGTGCAAAACTGAAATTCACCCGAACGACGCCGGGCACGAAATGCTTGTAATGACGTAATCTGTATAATTTAATTTTAAAATTGATGAAGATTATTTTGAACTCAAACCCAATATATGGGAAGGTAATAATACAGGTATGGCATCAGATTTATATAAAATACCTTATTCAAATTATTATAAAAACTTAAATAAATCATCGTCACTTCTAATTAATTATCGGGTTGGTGGAATCAAAGAATCAATATTAATTAGTTTGGCATTCCCCCTATTAGGAGTTACACGAGAAATCACTTCCCCTGTTTGTACATCGTCCATGTTGACAGTAAATAGCCGTTATTAAGACGTTATATTAATAGCGCGTTGCAGAATAACAGTTATACGTTAACAGTTTTTTTTCTTTTATCTGTAATTTTTTTAAGTAAATCCGCATACGGACAATATTTCAATAAACTACATATATTGTGGAGGATAACATGTTGTAAGTTAGTGAATTTAATTGATAGATTACAATAAATTTATTTATTCATATTTCACAAATTTAAATGCACAGTTTACTTATACGTTTACAGTTTACGTAGATCTTAAATTTGTGAAAGACTGGTGTCTGAACTAGGGTACCCTGTTAGACAGATCACCAGCCCCACCATACATATGATAACTCTGTAATTATATTATTAATATTAACTTAAGAATTAGCATGCATGAAAGAGTGTGGTGTGTGTGTAGTTCATGTATGTGTGTGTAGTGTGCTTTATATGTTATTTAATTTATGATGAGATTTTTAACAAATTTTCTGTGCTAGTATAGTATATCTATACATACAGTGTCTTAGATACACGAAACTTAACTCCCTTTCATCTTTCCTAACTTATATCTCCTATCCAAGTCAAGAGAACTTAAGCTTATATGCTTAACTTAATGATATTTACAACAAAAAATTACCAGCAAATTATAAAAAACCCGCTTTTTAGTGGAGTAGATAAAGTCATCTCTATATCAAAAATTTAGTACATGTTTTGTACGTAAATAAAGGAAACTCATATACACAAGACAATTATGTGACCATAAAAACGTACATATAAATACTTTGTTCACGTTATTCACTATCTAAAATATACACACCGTATATATATGTATATAGAATATATTGTATTATTATCCCGAAGTGGCATATAGTTAGTTTAGCTTAGATTGTCCCCAGCCCTGTAGTTCTGGGCTCTCAAGAATAAGACTACGGTATCCCCTGCCTGTCGTACAAGGCGACTAAAAGGGGCCTCGGGTTCACTGGGCGACAAGGGTGGGGGCCTGCGTCGTCCACCAAAGTGGACCCGGGAAGAAGGCGACATCGGCTGGCCCGTGTCGCCTGCGCGAGGCACAGGAGGGGAGGGAGTAACCTCCCCCCGGGACGTGCTCTCCTTGAGCACAGTGCAGAGGGGCTCCGGTGCGTTCCACGTGAGATCCCGGAGCCCCTCGTCATGCACCGAGGAAAGGGCCACCGGGGAGGTTTTAGTGGGTAGATAAAGTCATCTCTATAATAAATTTATTTATTCATATTTCACAAATTTAAATGCACAGTTTACTTATACGTTTACAGTTTACGTAGATCTTAAATTTGTGAAAGACTGGTGTCTGAACTAGGGTACCCTGTTAGACAGATCACCAGCCCCCCACCATACATATGATAACTCTGTAATTATATTATTAATATTAACTTAAGAATTAGCATGCATGAAAGAGTGTGGTGTGTGTGTGAATGTGTGGTGGGTTTGTGTGGTGTCTCTGTGGTGTATGCGTGGTGTGTGTGTAGTTCATGTATGTGTGTGTAGTGTGCTTTATATGTTATTTAATTTATAATGAGATTTTTAACAAATTTTCTGTGTTAGTATAGTATATCTATACATACAGTGTCTTAGATACACGAAACTTAACTCCCTTTCATCTTTCCTAACTTATATCTCCTATCCAAGTCAAGAGAACTTAAGCTTATATGCTTAACTTAATGATATTTACAACAAAAAATTACCACCAAATTATAAAAAAACCGCTTTTTAGTGGAGTAGATAAAGTCATCTCTATATCAAAAATTTTAGTACATGTTTTTTTTGTACGTAAATAAAGGAAACTCATATACACAAGACAATTATGTGACCATAAAAACGTACATATAAATACTTTGTTCACGTTATTCACAATCTAAAATATACACACCGTATATATATGTATATAGAATGTATTGTATTGTTATCCCGAAGTGGCATATAGTTAGTTTAGCCAATAGATTTTTGGTAATAAAATAGCTACCGACCGAGTCGTGGTTCGGCCCTCCCGAGGCCCTCGGATCGGACTGCTAACGTGTAATAATGGTAACCGTCCAAGCCGAAGTTACCCCTCACCGGGAGGACCCTTGTGTCGAGTTACCACCTAATAAAGTTCAGGCTAAGCGACCTAAGAGCTATGCCACCTCGCAATCCGGTGAAGCAGTAAAGGCTAGCTTCTCTGGCCAAATGTGTTAATTCGTCCAAGAAAAAAAAAAAAACATTGTATTGTTCTTATTTCTACAAGAATCTTTGCGGTGATTAGACGCAATTATTGGTATTCAAGAGCGCACATGGGACCGTCCATTCCGATAATTGACTTTATTTTATTCCCCACAACCCACTGAATTACGTGAACAATGTACAGTTTCACTAAACCATTTAGATACGTGGATAGACAATTAGTTTGCAATGTTAATTTGCAACAAACAACATTATTAATATAATTACAGCACATTTGCAGCCTTA
The DNA here is from genome assembly GCA_029286785.1 of Meandrusa payeni. Taxonomy (NCBI): domain Eukaryota; kingdom Metazoa; phylum Arthropoda; class Insecta; order Lepidoptera; family Papilionidae; genus Meandrusa; species Meandrusa payeni. The sequence continues at coordinate 6,473,500 of JAGSMX010000007.1, forward strand.
TTTGTTGTTGTTTCCAATATTTTTAAATATTTCAGTATATAATATAAACTTTATATGTTTAATTATCATATTATTTATTTTATTTTAATTTTTCATGTATTATTTTATTGTATAATATATATTAATCTCATAACTGTTTTATTCATGTATCATATTTATTATACTCTTATTGTCTGTATAAATTCCATATAAAAGTAGTATTGCGCGCGCACGTCTTTAGGTAGTCGGGCACCGCTGAAAATCAGCGCTGTCGCATCCTTGTGACAGTATATGCTGAGAAGGTGTCCGATATTGGCATCACATGTTATGTTCTATTTGTCCGTGTAACTTTAACTGTTATATAACTGTGTTATATTTTGTCCGTAATGTGTTTTTGTATTATGATGCCAATAAATAAAATGTCTTTGTCTATTTAGATACATTCATATATCTTAACAATTTTTTTGTACGGACCTAGGCCGATTGGCATAGCGATCCGAGGGCACTGAAGAGAGCCGGACAACGACACGGTTGGCTGATAGCTTTTGTTGGAAAACTATCATGAAATTCAAATATCTAAGTACCACTTCGGGAAGCGTTATTTGGGAGAAGTGGCTCAGTGGAATAAACTCCACCAACGCTTCTAACTTTATATATCTACAAGGTTTATGATATTGCCAGCTGAAAATATTACAGAACATATTAACTATCATTGCTATTTTACACTGTTACATACAACGCACACTTGGCAATAAAAATAATAACCCATATTGGCAATCTATTGGATAAGTTGCAACAAAATTTTCTGTGCTAGTATAGTATATCTATACATACAGTGTCTTAGATACACGAAACTTAACTCCTTTCATCTTTCATAACTTATATCTCCTATCAAGTCAAGAGAACTTAAGCTTATATGGTTAACTTAAGGACATTTACAACAAAAATTACCAGCAAATTATAAAAAACCCGCTTTTTAGTGGAGTAGATAAAGTCATCTCTATATCAAAATTTAGTACATGTTTTTGTACGTAAATAAAGGAAACTCATATACACAAGACAATTATGTGACCATAAAACGTACATATAAATACTTTGTTCACGTTATTCACTATCTAAAATATACACACCGTATATATATGTATATAGAATGTATTGTATTGTTATCCCGAAGTGGCATATAGTTAGTTTAGCCAATAGATTTTTGGTAATAAAATAGCTACCGACCGAGTCGTGGTTCGGCCCTCCCGAGGCCCTCGGATCGGACTGCTAACGTGTAATAATGGTAACCGTCCAAGCCGAAGTTACCCCTCACCGGGAGGACCCTTGTGTCGAGTTACCACCTAATAAAGTTCAGGCTAGGCGACCTAAGAGCTATGCCACCTCTCAATCCGGTGAAGCAGTAAAGGCCAGCTTCTCTGGCCAACTGTGTTAATTCGTCCAAGAAAAAAAAAACATTGTATTGTTCTTATTTCTACAAGAATCTTTGCGGTGATTAGACGCAATTATTGGTATTCAAGAGCGCACATGGGACCGTCCATTCCGATAATTGACTTTATTTTATTCCCCACAACCCACTGAATTACGTGAACAATGTACAGTTTCACTAAACCATTCAGATACGTGGATAGACAATTAGTTTGCAATGTTAATTTGCAACAAACAACATTATTAATATAATTACAGCACATTTGCAGCCTTATTTGTTGTTGTTTCCAATATTTTTAAATATTTCAGTATATAATATAAACTTTATATGTTTAATTATCATATTATTTATTTTATTTTAATTTTTTTCATCTATTATTTTATTGTATATAATATATATTAATCTCATAACTGTTTTATTCATGTATCATATTTATTATACTCTTATTGTCTGTATAAATTCCATATAAAAGTAGTATTGCGCGCGCACGTCTTTAGGCAGTCCCGGGCACCGCTGAAAATCAGCGCTGTCGCATCCTTGTGACAGTATATGCTGAAGGTGTCGATATTGGCTTCACATGTTATGTTCTATTTGTCCGTGTAACTTTAACTGTTATATAACTGTGTTATATTTTGTCCGTAATGTGTTTTTGTATTATGATGCCAATAAATAAAATGTCTTTGTCTATTTAGATACATTCATATATCTTAACAATTTTTTGTACGGACCTAAAGGAAACTCATATACACAAGACAATTATGTGACCATAAAACGTACATATAAATACTTTGTTCACGTTATTCACTATCTAAAATATACACACCGTATATATATGTATATAGAATGTATTGTATTGTTATCCCGAAGTGGCATATAGTTAGTTTAGCTTAGATTGTCCCCAGCCCTGTAGTTCTGGGCTCTCAAGAATAAGACTACGGTATCCCCTGCCTGTCGTAGAAGGCGACTAAAGGGGCCTCAGGTTCACTGGGCGACAAGGGTGGGGGCCTGCGTCGTCCACCAAAGTGGACCCGGGAAGAAGGCGACATCGGCTGGCCCGTGTCGGCTTGCGCTGCGAGGGCACAGGGGAGGAGGGAGTAACCTCCCCGGGACGTGCTCTCCTTGAGCACAGTGCAGAGGGGGCTCCAGTGCGTTCCACGTGAGATCCGGAGCCCTCGTCATGCACCGAGGAAAGGGCCACCGGGGAGGTTTTAGTGGGTAAGATCCCCACACAACCGCCGCCTTCCCCCCAGAAGGCGGGGTATCTTTGTGAAGATTTCCTCCCCGTCAACAAAAAAAAAAAGCTTAGATTGTCCCAATAGATTTTTGGTAATAAAATAGCTACCGACCGAGTCGTGGTTCGGCCCTCCCGAGGCCCTCGGATCGGACTGCTAATGTGTAATAATGGTAACAGTCCAAGCCGAAGTTACCCCTCACCGGGAGGACCCTAGTGTCGAGTTACCACCTAATAAAGTTCAGGCTAGGCGACCTAAGAGCTATGCCACCTCTCAATCCGGTGAAGCAGTAAAGGCCAGCTTCTCTGGCCAACTGTGTTAATTCGTCCAAGAAAAAAAAAACATTGTATTGTTCTTATTTCTACAAGAATCTTTGCGGTGATTAGACGCAATTATTGGTATTCAAGAGCGCACATGGGACCGTCCATTCCGATAATTGACTTTATTTTATTCCCCACAACCCACTGAATTACGTGAACAATGTACAGTTTCACTAAACCATTCAGATACGTGGATAGACAATTAGTTTGCAATGTTAATTTGCAACAAACAACATTATTAATATAATTACAGCACATTTGCAGCCTTATTTGTTGTTGTTTCCAATATTTTTAAATATTTCAGTATATAATATAAACTTTATATGTTTAATTATCATATTATTTATTTTATTTTAATTTTTTTCATCTATTACTTTATTGTATATAATATATATTAATCTCATAACTGTTTAATTCATGTATCATATTTATTATACTCTTATTGTCTGTATAAATTCTATATAAAATTAGTATTGCGCGCGCACGTCTTTAGGTAGTCCCGGGCACCGCTGAAAATCAGCGCTGTCGCATCCTTGTGACAGTATATGCTGAGAAGGTGTCCGATATTGGCATCACATGTTATGTTCTATTTGTCCGTGTAACTTTAACTGTTATATAACTGTGTTATATTTTGTCCGTAATGTGTTTTTGTATTATGATGCCAATAAATAAAATGTCTTTGTCTATTTAGATACATTTATATATCTTAACAATTTTTTTGTACAGACCTAGGCCGATTGGCGTAGCAATCCGAGGGCACCGAAGAGAGCCGGACAACGACACGGTTGGCTGATAGCTTTTGTTGGAAAACTATCATGAAATTCAAATATCTAAGTACCACTTCGGGAAGCGTTATTTGGGAGAAGTGGCCGAAGAAACTCCACCAACGCTTCTAACTTTATATATCTACAAGGTTTATGATATTGCCAGCTGAAAATATTGCAGAACATAGTAACTATCACTGCTATTTTACACTGTTACATACAACGCACACTTGGCAATAAAAATAATAACCCATATTGGCAATCTATTGGATAAAGTTGCAACAAAATTTTGGAAGAAGATATTCGCATAGAATTGGCAACAATTTTCATTCTTTCTAACCAAAAACGTATTTACACCGACGATAATGTTGCCAATTTCTTGTAACAAACCAAATAGTGATGTTTAATTCAACCTTCTTATACACTTTTATAACTACCTTCCTTTTACATTATGTAACTGGTGTTTTAGGGTTTAAAAGGGAGTTTCTTTGCAGGATGACGTGTGTGATGGAGAGTACATTTCTATTCTTGCCTACTTACTTTAACGATATAATTAATTAATGTTACCGTAATTTGTTAATTCTTTACCGATGATGCTAAAATAATACAAAACGAATTTGCTCAAATTTAGCCTTACCATTTGCAGATTGCATTTCCACGTGACATCAGTTGGAAACGTGGTTGACCACTGATAGCCCCTCTGCACTGTGCTCAAGGAGAGCACGTCCCGGGGTTACTCTCGTCGGAGGTTACTCCCTCCCCCCCTGTGCCCTCGCAGCGCAAGGCGACACGGGCCAGCCGATGTCGCCTTCTTCCCGGGTCCACTTTGGTGGACGACTCAGGCCCCCACCCTTGTCGCCCAGTGAACCCGAGGCCCCTTTTAGTCGCCTTGTACGACAGGCAGGGGATACCGTAGTCTTATTCTTGAGAGCCCAGAAGTACAGGGCTGCGAAAAAATGTCTGTCCTACCCTAGCTTGTACAAGAGTTGTCATCACATCAATGATCGGGTTATCAATAACTTACAGATACAGGTGAAGATAAGAATGTAAGAGACAGTACCGGATCTTTTAACTAAATCGGAACAAGGGTAAATCTACCTATTTTTTGGCACTCTACCAATATATTGGCGCGCTGCAGATTTTAAACTAAATCAAGATTATAAATTTATGTTTTTTAAGGAAAAACGACTACAACACGAGCATATTTTTTGAAAATGTGAGGAAGATTCACTCCTATATTACTTCCCCGCCGGGGACGCGTACCCGTCCTCGGTCATAATGGAGCGAGATGGGATCGCATTGGCATTCACCATCCCGGCCACGAGCATATGGCTCATCGGATGTTATGTGATCACCGCCCAGGACCAGTGGGATTGCAGTGGGTGCGGGTCTAAGAAATGTTGGTTTAGTAATAGCCTTTATATATGTCGCACTGCCGGGCACAGGCCTTCTCTGTATAGAGAGTATAAGTGCATAGACCGCCATGCGACCTTAGTGCGGGTGGTCACATGTCTTAGAAAAAATTTCTCCACGATGTTTTCCTTCACCGCCGAGCGCGTGGTAAATCAGCTCATAAAATTGCAACAGCAAATTTATTGGCACCGGAGATCGAACTGGGGTTGCTAGCGTACCTTGCAAGTTGAGGCGACAACCCAGACACTGATCTATCACGGCTAAGAAATGTAATTACTTATAATTCACATCGGTGTTTTATGAGGTATTGGAACTCTACCGATAGATATAAGGTTCTTTTCCACCGAAATATATTTGCGTAAGCGAATTTAATGGTATCTACCATTCCCATCGTCATCGATCATGCTCCATTCGTACAACAACAAAGACACGATGCGATGGATCATTTTTCAAATCAGATTGCTGCTAAACAAATTACTAAATCAAACCAATTTCATGGTTCACGAAAATAGTAGAACGGCAGAATTGAATCTACGCCTTAAAGTTTCACACACCGTACCGAAAACCATTAGACTATTGATACGTCTCTTAAATAACTATACCATAAACTTTTTGCTGGAAAATAAACAGTAGTTAATCTCAGCACAACGTTAGCGTAGCTACTTTGTGTATCAGCCCTGTAGTTCTGGGCTCTCAAGAACAAGACTACGGTATCCCCTGCCTGTCGTAGAAGGCGACTAAAGGGGCCTCGGGTTCACTGGGCGACAAGGGTGGGGCCTGAGTCGTCCACCAAAGTGGACCCGGGAAGAAGGCGACATCGGCTGGCCCGTGTCGGCTTGCGCTACGAGGGCGTCCCGGGGAGGAGTAACCTCCCGGACGATGCTCCGCAGGCACAATGCAGAGGGGCTTCGGTGCGTTCCACTGGAGATACCGGAGCCCCTCGTCATGCACCGAGGAAAGGGCCACCGGGGAGGTTTTAGTGGGTAAGAACCCACATAACCGCCGCCTTCCCCAGAAGGCGGGGTATCTTTCTGAAGATTTCCTCCGCGTCAACAAAAAAGCTGCTTTGTGTATAACATACGTTCGGTTTTTTTTCAACGCCATATCAGAAAAACTGGTTTGACATGTTCAAATACAAACAAACAAATCGAAGTTCTGTTTTATTTCTTTTAAGTCTTTATGTTTGTAAATATTTGAGATGTGCTTGGATCATCTTGATTCAAATCTCTTAATACGAATTATACACAATGACAATAAAACATTTGTTCTCTTTGCCTATTATACGGTCTTACGATTATGTTTATTTTAATTTTCGTTTCGATGTCCTAGCTCCATACCTATATAATATTCTTTATATAGAATTATCTTATAAAGACACTGAAGCAATTATGTCTGGATGCTTGTGATGCACACACATACTCACACACACACACATGCACAATAATTTATCTATATCTTTTGTCTTCTAATAATATGTACATAATTATAAGTTTAATTTGTATTTATATTGTTTGTGTCTCGAGGTGGGCGTAAACTGCTGCGACACAGTTGCCAACTACTGTAGCAGTTTACGTACGTTCTGTATTGTAATATTTCTTTTTCTTTTGTCCGGATAAAAAATAAAAATAGAATACAATATGAGAAGATATGCAATTAATAAATTTAAAAAGACAGTACTTAAATGGCTTAAACAGTATAATTATGAAGAGTTTAATATATATTTATTATAATATGATTAAATTGGTTGCAAATATTGTATATCGATCCACTCACGTACCGAGAATGTAAGTTACAAGGAGACCGAAGCACTTATTTCCGGATGCTTGTGATATTCACACACACATTTACATGTATATATATATACACACATCCATTTGCCAACATGCGGATAGATGTTTGGAATTTAAAAAAAAATAGATACCTTATTTTATAATAAAAATCTATCAATGGAATAAATTATAGATTAGTCATCCTTTGTGTCTCGAGGTAGACGTAAACTGGCGCGACATTTCTACCTATTATACTAGTTTATTTATTTAATTTATTTATTATTTATATTTATATGTAAAAAAATTGCATTTTTATGTCACCTCCATGGCTCTGACTTGTCAGGGTCACTTCAAGTCAGTGTTACTGTCAACTGTCGTGATTTAATTTGTACATTTAGGAAAAGCAGGAATAAAACTTTAAATGTAGTTTATTTGTTTACACAGTAAAACAATCAAAAAACGTCCTGTATATATTACATAACATTTAAAACAGATTTTATTTTTATTTTGTTACATAATTTTTTTTTATTAATATACCGTTATTAATGTTTAAGATTACGGTTAAAAATGACGGGGGAAGACATTAGCTCCTGATATACAGCTTACGCTAGTTCGGGAGTTAACTCACCTTTATATGTATTCAACTTTTTCTGATCTAATAAACTATATTATAATATTATTATTATTAATTCAAAATCATATGGAATGTCGCTTCTTCTCGTTTGATACTAAAAAATAAATCCCATTTTCTTAATGATAATTACATACTAAATGTTTTTTATTTTCAAGTATGTCAATAAAGTTTTAACAACTGGGTATTTAACCCTGTTTGTTTTTCTCTAGCATTACATTTCTGCTACGTAATAAACATGAATACTACAACGATTGAGCCTAGCTGACTTTAGACACAATATACGCAGCCCACAAGCTAAACGGTAAACAACAGATGCAAATGTACCTTTAAACGGAGACTGGCGCGTCACTCTTGTCTTCCTTCAATCACACCGTCCGTAGGGCACTAAACCTTACCACTTGGTATGCATAACATTATCGATGTTTCCAACACAGACTAGAGTTCCACATACGTTAGTTGTTATTGTTTTGGATACAGCGAGAGTCGCGAGATAGCCCCTCGGCCTCCGCGGGGTGACTGTTGCCGACAGTCCGATTTACGGGTTCACCCTGATGACGTCATCCTAGACCAATAGGGTGAAACTATGTACGCATGCGCGCCTTGACAGCCGCCGTGGCGCCGCACGGTTACATAAAATTTGCCTGAGCCTATAAAGTTGTACATTTCGGCTTTTATTTTGTTCAGAAAAATCGCGATGCAGTGAAAATCTTCAATGTATCCCTACTATTTCCAATGCAGCGTTAATACCGATCAAAATGTTTACACTCCCGGTAAAGCATCCTTTTGGGAGTGACAGCTCTGAGAGTCCCCCATATAGCTTTTAAAGGACTAGAGTAAATATTCCTTTTTTTGTCTGTGAGAACACTAGAAGCTTTTCAAGTAATTGAGGCGCTTGGGAATTTAATAATAATGACCTTCTTATCGATTTCTATTGTAGTAAAATGTTACCTATAATTTATAATGATATTATGTGATGATTTATAACTGTCGCCAGCGGTTTTTCCGAACGTTTACGATTTAGGGACCTTCAAGAAACGAGCCTATTCCTATCTCAAAGGTCGGCAACGTACCTACAGCTCCTCTGGTGCTGTGGATGTTCATGGGCGACGGTGATCACTTAAGATCAGGTGAGCCGTATGCTCGTTTGCCACTTTTCGAACTGTAGCGGTTAGCTTCACTGACGGTCATAGGTTCATTTTACGAAAGTGGTTCATTAATGACGGCGATATGATTGCACACACACACAAAAATCCAGACGAAACCAAGCACTGATGACTATGATGACATTGGAAAATGACATACCTCAGTCTTCCCGTGATCGTTAGAATTGTGATAAGCGCTCGAAACGTCAGGAATTTAAAAACGTATACAAGCCACAATAAAATCTATTTCTTCACTACTTAGCATTACTTAGTTATATTTAAGTCGAATACCTAGATGACTCACGGTCTCAATGTATGTGGATAAAATAAAAAATGCTTTACAGCCATTAAACATATCGACCGTACCAACTGAACCGATTAACCTGTTTCTTACAGAGCTACAAGCAACACGTCAAGTGCTTGATCGATAACACGGCATATCACAACATCGAATCGGAATAAGCATTCGGTACTTCTTTGCACTCCATCACTATTGCCCGTACATGTCAATCTGACATACGTATAATACGAACCAATCTAAAATGTAATTCATTTTTCTATTGTTATATAAGATACATTATACTCATGTTGGTATTATCGAAAATTATGTTTTGCTGTTAGTCAATTTAAATTCACAATGTAATAATACAAAGCTATAACAAAAACTGGCATTGAAAAAGAAAGTTATCGGAGGTACTTATTAAAAATAAAGTCAACCTTTAATCAGTATTTTTTTTAAGATAGACGAAAGTTATATTTTGTAATAATAAGAGAATAGTCCCAAGACACTTTTTCTGACCTAAAATTTCCTCACGATGCAAAATTCCATAGACAAATTCATTGGTGCCGGCGCCGGGGATCGTACAAACGAACACTGAGCTACCACGGCTCAGAAAGACAGCTTTGAAAGAGTGCGTGAATATAATTGGGAATTACATCTTGGATAAGCTCGATAAATGTTAAATATGAGAAAAAAATTGGATCAAAGATTTTCTAAAATTTTTTTGTTAAATGTTCAAAATTAGTGAAATTAGTTCTAGTTAGGAAAATCCGTGGATGATAACGGTGAACGGCACACTTTGTTTAACCGAATTCAAAAGAAGTGAACGTTTCTTAATTCATATGATTTTTTTTTTCAATGTTTGAAAAATCATAACAACAAAATTTATGAACCGAGTTTGTTTTTTTTTTTGTTTGCAAGGATAGTTTTCAATTACGACCTTACCAATTTACCTTATTCCAATTACCTGATTGAATATATTATTAAGAAATAATTTGTCCAACTATCTCCTACCATGCGGGTATTCTAAATAAGACGATTAGAGAAAGTTAAAAAATAAATAATTACACTAATAATAAAAAAAACTATTAATATATAAAAAAAATAATTAAATTGCAAAAAAAAAGTTTATTCACTGTTACTTTCGACATAATTTTTTTTTTCAGTCGACAATATTTCGCCAGTGCTTTTCTTGGAGCTATTGCCGTATCATTATGGCGAATGTTTACGTAATCTCTATGTCAAATTGTCAAAAGCAACCTATACCTTATGGGTTGCTTTTGACATGGCATATCCCTAAAGACTAAGTGTTCCCAGCGATGAGGGCAAATGTTGAAAAAGAAAGATAATATAGGCTGCGGAACATCGTAATGTAACTCTGATACATAGGAAAATATGTGAGCAAACGCACTATCGAACCAAATTTGCATCCACCTTCCAAGTGACAGAAAAATCGAACGTCACTCGATATACATACGCGGGTAATTCCGATACTATCAAATACAAGACAAGGATTGTCCTCAAACAGAGGGGAAACGGTTTATTCGGTTGTTTATTTGCGATAAACGCGCGAACCTGTGTCTTTTCGGGGTTAAATTGGAGTAGATTTAGTCGACCCTGTAAGACTTAGTTGAACCTTGTCTGAATTCAGACACAATTTCGTTTCAATACTAGGGTTGGGTAATTAGTGGATAACGGGGTGGGTACTAAGGGTACAAAGTAGTTTTATTGTCTGGATAGCAAAGTAAATGTTTAAAATTAAAGTTACAGCCTTCATATCGGGTGTCGGATAATTAATGAATAACGTTTAAATAGGTCGTGGTAAAACTAATGGCCATTCAGAAAGAAATCCAGAAAAAGCAAGTAGTTTTAAAGATATGAATATTTCAATAATATATATTTTTTTTTTATAATTTCTAAGCAAGTGCTTGACTACGATCCCACCTGATGTTAAGTGGAAATGCAGTCCTGGATGGTAAGGCGCACTAGCTTAGTAAATGCCTATTCACTCTACGTGTTTGTGTCACGCTATTTTACATTTGTGTACATCAAGGCCACAAATTAATTTTTTTTATCGGTTTTTTATTATTATAGCAATCTACGTTAACTGAACTGATAGATAAGCCATAAATAGTATAAGTATATATATGTATAGTATATGTATGTTTTGAGTAACAATTTGTGAAAAATATTCAATTTGGCAAAGCTTAAGCATCCGTAGCTCTAACGAATGCCATCCGACTACAAGTGACCAATTGTTTTAAAATATTATACGCTTAAAGAAGATTTCAAAATGGTATTATTCATTATTGTGCCTAATGTAAAAGTAGCTATTTGTGTAGAAAAGGTGTGTAGAAAGGTGAAAAAACAATTTTAAATACCTGGACCTGTGCCCTGTGTCTGACGATGGTCTCACCTGTTCTGCTACCTGTCACGTATGAGAACTAATCTGCTCGGTGAATAACTCTGTCCACCTCGCTAGGGTTAGAGGACCGAAAGCTGGTATTTTATATTATAATTATAAAATCAAGCGTGTTTCGGAAAAAGGGTTCACTACAGATTATATTGTTGATTGCCTTATCTGAAGAAGCTGTGGACGCCTACGAAACGGCTATTTTGGAGACCGAAACTTCCGAATGGAATGGTTGCTTCAATGATCGGTTCCATCGTATGAGATTACTTCGAAAAGCAATAAATATATTTTTAAATAGTAATGTTGTGTCACTTCCTTGATTCCCGAAATTTTCAGTGCCGCTCTCGTATATTCGCATCTCTAGTATAATAGGTAACAATAACGTCTTAAGTAAATACAATGACAATAATCATTGTATCATTAAGTGTGTTATTAATCAAATAATCAAACGAGAATAAAGCAAACAAACGAGATGACGATTCGCGCGAGGGTGCAGATAGAGTCTGCAACGCCGCTCTAATCCTGCCCCGACAGGTAAGCTACGCTAATTTATCATCCAGAAAACAAGGGAAAGGGCGCGAGCGGCACGCTTTGTACATACAAAACAATATATCATTCACAGAACCCTCAATACACGACTCAACTGTGAATACGTTATAACAGCTTGCGATAAAAATGAAATAATATTTATGTAATTAAAGATAGGCTTAATGTACACAAACATCGTCCGCTAATGGTATGAGATTGTTTGGAATGGAATGGACAGTGACAGTTGCGGACGAGGCGAAGAACATCGGGTGAAATAAAACGTGAACCCCAAGACCGAAAACCAATAAAGGATCACAGGCATCATAGAATTATATTATTAATGGTATGCGATGCAGTCTGCAAACCATAAAATCTTACGTTCGAATCCACCATTCGGATCCTATCACGCTTTGAAAGACCTAGACCTTCACGATACCAATTGTTGGGAAGCAGTTTATTCAGATCGAACTTAGGTAAGAATGCGCCTTTAAATAGACTTAGAATAGAATTTAACTCTTATTCAAAAACGGATGATATCGACCTCTTTTTTCCAAGTATTGGTATTTTTTAAAAATCACTAACCTATAAATAGTTTTATAATAGTAATAGTAATGGTAATAGTAGTAATAGTAATAGTATTAGGTAATTTTAATTTCAAATTTAGTTTAATTTTAATTTTGTATTCTTTTAGTTAATCAGTTCAATGTTATAACTTAACATTGTCACTCTCCATTAAATTGCTTACACTCTACACTTATAACTGCGATGGCATAAACTTTACAACTTTTCACTGTTTTATGTATTGTTTGTTAAAAATGTTCATTGTGTTGGTGTTCAATAAATAAATGGTAAAAAGGAATGTTAATATATTTCGAGAAAATTGGTTAGCATTTTCATTAAACTGAGGGTGCGTTAACGGCCTTTGAGAAAGACGACAGATATTTAAGCAGAGACGGACTTGCACTTATTACGATCCTGACACTATATTTAGCTTCATTAACAATTTCAATGTCAGCAAATTTTTAGTAATCAATTTCAATACTCGAATAACAGGTTCGAATTGATGTCTTTATGGTTCGCAAACCGTAACCTAAGCCATTAAGCTATCAAGGCTTTAATTAAAGGCCTACACTTACCAACAACAAATAGTTATCGCAAAAAATAACCATTGCAATCGAAAAGAATCTGCATACAACTTAAAAGAGCCCTTTTAAAACTATTTTCTGCAAATCATTCCGTAATCATACGAGTACACCGACTTTAATACCATTTAGTTATAATGGACATGATTGACATTACAAACCATACCAAATGTTCTCGTGCTGCTATTGACTTGCGAATACAATGATATAAAAAGAATCAATTTTTTTTTGCTTCATGTTGCTGTTGTAGTGTTTAACCGACATCAAAAAGGAGGAAGTTATTTGTCTGTATATGTTTTAATGAAGCACCGTGTCCTTTTTTGTTTTTACTTGTGAACCATACGTGGCACAAACAATTTTAAAATGTCACAAAATTTATTATACGATAACATAATTGAAATTTTTCCAAAATAACTTTTCAAAATTGGTTCCTAAATGATGGGTGAACAAAAAAAAATACATACTAATCGATAACTTCGGTAAGTCGGTTAAAGACGGCAGTCAGCCAAACAGTTAATGGTTTTTAAATTTGGTTGCGGACCGACTAACTCGATTGTCACGACCTCGGGTAAGTTTTAGTTAAAATTTAATTGCGGTTGACTGTTACGATATTCTGTGATTAAATTTGAATATTAAGAGTTGTGGTCAATTATTTGAGATAAAGTCGATTCACGAGTGCCGATCAATACGAGTTATTACCGAGAGATGCAGTAATTGACGCTTTAAATTCGCTGTACGGTTTATTGATTGCCTCTTGGAACATATTTCCGATTGCAACCTGCGCCTCCCTTCCTTGAATCCTTTATTAACAATAATATACATACACTGACCATGAAATAATAACGGTAAAGGTTTTTGTGGTACAAGATACAGGTTGAGATATTTTTATAACCAGAAATTGTTATTCACATTCATTAATTATTTAGCGAGTATCACTAGCTCAATAAGTCTTAGGTTATGGTCTGTAAAACTCAGAATAAGGTTTAACACGACCATTCGACTATTGACGTGAACCATCTCCTATCACAAGCTTAAACTTAGTTGGAGTGTTTAACAAGAATGTCAAAATAATTAAAGTTAAAGATTATATATGTCCCACTGCTGGGCACAGGTCTTTCCTGTAAAGGAGTATAAGGGCATAGTCCGCCACGCGGCCCTATTGCGGATTGGCAGACTTCACATGTCATAGAAATTTTTTCTAAGACATGCCCGTTTCCTCACGATGTTTTCCTTATTTAATAAGGTACCAACTGAGACTAAAAACTGGGAAAAAAATATATAATAATTATTTTTATCACGGGTAACACTGCGGTGCACAGGTAATTTATAATAAAATTTCTTAGCATTCTTTTAAACCAAATTGCTTTCTCGTATTTGTGTAAAATGAAACAGTAAAATGCCAAACGATAACTTTTAGTAAATGCCTTGTGGAAATTTATTAAGCAAAAATTAGTGACATTGTCGGTAGGGGACTTCCTTGGTGTATTGATCAGATTGCGAAGATATAGGACAAGTTTGCCCTAAGGCCTGTGTCCTTTTTATTTATTTTACTTATGATAAATAAATACATACAAATCAATCTAATAAAAACGTCGGTATTAACGATAATTTAAATGCATACGGTTTGCTTTTTCGACATCAATCAAGTGTTGTGTCATGATGACAGAGCTAACATTGATTACAGTGAATGCATCATTAAAGTGCGTTACCAGCGCTATAATACGAATAAAAGCCAGTTTAATTTAAATTCTCACTATCAATGTGACAATTTAATTTGTGAAAATTTATTCTTCGTTCTTAAGAAGGTAACGTAAAGGCAGCCAAGTAAATTTACAATAAAACGAAAACCTACGAAAATCAAACGTTAAATCAGAGGATCCAAACCTTTTTTACTCATAGACTATCAAAATTTTGCTGGTTCCGATGGACCTTGTTGTGAAGTCAAGACAACATTTTAGTTCTTCACTGTCGGAAGCAGTTAAATTTATTTATTTATTTATAAACTCTTTATTGTTTACACTTATTAACTAAAATTAAAAAAAAGAAAATATAATTAAAATACATAAACAATGGGCGGCCTTATCGCTAAAAGCGATCTCTTCCAGGCAACCTTTGGATGGAGAGGAATAATAAAAAGAAGCGGCGGGAGTTTATAAAAGTAGATATATATATATGTATATATATATATATATATATATATATATATATATATAAATATATATATTATGAAAAGACAGACAAAACATGTGTAAAAAGTATTACATATAATATATTTACATATATATCATAACAGTATAAATGATGTTAGGTGGACTTGTCTAAGTAAAATTTTTTAACTTTGATTTTTAATAGTTTTTATTGTCTGTGATTTCCTAATGGCCACAGGAAGAGAGTTCCACAGACGGACAGCGCGTACAGTAAATGAGTTGCTGTAAAAGTTGGTTTCATGCGGAGATATTTTTAGCATGAGATTCTCTGATGATCGCAAATTCAACGAATTCGAACCGTGAAGGAATTGAAAACGTTCCTTCAGATAAGATGGATATGACGGTGTAAACAGAATGTTAGAAGTTAGAAGGGAGAGTATATGAGAGTTCCGGCGAAGTCTAATGGGAAGCCACAGAATTTACGTAGCTTACAAATTGTGAATTCCCATTTCTTTGTCACGTCAAGTCAATTCCTTTGTCTTACGTGAACCCCTGGAGGTCCACCTACACCACTAGGAAAGTAACGCGCTAAACACTGCTACGCGCGGCAGTTCGTGTATAATTATAATACGAAGTTCGGACATCTATATTCTCTTCCTTCTAACCACATTCGTGCAGTCTTTAGGACGCACTTATCAATTCTTCGGTTGTCATAAACCTGCCTGTATAACAATCACTAAACATTCTTCCAGTTTAGGAGTTCCCTGGTATATCATCGCAACCTAAAGACCTATACCAACAAAATTCAAATTCACACGGGCACTAATTGAAATAAAATTTAAAAAATATTTCGGTTTTTTTGGCCTGACCCAGCTCCGAACAAAAACTCGTTTGACCACCGGTCGTAGTCCACAACGAATGCTATCGTGTTTCGGCCATAATGTGCCGAGGCGTCGAAAGTCTGGAAAAAATATTGTGGTCGGGAACAGCGATGGAAAAAGTTAACTCAACCGCAAGGAACGATCAAGTTAAAGGCCTCAAAATTCTACACAGCCGCGAGAGATACGGTAGACGGAAACCAACATAATGATGAATGTTGACCCTCATCCTTAGGTATGAGAGACAACCCTAGATAAAAGTGAAACGCTGTTTGTTTTACAACCGACTTCAAAAAGGTTGTTGTAAAATGTTTTTTTTATGTTTGTTACCTCACTACTTAGGACTGGGTGAACCGATTTTGATGATTCTTTTTTTATTTGAAAGCTGTTTTCCCATTCCAGTTTTATTCAATTCTGACAATGGCATCCATGAGAGAACCATTTCTGAAATTTGCATTTTGAGCGTGACAAATGTATAACTCAATATCAAGCTAACCGATTTCATTTTTTATTCGAAAGTATGTACTTCAAGGGTCGTTAGATGAGAGTTTGATTAGGTTCTGGTTCAATTTCGTATTACGGAAATATAAAGAGGGCGTCCGCACGTAATAACGTTTAACGTTTGATTCGATTTGAAGTTGGCTTTTGTTTTTACTCGTAAATATACTTGTTTATCCAATTGACAAAAACTAATTCGTCAGTTTAGTTATAAGAGCTGACAAAAATCTTCATCCTACACATGTTTGTTTGAAGAACCGATTGGGGAAAAACACGAGTCATTACAAACGCCCACAATACTGCAATCCATACTTCGACGCTTTGTGATTCTGTTATTTAAGATGGTATTTTTGATGCATAATATTTGCATATTACTTCAAAAGGAACACCGTAAACTACAAAAGGTATTTTTCATTATAAGAGTGATTGGATTAAATAATTGCATATTTTATAGAAGACATAAACGCAATGCAAACGAACATGCGGGTCACCTTGGTCCGTTTCATGTGTTATTACAATAATGTCAAAGTAAACGTTGAAAATGAAATTAGTAAATTACTGTTTCTGCCTCAATCAAAATTGAATTGCAATAGGTTGGTTTTACAGTGAAATGTCATCAGACTCGGAGCCCTTCTAAATCAATTTCGCTAAAATGGTTTTCCTGTAGCGTACGATTCCAAATCAAATATTGTTTCAAATGTTAGTAGCTAATCTCGTACATAAGGTCATCTTTCGAATATGCTATTACATTTTATATGACAAACCGATGGTCGATTATTACACAAGCATATTTACGAGTCAAAACAAAAACCGACTTCAAATCTATTAAAAAGTAAATTAAGTAAATAAACTGGAGAAAACCTCAAGCGGCGCAAATGTGGTAACCTCGATAGAGGTTTCATATTTGAGCCGTTTGGGGTAGAAACTTTGGGTCCGTGGGGTTCTAGAGCACACCACATTTTTAATGTGATAGCTAAGAAGTTGGTCGACACATCTGGTGACCAGAGGGCTGGCTTATACCTTGCACAGAGGCTAAGCATTGCCATACACCATGGCAATGCTACAAGCCTTCTGGGCACGCTGCCAAGCGATGATGGTTTAGCATATTTACATTTTTTGTAAATATTCTGTTCAATTATATTGTAAATATTTCCTTTTTTGGTTAGACATTTAGACATTTATTTATTGGCATCACAATACAAAAACACATCACAGACAGAAAATAATACACATTAAAAGAATGAAAAATAGACAAATCACAGTTAAAGTTACACGGACAAATATACAAATACATATGATGCCAATATCGGACACCATCTCAGCATATGCTGTCGCAAGGATGCGACAGCGCTCGAACCTTTAGATACCGCGTCGAGGGAGTGCGCTCCACCCTCCGTCCCGTTCGAGCCGGAGTACCACAAGGATCCGTGCTCGGTCCCGTCCTATACACGCTCTACACTAACGATATTCCGCGCTCACGTAGAGCAGAGCTAGCCCTTTTCGCCGACGATACCGGCATTTATGCTTCGGGGCGTTCCCCCGAAGTCATTCTCAAAAAACTCCAGACCGCGGCCAATGCCCTAGGGGATTGGTTTAGGAAATGGAGAATAGAAATCAACCCGGCTAAGAGCGCAGCCATGTACTTCACGAGGCGTCTTCAGTCTCTATCTCGTTACGTCCAACTTCTAGGTACCCCTTTTCATGGGTAACACAAACGAAATACTTAGGTGACGTATTAGATCCCAAACTCAGCTTCGGCCCTCACGTAGATCAGGTTAGGAACCGGGCGGCCTACGTTATGGGTCGCCTATATCACCTCATTAATAAGAAAAGTAAAATGTCCCTTAGTAATAAGGTGACACTTTACAAAGCAGTTATACGTCCCGTTATGACGTACGCGAGCCCGGTCTTCGCGCATGCCGCCCATAAACATATCCATAGGTTACAAGTAATTCAGAATCGTTTTTGCGACGAGCCACGGGTGCGCCGTGGTTTGTACGTAATCGTGAGCTCCACGTTGACACAGGGTTACCGACAATAGCCCAATTCTTTAAGCAGGCATCTCGACGGTTTTCGAGACTGCCACCAAACATTCTAACAAACTTCTTGTAAGTGCCGCCACTTATAAGCCTTCCTATACTAAATTCCGTCGCGTCGCCCGGAGGCCGAGACACGTTCTTGACGATCCGGACGACGCGATTACCATTGCACAGGCTAGATCTTTACAAATCTTCAAAGCGTCCATTCGCGACCGTCGGAGGTTGCGAATAATCCTCGCGCGTTATCGCTATTTTATGGGCAGGCCTCACCCCCTAGATGCTAGGAGCGTTGCTGGAGTTTCTTCGGCCACTTCTTCTCCCAGCGCCAACGCTTCCCGAAGTGGCACTTAAAGTTAGTTTAGCTTTCGAATGTCCCTTAGATTATCCGTGAAATAGCAACCGACCGAGTCGTGGTTCGGCCCTCTCGGGCGCCCTCGGATCGGAATGCTTACGCGTAAGCATTCAATCCGAGGGTGCCGAGAGGGCCAAACCACGACTCAGTCGGTTGCTATTTCACGGATAATCTAAGGGACATTCAAAGCTAAACTAACTTTGAGTGCCACTTCGGGAAGCGTTGGCGCTAAAGGAATGGCCGAAGAAATTCCAACAACGCTTTAACATCTAAGGGGTAACAGGTTGAAAACTTCTTTAGACGCAGTGTGAAAAATGATGATATGCATTAGTGCTCCTATATAATTGAGGTTTACTGTCCTTATGTATTATTTGTTGATATAAATTAAAATATTGGTATACCAACAATATATAGATATTATAATATCTATTTATTTAATTTCTCAAATTAAAACTTTATTGAGTGTGTATCCTTTTCCAGTCTTTTTATTATTTTATTGTAATTATTTATTTTTACGCGCGCATCTTAAAATTTCACACTATTAATTTTTTCATAACGCGCCAAAAGAAGGATAACTTCAAATTAAATTCAATTAATAATTGGTCGATTATTATTACATTTTTAGATAACGAACACTACAAGACTATTAACACACTGACAATAGAAAAATTCAGTGACATTAACAGAGTTGAGGCCATGATGTGGTAAAAATAAAGGTAATAAACTAATAATTTCATAATAAACCAAATGCGACTTTCTGTCTACTCCATTATGGTAATACCGAGAGTGTTTTCATTAAAATAACGCAAATATTAAAATCGAAGTAATCTTTTAGTTCCAGTGTTCGCGATGGGTTCGTTCGCCTTAAACTTGACCTTGGCTGGCGGACCTCTGTGAGGTAAGGCAATAAATAATTGGCATTTTTTTGGTAACAGTACTTCTTTTTGTGGCCTGTCACTTTTATTTTTTGACCACAAAATGCCTATACAATGTGCATTCTAAACATTTGGATTACCTAAATTTTGTATTTATATAAAAGCGAACAATACACGGTCCAAATTTATAGAAATAAACGCTCTTTTAAACCGACTTCAAAAAAGGATGAGGTTGTATCCCAAAGATTATGTTACTTGAACAAAATTGGCGGTCGAATTAACACAGTTAGCTTTGCGGTGACAAAGTATTAGTTATTTAATTGAAGAATGTTTTCTTATCTTTAATCTACAAATTTAAATAACTGTAATTTTATGGATTTTATAGCGGTTTAATTGTCCATCAAATGTCCACCATTCGAATGCGTTGCGAGATATTGTAGACTCATTTTGCACGAATCGTAACCAAAAATCACAATGAAATACAATAAATAATTAAAATCATATGTAATAAAAAAAAATCAAGAAAATTATTTATTTATTTATTTATATTTAATTTAGTTAAAAATAAATCTGCATCTCGTATTTATAATTAAGTTGAAGTGATTAATTGAAATGATTAACACCAGTTAACAGTTTTTTCTCTAATGCAAATAATTTGATTTATTTTTCACTTAGCTCGAACTCGAGAACAGTTTTACAGATGCCAAATAGAAACGAAACTATGATTTGATAGAGGCTATCAAAATTGGATATTTATCAAAGATAAATTTGAATGATTACTCAGTTCTCGTATGTTAAGAATTATGAGCGTAGGGTAAACACGCGTTGAGTCATTTTGAGGTCAATGACTTCTGTAATATGAAACCAGTTGCCAAAACTCTATATTTTAAAATGCGCCGTCCTTTTGTGCTTATGTGAAAAATGATTTCCACGAAACCATAAATATAGGTTAACAACTTTATCTCTCTTGTTAATCTAAACTAAAGACAACAAACAAACCGACCTACGTGCACATTATATTTTAATTATAAAAGTGTCAAATATTTAGAGCTCAGGCACATTCAGTTTTAACCACACTATTAAAACTTAAGTCTTTGGTAGATCGAAATAGAAATTAGAGGTGAGGCAATGGTACATCGTAGTGGTAGATCGTGAATACTCCAAATCTTCTAAAAATCCAAAAAATACTGTAGACTTTTTAAAGTCGGTTGAAAAGAGAGGGACTTTTCAATTGACTTGAAAAAAATCAACCGTATTTTTTAAAATGATCATAACTCGTTAATTTATCAAGCGACTAGCGTACCCAGTCCGCTAGATTTTGCTTTATTTTATTTAAACAATAAACTTACATCGTTAAATATTTAATTTAACTTTCACAATATATTAACTTATTAATTTCTCTCCGTATTCATTCTCTTCTCGAGCGAGTGAAGATCATTACCTACACCCATGTACATGCAATATACTCCATTGTACTTCATTATGGTTCACAATGACGTAAAAATACATAACGCATGTGTCAATACAAATTTGGGTTATAAAACAATAGAATATCATCATAGTAAATAAAAGTTGTATTTGACAGTTCAAAAAGAGGAGTGCTCCGATCGTCACCAAACTTTACACGATTACTCGTCAGGTCAATCTGAAGATTCCCTGAAAGTTTCATTGATTATGCATCACAAAATTGATGCAAATTAAAGACTTATATCGATTCTTCATGGATTCCATTGTCAGAATTGGACCAAAAATGGGACTACATGGGAAGCACCAGCTTTCAAATAATCGGTTCATCCAGTCGAAAGTAATGCGGTAACAAACATAAAAAACATACAGACGGATTTAGAACCTCCCCATTTTAAGTCGGTTGAAAAAAGAAATAAAATAAAACATCATATATAATAAAAGAAACGAACGATGTCATGGATGTCACTAACAATAATAAGATGTCAAAATATATCTTTAAACAACTAATTAAATACTGTCAATTGATAATTTTAAATTGTTAATGCCACTCTTGCCTTATCAAAGGTAACATTTAACATTTTAATGACTTACTGTATATTTTTTTATTTAAAAAAAGATGCTAACAATTTTTTTTTCACAAATATTATTAACATTCCAAATAAGCTTAGGACATTGTTCACGTCAATAGCCAAACGATGATTTCAAAATTATGACACTTGTATACTAGATAATTTTTTTTAATGTCGAACTACACAGATTGGCCAGAGAAGCTGGCCTTGACTGCTTCACCGGATTAAGAGATGGCATAGCTCTTAGGTCGCTTAGCCTGAACCTCTATCGCTAGTAACTCGATACAGAGGTCCCTCCGCTGAGAGGTAACCTCGCCTTGGACGGTTACTATGTACTAGATATATATATATATATATATATAGCATTTTCTTACAACTAACCTTTAGTGGTTAAGAGCAGGTTAAGGGTTGTTGTTTAGAAAGTATAAAAAAAAAGTGCTGCTAAAATAGCGTACACATACATACACAAAATAACGTCTATATAAATATAAATAAAATGTCAAGTATCATTTATACTACCAGGTTTTGTAAATAATATATTCTTATTCTTAAGTGATTATGCAAAGTATTGAATTGTAAAAGGCAATCAATCGCCAGTAGTTCACATTAGTGACAGTATCGTCACCAAAACAAATACATCAGCACTAGCGCTGACAAATGTGGCCTGTCCGGACATTAAAATATTCAATTAAGAGCTTGGAACTGCGCAAATAAATACAATCGGTCAATTTTAGCGTCGGTAGGCAACGGAGTACATTAATCTTGTCAGATGAGTGATATACAGACCTTTGTTTGTGGAATTTGTTTTATTTCGAATTAAAAGCTCTCAATAACACAGCTGAAGATTAAAAAATACAATACGATGCTTAATATGTCAGATTCCATACCATGAAAGATAGTTGTCGTTCATTCATTCATCATTCACTTGACGCACGTACATAAATATCAATTTTAGAACGAATAATCTTATTTTCTCAATCTTTGGAAGATTGATTTCAAACGATTTTGGAAATTATTTAAGAGTCGTTAAGATTCCTTAAATGACTAATAAATAACGGTTACTAACGACACATTATTTTATGTATTACGAATAAACGTTTATTGGAACAAAAGTTACAATTTCACAAAGAAAAGTGAAGATGTGGCTGGTGACAGGTCACAGGTGACCCTTACCCATCAAAACGGGAACAGCTGATATATACATAAATAAACATACTTTAGTCTATTCTTTAAGGTACCCACTATTTATAGACCTTTGCTATAAAAAGCACTGTTTTCCCCGAAATGAATTCATAGCATTATTGACTCTTTAGTGTCTTAATATCTGATAATAGAAAGGGAATTGGAAAACGTATTCATGTGTCAAGTACTAGCTGTGCCCGCGACTTCGTCAATTTTATTAAAAATTTAACAAAAAAAATTTTTTTTTTGTTGCATTTTACTGCGTCCGTTCTTTTGCATGAAAGAGCAACACTTAACAAACATAAAAACATTCACGTTTATAATATTAATAGGATAACACAAACTAGCTACTACCTATAGCAATGAAGAAAATAACTGAAAAAAAATCAAGTATAACATTATATAAACGCTTACGTTATCCAAAGAAGTAGGCAGAGGTCACAGACTTAACACGATCTACCCGTTTTCAAAACGTTGCCATAATGATCGACACATGCTTTAGGGAACTTTCTGAAGCGATTATTTTCTTAATCGTTCTTTTTCCATTCGTTCACATGTCCGAACTATCGAAGCGTACCTCTCTTAATTCTGCGCCAACACTCTAAATTGTATCAATCAGGCAAATAAATGTTATCTATCAGTCTAGCATTTTGTATTGTTGACTTATGGTCCCATATTCCACATTTTCCTCTTTGTACTGCTTTTTTTAGATGATAATGTTCTTCTTGCGTTTGCGTTCTAGTTCTTGCGTTGCATAATGCGTTTCAGTTTTGCGCATTCTTAAGTATAAAATAATATCTATGTTTAAGGACGTGCGGTATGTTATTTAAATAAAGTTTAAGGAAAAATACGCTTTTATTAAAAGTAAGGAACTTTGCAGCATGCAAAAAATGTTCAGCTAATGTCAACCCGTTTATAATGCTGTTCCTCGCGAGATCTGCATCTGATAGCGGTGCCATATCGAGATGTTGATCACAATTTATTTTCACTTTGGAAGATAAATGGAGGAATTTTTAAGCCTAATAGCCTCCATTAAAGAGAAAAGTTTGTCCTTTTCGATTAACGCACAAAGTAAGACGTTCTAAACTGAGATTTATTACGTAAAGCTCTTCCTTAACGCAGAAATGTTACCTTCCTGAAACTTTATAATATTTTTACATTAAAAAAAATAACATCTCAAGTCCTTTCTAAACAGGGTAAACAGCGATCTATATATAGATGAGAATATTCGCTATCCGCTTTTCATATAGATTATTAAGTCATACGTAGTAACGGAGATCTCCTAGACATATCAGACACTAATTTAAAGAAGATTTTTTTTTTATTTAAGAACGCTAAAACGGCAACTCAATAATAGGACAGTAAAAGCATCGGATCGTGTAAAGTCACGATGAATGATCTGTAAGTACAAGTATATTTACGAGTAAAAACAAAAACCGACTTCAAATCGAGCCTCAAATATTACGAAAACAAACTTAATCAGGACATAACCAAACTTTCATCAAACTACTCTTACTACTTCTCTTCTTCTTACATCGTTGAGTCGTACATCAATAGTCGTCAGATTTGACATGTCTTAGAATTTTTTTCTACGATGTTTTCCTTCACCCCGAGCGCGTGGTAAATCAGCACATAAATCATCGTTGGCGTATTATTGAATTATTCGTCCATTTGTGGCGCACATACTTGACGCAAATGTGTGTGTCCGTGTGTGTAAGTGATTATGATATTATGTACCTATCTTATAGGTAAGTAATAATATATAAAAAAAACACAAAAACAGTACATAACATTCATAGTCTAGGTAGGAAATATCTAAGTGTAAAAAAATTGTATTTGTAATCATTGTAAATTGTTTGTAATTAAGGTGTATATGTTACCGGAAATGTATGAAATCAAGGAATTGTATACAAATCCTAAAATGAGTAATAATATTTTTTTATTATAACACTTATTGAGACAATCGGGTAACAGACATACCGTAAAATAAAATAATAGCACGTCATATCGCCGCAATAACCAATAATCACGATAAGTCATTCTAACAGTTGTTTTTGCCGTAGAAACTTCTTCAATTAACTCTTTTTAACGTTCATCTTCATAAAAAGCAGTGTTTTTAACGTTTGTTAATATTCTTAATGACGCCAATGTCAAATTAAAAAAAAATCAAAGCCAAATTTTAAAGTTTTAAGTCAAAGTCAAGGCCAAATTTTAGGAATTACATACATTTCCTAGTAATTGTATACAATGATGGATTACATATATTTCCGTTAACATAAAATAAATATAAATTTCATATTCAAATTAAATTGTTTTTACTTCTGGCAATCCCATTGAGTTGAAAACGTTAGTGATTTATATGTATTTTACTAAACAATTTTGTGAGCAAATATATGCGGAAAAGGGCTACCACACCGTTGTATCAATAAACCCAAAACACGGTTTTGCAAATCAGCACACTGTCATTATGCTGAAATTCGACGTACCGTTAAATGTGAATTGCATCATAAAGTCACGAATAATGACAAACAAATCAAGCGTGATGGCTGTTGATTTTCTTTTAAAATATAAAGTGAAGTAGCAATTTTTTTTTTGGTAATGAACTACGCGGAGCCTCCGTAATAAATTTCTTTGAAGCAACCTTTGCAAATATCAAATGTACTTTATTTTTGTATTTGCGGTGGTAGCTCAACGACCAGTAGATGGATTCAAGTTATCATAACATGCTAGCAACCCGAATTCGATCTCCGGTACTGACGCCAATGTCTTTGTTCTATGAAATAACACGTGATAGATAATTTTCTTGGACATGAAAAGTTCGCCAATCTGCACTATAACACGTGCTGTTTTTTTGTTTAAACGCGAGATAAATCTTAAAAAAATACTAAATTAATATCGTTGTTCATCTTCTTTTAAATTTGGATTTTTGAATTATAAATAATATATAAAATAAAAAATATATAAAAGAATATTATCATATAATTATATAATTTAATATTGATAAATATCCAGTGTTAAATCAGAGGAAAAAATAGATTTAAATTGCTAACTATTTTTAATACATTTTTTACTTATTTTGATAGAAACTTTTTAAGGGTAAATGCTAGTGCTGGACCACGATCCTACCTGATGTTAAGTGGCGATACAGTCGAAAGATAGTACGCGCTAGCTTAGTAAGAGCCTATTCACTCTACTAACAATATAATCTACTCTGATCCGATAAATGATAACTCAAAAACGGTTTATGATTATTGCAAATAGTTAATAACTAACCAATAACAAAAATCAATATACACATCTGTTCCCTATGTACTTCGAAATGGTTAGATTAAATGGATATCGATTGAATCAAGAGAATTTTGTCTTTGTTCTTTTGGATATTTATGATAATAATTAGTGGTTACCGTGCAAAGCCGGAGCGGACCGCTAGTTATATGTAGTATAAGTGACAGCAAATACCTCCCACCCCTTAGATGTTAGGAGCGTTGCTGGAGTTTCTTCGGCCACTTCTTCTCCCAGCGCCAACGCTTCCCGAAGTGGCACTCAAAGTTAGTTTAGCTTTTGAATGTCCCTTGGATTATCCGTGAAATAGCAACCGACCGAGTCGTGGTTCGGCCCTCTCGGGCACTCTCGGATCGGAATGCTTCTGCGTAACATAGTAACCGTCCAAGCCGAGGTTACCCCTCACCGGGGGGACCCTTGTGTCGAGTTACTAGCAATAGAGATTCAGGCTAAGCGACCTAAGAGCTGTTGCCACCTCTCAATCCGGTGAAGCAGTCAAGGCCAGCTTCTCTGGCCAATCTGTGTAGTTCGTCATAAAAATAAAGCAAATACCTTCTTCAAGTCCATTAATTCCTTTCAAAGTTTTATCCGCAGACACAGGCTCAGGTGACTTCATTTTACGCTATTTTTAGAATTTTGTCTTTGTTCTTTTGGATATTTATGATAATAATTAGTGGTTACCGTGCAAAGCCGGAGCGGATCGCTAGTTATATGTAGTATAAGTGACAGCAAATACCTTCTTCAAGTCCATTAATTCCTTTCAAAGTTTTATCCGCAGACACAGGCTCAGGTGACTTCATTTTACGCTATTTTTAGAATTTTGTCTTTGTTCTTTTGGATATTTATGATAATAATTAGTGGTTACCGTGCAAAGCCGGAGCGGACCGCTAGTTATATGTTGTATAAGTGACAGCAAATACCTTCTTCAAGTCCATTAATTCCTTTCAAAGTTTTATCCGCAGACACAGGCTCAGGTGACTTCATTTTACGCTATTTTTAGAAAAGGGCGTCTGGTTAAATGAAATGACCCGATAAGATATAATTCGATGAGCACGTTTACCTCTTTAATGCCCGTTCATATACTCATTCAAATAATTTGTGTTAGATAATGTCATGCCGGGTTATCTGACAAATTGTGTTTTGAAAGAGTTTTCTTTTTTTTTTAATAGACATCACGTTAGGATTAACTGCGTGTGGGAGTATCAAAAAGTATTATTTTGTGGAATTTAGTTAAATAAAAGTTATGATATTGCATACTACGCTAGCATTTCGGGTTCGATCCCCGATGCCGGCGCCAGTGAATTTGTCGCAATTTTCGGCGTTGAAGGAATACGTTGTGAGGAAACCTGCATGTCTTAGAAATTTTGCTAAGACAACTGAAGTCTGCCAACCTGCTCTAATAGTGCTTTAGGCAGCAACAGGTTTATGGTTTAGCAGGTTTATGTCCCACTGTTAGACACTGGCATTCTCTGTAAAGAGAGTACTGTAACTTTACGATCATAAGCAGTGATGCCCTAAAAACTAACCATTCAACGTTACGATCGGGGATTAGCGAATCCCAAAACGCTTGTACTAAGGTCATTCTGGTTTTCGGTTTCTTACCTTCACCAAAATCACTTGTATTAAAATTTGTGACCCAGACCTGATCTCCTTCCTCTAACTAAGAGGAAAGGCAACATCCGTCTCTGTCTACACCGCTAAGAAAAGGCGAAAAGACTAAGAAGGCAAAAAAAGAAGGGGGACTTACTGGTGCTTGACATCCCTAGTCACTGAGACTGCGATGGTGCTAGGGGAGGGAGTAACCTTCCCGGACGTGCTTCAGAGCACAGGGGCTCCGGTGCGTCCCACAGGAGATTCCGGAATCCGTCGCCATGAACCGAAGAGGGCCGTCGATGGGCGAAGAGGGGGTTAATGATTAAGAACCTGACATAACCCCGCCTTCCTTCCAGAATGCAGGATATCTTGTTGAAGATTTCCCTCTCCCCACCACCCCCAAACAAAAAAAAAACGAGTAGGAATGATGGCCGATTGCTGTCACCTACTTGGGATCCTGTGACAAATGAGACTTCGGGATACTACGACCTTACTCTGCGTGGATTGGATCGGATCATTAAATCCAGACCATTAAAAGCTACAACAACTATAATCTTATGTAGCAATAGTTTATTTATTTTGCTACGTTCTCGAAATATAATGTCAAAACACACATTTGACTATTGATATGAACTTTCACTTATTTTTATAAGTATATTTAGGCCGCTACAACGAATATTCAAACATAAATGATAATTTTTATAACTTTTTGTAAGAATGTATCGGAATAATCGGGGAAGTACCATGACCTCGCGGAATACCGGCGTGAAGTGGACGTATATAAAACCTCTGCATTATACCCGTTGGGTGAGGTGACGACGGCGTAACTCCTCGTAAAAAGGTCGTAAACCCACCTGCAATATGTAGGTGTTCGTGGGCGCAGTGATCGTTTAACATCTGGACCTCAACTCTGCAACTGTCACTGAATTTTCACTGCGACAACATTTACTAGCTGCAATTCAATTATCATTGTGGCCAAAGCCGCAATCTACTACTTTGATTTTTTCAATTATATGATATTAATGAAAATGTAATGGCATATTTCAAAGATTTCATTATGTCACAGTTAACCCATTTTTTTTCGTACAGTCTAAGTAAATGCTTGACCACAATCCCACTTGATAAGCGGAAATGGATGAAGTCCTGGATGTTAATGCGCACTAGCGTATTAAATGCCTATTCACTCTACTATTGTAAACACCCACATTGTAATAGAAGGGAAAGACAGACGCGGGCAAACTATTCCAGTTCTTTTCTGTACGAATAATGAGAGAAAGCAAAGCAAAGCGCTTCGTTCAGGTTTAAGGGATGATGGAAATACTAATAATTGAAACAATATTGGGTTTACCTCTGAGTACCCCATCGGTAGGTTATGGTGAGTGACATAACTGAACTATCAGATTAGCAAAACCACAGCAAACATCGTCAACTATGATGTCACTGAACGTGGAAAATGAGAATGTCAATCTTTGTCCCATTAAACAAAAGAAAAAAACGCTGACTCAAATTTGTGCTTACTTAAAAAAAAGGACGTAAGGCCTATTTAAATCGTTAGCCAAAAAGTATTCAATATTGTGGTGTATCACCTTTTTCATAATTAAGTTACTGGCCGGTAAGCCAGTAAGATTATAATCAATAATGTGTCAACATTATATCATTAATGAAATGATGGAGATATAGACAACAATGTATTTAATTTCTTTATGTATATTTAACAAATATATTTTGTTATAGGACAGACGAATATTTAACTACATCAAAAGGTGATTGACCTATCTATGTTCTTAAACACAATCGAACAACAAAAACATTCACGAATAACGGAATGTATTTGTATACAGTTATTCTTTACAAGCAATTGCCTTTTATTCTCAATTGGGAGGCACTTAATTTATATTAACTAATTAGTGTTTAAATATTTTAATAGTGCGTAGCAAAGACAATATTTCCATACACTGTTTGCTTTCGCAATCTTTCCGAAGTATTCTAATTCGATCGAACGACCATAATTGATATTCAACCTAATTAGAATCTTAACATAATAGTGGAAATTAATATTTTTGAACTAATGAATCCAAAAAACTCTAGTATAAGTTATTTGAAAATTGAATTTCTAACTATCATCTCAAAAACCTTCGAGAATCGCCACTTACTCTGCCTACCATGGTTGATTTAAAGAAAATCCTTGACAGCTTTACTATTATTTTAAGTTATATAACTTACTATTTAACTGTCAACCCAAGCCCAACGTTTGCAATCACTGCGTACTCCCTAGGGTGCAAGGTTCAAACTCAACATTCAACTATTGAAAAATATCCCCGCATAAAATAAAAATTATTAGAAATTATAGCAAGATTTATAACATTCTAATTGTATCTGCGTGCGTTGCTACTCCTCTAACTGAAATAAATTTGAAAGAAAGACAATACACAAATATTAGGGGACGTTCGCTGTTCATTTGCTTTCAATTCAACTGTCACGACAATATATGAAATTCATTGGAATAATAATGGCGCCATATGTCAGTACCAACTCAGAAACCTTCAGACTCGTGCACAACACTTTTCTAAAGATCTCCACATGTTTACGATTCTATAAATGATGTACAGACAAACATTCACTTTATATATAAATATTCTTTAAAAAAAATAAGTGTCACTGTTGCGCATGACGGATATATCTTAATACTCTATTAGAGTGAACAGGTGAAATGCCCAACAGTGGAATGCAATAATGGAATATAATAATATAAGCGACGATACGAAACATTACGTCGTAGCGTCAACCTACAATTCCATCATTAACGTGAATCATCTCCTTAGCACAAGCATAAGCTCGCAGCCCTCTAGTTCTGGGCTCTCAAGAATAAGACTACGGTATCCCCTGCCTGTCGTACAAGGCGACTAAAAGGGGCCTCGGGTTCACTGGGCGACAAGGGTGGGGGCCTGCGTCGTCTACCAAAGTGGACCCGGGAAGAAGGCGACATCGGCTGGCCCGTCGGGACGTGCTCTCCTTGAGCACAGTGCAGAGGGGCTCCGGTGCGTTCCACGTGAGATCCCGGAGCCCCTCGTCATGCACCGAGGAAAGGGCCACCGGGGAGGCTTTAGTGGGTATGTGGGGAACTTAACCACCGCCTTCCCCCCAGAAGGCGGAGTATCGTTGTGAAGATTTCCTCCCCGTCAACAAAAAAAAAAAAGCATAAGCTTATGTGGACAAGTTAACATGAATGTTAATAATATTTTTAAAAAATGCTAGCCTTTCGCTTTTTTTGAATTGTAATATATTTAAGCAAATATTATACAAATTATTTATGTCGTCTGTACCACTGAAAACCCAACCAGGACAATACGGTCATGAGTTGTTTTTTTTCGGGTGTATTAATAAAAATATACCTGAAATGTTAAGCTTTATTGATTTATTACGGCTCATTTAAATTTAGGCATCATGGTTACTATACAAAAGGGTTGGCCAGGATTAACAATGACCTAAGCTGCCCAATCATTATTCAAGTCTTATTTGAATAAAATAAAGGATAATACTCAAGCGTATCCTCCTAAACGTATTAGATATAAATGAAAGCACTCACGCCCGAGACGAGAGGGGTGGACAGAGATAACGTATTTGTATTTTTTCGCGATACTGGCACACGTCTCAAAGTTTTTCCACGTCCTTACATCTATGAATTAACGGTTAAGGTTTTTTGTCTGAAAATCACATCCCATTTCGATTTTTTTTGCCACAAGTGCTAATTATCACGAAATATATCAACATGGTTTCTAGGCATTCCAAAACAAACTAGGATTCTGTTCACGCTGATACTCGAATGTTGGGTTAAACCTACAACCTTGTTAGTACACCGTACTACTAACTATTGACGCTTTTTTAGTTCTAAAAATATATATAATTTTTTGCGGTAACTCATATTTTCATTAAATTGGCGTCACGTTCGGAAATACAATGAGATGATTTAAGAAACATCTCATATAAATTATTGATGTCGGCACCAACGATAGGAACCCTTGTTTTATTGTCGAGATATAAATCCACTTAGGACTTAGAGATAAACACAAAATCAAATTATGGGCTTCATTTGTTGTGTTCTGCTCGAATGGCGGCCGATTAAAATTTAAAAAAAAAACAAAACGTTCAAATAATTTTACGATTAATTTATTACTTTAAATTTAAGATTAATTAATTCATTTCAAGATTTATCTAAAGAGCTAAAGCATTTTAATTTGTGACTAACAGAAAACCATTCATAATTTTTAATTAGGATGATACGAGTAGTAGCGGTTTTCTTTGCCTATTATAAAAAAAGAGGGAAGATTTGTTGATATCTATATATATAAAAGAGAAAGTGGGTGGGTATGTTCCATATAGGCTCCGAAACGGCTGGACCGATTTCAATGACAAAGTTAAAAAGGTTAAAAGTTAGCATAATTTTATTAAAAAACTTTGGTAGGAACACCAAGGTAGTCCATTGCGAGGATTTGGTTAAAATGGGTTATAATTAAGAAAATGAATAAATATATTATATAATAATAAATTTAAGAAATCATGTAACACACACGTGAGCAAAAATAAAGGGTCAGTTAAGAAAGTTTGAATATCTCGGAAGATAAAGACGCTAGCTAACTGAAATAAATGGTGCATGATAGACAATTAAATATCCTTAAAATAAAATAAAAATTTTGTATTAATTTATTTATTTTTCATTAAAAAACATAAACTTAAACGAAAAAGAATATCTTACGGAAATTTAGATAATACAGTATTTATCATTGAATTTCATTTTTATTTCAATTTTAGTACTTAGTGGAGCTAACAACCTTTATTTTTGCTTACGGCTAAATTTTTTCACAGCTAACTCGCTACTTTACTAATACTTCTGATATTTCTGTAAATGTGATTGAATTAATTTATTATATTAACAACACAATAAACTTATGCCCGGTGTATGGTTATGAGATGTCTAAAATAATACATAATATATGCTCGGAGTATCTCTACGAGATCAAATCAGGAATGAAGAGATCCGTAGACGAACGAAGGTAACCGACATAGCTCGCCGGATAAGCAAGTTGAAGTGGCAATGGGCAGGGCACATAGCGCGTAGAACAGATGGTC
This sequence comes from Meandrusa payeni, assembly GCA_029286785.1. Taxonomy (NCBI): domain Eukaryota; kingdom Metazoa; phylum Arthropoda; class Insecta; order Lepidoptera; family Papilionidae; genus Meandrusa; species Meandrusa payeni. The sequence continues at coordinate 6,506,554 of JAGSMX010000007.1, forward strand.
GATGGGGCCGAAAAGTTCTCGATTGGAGACCACGGACCAGCAAGCGCAGTGTGGGACGTCCACCCGCAAGGTGGTCTGACGACCTCATAAAGGTCGCAGGGCGCAGCTGGATGCGGGCCGCTTACAACCGGTCCTTTTGGAAATCGTTGGGGGAGGCCTATGTCCAGCAGTGGATGTCTTACGGCTGAGATGATGATGATGATGATGAAACCCAATGAATAGCAGAATGGTAGTTATATAAATTTAAAGAGGTTAAACCGACTTCATAGATTACTTTTATTATTTTAAACTCAATTGATTCCTACAAAAGCTTCCACGGTTAAGTGGATCTCAACTTCAAATCACTCCCGTATTTGTTAATAACTTAACAAGAGATAAACTCGCCGCGGACTGGAGGGTCGGATTAGTTCACTTCAATCCATTTATGTGGAGTTTTCTTTTTTTTCGTATTAAAAGGATCGTCATTAACCGCTGCCAAAACTAATACTTCACACATCGTATTAGAATGGCTATTCAAAGTGGCAACACTGACAACGTCTTAAAACTGTCGACCTGACTCGCCCCGCTCACGTTTTTTTAACACCGTTACAAAAGGCCAAAACCCGTCGGCTGATTCATGCTTTAATCACCGATATCGACAGAATACGCATTCGTTTAACCGGATAACGACAAAACTTTGGATCAATACATGTACTTTATTCAGTATAGAACACTATTTTTATAAAAATTGTGTTTTATAGATATGAAATCGTTATTTCCTTGTTCCAGAGGGATAGGCAAATGTTAAGAACTCTTACATTTTTTAACCAACTTCAAAAAAGGAGGCGGTTCTCAAACTCGTCTGTTTTCTTTATTAAAAAGATTTTGTTTCAATTACGTCCCATATGATTTTTGTTTTAAAGTACCTTGGGTTCCGAATATACCGGGGAACTTTAAAAATAATTGAATGCTTGTTGATTGTTATCTTGGTAAGCATATGTTGGTGACCCTACGGGATTGATTGGAATTGATTGGTCTATATTCACTAAACTTCAACTTCAGACTTTTATTAAAATCGGAGGAGACAGAGAATAGTGTCCGCATTACTAGCCAAAAAAAAATTACAGATTGTGTCTCTACGTAAAATTTATACAATATGCGTAAAACATAAAACTCAACGGTTAACTCAACTGGGATTTGGAACCGTAAAAGTAGGACAATGAGATTCAAACCTATTGTGAATATTACGGTGCTCTATTATTTTGGTTGTGCTTGTGCTAGGAGACGTTCACGTCAATATACGAATGGTGGATTTGAACTTACGACCATACTTTTCGAAAACCTAAACCATTAGGCTATTTGCGCTATTATATAATTTTAATAATATAGTTATTTACCTAAGTACACAAAGTAGGATAAATTATTTTACTCGTAAATATATATGTTAACACTTACGTTAAAACTTGTTTATAAATAAAGAACATTACTTTATTTTTTGACGAAATACAGCTGTTATTAATTTAGCGGAAATGTTACATTTCTTATACACCACCTGTGTGATGTCGAGACTTTTATGACGAACTACACAGATTGGCCAGAGAAGCTGACCTTGACTGCTTCACCGGATTGAGAGGTGGCACAGCTCTTAGGTCGATTAGCCTGAACCTCTATTGCTAGTAACTCAACACAAGGGTCCCCCCGGTGAGGGGTAACCTCGGCTTGGACGGTTACTATGAATGCCGAGACGTCAACTAGTCTTTATATATAAAAATGAATGTTTGTCCCTATGTCCTTTATGGGATCGTTAACTATGCATTTCCTCAATTGAGGAAAGAAGATGAAGAAAAAATTTCTATATGTCAACGTAAAATGGAAAGAAGCTTGCTAAGAATAAAACAGTCAGAAAAAGTAACGAAACCATAAAAAACAAAGCAAAAATTGTAGTACAGAAAAGACTAAGGTTATTAACATGGCACTGGGCAGTACATGTATGTAGAATGGAAAACAATAGGTGGACAAAACGACTAACAGAGAGGGTACCATTGGAAAAAAAGAGAAACAAGGAAGACCGTTTAAAAGGTGGAGAGATGTCTTCAAAGACATATGTGGAACCCAGTGGATGCAGATAGCACGGGATAGGCATAGATGGAGAGGTTAAGGAGAGGCCTACTGGCGACTACTACTAGCCTGTACATTAAATTATTTTAAAGTGCATGTTATTTTGTAGCAGCAAATAAAGGATATTTTATTTTATTTAAACTATGCATTTGACATGTGATGCTTTCAAAGTGTTGTACATAAGTCTACAAAAGTTTCTGAGACAGATGGCGCAACTATCATTCCAATGAATTTCATATATTGTGATAGTTGAAATGAAAAGAAAACATCAGACGAACAGCGAATGTCTCCTAATATTTGTGTCTGTCTTTCCTTCAAAATTTAGTTAGTGGTTATAGCAACACTCGCAGGGTACAACTAGTTGTAATATAAATATGAAAAAATGATTTTTTCTGTCTACTTTGTATCGCTGTTTTTGGTATGTCACGATATCAGGCTCATTTGCCACATACTCATGTCCATGAAGACAGATCGATCCCAATAGAACGTGACGCTGTTATTATGGAGGGTGTTCGCATTGTTATCTTATTTTAATATATAATGAATATTAATATATATATGATGTAATCTTCGGCCAGACAGATATATTATTAATTTAACGGTTTGAATACCTGGTACTGGTAGTTTAATTCTCAAGTAGATACAGTGCTAAATTGCATATCTATAAGGAGCTACAGGGACAAAATTACGCCTACAATAAGGTAATTTTAACATTTTAAACATTTAAACTAAAGAAGACTTGGAAGCGTCAATAGCCTAGTATTTTATGGTCTGTTTATCGTAAGGTCGACCACTATTTTTACACCACACACCATTTTGACGTGAACTATCTCCTAGCACAAGCTTAAGCTTAGTTGGAATAGTTACAAGAATGTTAATAATATTTCTAAAAAAATATTATTATATTTCTTTCCAAAAAAAGAGATAGACAGGGATTATAGATTACCACTAAACAGTATCCTGGCGTCTATCGTCTTTTCCACACGCAGAATTATTTGCATACGTGATCGTCGGTTTCGACAACCGAGTATAAAACAATCTACTTACATAAAGACTAAATAATTAGTACTTAAGTAAGTTACATTTGAAAATTTTAAAGCTCATTTTATAAAGTAAATTGTAAAAGACAGTATTGTAAAAGAATAAGCACTGATATCCTTTTAACACTTTTATAGTGCGGCGGACAGTTCTATAAATTGACCTTGACTTTCATCAAGCATATTATGGCCAATATGTGACAGGTGGTAAACCCATCGCTATACAAGGGGACAAATTTTAGAATGTTATTTTTCTTATCTTAGAACCTGGAAAACGGAAACAAAAACTTTGTCCAAAGCGAACTTTCCAAGTCGAACGTTTGTAAATATAAATTTAGTTTAGTTTCGTGTATTTTGACACCCAACACTGACATAAAGCAAAAATTAACATACACAAAGCAAGAAAACAAATAAAGAAACGCAAGAAAAAAATTGCAATAACCTCGATAGCATTGAAACACTGATTTAAAAAAAATGCGTGTGTGTACTTACGCGCTTAAAACAGTTTTTGTAGATGTTAAAGAAGCATAACTTTTTAATAAACATTTATAATAATAACAACATTTACAAATAATTAATTTAAATGAATAATATAAACAGATAGTTAATCCCAAATTTATTGGAGCACTTGAAAACGTATAGTATTTGTTATCACTGCAGCTTAAACCCGTTTCATCATTTTTTTCATATCACGTCTAAAGAACTCTTCAAGTAACTATAGATGGAGAAATTAAATAACCTCTACTGATGATTTTAGATTCCAGCTAACCCGTATCGAGTAGAGAGTAATCGAGATGCGGCTCCAAAGAGCGAGGTCATTGTGTTGTCCGGCACATACGCAAAAATGTGCAGCCGTGTGAGGGCGCAGGATGCTTCCTATAAAATGTGGAGCGACCCCTCGTGGTCACAGTATCGAGCAGACCACGCTCTCGGAAGGACACGAAGATGAAGCTGGTGAGTCCTTGATTTTTTTTACAATAATATATTTCGGGCGTAAAAATTTCACCATATATTTTCCAAAATCTTTAATTACACATTTTTTTTTTGAAATAAATACGTCTATTTTTATTTTAGTAGTAACCCTACATGCAATTAGTCTTTACTCTTTATCCAGAGTACAAAATATATGTGTGTAATATGTTTATAATGATACATACATACTGTTTTCTACTAATAAGTTTATTAAAGTTCTTTATTAGAGTTGTTTAATTTAGTAAAGTTAGTTTAATTATAGTATTGTAGTACGAAATACGAGTAAGGTAAAACATGCCTCCACTTGATGTCATACAAAATATATAGAAATTTGCTTTAGACTTTGTAACTGTTATATCGTTATTTACAAGACGCATTTAAAACGTCTAAATATATGCAGTGTATTAGGGTACTATACTTCTCATTATAATTTCTTATATTTAAGGTAATTCTTAAAGTTACTACGATCTTTCGGTAGGTCTAATAAAATTAAAAAGATAATAATTCTGTCATGTCCAAGAAATTCTTTAAGGAAAGGCTTTCAAATTTCGAAATATATATTTTTTATTTTTATAGGTATATATTGTAGCTGCCTTTTTGGCACTGGCGCTGGCTGAGGAAGTGGAAACGAACTTTGAGGACCAAGAGACCGCAGCGACCGAGGAACTGTCCAACTACGATCAGACGGCAGCGCAGTCGAACGTGCGTAACAACTTCGCCCAGTACTACGTGCCCACCGGAGCGCCTCCTGCCTACGTTGCCCCCAGCCAAACACCACCGAGGCCCTGGAACCCATCGCCGAGCAACTACATACCCTCACAGAACACCCCGACCCAGTCATTCAGCAACTACATCCCGTCCAGTACACCCGCCAGTCCGATCAGCAATTACTATCCACCTCAGAGCACCGCGATACCAGTGACTAGTAACTATGCACCGCCATCACAAACGTACATACCGATTCAAAACGATCCCCCACAAAATACATGGAACCAACCTCAGAACAATTATGTGCGACCGCAGAACAATTACGTTTCTCCTCAAAACACTTGGAACAACCATAACAACTGGAACAACCACAACAACTGGAACAATCAGCAACAACAAGTACCGACAACGACCACCACAACAGCGTCGACTCCATCAGTCGCGGTTATAAAGAATGAACAATCTTACGGGGATAACGGCAGCTATAAATATGAGTAAGTATATACGTTTAAATTACGTCATCTATCATGTCTTAGCTTAACTTTAATGCTTTATCGCAAAATTCCATCTTTTGGCCAGTAAGTTCGTGATATATGACTTTGCTACGGCTAGAAGTCCACTAAAAATTGCTAGGCCAGTGAGACGAACAATCGTATATCATGACCAGCATAAGTACAGTGCTTTTAAAAATATTTTTAAATAAGTTTGGTGTAAATGACATAAATCAGCGTCGTCTAAAAACTTCTATTACTTCGTTAAGAAAATCGATTAAGAAACTAATCGATAAAGTGATATCAAAAGGCCGTTATTATACAAATTGCTATTCGCTGTATACCCTATTATGTCCCAAATGTGAGAAAATCGTCCACTATATGAATCGAAAATTAATTATTTATTTAAGAACAAACCCAAAAATAGCACTAACTGGTATTCAAATTCAAAATTCAAGACGCTTGACAATAGAACACTTTTTTACAGCGGTTGTGATAAAAACCTATTAAAATGCAAAATGTCTATAAAAAATTTGTAAACTATCACATACTTTTCTAAGCCATTTAAAAAAAATTCGAAAACAATAAAATAACTAATCCATTTCAATATTTATAAAGGGATCGTGGGCATATCGATTTCGTAATAATACATTCTACAAATTCTCCGTATAAAATGTGAAGATAAAAAGAAAGACTAACGGTTAATATTCAATAGGTTTCGCGTAAATGACTGCCAATCCGGTTTTCTTGGCAATTTAACTGTACCATAAAATTCTTGACAAACAACCAAATTTCGCAAACGGTGTCTATATAAAGTTATAGCACACAATACAAAAGCAAAGTGCTGTTAACTACAGATACACATATATTCTTTTATGATAGACAATTAAATATCTTTAAAATAAGATAAAACATTTTTATTATTTTATTTATATTTAAAAAACATAAACTTAAACGAAAAATCTTACGTAAACTAACAATATTTTTCATTAGATTTTATTTTTATTTAAATTTAAGTACTTAGTGTCGCCACATGGAAGTGGCACTAAGTACTAAAATTTAAAAAAAATAACAAAATATTTTATTTTATTTTTAGGATATTTAATTGTCTACCATGCACAATTTACTTCAGTTAGTTAACGTTTTTATCTTCCAAGATTTTCAAACTTTCTTAACCGACCCTTTATTCCGATCCTTCATTTTTGCTCACGGCTATATTTCCTACGTAAGCTCGAAGGCTTCATCAACCTTCTGATGCAAAGATTTTTTTAATCGATTAGAGAATTTGTCCAAGCCAATGTCACCTCTCGTGTTGCCTCCAATAGAGATTCAGGCTTAGCCACCTAAGAGCTCTGCCACGTCTCAAATCCAGTAAATCAACTTTTCATGTCAACCAGCGAAGGTACGTCAAAAATAAAAGAATCATCAACCTTCTGATAAAACGATTTTATTATTTTATTTATATTTAAAAAACATAAACTTAAACGAAAAATCTTACGTAAACTTGCATAATACAATATTTTTCATTAAATTTTATTTTTATTTAAATTTAAGTACTTAGTGACGCCACATGGAAGTGACACTAAGTACTAAAATTTAAAAAAAATAATAAAATATTTTATTTTATTTTTAGGATATTTAATTGTCTGTCTATCATGCACAATTTACTTCAGTTAGTTAACGTTTTTATCTTCCGAGATTTTCAAACTTTCTTAACCGACCCTTTATTCCGATCCTTCGTTTTTGCTCACATCTATATTTCATATGTAAGCTCGAAGGCTTCATCAACCTTCTGATGCAAAGATTTTTTTAATCGATTAGAGAATTTGTCCAAGCCAATGTCACCTCTCGTGTTGCCTCCAATAGAGATTCAGGCTTAGCCACCTAAGAGCTCTGCCACGTCTCAAATCCAGTAAATCGGTACGTCACAAATAAAAGAATCATCAACCTTCGTTTTTTCGCAATTCGGGATAGATGAGCACTTAGGTTTCTGAGTTTAGCACATAGCCTGGAAAAACTGTGTATATCAGCATTAAACCTCCGTAGAGGGAATCTCGCCATCAAATCGAAACCTCTAGAAATACTACAAATATCGCTTCTTTATATAACATTATTCTGGGATAAAAACAGTACACTGGACAAAAGTTTTTTTTTAAATAGCATACAGTGAGATGTAATTCATTGAAGTCGGCACCAGTAATCGAACTCGGGTTGCTAACGAACTATGCAACTTAGGGCGACCCGGAAACTAATTTACCACCGCTTAACATATAAGTGTTAAATTTATTGGTTCTTTGATATGCATGAGAATTGTTACACAATAAATTATATATCCACATACATAGTAACAACGAGATAAGTTGAATAAGTTATCGCTAAGCGATTGCATATTTCCAAAATTAAATAAAAAATCATTATTTAGATACCAGATCGCGGACGGCACTCACGTCGGTGAAGAAGGTTATTTTACGGACCCCAAGGCGACAGATGAGAGCCTTGTGAAAAAAGGATGGTATTCCTTCACCGCCGGTGATGGAAAGGTTTACACCGTTACCTACTGGGCAGATGAAAGCGGCTACCATGCCACCGGAGACCACCTTCCGACACCTCCACCAGTTCCGGCCGCGATTCAGGCGTAAGTATAAACTGAATGCAATGTCTATTACCAAAAAAAACCAACACGCGGACGCTCCCTTTTATTTCTAAATATTACGAAGTTCTTGAGCTTATACCATTATCTTTCTCCGCAGTCGTTGTTATTGTCGTTAAGGAGTCTTTGTCTAGACTTGTCACTAACAACGATATCTTAATGAATAAAATTAACTTGGAATCTAATTGAAAGTAAACTCTTTCAAATAAAAAAAATCAATTCAAATTTTTGTTTATAAATGACGGAGTTATAAGTGCACAAACTTAAAAAAAATATTGACAAATTGAAAACCTCGTCTTTTTTAATAAAATAGTCATTCTTCAAATATTATAATATAATTATAATAGTGGAAGTATTAAAAAATGATATTTTTAATGGCAGCAACAGAAAACCGGAAATGTATTAGTACACATCGACTGAGATCCCATCCCCCGACCATAATATATAGAGGAACAACACTAAGCCGCTAGACTATCACTGTTATAATTTAACTTTAAATAAAGCTAAATGAGTATTTATGGATAATTTATGCTTTCCAGATAAAAGAGCACACATTTCTTATATTTAAATGAAATGGCTATAAATATACTACAAACGGTAACATCTTAATTGCTAAGCAGGTAAGGGTTCAGCTGGTGTGTAACTATGATCATTTCCGTTTTTCAGTTTCTTAACAACAAAAAACACTTTCTAAAATTTGTTAGGTGAATAGGGCCTCTTAAGTCACCTTGGTGGAAAGTTGAAGGTGATTGTCATCTCTGACTCTGTCTGTGGAAGTTACAGCTTTAAACAAAAATTATTTCTTTTTATCATTACTGCAGGGCAATCGAACAAAACGCGAAAGAAGAAGCAGCCAAAGCTGAAGCAGAAAAGAACAAACCTCAACACCAGCAAACGAACCCCCCTCAAACTTTCTACCCACAACAAACTCAAAATCCTCAACAAGTGTATTACCCGCAACAAACTCAGAAACCACAACAAGTGTATTATCCTCCACAAACCCAGAAGCCGGTCAGTCAACAACAACAACCTCAACAGACTGTTTATCCACAACAGACATATTATCCTCAACAACAGCAAACTTACCACCCACAGCAAAATCAACAACAGCAACAATCTTACTATCCACAACAGCAACAAACTTACTACCCCCAACAAAACCACCAACAGAGTTACAATCCACAAGCCGGTTAAGCTTACAACGAAAAATAGACAACGCGCGATATAAGGAATTGAAATTATACAACACTAGTGAATAATCCGATTCGATTCAAATCACACTAAGACTATTTAAAAACAGTAGAATTTTTACTCAACTTTTGTGATTGAATGTTGAATTAAAAATTACTAAATGTTCTTGAACTTTGTAAAAGAAAAATAAAGACCTAAACCCAGCTATCGTGTACACGATGGACATTGTGAACTTGATTGCTGACTTGTGTGCTTTGCAATATGTAAAATACTTCAGTATCGTAGCCAGAAATGTGTGATTTATTATTCTTAAGTTAAATAAATAATTGTAATTATTTCATTTATTTTATTTATATACCTAATTAAACAAAGGTTTTTGATAGTGGATATAGGACCATCCGAATTATACGAACCATGAGCCGCCAAATTTAATCCTAACCAGTTTATAAGGGCAATGTCTTTGACCATTATAAAACTTGCATCATTTCAAAGATTGCATACATTAGGGACTATAATATTTCATTTCATGGAATTAGGTTTACCAAAAAATTTAAATTGAAATGGCAATATTTTCTGCAAACTGTTAATTTATTTTTATTATAATATTACATATTTTAACGGTACGTTTTTCTAATAACTTTTTGCAGCGCATTTGCCACTTATAGAATCAGTTGTCACCACCAATGTTTCTGAACCGATGCCTTCAAGAAACGAGCCTACTCCTAGCTCAAAGGCCGGCAAGACACTTTCAGCTCCTCTGCTGTAGTTGATATCCATAGGCGACGGTGATTACTTAAGGTCAGATGAGACGTAAGCTCGTTTAACCATTTTCGCATAAAAATACATTTATAAAGTGTAGAACTATGTCAGTGGTAATCGAAGAGAAAACAAGATTAAAGCAAGTGATATTTTCACGAATGCCTGAACACAGTCTTGCGTGCGTATAAATATATGCGGAATTCATTTTCATTATCAGTCTGTGTTCTATCTGTGTAAAAGAGTGACGTGGTTTAAGAATTATATGGATTATAGCTCCAGGAAATATGAAGCTGGTAAGTAAGCTAAATCCTGTTTGTTTATTTTAATAGTACTAAATCGTTAGGAAATATAACAAAATAATTATTTCGTTTCAGGTGTACTTTTTTTTGTACATAAACTTGGTTATTTGTGTAGGCGGTGAAAAAGTTCAACAAGGAAAATATTCATTTCCGCTAAAAAATCCATTAACAAATTCAGTGATTGCGACAGATAACTCTTTCTATATGCCATCAGAATTTCAAACTTCAAATTCAGATTTTGTGTCAAATAGTTATGATGAGTTTCCTTTTAAACTAATGCCATCCGTTAATGCAAAATTATCTAATTCCTTTTCCACCCCGTTTCCAATTTTACTTACACCCACAATAGATTATGCAGATGATAGGGTTCAAATAAGACGACAAGGCAATGAAAATGTGAAAATATTGTCGCCAATGCCTTTTTCTAACAACCAAACAACAACATTTACTAATAGCAAAGAAGCAAAAGTAGAAATCTAAACAGCAATCCACAGACAATGAACTATCATCCAATTGATAGAATGGATACGAAAGTTTCGTCGCAATTTCCTACATTTCCAGAATCCACAAATCCGCAATTACCAAGTCAAAATTCGATATCTAGAAAATTAATAATATCAGCAGAAAACGGAAAAGATCAAGAACTTGATCAAAAAGCATCGTTCCATAATGTACATTTTGCTCCTGCTCCAAATTTCTTTACACAATCAACTACAGAACCGGCGATACCTATACTGAGACTTTCTAACGAGATGGATTTGGACGGCAGCTTTAGTTACGAGTAAGTTACGTAGAAATTAATCCATTTTATTATTCAGTCAGATATAACTGTGATAGCAATAATATAACTCTTAAAAGAGTGAATCAAAATTATATTTGTACTAATATTGTATTTGTTATGTAGAGCGTTAGGAGCCGATCAAACTCACTATGAGCAACACAGTCGTATGGAAAATTTAGGTTCAGACAAAGAAGGCCAAGTTGTAGAAGGCTCATATTCATACGTCGGCGATAACGGACAAACATATACTGTACATTACATCGCTGATTCCAATGGATATCGAGCCACCGGAGAACATTTACCAGTTCCACCACCGGTACCAGAGATCATTCAAAGGTCTGTATACTTTCTCGTTCCTATAATAACATAAATAGATAAATATAATTTCAATGTAAGTAATTTTATTTAGATCCATTCAATATAATCTTGCGGAAGAAGCTAAAAAACCACCACATCTAAGATATTTTTATGAAGACTACAACGACGGCAACCCAAATAACAGCGAGAAGAACAGTCAAAATAATTTATCTACACAGCGCAATCTATTCACGGGACGAACACCAGAAGCTTTTTCTTTCGGATTTTCACAAGGAACATCATCACAGGACAACACAATGCAACCAATGATAAGCTCTACAGATCCCATAAAAACAAACATAGAATTTACTGAAGATAAATTTAAAAGAAATATTAATTACGGACCTTTAGAACCTCAAGTTACTTTTCTGGCATCACAAGGCGCCCGCTTACCTTCCACTACCGCCCAAAAACCAGCGATGCCGCAAATAGTCAATTACGAACCAAGCTTAAAGGAATCTGAGAATACTAAGGCGTTATGGAGGTGGCAATACGGTTTAAATAATAATAACAACGATAGTCTTAATCCCACAAAGAACTTAATTTCGAGATCATCTAGTGAAGGTGACGACGTAATAATAAACTTTAGTGAAATGACACCAGCTGAATACTCAAAAATTATTAGGAGTCATGAAAATTTACCCTCACAAGAACCAAAAACTGATTATAGTTACAGCTATTTGAGTAAAAATATAGAAAATAAAAATGATTACGATGAAAATAATCACAAAGACTTTCAACCAACTCTAACTTACGTAAATAATCCCACATTTAATCAAATGGATACTGCTTATGTAAATTTTGACCACAGTTATAATGTTAATCAATCTCAAATAAACAATAAATTGAAATCAATAGAAATAGTGGAGACAAGTAACCCGAATTCTTTTGTATCTTCCACAGCAACACCTCGGTGGTTCGATTACGAAAATATGCCTTATGAATACCAAAGAACAGCCTTCAACTATATAGATAACAACAACAGAGATACACATTCACAACAATTTATAACAAGCACTTCTGTAGCACTTAGCGATAAATCTAACGATAATGAAGACAAATATACATCAAAAGTAAATTCGAATGATATAAGTTTATCTGATATTACCGTAATTCCATTAGAATATAAAAATCGTAGCACATACCAACAGAAAAATGAATTACGGCCAATTAATTCGATACTTCACGGGAATATTAAAATAGAAAATAAGAACGGACAAGATGCTAGTACTACGGAAAGTACCGTAAAAGAAATGTTAAAAAATAATATTTTTCTAAAACATCTTATAACCAACACTCATGATGTGCCTCAAATTAAATTAAAACAGAAACCAAACGTAGAAGTCAATATAAAACCTATTTCAAAATCATCTAGAATATCTGTTGATGATGAACCAAAAACTTATGATGGAACCAGAGTGATTGAAACTAGGCCATTAGATGTGTCGGAGTTATTTAATTATATGACCAATAAAAACCTCTTTGAATCGAATAAATTAAAAACCAAAAGAAAACCTCTACACCTTAATAGCGTCAATGAAAAATATGAAATTAATTTAGATTCAAGTTATGATACAATAGGAAAGGAAAATAAAGAAGAGCCTAAATCACAAAGTAACAATAATTTCCGACCACTTTCCCAACAGCAGGAAATTCGTGGAACATTTAAAAACTATAAAGTATTACAACGCAACAACGTCAGAAATTCTAAAATAGAACAAGATAATCAACTAAAAAGTTTTCATGGACTGCAAAATAAAAATGTTTACTCGTTAAAATTACCGCCTCTAGGTCGAGCGGGGCCATCAACAAATAGCTACCTCCCGCCAACGTATTTGTAAGTTTATTGTGATTTTAATTATAAATGTTGATCTTATTTAGAAAATTGTTATTTTTGTTACAATAATTATAAGGACAAAATTGAAACGACAATCAATTTTTTTTTAATCATTACCTTTGTCTTTTACAAAACTAAATTTGCTATTCCTTTTTTAAAATGAAATAAATGCATGTGTAGATAAAAAAAAATATATTAATTATATTAAAAAAAATAATAATTTAAAACATTCACATTTTGAATACATTTATAATGTAGAAGATACTAATGAATGAGGTTTATTTACATGCTATTTAAAATAGAATTGGGTTTTAGCAGCTAATTTACCTTTAAAAAATTATGTCATTTCTATCGCTTTCATATTTTCCATTTTAACGTTCGTGATCAAAAGTTTTACAAAAATTTTATTAATTTTTTTTTCAAAAAAAATCAAATCAAAAAAAATCTACAATCAAGTAATGTTCAAAAATTATTTCTTCTATTATTAGAGTATCTGGAGTTGGCTTAAATTGTTGTTATAAGTCTTCAGATTAACAGTTGCAAACAGATAAAAAATATTGAACTAATAACATTTTATTTCTTTACATAAATTCTCTTTTCAAACAATCATGACGTACCATATTGTTAATTGTAACTGGTAAGTGATATTTCAAGAAAGTTTAAAAAAGAATAAAGCGAGCAAGAATTTGAGATAAATCTCGCTGTCCGCATTGAAAGCGTGACGTGCGGAATATCTTCTAACAACGGCTTCGAAACTTCGCTCGTTATTATATCTAACGATATGAATGCGAGCCACGTGTTGGTATATACGGTCAGATGGAGTAGAGAGTGATGGTAATGAATGGTACTACAGTGAAGCGGGAGCCGAAGAAAGTTATTGTTCTACATGGATCGATGGTCACTGGAAAATTATCAAAGATCGATAATGTTACTGAGTTAACTTCCGAGCCTAGATTTATGTTTATTTAGGTGATAACCTTCCCGAAATCCCGTATATTAAGCAGATCTTGTTATAGAGGTAATCACAATTTAGTTAGCTTCAACTCACTTTTTACAGCAGCTTATATTATTAACTTCCGGGCCCAGATTTACGTATTTATTTAGTTGGTTTATTTTTGATGGGGCAAAAAGCTTAACCCGATGTGAAGTGATAACCTACGAATAAATAGGAATAGTAGGTTAATTGCCGAAAGTTTCAAGAAGGTTACGGCCATCTAATACCTTAGGTATTCATACCTAATTACAAAGAGGCATATATACACACACACATATATTATATACATGTATAGAAAAATTTACTGAAATATTTTGACCTACTAAAATTTCAAAAATCAAACGTTGAATTAACTACCTTTGAAGTAAGGATGTTCCAATAAAAACTGAATCTTCGAAATCGGTTGGCGTGATGTTAAGTTATTCGTCCATTTGTGTCGCACACACTTAATGCAAATTTAAGACTTACAGGTTTCTAAGGTTAATGTGACCACACGAGAAGCAACAGCGGTTCGAACCAACTTCACCCAGTCGAAAATTATGCGGTAAAAAAATATACAGACGAATTGAAGCCTTTTGAAGTCAGTTAAAAACTAATAAAAAGTAAAAAATTACTACGTCTCATTGTTAATATTTCCGCGTTCGGACGAACGAATTTATTAAAACCTACGCTTGCGTCTAGACATGCTGCGTTGGCAAGGGATGGCGTAATTAAGTTGTTCTCTTTCATAGTACACTCTCCAAAAGGTATCGTGCTATTCACAATGACACCGGGCACAACCAGTGCCTGAGTTAAATAAGGCACCAGGCATTACATTATACTGTATTGGAACCAACTTGAATGTATGGAAGTGAGAGTAAGGTATGACAGAAGAAGTACGAGAGTAAAATGAGTATTTGAAACGTGCGGGTTATCACCAAGTATGGCTTATAATCACAGATTTAAAAATTATATTATTAGGGAGCAAGGCTTGACCAACTTAACTAGAAAGAAGAAAGTATTTGGACTTGGTGGTGTAGGCATGTTGAACGACAGCCCTGTAGTTCTGGGCTCTCAAGATTAAGACTACGGTTTCCCCTGCCTGTCGTACAAGGCGACTAAAAGGGGCCTCGGGTTCACTGGGCGACAAGGGTGGGGGCCTGCGTCGTCCACCAAAGTGGACCCGGGAAGAAGGCGACATCGGCTGGCCCGTGTCGCCTTTCGCTGCGATGGCACAGGAGAGGAGAGAGTAACCTGCCCCCGGGACGTGCTCTCCTTGAGCACAGTGCAGAGGGGCTCCGGTGCGTTCCACGTGAGATCCCGGAGCCCCTCGTCATGCACCGAGGAAAGGGCCACCGGGGAGGTTTTAGTGGGTAAGATCCCCACATAACCGCCGCCTTCCCCCCAGAAAGCGGGTATCTTTGTGAAGATTTCCTCCCCGTCAACAAAAAAAAAAGGCATGTTGAACGAATCAATGAAGGAAGAACAATAAATTTATTATGCAAAAGTAAGTGAAGTGCCGATATCTTAATTAAAATTAAATCTAAAATATAATAATGCTGCGGAATTGAATCTGTCCTCTGGAACACTTTCATTTTCAAAGATTTATCATCATTAAAAATTTGAAGAAATATTTCTACATTTAATTTTATAATATAACTAAACTATACATATAATACAAAACATAATACCAACTAAAAAGAAAAATATTTACAAGATAATGAGTATTTTAAAAATAATTAAAGTGTTAAAAATATAATTTAATTCATATATGCCTCCTTTATTTTGTTGACGGGGAAATTCTTCAACAAGAACCACGCCTTCTGGGGGGAATGTGGGGTTATGTGTGTTACTCACTAAAACCCCTACCAGTGGCCCTCTTTGGTGCATGGCGAGGGTCTCCGGGATCTTCAGCAGAACGCACCGGAGAACCTCTTAACTCTGAAGCACGTCCCGGGAGAGTAATTTGGCGTATATTACTAGACGAACGTAATTTAACCAGACATTAAATAAAAGCGTTCAAAGTTCGATTCGATTACATGACTCAGAGGGTTCTGAGTCTGCTAAACCAATTGTGAACAAAATGAACGTTCATTGGCATCGTACTGTTCGATAATTGCTAATTTTAGTTGATTGGTGCCTCTATGGTTTACCGATGGCGTACCACAGGCACTGTAATCGTGTGTGTCCTAGTATTTGACGTACTTGTTAATAATGGAATAATAATTTAAAGCGTCAATAGCCTAATGGTTTCGAGTACGGTCTACTAAACATTCGACTATTGATGTGAACCATCTCCTAGCACAAGCATAAGTATAGTTGGAATGGTTGACAAGAATGTTAGTAATATTTCTGGAAAAAAAAAATACTGCTACCTACCTACCTACCTACCTACACTCACACACACAAAACGATTAAACTAAATTACATTATAAGTTGTTAATTTTACTAAATTTGTATTTGTATTTAACTGTTTGGAGATAGGCGTTAATAGCTGCGACACAGTTTTACTACTGCGGCTATTATCGAACTGGTTTGTACATGAATTTTTGGTTTGAAATAAAATCATATTATATTATTATTTAAAAAAAAATTGATATGACTGTAATAGATCAATTTGATGACGAAACGTCACTGGCGAATAGTAGAATCGGGAACCAGGACTGTACAAAATTGAAATCCGTAATCTCTGCTATTCCTTTGGGTTAACATCGTGAATGCATTTATTAATGTTAGTATAGCTTACATTCTTAATATATCTTAATATGTATATCAAATTATATCTTAAGGGAATGGGTGAAACTTTTATTTATTCTGAACATAACCTATCTCTCTCTCCATAAACATTAAATATCTGCCTGCCGGGTTCAAGATGTTTTAGTTGTGTGGATATTTAGTTCAGAGTTTTGTTAAGTAAAAATCGTTCGTATCGTCCATATATTAAAACGTGGAATTTAAGGTTTGGCGTCCATTTCATGTTACCGCCGGCTAATATTTTTTATCCCCAAAATTCAAATCACGTCTCTCCTTTTATGGCGGAACCGTTGACTTTAGGAAACGCCAAGGGCAAAACAATTTTATAATTCTGATTTCAAATGCAGACAATAAGTTCACTGTTTACCATATATGTTAAGCCAATATTAACGTAGTTTTTCTTATATAATGATTTTAATGATCAAAATTAGTTTTAACTATTTTTAAACGGGATAGCCAGAAACAGTAAACATAGTCCGCTTTTCAACGAATTTATTAGGTTCTTTATGTAACAGGATGTATGTTTTTTTTATATATGTAAAAAACCGTAAAACGTAGAACGGAAACTCCACTAGCCGACTACGAACCAAACCCCGACCAAAGATGGTAAAGTCGAACGCTTAGCCAGTAGTAGGCTATGCTTTAATTATTATTAGTTATAACTTTTTTTGAGGAGAGAAACTCGATGAACTAACCTCTAATGAGGATATATAACTTGTAATCTCATATCGCAGTTCTATTCGTGAGAATTTTATTTGACTATAGTTATGTATTTAGATGACCTAAACCCAAATTCGGGAGATTCAGGAGCTAATCTCAGACTGCGGACCTTTAGATATGGGCTTTAATCCCTGTCATATATTACGTAATAAGCTTCATGAAAAAGAAACATATTAAACATAATACATAATCACTATTTACCCCCCTAGGCTTAAAAGAACTATATAGTAGAATAAGCTCTGTGTCAAAAATTCTGCCATGGAATGAGATTACGTACTTACATGCACTCCTTATCGTTACGCTTCGTATATGTAACCACGTGTTAAGCTCGTCCAAAGAAACTCCGATGAGAAATGGCTACAGACAAACAAACAATGGTAGAGTTCTGTCGCGACGAACGAGAATGAAACGTCAGACGACGTAACAATTACTCTGAAGGCTCTCCGTGGTATATGCGATAAAATATGCTCACATAAGTATGATTACTTACCTACGGGTACGGGTAGATAGAACTATACGACACACAATATACGCGGGTGATTGCGTCGCGTCGCCAGACTATCCAAATTACGGGGTATGTGTGAGCAAACTATGGTTATACGGCAATCCAATCTGAGCAAGTTTGTTCTCATAAACAATTTAATATATATTTGTATTGGACCATATAAATAAAAGGAGACCTTCAACTATACAAAGCCGTGACTCGCATCTAGTAAAGGCCTTGTGAAGGCGCGTGCAGTGCTCCCGTGCGCTTCGTAATCAGAAGTGGTTGAGAGCTTCAGCTCCAAGAGACGGGGTTCGTCAAAAGCCGACGCCGTAGTGTGCGAAAGCGTTTCCATAGTTCCGACGAAAGGCACGAGAGGAACACCGTGGGGTTTTAGTCGATGCGAGTACTACATAATCCGTCCTTGCCCTCGCAAGGGAGGATATGCGGTGGCATTTCCTCGCGTTAAAAAAAGGCCGATACTCTAAGCGCGTTAGAATTCTGGATCGAAGTTGCGAGAGATCCACACTGCACATGCTCCACGATAATGAGCCCATTGTCGGGTTTAGACACTAACAACTTCTGAGAGCTATGCCACCTCTCAATCCGGTGAACGGTCAAGGTCAGCTTCTCTAGCCAATATTTAGAAAATGTAAAGTACGGTCAAAGCAAAGCTTTTGTGTGTACGGACTTGGGGAAATGAAACAGGGTAACAAGAAGCATGCCTGCATTCGTGTACTTTGATCCCAGGCTTCAGATGCATTAAAATTAACATATTTTGTGTTTCTATTTGCGTTCCCTCTTTCATGTCCCGTGTCCTTCCACACAGACCGCATCTCGTAAGGATCAATCTATATTCAGTGATACGTGAATATGTTAACATCGTATGTCAGACTTTTGGTTTCATAATGTGAATTGATTTTATCAATACCATAAGGAACTACTCCTTTTAAGAGACTGGACTAATATGATAATTGCATTTGCAGTATTCCTAGAGCATACAGCAGCTACTTTGGCCACATTGCCTGAAGACCAACAGATAATCTCGACAAATTGGTTCTTGCAAGATTCGAGGCCAAAAGATCACGAGACCATTCATCTACCCGCTAGTCTAAGTCCAAACCATACTGGAACCGACATGAGAAAAGCCGAAGACAGAGAGGTGTGAAGGCAGCTCGTCCACACTTCACTGAATGCACTTCAAGATAGGCACGACTTTCACTAAAGAAGAACACGAAGGAGAAGACAGAATCAACTCCTTGTATATTAATAATCTAAAGATCTCCACATGATCCATTTGTTAACCGAGTTCAAAAACGGAGGAGGTTTTCAAATCTACTATTTTTCAACCGACTTCAAAAGGAGGAAGTTCTCAATTGGTCTGTATTTGTTTTATGTTTTATTTTACCGCATAACTTTTGACTGGGTGTACCGATTTCGATTATTCTTTTTTTATTTGATAGCTGATGCTGTGATACCAATTCCAATTCCAATTGGTCCAATTCTGACAAATGGACAAATAACTCAATATCACGCTAACCGATTTCGGTGATTCATTTATATTGGAAAGGGTAGTTTGATAACAGTTTGGTCAAGTTCTGATTAATTCTATTTCGTAATATTCCGTCCTATAATTCGGAAATATAAATAGGGGGGTCCGCGCATAAAAGCGTTTATCGTTTGATTTGATTTGAACTCTGGTTTTTGCTGGTAAATATACTTGTTTTCAGGGAAATTAAAACTTAATTAAGTGTAAAGCGGACAATAGAACTGGCAAGTCCGTGATAGTAGATGGGGTAGGAATGTCTTGGAATGGAGTCCGCGTGTGGGTCGAAGAAGCGTGGGACACCCTTGTCCAAATGGTCCGAAGACCTTATAAGGACAGCTGATGTTGCTGAATGCGGACAGCGGAGAATCGTATGTGGCATTGGGGAAGTACTAGCAGTGGATAGACACAGGCTGATGATGATAATGATGAAAATCGGTTGCGGAGTATTTCACTTCGGGTAGCGTTATCTAACCGAAAGGGCGCTTTGTAATACTGGCACTTTTTTGAAAACGGTTGAAAAAGGACACAGCGGACCTTATTTCGACTTGTTCACTCTATCAAGATGTCATCAACCGTACCCTTCGCAATGAGTCACAGCCTTGGTATTTCACAAAGTTAAACGTTCCCAGTTCTCACACTTAGCGTATTCGCGGAACATTAGTGATCAAAACGGGTCCTACGTAAAACACCATAAACTGACTTGATAAAATCTACACCTACACTTAATTCAAAGTACTTGAATGCTCAATAATACTGGAAAAAAAATACATACTTATATCATTTTCCGTAACCCGTGCTAGAATCACTTAAAATGTGTTCATACGCGCATGTTGCACAGAGAAATAAAACTAAATTAACCGACTTCAAAAAAGGAAGTTCACAATTTGTCCGTATTTTTTGTGTAACAATTATTTATTTAATTACGAGTACAAGTAACATTCGTTAGTCTCTTTGCACACAACTGACAAATCTTGATTTGTCTTGCTCCCACATAGTACAGTTTTTATTACAATTACATGAGACATGGTTAATAAGTGGATGTGGGAGTCAGGAGCTCAAGCTAAGTAAATTTGTGGTATGAGAGTCCTGGCTCCCCCTTTGGACAATTAGTCATAACAAACAGGGCTTGGACAATTAGTTATAACAAACAAAAACTTGACAGGGCGCATATTTACGTAAATATGACACTCGTTGGGTAAGAAATTACTCATTATTCAACCGTGATAAAATTCATAAAATTAGTTTTATCTAGAGACATACATATATAGTTAAGTCAGTATATCGTATGAACTTATGAGGCTCGTCTGAGGACAGGGGTTGCTATGTCATCACAGCGATTAATTAGTGGAAAATGAACATCGCACCGTTCGACATTTTCAATTACAGCTATCTAAACTGGATTACCGGATAGCCGTGGGGGATAGTCGAGCCGTATTAATGCGAGCGTAATGTAGTTAGTGTTTAACACGAGAAATATTTCCATTCTGGTATTCGATAAATCTACCCAAGTGCGTAACGCAGTCAAATTAATTTAAATAAAAAATCACCTAAGGATTGAATAACACTACTTTTAATACTTAGGAAGCCTACGATATTTTTTTTGACGCACCTTTACAGATTAGTCTGAGAAGCTAGCCTGTAGTGTTTCACCAGATTTGATTTGCTACTCTATTTGGGAGTAACTGGACTTATTTTGTTCAAAGTTCCAATGCCACAAAATTAACATGGCAATTAACCGAAAAAAAAAAATTTTATAGTGAAAGGAGTGGAGGTGGTGAGAGGGAGAATCTCAGGGTATTATTTAATAAAACTATGTTTTCGTCACTAATATCAAATGTCTAATTCTAGTCTTATTACAGAAACAATTAACGATATAAAAAAATAATTACAATATGACGCGGGTGTACTTCGAACGGAAAAAAACGTAAATTACATGTAAAAGACGGATATAGATAATAAAAACTTTGTATCTCTTCGGCCACTTCTTCTTCCAGCGCCAACGCTTCCCGAAGTGGCTTATAACTTAGATTGTCCCATATAGTTTTTATCAATTAAATAGCTACCGACCGAGTCGTGGGTCCGCTCTCGGATCGTACAAAATATCGTTACGCGTAACATAGTCCAAGCTGAGGTTACCCCTAACCGGGGGACACTTGTGTCGAGTTACTAGCGGTAGAAGTTCAGGCTAAGCGACCTAAGAGCTATGCCACCTCTCAATCCGGTGAAGCAGTCAAGGCCAGCTTCTCTAGCCAATCTGAGTTCGTCAAAATAAAAACTATGTATAGCGAGCGGGCATACGGCCGCGAGAGTCACTGGCAGGTCGGTTTGCTATAATTTGAATCTAAAAAAAATGAAAATCTGTTCATAAATGACGCCTAAGGTTGCATCAACATTTAAAAAAACATACAGGCGAATTGACAACATCCATCTTTTTTTAAGTTAGTTAAAACTGACCGCACGTTTGTGTCCAGACGCCCAAATAAAGCAGGACGCAGTATTTTGCTCCGACTGCGAAACCGTTTGTATTATTTGTTTTATTTTGTCCCATCTCAGGTAGAATCCCTCCGGAGAGAGCCCTAATAAGATTACACTTTCGGTCAAACCCTAAAACGCGTCCGCGAAAATACGATCTTTTTTTAGAGAAATCTAGCAATATTTCTTTTTTTTTTCAGAAGTATTACTAACATTCTTGTTAGCCATTCCAACTAAGCTTAAGCTTGTGCTAGGAGATGGTTCACGTCAATAGTCGAATGGTGGATTCGAATCTACGACCTTACGATTCGCACCGTAACCTACACCATTAGGCTATTGACGCTTCATTAAACATTCCTACTAAAATTAATGATAGTAAATGGACACTCCTTAAAAACACATCCAATACATATAAAACGAGTATATTTACGAGTAAAAATTCTCATCAAACTAACCTTAAGTACATTCTTTCTATTAAAAAATAAATCAAATCGAAATCGGTTGGCGTGATATCGAGTTATTCGTCCATTTGTCACGAGGTAACAAACAAAAAAAAACATACATGCGAATTGAGCACCTCCTCCTTTTTTGTAGTCGGTTGAATAAAAATCTTTAAAATCTAATTATTTTTTTATAAATATTATAAAATACATAACATTGAAAAGCACAAACACAATTACAATTTAGACGAATTGAGAACCACTTCTTTTTTTAAAGACGGTTAAAAGGATAAGGTAAAACGGATATCTCGATATCCGACACACGAGAACAGCAACGATGCACCAAATTGATAAAATAAGCAGGTAAACGAGAGTGGATCGGATAACCGAAGCCCTGGGGGTCACGGTCCCCTCGCGGAGCCGCCGTCGCTCATAAGCAAGGCGTCGGGGGGGGACATCTGGCGGACCGCATTAGTATGTTGATGAGGCAATTCCGATCACCGCGGGGATAACGTGATTTATATTTACGCCAGGAGTGCTGAAGGGCCGTATATTGTATTTTAACCGACTACAAAAAAGGAGGAGGTTCTCAAATCCTCTGTATTTTTTAATGTTTAAGCACTCAAAGTGCCGTCATTTCTGGACCTAATTTTGTCGGCGTTGACTTTGAATTTCAAAGATATACAGGGGAACTCAAAATCGTATGGAAGAAAACTTATTGTTTGAAATATTGGTATGTTTATGACAACAATCCGGGACTAGGTAAGTACACTTCAACAACAACGACGAGAAAAATGCCAGCAATTATGTTTTTCAAAAATATTACTAACATTCTTGTTAACGATTGCAACTTTAAGCTTGTACTAGGAGATGGTTCACGTCAACAGTCGAATTGTCGAATTGTTGTTTTAAATAAATTAACATTTTTTTCTTCTCTTATCTGATGTTAAGAGTTTTCGTCTTCCGTATTCAATAAATGAACGAAAATTTCGTTAGAAAAAGCTGGATTCGAACCCCCGGCCTAACGTTCTGAAGGTCACAATCACTGATTAACTTTGTTTTATATGGTAATGCCTTATTATTTACCAGTTAGAACCGCCCGTTCCCCTCAGTAGCACGTGTGCCCGTAACTTATTGCACTAGCCAACGGGAGTAATTGATTATTATAGATGTTCATCGTAATGAAAAAATGGAAAGCATTTCAAGTTCGTAAGAAAGTAAGATAGGTAGAGATTATGAAATTTCCTTTTCAGCATTCTTCCTACTTTTAATATCGGCCATATTTAGTATGTTATCAAAATATTCGATTTGCATCATAAATTAGCTCAGTATAGACGGTATAACTGATTCGATCATTTTTTATCCGTAATATAGTCAATTGCTATAATTTATGCCCTCTGTGTAAGCTCGGTAAAATAATTTGAGAGTTTTTTTACCACACAGTATTTAAGCATAAATAGGATAAACACAAATAAAAGCTGTTATTCTTTTTTGCATTTTTTGCATTTGACACTTTAAAAAATTATCAAAACTCATTCGCATGAGTCATGAAACCGTAGGAGCTATTTTCAGCGCCATCTATTCTAGACATGAGAACACTCGTAAATCATTATTTACACGAAACTTGTCGGTTTACACGCGTAGTAGTGTTGAGTGCAAACGCTAGATGGCAATATATGGATATATAATTTTTATAGGAAAAAGGGCAAACTGGCTTAAAATCAGGTGAGCTAACGGCTGATTTTAAGTGATTACCGTTGCCCTTAAACATCCACAGCACCACAGGAGCTGCAGGTGCGTTTCCGACCTTGGAGAAAGGAATAGGCTCGTTTCTTGAAGGTCCCCAAACCGTACAGGTTCGAAAAACCGCTGACAATAATTGCTTCCACTGGTTCATAATACGTGGTAGAAAGTTACACGAAAAACTTACATAGTATTACAATTATCTTATAGTTTTTACTTTATATAATTTAGATGCAGCAAATTAATTTTATACTTTGGTATTTTTCGGAGCATTGGCCTATAATTTTATAAATAAGTGTATATCTATAGTTTTACAAGTTATCCGTTTGTCTTTTATATAAGAGAATGTAATAATAATATAATAATAATAATGTAATCTCTAGTTACCTTACACTGACCAACAGAAACTTTTTTTTATTTTGAAGAGCTCAAATCTAGCCAAAAAATTACTACCATTAAGAAAAAATATTCTCTACAGAAAAATGTCATTGCATTAAAAATTATATCATGTTGCACACATAATTACAATTATTATAGCCTAAATGCTATGGGTTCAGATGTCGTCTCATCAAAAGTTCGAATTGCAGCCTTTTCAACCGACTTCAAAAAAGGAGGAGGTTCTCAATTCGTCTGTATTTTTATTTTATGTTTGTCACCCCATAATTTTCAATTGGGTGAACCGATTTTGATGATTCTTTTTTTATTTGAAACTAGTGCTTCTCGTGTGATCCCATAAAATTTGGTCCAATTTAGAAAATGTTTAAACAAATTTGGACGACGGAATCAATGAAATAACTATATAAGTCTTGAATTTGCATCAAGTATGTGCGACACAAATGGACGGATAACGCAATATCACCAACCGATTTCGATGATTCATTTGTTATTGGAAAGGATGTACTTCAAGGGTTGCTAATTATGTTGTAATATTCCTACGATGATAATTCATTAATACAAAGAGGGCGTCTGTAATAATGTTTAACGTTTGATTCAATTTAGACATAGACAGAAATATAGACATAGACATATTCTTTATTGGCACAAAATAAACACATCAAAAAGACAGAAAAAAATAAAATAAAAAATACAAAAGAAAAAAAACGGACAAATAGTACATAAGACATGATGCCAATATTGGACACCGTCTCAACATATGCCGTCGCAACGATGTGACAGCGCTGATTTTTTTAACAGTTTTAAGTCGGTTTTTATTGCTGTTCGATAATATATTTGAATGTTGTCTGTTCGTGTGAGTGTTTATTTATTTATAAACTCTTTATCGTTTACACTTATGAAATAAAATAAAAAATAAAAAGAAAATATAATTAAAATACATAAACAATGGGCGGCCTTATCGCTAAAAACGCTCTCTTCCAGGCAACCTTTGGATGGAGAGGAATAATAAAAAGAAGCGGCGGGAGTTTATAAAAAGTAGATATACTTAAATAAATAAATATTTACATACAAACATACATATAATATAGGTATAAATATATATATATATATTATGAAAAGACAAAAAGTGTGTAAAAAGTATTACATATATATCATAACAGAATAAATGATGTTAGGTGGACTTGTCTAAGTAAAACTTTTTAACTTTGATTTTAAAGTTTAGAGTTTTGTTGCATATAATTAAATACTGATTGCATATGAGTATTGTTTTTAAGTGTCTGATCACAAAAAAAAACTACTTGCTAAAACTGATATAACGAGGCCTTATAAGCATGCTATCTCTTTTTATCCTACTAGGTTAGAAAGGAATGTTGAGCTTATTTTTTCTACATAATAAAATTGCACCTCAGGAATGAAAAACATTCGAGCAGGTTATGTAAAGAAGCGTTTTTGTGTAGTTGATGACTCATCTAGATAAGTGGAAGTCCTTTCATATGCAACATAGGGTGTGATCTTCGCAATGTGAAATTGAAGCTACACAAGTGGACTTGATACTCCAAGAACATGGTCCGTAGTTAAAACAATTTCAAACTCAAAACGATTGAACAAATTTTTATATGTAAATTTTTATAAATGTTGTGCATATTTTATTTTCTTTTTTTAATGAAAGTTTAATATTATTTTTATTACAAGAACAACAATATTACCATTTATAAATAAAATGATAAATATATATATATATATATATATATATATATATATATATATATATATATAATATTATGAAAAGACAAAAAGTGTGTAAAAGTATTACATATAATATATTTACATACATACATACATACATACATACATACATACATATAATATATTTACATACATACATACATATAATATATCATAACAGAATAAATGATGTTAGGTGGACTTGTCTAAGTAAAACTTTTTAACTTTGATTTTAAAGTTTAGAGTGTTGTTGCATATATTGAATACTCATTGCATATGAGTATTATTTTTAAGTGTCTGATCACAAAAAAAAACTACTTGCTAAAAATGATATAACGAGGCCTTATAAGCATGCTATCTCTTTTTATCCTACTAGGTTAGAAAGGAATGTTGAGCTTATTTTTTCTACATAATAAAATTGCACCTCAGGAATGAAAAACATTCGAGCAGGTTATGTAAAGAAGCGTTTTTGTGTAGTTGATGACTCATCTAGATAAGTGGAAGTCCTTTCATATGCAACGTAGGGTGTGATCTTCGCAATGTGAAATTGAAGCTACACAAGTCGACGATACTCCAAGAACATAGTCCGTAGTTAAAACAATTTCAAACTCAAAACGATTGAACAAATTTTTATATGTAAATTTTTATAAATGTTGTGCATATTTTATTTTCTTTTTTTAATAAAAGTTTAATATTATTTTTTTTACAAGAACAACAATATTTCCATTTATAAATAAAATGATAAATAATTGTATAAAGCACGCTCTAAAAATACAAAAAAAAGTCTTGTGTTAAACACAAAATCAACAAAGTATTGTTTACTTTTTCGCCTTTCGCCACCTCTAGTAAACTAAAGAAAGGGTCATAATCACGAAAAGTGAATTTATAAAGGTTAAACTTGTCCGAATCATAAAATAGCTTTCAAACAAAAAAAGAATCATAAAAATCGGTTCACTCAGTCGAAAGATATGCGGGAACAAACATAAAAAAAACACCTACAGACGAATTGAGAACCTCATCCTTTTTGAAGTCGGTTGATAAGTCATGCCAGTTGACGACGAACTACACAGATTAGCCAGAGAAGCTGGCCTTGACTGCCTCACCGAATTGAGAGATGGCATAGCTCTTAGATCGCTTAGCCTGAACCTCTATCGCTAGTAACTCGACACAAGGGTCCCCCGGTGAGGGTTAACCTCGGCTTCGTAAGCATTCCGATCCAAGGGCGCCCGAAAGGGCCGCTAGTGATGACGTGGTAGTGGCATCAATTATTTAAAATACTACCAGAACTAGCAAATATCGACCACTATGATGCCACATACGCAAACTCAGGGCCCAGCAGTGGATATTCTACGGCTATATACTACCAGCTTGGTTAGAGACTCTTAATTATGATGATAATGAAGACCTACTAAATATAATATCCTAATTCTTAAATGCCCACACACGTAAACAAAAATAGAAACACAATTCTGATTTTATCTATCTTCAAATTTCTAATTTTATTTATTCAATCACATTTAATTAGACATAAGTAATACACGTGGCTGAGGGCCTGGTAATCTGTCTGTACAGGGCGACCTAGTGCAGATAACAGTCTCTCACAAAAGAGCCTTAAATAATGTGTTATACATAATCTAATTCAATATTTAACCTTTGTGTTTTTTTTTAATATGAAAAGTGGCAAACGAGCATACGGCTCACCTGATCTTAAGTGATCACCGTCGCCCATGAACATCCACAGCACCAGAGGAGCTGCAGGAGTTGATTCCACAGGTAGACAGTGCGTGGAAGAAAGTAGAAGAATAGAAACTATTATTATTTTACCTGTGAACTGGATGTGAACTCGTCAGCGGTCGGCTCCCGGGTGAACCTCTCGAACTTGAAGCTGTTGGAGCGGTACAGCTCGTTGTCGTCGCGGGAGCGCCGGCCCCGACAGAACCGTCTCGTGATTGACGTGTGCCTGAAATGTACATTGATAGCTGGTAACATTGCAATCCTTGTCAAATATAAACCAGTATTGCTTATAACCACGAACGAAGCGTCAATAGCCTAATGGTTTAGGGTACGGTCTGCGATTCGTAAGGTCGTGGATCCATCCATTCGACTATTGACGTGAACCGTTAACAAGAATGTTAGTAATATTTTCTGAAAAAAAATTGATAGATTTATGTTTTAAAAACTCGTTAATCCAATAAGTATATGATTGAGCCATGGGTTCACCCTTCAGTTCGAATATTAGTAGTGACTAAGGGAGATGTGTTTTAACAAATTTCAATAAAAGAAAAAAAATGTCGATTTTTCTGTATTGTTTTTATATTTGTGCACTAATAGCGCCGTTATTAATGATTGTATTGGTTTATTTTATTTTTGTACGAAAAGGTTTGCTTATAAAACAGGTCCTATGTGATTTTTGTTGGCATATGATCCTGGGGTCAGAAGATGTAATACAGAACTACTAAAAATCGTATGAAAGAATGCTGCTTGATTGAAATATCGGTAGCCTTATGACAATCAAGGATTGTGTAGTAACGATAACCAGCACAAATGTGGAAGATAAAGGAGCACATAGGCGCCAGAACTTGTAAAATAAATACGACAACTTAGAAATACGAGTATATTTACGATTAAAAACAAAAATCGATTTCAAATCGAATCAAACTACACGCTGACGCACTCTTTGTATTTTCGAATTGTTGTTGGCATATTACGAAATAAAATTAATAAGAACCTAACCGTAACTACTTACTACCTAACTCTTGAAATGTAACATCCAAATAACTTGACTTAATATTGGGTTATTCGTCCATTTGTTGCGCATATACTTAATTAATTAAATTTGCAAATTTAAGACTTTTGTGCTTTTCTAGAGTAGTAGTGTGTAGAGATGATATTGCCAGAATTGGACCAAATTGAAATGGGACCACATGAAAAGTACCAGCTTTCAAATAACAAAGAATCAACAAAATCAGTTCACCCAGTCCAAAGTTAAGTTAACAAACATAAAAAAAAAAACTTACAGACGAATTAAGAACCTCCTTTTTTGAAGTCGATTGAAAAAAGACAGCGAGTACTTGTTTAATTCTTGATCTGTGGAGTGGTATCGTTTCGGGAGAAACCTTCAACAAGATAGATACCCCCCGCCACTCCCCCGCCTTACCCCGAGAAGCTATGTGGGGTTCTTACCAACTAAAACCCCCCTGGCGGCCTTTCCTCAGTGCACGCTGAGGGGCTCCGAGATCTCCAGTGGAACGCACCGGAGCCTCTTTCGGAGACCACGTCCCTGGGGGGATGTTAGTCGAAGTCGCTTTCTTCCCTGGTCCACTTCAGCGAATGACACAGGCCTCCACCCTTGTCACCCAGTGAATCCCAGGCCCCTTTTAGTCGCCTTCTACGACAGGCAGGAGATACCTTAGCCTAATTCTAATAGTCCTACAGGGCTAGTGCTGTAAATCCAATGTAACGTGACGGATCAAACATCAAACACTACCTATGTCCTATTTATCATAGTTATATTAGGAAGTTCTGGATTCACATTTGTGCTCGTTGTCGTTAAGAATTACTTACTAGGTAAGATTTTCATAAACCTACCAATATCTCAATCAACAAGCCATCTTCCATACGATTTTTAGGAATTCTCTGGTATACCTGGGGAGCCCAAGGTCCTATGGAATCGAACCCTTTAAAAAAAAATGAAAGACAGACTCACCTTGTATCACTGGAATGTAACGGCCATTGTATACCGAAAATCTTTAACTTGGCAGGAGGACGCCGCTTTTGTTCCGTCCGAGCATTCTCCTCCACAGGAGGAGTGTGATGCCTTCCGCCCGAAGACGCCCTGGTGCCGCTCCTCCGCCGCCGGCGCCGTCTCCTCTCTACCAGAATGAAGTTCTCCCCGTTCCTTATAATATACGAGGAACGGAGTGTAGACTTCTCCTCGCCCTGGCGTTGCCTGATCAAATCAGCTGTTCTTAGGGTGTGGATATTCTGGTACTCGGCCTCCGGTGGTGCGGATGACGTCACTTCTCTACTAGTCCCACTTCCGTCCCTTTTCTTCCGGGAGGAATGGAGACCGACACGGCGCCAAACCTTTTCCATGAATCTGTATTTCCTGTCATCCCATTATATTGCTCTTGAAATTTTATTCCACAGCGAGACAAAGCGGTCTCAAGTAAATGTCTGCACGGGTTTACAATGCACAACACTTGTTTTCTTGTATTAAAGTTCAATTGTTTCTGCTAACATGACACACTGGTGACAAATTTAATACCTCAGCGTCAAATTAAATGGGAAGAATAAGTCAACCGATGCTCAAGGAAACGTTTTCATTGTCTCCAAGATGAGCCACTTGTGAAACTAACACCGGTGTCCGTACATTTACGGAATACACACGCCGCACGCCACAACGTCAAGAAACTGAGATACGATAAGTATTGTTAATAATTATTGAAATAAACAACGTAATAACTGAATAAGATAGGAGAATAACTCATTTTTTGACATCACATTAACAGAGACCCCTGCCCTATAGACAGGGTGCGGGTTCTTTAGTTACGCATGCGCAGTTCCCCTCGCCTGCAATGTTCCGCCAAGTAACAATCTTCCAAAATGGCGGGGCTACAGCCCCTTGTCGATATTGAATATCTAATTTTATCCGAGCAGCAATGCAGCATGATAACCCTTTCGCATTAATTTTACATTTTGGCCTTGTTACTATTACTATGTTTACATAATACCCTCAAAATAAAAAATAGTACGTAATTTCATAGTCAAACATATTGAATAGTGAATCACTAATTATTGAAATCTTGTTCAGAATGAGCAAGCATTAAAAAAGGCAGAATTAATAAATTGCTTAGATTGCCGGATGTTAGCTATATAATATTTTAATGAGGCGTCCTGCAATTAGTATTAACGAGTAAAAACAAAAACTGACTCTATGAAGGTATTACGCGCGGAATACATTTATTTCCGAAGTATCATAATTATGTTAAGTCCTGGCGTCTGTATTATTATTCTAGCACATTTGTGCTAGTTATCACTATGGAGTATTTACCTAGTTTTAGATTATCATAAACCTACTAATATCACAATCAACATTTTTCTATAGGAATTTTGTATATAGGAGATCCCAGGTATACCTTCGAAACAAAAGGTCGAATGATAACGAAATTCATATGGGGCCTAGTTGTCATGTCAATTAACCTAATCTTAATTGATTTAGCACTATAAGAATGTTTGCAAAAATCGCTTATTAATAGACACTTTTTACCTAAACAGTAGAAATGAAAAATCAGAAAAATACATTTAGAGTTTCAAAATAAAATCACTTGATGAGTGATTCTTTTGTTTGGCGACTTATACAATAGCGGAAATAATTAATCATCGTCAAAAATAATTGATCAAATCATTACAATGCAAAAGTAGTTTTTAAGTCACGGAACCACTTGAGTATACCCTTTTGTTACGTAACTAATGTAAGAAGAAGCATATAAACAAACACGAACGCGTACCGTTCCAGGATTGGCCAATTGAGTTAGCACTATAAGCATGTTTGAAAAACTGCTTTAGTCAGCCAACTGTCACGAAATCTGTATTTTTTTTCATGCGCGCTCCGTCATTTATAGTTTTTGATTTTATTTTTGAAAAGGTTTACTTTCAATTAGGTTCATAGATAGGTCATACTCGTCTGGAGGCCCCAGGGCATAAAAGACGACTGGGCCCCCTTGGTCACAAATTATTTTCGAAATAAAATTACCAATTTTTTGTCCAAATTTTAATCAAACAATTTATTGTAAAACCAAATAATCGCTTTTTTCAACATTTAACAAACAGATAAATATAATAAAAGAATTATCTAAAAATAAATTTAATGGTTAATGAAGACTATTCCGAGGGCTCTCCCCTCTCTTGGGGAGGTCCTGGACTGTGGCCCTGGTTGTCCCCTTGAATCCGGCCCTGATTATATCCTATTGAGATCGAATCTTGGTTTCAGATATGGGAATCATGGAACATCCTAAATAGAATAAATCGTATAAAAACATCTTTTTGATTGAGATATTGATAGTTTTACTACAACAATCTAAGGCATGTACTAAGCACTTCTCACTGAACTTTATAACAAGAATGTATGTGGAAGAAGAAAGAGAATATAGACGCTAGAACTCCGTTATATAACTATGATACTTCTGAAATCATCTAAAATTAAAAATTTAAATTTTAAAAAGATTCTATAATTTTGTTTAAAGTAAATCTGTATATAAAAACATTTTTTCTTTTGAGTAATAAAAGTTCAATATTATAATAGAAGGAAATTACAAAAGCAATCAGTGAAAAAAATTTATTATGATCATATTCACATAACATATTACAAGCTCTTATCTTAGCCATTTTGTAAAAAAAAATATTTTGAATGATTTTATTTTGAATCTTATATCTTGTGATTTTAAATGTTAACAAATGCAAATGATGAAATATCATGTATCCTTATTTAATAGGGGCATTAATTAGTGATTTTGTTGTCACAGGGTTACCGCTATCTTTACCAATCATTTTATTCCCTTGCCAAACAGCAAATAGGTCAATAGATGTTTTTAAATCAGCTTGCAGTTTTTCCCACACCTTTTTCTTAGGGTTTAATACCTCATCTGGTTCACCAGTCTCATAACCTTCAACCACAATCCTTTCACCAGGCTTACTGTCTTTTGGTGGCAATAAAGGCTCTACTTGTTTTGGTTCATCAACGGATGCACATAAGACCATGCCCTTTGACTCAATACCCCTCATTTTAGCTGGTTTCAAATTGCATAAAACTACTACATCTTTGTTTAACATATCCTCTATTGGAATATAATTTACTAGTCCAGATACCACAACCCTAGGTTCTCCTTCTCCTAGATCAATTTTTTCAACATATAAAGAGTCTGCATCAGGATGCCTGGAAACTTCTACGATTCTCCCAACCCTTATATCCAACTTGGATGGAGTGAGCTCTTCAGCAGTTGCAGCAGCGTTTCCTTTAGATTTTTGAGGTGGGGCATAAGCTCTCTTCGTTAGGTCTTGCAGCTTACTATCTTTAAAAATATCCTGAATCGGAGCTAAAAGTTTATTAATTACTTGTTCCACTGAAGCCTTCAAATCTCCAGGGTGAACTTCTTCCTTTGCAAATGCTTGTTCTAAATCTTCAAATACAGAATATTCTGCATTCCCACCATGTTCTTCTGTACGGCTAACTTTAAAAACTTCATCAGTTTTCATTAATGGGAATATAACATGCTTCGTAAATGAGAGAACACCATTATCAGTTATGTTACCAGGTTCACAAAAAGCTTTCTTGAGCTTCTTTTTAACAACGGCTGGGTTATCAAGTAAATCAATCTTGCTATCTTCCTCTGAAGCAGACATTTTTCCACCTGTTAGACCAGGGACCATTGGATTCATCAAATGAACTCTTTTAGCATATCCCAGTTGGGGTAAATATTTCTCAGCTAGAGTAAATATTTTTCTTTGATCAACACCTCCAAATTGTGCATCAACTTTTAGGTACTCTTCATCCAAAGCTTGTAACCCAGGGTACAATAGTCCACTTAACAGTGGATGCTCAACTTGCTTCACCACCTCTGCCCCAGCTTTTTTAGCATCATGCTCAGTTATCATAGATGTAAGCCTGTACACGTCTAATGTATATTCTTTACTTAACTGATAATCCGTCCCTCGAACAAACCGTAGCTTTTCTAATGGAACTTCGAGAGAAGTTAACATGGCTTTTATTGCTGCTTCGTAGTACTCAGTTCGAAGTGCAAGAAGTTCCCAAGGAGCTTTCATGTTGTCTAGATAGGCGTGTAGGTCTGCAAACAAAATTGTTACTTCACATCCTGCTTTAAGAAAGTCTGCTATTTTAGACATGGGTACAAAGTATGCAACATGAGGACGTCCTGTGGTAGCTGTACCCCAATAGATTTTAACATCTCGCTGTTTAAGAATCTCTACAAGTTTCTCTTCTCCTAATACTTCTTGCAGGTTACGAGTTATTAAAAGTTTCTTTTTTTCAAAATCGGCCATAGCTTCAAATTTATAGTCTGAAAACAAAACATTTTCAAAATAAGGTAATGGATATTTAAGTTATATACATGCACAAAATATATAGTCAGAAATATATTTGGGAAATAAAATTAAAGTAATTATAAACATTTTATTGCCATAAAATCAAGAATTTTAGTTTTATTAAAATATAATTTTATCACATAGTATCAAATGAATGCTCACCAATACAAATATTGTCAAAATTATAATATTCTAAAAATGTTTTCCTAACGCGCCCGCAAATATAAAGAATGACCAGCTTCTACAGATTAATTATTGGACATATGTTAGAATATAACCTCTCCAGTAAACTCCAACTCAACAGCCAACAACATATGACACTATATACTGCACTTATATACTGCTCCTCTACATACATAACATCTGACATCTGTCAAGTGTTTTTTAATTTTATTACCTGGTAACATAGACCTTTAGGTCATATCTTATTTGAAAAATGTTAATTATTTTGGGAGTCGATATACTTCACTTTATTAAATTTTGTCATATAAATGTTTTAAGTTTTTTTTGTTATGCTATCTCTCAACACGTAGGTTATCTAGGACACTTCCTACCATACCACTTTCCCTTGTTTTTTATTTGTATAACCAATAATGAGTCTCCTCGGTTTTTTAAAAGGGGGCGAAAATCCTGACTGCTGTCTTCGTTGAAACTATCACCATGTGATAGTGTTATCACCATGGAATTGTGTTAATGTATTGCCTATGTGCCATGTAGCCACCATATGAAATATTGTAATATGCAAGCAATTATTCTTCACGTTTACTTGAAACATTTTCGTTTATTAAGATTATTTACGAAAATGAATTTTTCACACTTCCTTCCTTATTAATCTCAGCCCTTTGTGTACAAAACGTGAGTGCTTTTATTTAATCTTGATAAATTATCATATACATATTATTAATAATTATTATTATATCTCGGACTGACTTCTGAATTGAGGTCATTTACGATTCCAGACTTAATTTAACTGTCACCTCTAACTGCTTGCAGCAGGATAACTTCTGTGATACTTGTTGTTATTTAGGATTAAATCCGTTGCCAGTGGCAAAAGTAACATCTAATTGTCTTGTATTAAGTTTGAGAGATTATTGTTGGAAATTACCCATTTGTAACTTATTAAAGTACACATAACAGCAAATAATCTATAACAAATATTTATTTCTAACGATAGGTATATATTTCCTTTTGATTAATTTTTGTTAAAAAATTTCATGTATATTTTTCTTACACTGTTACCTAGCTTTATAACTTTTTACAAAGTTTTTACTTAAAAGTTGTATTAAATTACATTTTACGTAATTCTCTTTTTAATCTGCGATTACATAATAGTTGAGAAAAAGATATTTACAAGACAAGAGAGTTCAGTTTCTTCGATCTTCTTTGCAAGTAAAAATACTTCTACTAAATAAAGCCATACGAACCAAAATTATGTTATTTTCTCCGTCTTATTTTGTAGTACTATAAATAAATATAATAATATATAATGAATTATAAACTAGATGGTACAGTTTAAATACTCATTTTAACATTAAAGTACCTTACACGTTGGATCTCTCTCAAATCTTGGATAATCCAAAATAAAAACAAAATAATCTTTGAGAGAGATCATAGTGCTTTTAGAAAACTTTTACGATTGTTTTGCTTAAAATTTAAAATTGGCGCTACTGTAGCAGTGAATGCTCGCGTTTCCTGTCAAAAGCGCCATTGCGCATGACAGTCAGTGCGGCCTTGCAGACTGAAGAGCGCTGCCAACAAAGGCCGAGTCGATGGGGTTACAAAAATTTTGTTAATTTGGACTTTTAAAACCCTTTTGTTATTATAATTATAATTTTAAATAGGTTGTGAATCTGTGATTACGTTAAGAAATGAGTGAATGATATGAATTGTGACGACTAGCAAAGGAGTCAGCTGGTCCACAGTGCGAATAGTGAATAAGAAATGGCGGCCTTGCCAGCAGGTGTTCAGTATGGGTTATCATCTGAGTCTAGTTATAAAGAAAACAAGGAACTAGTGTTTGTGAAACTAACGGATTCAGCTTTGAAAGCTATAGAAGATTTCATTAGGAATAATAGGGTAAGTTCATACGCCATATTGTTACTACCAAAACAGGCCAACAATGTCAGGCGCCATACTTATATTTCAAGTAATCATAATGAAACTGCGAATCTGTAAATATTTTTGCAAAACACACTTTCCCCATTTATGCAAGAGAAGTGTAGTAGTAATATCCTGCACTAAACATTTGAAAGTGGATTTAGTCCCCGCTGTCACGCCACGTCAACAAGTAGAAATTTTACTCTGTATTTTTACATACAGAATTGTATTTCATTTGGCTATTATTAGGAATACTTCGAATCTTATTGCCACCGAATATAGTATTTACGATGTTTTATTACAATCAAGTCATTTAATAATAGCTAATGGTTTTTTTCATCGTAATATTGAATATTTAAACTCGTCTTGACAACTAGAATCTTTGTTGCTGGGGAGATTTATTTACTATATTTGAGATATCCAAATGTGAGAATACATGAATAAACTATGTTCTTGCACTAGCAAATAACAATTGAAGAACATTTTATGTTATTACCAAAGCTTTTCAAATTTAAACATTTTGAATTATAATAGGGTTATAATAACTTAAAATGTATTTTAATTGGACTGATCTTTATTTAAAATTATATAAATAAAATTTTTAGTGGATTCATATTTTATATTGACATGTCTAAATATAGGTTGCATCATTTAAAATGCTGCAATTTCTTGATTGTCTGTCTGAGTACAAAAATGTATAATTCAAAGCCATAAATTTATATCTCACAAATGGAAAATTTGGAGGTATATTTATCAAGACAAAATATTTTCACACAACTGAATAGTTGAGTGATATATAAATATTTGTTTTAATTATAATTAAGTTGATATCAATTTTAATAATCTGCTATTTTTTAATTCTGAAATTATTAATTAATATTTGCCTTTATTCTTCAATAGACTTATTACCAAAATATTTAAATACTGCCATTACTATTAAAAGTCCATAGTGATCACTTCAAATAAATTTAGTAAAGATTGTGCAAAAATATCACACATAATTATGCAATAATAATTTTTGAGATAACATTTTTCAACTATTCTTATGCAAGTGGGTCTACTAACTTCAATATAATTCATTCATCATTGATTCTTCTTGGTTATTCCTTCAACCTGCATCTCTGATTACTAAGACAAATATAAAAAAAATTGTAAATACTTCTTGATCAAATAGTCTCCATGTTATCAGCCTATAAATAATTCACTATCACACAAAATATAATCTAAAGTTTTTATGAAATCTTTAATTAATTTATAAGCAGATATTATAGAAACAATTTTTGAAATCTTTAAAAATACTCTTAATGATTGCCCTTTTATTCTAAATTATATTTAGATAATAACCATGGAAGTAAAAGAATAAGAATAGGACATTTTACTTTTATTAACTTATTAACTTGAATTAGTTCAATACTCATTAGCATTTCTCTTAAAAATGTAATATATTTTTAATTTCCTATAATTTGTTCAATAATTTAAATTAATTTACTAATTATCAATTTATTTAATTAATAATTAAATATAACTTTTAAATAAATGATGTTATTTTCAAATTATTTTAATGAGGTAAATATATATAAATTAATACTTTAGCTTTAGGTACATAAACTGACAGAGACTGACAAAACATAAATTTATAATTCTTGTCAAATAATATATATATTGAATTACATTTCTAATGATTAATGAAATAATTTAATTTTGATTCTCATTAAGAACACATTGATAATTGTATAATATATTTAAATCACACTGCTTCCTGTCAAGGGAAACTAACTGTTAATAATTTAACAATTTAATAAAGAAACAGGTGAATTCTACCTTAGTAACCTGTTATTAATAAAATCTAAAGCATATCACTGGTAAATTTACATTATATGTCTATCCAGCTTGTACCTATAAACAGTGATACTAAACTGCTGGATGCATAATAAAAGTGTTAAACACTGTAATTTTGACTTGAATTAAAAAAAATGTTGACAGATGACTGGCAAAGTTATTGTTGTATATTAAGTAAAAGAAATATTAATATATAATTAATATTTTTTTTAATAATAGGCCTGTAATATCCCTTTTACATTCCTCTCTTTATAGTCAATATTAAAATATTACCCCAGAGGCATAGATAATGCATCTATTTAATGTACATGGCTTCTACCAATAGATAAAGAGAATAAACTTTTTTTTTGAAAATATACCAAATCAGTGGATTAGCGGTTATCATACAAATAAATTATAATCATACTAACCAGAGTCAACATATAATGAAACCGGTCATACATAAGTTTAGTCCTCTGTGGCATCCTCCAGTCAAAAAGAATTTGCAACTATTCGACTGGGGGATACAGCTATTACAAGCCCATGTAAAATTTCGCTCTCAGCAATTAAAAGAAAAATAATTCATTTATTTCACAAGGGTTTTTTTCCTTCTTTTCTATACATCTCTTAAGAAGTACTCAATTTACATACATCAGGGGGCCTATACCCCTTTTTATTTCCGTTTGAGATATTATTAACAAGATTCACTTTGCTATTATGTATTGACAAGTATTCTCCATATATTTTATGAAATTATGTCTAGTTTAGGGTATCCTCTAGATCAGAGTTCCCCAAACTTTTTTGTGTAGTAGACCCCTTGCCATGTTTTTCCGTCTTGGGTACTTAACTTATATTGATTTCCTGTACATTTCTAACTGTAGTGAAGTTTAGTGTTAAAAACTTAAAAGTAGAAAAACACATGTTAATTTATACATTTATTAATTGAATTAAAACTACTCAAAATAAAATTTTGTATGTTATTTAAAATATACGTAACATTAAATAAATATAAAATAAACTATAAATAAAATAACATAAGCAATATGTCAATATTTTTAGTGATAAATAGGTACTATCAGTGTATGTGTTGAGATCCACTATTGTGGACCCCCATTTTCATTTCATGGACACCCAAATTTATTTGCGAACGTAGACCCCTTGCAGGTTGTCATAGACCCCTAGGGGTCGATATAGACCACTTTAGGTATCACTGCCCTAGATGAACATTGACAATTTGACTTGCGGGGCATGTACAAATTAGAGATTTAATTTACTTTAAATGGTAATACCCTGGAAGATGGGATGGCCTTTAGTATGGTAAGCCACATGCATCATTGCTTTAGCACCGTCACATCTTCCAGAATTCTGTGGCAATGCCACCAGACCTCTTGGCATGCTGCCAAGTGATGTCAATTTGGCACAGTTATTTTTTTGTTAATATTTTGTAAAATACCTATTATATTGTAAATATTTCTCTTTTTAGTTAGTATTATGTATTGTTTTATGTGTAGATTATAATAATTATTATTTTATTTAAAAGTTATTACTTGCTAACTTTACTTTCTCCCATTAAATTAAATCTATAATCCGTATATATACATTATTATTCATATTATATTTTATAAATTGATTTTATTTTTAAAATTTATTTATTTATATGCTCTTCACATTTTACATGAAACAATTATTATTTTTCTTCTGATAATCTTAATTAAAAAAAAATTCTTGTTTATGTCTAGAAGTTAAAGAAATGCAGAATTTAAAAAACTATATAGAGTAATATAGTTTTTATCATTTTTAAGATATAAAAATGATAAAAGCTAATAAACATGCAATTATAACATTAAATTTTATGACATTTATGACAAACTATCTAGGACTATTTTAATGATCTATAATTTTGATTGCCAATCACTTTTAAATAACTGCTGGATTAGGCCCATTTTCATATTTAAGATGATTGTAGCATGTGATGTTTCGGTTAGAAAGGTAGTTTAAAAGTGTTAATCTTATGTAATTCCTTTATACAACTGTGTATAAAATACATTACCCATTATTACATAAAGTTATTAACTTGATAGTAAAAGATTTTTCGAATTTAAAGTATCAATAAATTATATAACATATAACTTCACAGTTCTTTTAAACATAAATACCACACTCAAACTCACTTTTATCACTGTCATGCCTAAAATCCTATTGTAATAGTATCTCTTTATTGTTCACAATTTCAATTTCTAAGTGTAAGACAAGCATTGTTACTTCACACAGGATATGCAACATGATTTGCACAGAATGAAAGTTAAATAGCAGAATATAGTTTTTATTTATTTTCAAACATTGATTAACAAATCTTTATTTGTAATATTAAAGGAAGACCAGAATTTTCTGATATAATTATCTGTTACACTTAAAAGAACAAGCGAACACAGCATTACTGTTTAAATTATTTGGTTTTAAAAAAACTATTAATGTTATATGTCCCTGCTGAGCCTGTCTCAGAGAAATGTTAAGTCAGAGCTGATGAATTGACAACCATCCATTGCTGATGAAAGAAACCAGAGACCCAATTGTTTAGTTAGAGGTTGATGCAGTTGGGATTACTTGCCATCATTGAACTATATGCTTAAATTAAACAAGATGTTATCTTGTCAGAATTTTTAAGAAAATAACACATACATACAGTAAATTAACACTAGTTAATATACTACACTAACATTTTATGAAAGTTTCATTGAAAAAATTTTTAATAATTAAACAAAACAAAAACCGACTTCAAATCAGATCAAACACCCTTTTTTAGACTTGCGAATTATCGTAAGAATATTACGAAATAGAATTAATCAGAACCTAACATCATTCACATCAAACTACTCTTAAAGTACATCCTTAAAATAAATATGAATCATCAGAATTGGTTTGTGTGATATTCAGTTCTTCGTAAATTTGTGTAGTACATACTTGATGCAAATTTAAGACATATTGTTTTTTCCTGGATGTCATTGTCAGAATTGGACCAAATTAAAAAAGAGAAATAGGACCATATGCTAAGCACCAGTTTTGAAATAAAAAAAGAATTATCAAAATAAGTTCACTAGTTATGAGATAACAAACAGTTAAGAACCTTCTCCTTTTTTGTAGTCTATTGAAATTGGACTCAGAGGATCAACCATAAATAATGATGAAATGCAGTCTACATCAGACCATCAAAGTTCTCATAAACTGTAATCATTTTTTTCCTTAACAGATAAAAATATAAAAATTTGCCCAAAGCTAACAGTAAAGTACAGTTGGGCATGGTTAGAGAAATTTTCAATTTATGTTATTTCCACCCAGTTTTCACAAATGCCTATTTGACTTGTGTTACTTCACAAGCTTATATTTATTTGGTGATATTTATATTGTTTTGTTAAGATATTTATTAATATAGTACTAAAAAAAATAAAAAGTAGATTAGTTGGGTAATAAAAAGATTACAGAGTGGTTGGGGTGTGATACACAATTTGACAAATAAGTTAGCATTTTAATCAGTATATTTAAAGAGCAGATTGTGTGTGAGTGTCATAAAATCTACATGCTATATATTTTTTAACATGATACTGACAGACTATATAATTTTAAACTGCTACTATATTTTTGAATAGTTTGCAGAAAAAATTAATTAAAGAATTATTATATCATAATGACGTTTCATATATCATTTACTATTCATAAATCACAAAAGTAGATACATTGTTATGGTAATAGCAGTCATAATATTACTTAAATTTGATAACAACATGTGGGTGCCGTCAATTGCCACATTTAGTTGACATTACAAACCGTGGAACTATTATTATAAGATAAATTAATTACAACTTGACCCGATTGGTATCTGACTAAAGGAGAATTTTAAAAGTTTTCGAAACAAGGCACATTTATACTCAAGAGAGATGTGTTTAAAAACAAAATGGGAATAAATTATCTATGCATACCCCTTTGGGTCAAGGGTAGGAGTGACTAGTAAATATTATACTCTTATATATAAATATTTGTTACTAAACTAATTAACGAGCGATGAAGGAAAACATATGTTGATTGGTTAGGAAAATAGACAGAAATAGTGTCACCAGATTCATGTGGTGGCAGAGCTCTTAGTTCCCTTAGCTTATTAGCCACACGGCACAAGGGCTCCCTTCGCTTGGACAGCCACTCTAATCGCGTTATCATTCCGAATCAAGCCTGCCCTATACATTGACCTAGACATCATTATGAGGAAATTTGCGTATTTGAGTAAATTTTCTCTTAGAGATGTCATATCTGCCAATCCACCGCACTAGGGCCGCGTATTGGGACTATGCCTTAATCTCTTTACAGAGAAGGCCTGTTTCTAACAGTGGGATATATATAGCTCGTTATTTCACTTTAGTTTCAACTTTGTAAAAAAAATATTGTCTGTCTGTCTGATAGACAAATACGGAAGGTCTCTATTCAGTAATTTTACAGTCAGAAAAGCGTGAATGAGCTGTTTACTCTTTTGTCAGCAACCAGAATGTGTCAAATAAGGCGTGTCGCGTGTTCACCGATGTTTTGGTGTTTGTTAATGAGAATCAGTGAAAGTTGGGTATGACAGAAAAAGTACGAAAGTAAAATGAATGTCAAAGAAAAGTGGCCATTAATAACAATGATAGGTTTAACTTAGAATGTCCAGTGATATGGGAAAAGTGTGTACGTAAAGGCGATGTATGGATGTGGTGATGAATATTGTGATGTTTTAGTTAGAGTCGCAATATCTAGGCCATTGAGTCTCAAACACTGTGCCGCATCGCTTTTGTGTGCCACTTAATCCAAATTATGTCAATATATGTCACAATAATATTAACTTATCTTGAAGATTTCCTCCCCGTTATCAAAAAAAAAGGACTTCCCCTACAAACACTGTCATTCATTTTTGTAATAGTGTTTCTCGTCTCTCTTTCAACATTTATCTTTTCTACATATCGTAACATACCTTTTATAGTTCATAATATTTTAATTCATACATTTAAAATAAGTCATAAACTATTTTGACGTAGTGCATTTTTGTATATGCCAAATTTGAAATCTTTAAGTGTGCCGCAAGAAAAAGTTTTAGAATCACTGATCTAGGTGAATGAATATCGACCTGAGTCGGCGATATACTGAACAAGGGTCATTTAAAAGATATGAAAAAAGATTGGGCCATATGTTGCTTGAATATGGAATCGGGAGGATCGTTATAAGTGAAAAGTCGCAACGCCAACACCAATGTAGGCATGAATCATATATACCAGTTACCTAGAATGAGTTATGAATGCGTCTAAACACAATTGTTTAACGACCGCACGATTAAACGGTTGTATACCCTCATTTTTTTTGAAGACGTGAACACAGAGACTGTTTATGATTTAAACTCGATCTTAATGGGCACAGGACTTGCATGATGCAATTCCTGTCCCTATTTGTTATTGTAAACGTCTTACTGTCTCACTTCAACACTCTTTTATCCGTAGTAACATTGTTATACCAAGAAGATTTCTCATCTTTTTATCCGGTCTTCGAATGTCAGAAACCTACCAATATATCAGTTCAATATCAACAGTTTTACTATATGATTTTAGTAGTTTAGTGTATCTTCGAAAACCAAGCTCCTAACATAAACAAAATTAACAATGATAGTAAACCTTTTCGAAACGAGACGGAACTGTGAGTGGTCAAAAACATAAAAAAAACCGTGTGGTTTTGTGAAAGGCAAGTTCCTTATTATAAAAATATTAATTTCAATTTCTATTCAAGGTATAAGGAAATTAATTATTCGGATAGAACTATATTGTATTATGATTTTTGTCGATAAAAATCAAAAACTACTTTATAAAGTTATCTTAACACCTTTATTTGTTTTACAATGATAGCGCCATCTATCTAAATCAGTTGACACTAAAAATCTTACGTTTTTATTTAACGTTACGGGACGTTTTTTTCCGGCTACGCGTGATAAGGAATTTCGATCCAATATTGGGACGAATTGAATACGAATACTTTGGTTTTCATTAATGATACTTAAATATATAATACGAGTACATAAATGTATAGTTTTGTTATAATATTTGTATCTGTACGCCATCATCCTATTTTGTTCATATATTTCCTGTACCAAGGTACCCTGGAAGAGATCACTCTTAGCGATAAGGTCGCCCATTGTACAACAAATTGTAAAATGTACCTTAGTTATATAATCTTCTTCTTGTTTGATTTTGGTGTACAATAATATATATAATTCTATCTATCTATCATAGTAAATTAATTGCACCAGTTTACAGT
This sequence comes from Meandrusa payeni, assembly GCA_029286785.1. NCBI lineage: Eukaryota > Metazoa > Arthropoda > Insecta > Lepidoptera > Papilionidae > Meandrusa > Meandrusa payeni. The sequence goes on from JAGSMX010000007.1 coordinate 6,551,322, forward strand.
TAGCCATTTGTAAGTGAAAGATTAAGGTGATTTAGTAATGGTCATATTCGAATAGTAAACATTCGTTGTCGAACGGTGTATTTCGCAAAGGCGGGCAGGTAGCTGCGTTAGGTAAGCGGTTCGGTTGGACCCCAGTCGCCAGCTGCAATGACAATGCTGGGGCGGTACGCGTTCACCGCGGTGAAAGTGTGAGCTATGGTGCCTTAAAAACTTCGAGTGACCTCGATGTCTAGCAACAAAGTTGAAAAAATTCACTCCTTATAGTAGCCTTGTTATCTATAATAAGATGATTCAATTACTTATTTAATAGAACTATTTATTCAAATAAATGAAATTGAAGTGTCTGTTTGTAATATAATTTAACCTCCTTTTACTACGAGGGCTGCACTAAAAGTATCGGGAATGGGATATTTCCACTATTCCTGTCATATTAAAATCTTTTTAATTGCAAACTCCTTGGTTTTGAAAATCGAATACCATTTATTTATTTAAAAAAAGATTCTCGGTCTTGTCAAACGTTTTTAGTCGTTAAGAAAATGGAATTGACTCGAGAAAATTCAAGAGCGATAATTTATTATGACTTTCGAAGTGGTTTAACACAAAAACAGTGTGTTGGCCGGATGATTTCTGCATTTGGTGATGAAGCCCCATCCAAAACCACAATTTATCGCTGGTTTGCTGAATTTCAACGTGGACGTGTCAAGCTCAGCGATGATCCCCGTCAAGTTCGTCCAAAAACTGCAGTCACACAAGAAAACGTTGATGCTATGCGTAAGCTAATTGAGGAAGATCGACATGTGCCATACCGCGAAATTCAGACAACTTTAGACATTGGCATGAGTCAAATACAAATAATTTTGCATGAACAATTAGGTGTAAAAAAGTTGATTTCCCGATGGATACCGCATTCGCTCTGTGAAGAGCAAAAAGCGGCTCGCGTTACTTGGTGCGTCAGAAATCTCGAAAGAATCCACGCAGGATCCTCAAATGCTGTATACAATATCATATCAGGTGACGAATCCTGGATATACGCATACGAACCCGAAACAAAAAACCTGTCACGAGTTTGGGTGTTCGAAAATGAGTTAAAGCCAACAAAATTTGTTCGTTCACTGAGTGTTGCAAAAAAAATGGTGGCCACGTTTGTCTCCAAAACCGGCCATATTGCGACTATTGCTCTTGAGGGACAAACGGTTAATGCAGAATGGTTATGCTAGCATTTGTTTGCCACAGGTCGTTTCTGACCTACGTAATGAGAACTGCAACCGCCGCATCATCCTCCATCACGACAATGCGAGTTCTCACACCGCGCACAGAACAAAAGAGTTTTTAGAGCAAGAAAACATATAATTATTAGACCATCCCCCGTACAGCAGCCCCGACCTGAGCCCTATTGATTTCTTTACTTTCCCTAAAATAAAGAATAAATTGCGTGGTCAGAGATTTTCATCACCTGAAGAAGCTGTGGTCGCCTACAAAACGGCCATTTTGGAGACCGAAACTTCCGAATGGAATGGTTGCTTCAATGATTGGTTCCATCGTAGGAAAAAATGTGTCAAATTTCGCTGAGATTACTTCAAAAAGCAATAAATACATTTTTAAATAGTAATGTTGTGTCACTTCCTTGATTCCCGAAATTTTCAGTGCCGCCCTCGTACATGCATATATTATAACATTTTTTACAACTTTTGTCTGTTTGTTCCGGCTAATCTTTGGAACGGTTGACGGTACTATCACGGGCAGATAGCTGCTGGCAAAAAAAAAAATTAATCGCCGGCGCCTCTATTCGAGTATAATTTACCCATCATCTTAATTACATTTGAATAAAAAATATATAGCCATATTTATAAAAGCGTCATTAATAAATAAACAGATGCTTGTAGTTGTACAGAACTCTGCTTTTTGCTACAAACTTTACTAACACACACACACGATTGCCGTACCGGTGGTACACCATCTTTTCAATCTTTTAGCTTTTACATCGTCTTTAAACCATAGTAGCAACAATTAATTAAAATACTACTAAAAATCACTATGTTGATCGAACGCCAATCATTTTAACCCAATTGGTATAGCATAGTCAGGGCCCAGTCCTGATGATTTTTTGAACGCCTCCTCTTGCCGCCCCGTAATCCGAAGCGGGGCCGGGATGGGTACCTGGCCCCAGCATACTTCGGCGTCGTCGGGACTTCTCTGAGTGCCGGAGAAGTCCCCCTTTGAGGATGAAGTCCGATCTTTGCCGGGACCGGCCGGTCGTTGGGGTGTCCTGTCGCTGACAGATCCGGGGCACCCCGCTCATAACGGCTGATGGTATTCGCGGAAGGTTTAGTGGGTAGGGGCTGCCCAGGCCGAGTCCCACACATCTCTCCGGTCCCACCCAGGGTACTGGAGGATGGTCTATAAAAAGATTCCCCCGCGTGAACAAAAAAAAAAGTTCTGATGATTTAGGGCGAGGTCTACGACATATAAGGTCGTAGGTTCAAATCCGCTATTCAACTGTTATGGCATACCATCATGTAGTTTATTTTAGAATGGTGGAAATGAATGTTAACGCTTTACATAAAATTGTATTATAAACGATCTAATATCAGTAGAGCCCATATAGCGGCTACTGCACGAAAGACCGGAGAAGTACTTCGATAAATAAAGATATGGTTTTGGGATAAGTCTGTTAGCAGAAAGATCCCCTATTAAAATAATTAACTAAATCTCACGTATTTATAACAGTTGAGAGTTATGTATGACAGAAGTTTAGAGGTTCAGGCTAAGCGATCTAAACGCTATGCCATCTATCAATCCGGTAAAACTTACTAAAAATCTCCATAGGTACATCAAAAAAAGATGGAAGAAGCTCCAGAGTAAATGTTATTAGAGATACAGTAATTAACAAGCATTCTAGGCGTGACTCTGAATCACAGGATTAGAAATTGTGTGATAAGGTAAAAGTGTGTCTTGAGAGAGGATGTTGTGACTAGAATTTAGAAAGGTATGTTACTGTTTGGGTATGAGAGACGAAAAATATTTGTGTCACTGAAATGAGTGTCAGTGTTGCCATGGGTTGTCCTAGTAGTATACCAGATTAGTAACATGCTAAAGAAGGATGACGACAGACGTATTAGTACTGGAAACCGATGAAAATGGTATGCAATGATGTATGGAGCCCCAAGAAGCGACAAGCGTCATTTCCGTCTACCCCTCGACGTGGGAATGCTTTTATTTGTTAAGTCCTTTTTTTAATTTATTTAGGAGAATTGTTTTTCAAAAGAAAATATCGATCAGTATATTAGGATAACAGAAATTGATAATAACTAATAAACAAAAAAACAAAGCTTTGCTTACGTGTTAAAAACTTTCTTGTAATTTTGTTAAGCGCCGTAACTTATTTCGTATTTGTTTAGCTATATTCAAAATCATTAGCTGGGTTATTTAATTTATATAAAATTCCATATACGTTTAATCTACGGATCAAGTATATTATATATAGCCAATTAACTCTAATCAGAGATCACGATAATAATCTAATGAGAGATAAAACTCGGCCCTATTAATTTTCACAGTCCCACACCCTATAACCCATTTGTCTATTTAGGCTACTGGTGTTTTCGAACGGATGGTTTTAATTCTATGAAAAGAACTGGCACGTTGAACGTTGTTGAATGTTGTTTATTTCTTTTCGAGCGTCAAGATACATTTTTTTTTAATTTCAAATATGAAGGTGATATTTTTATTTAATATTGCCGTTTTTTAATTTCTTTAAGTACAAAAGAAATCACTTCCAAAATCCAGTCACATGTAGGACTGTACCTTAGTGCAGTCCAGTGAAAGATATCTCTGTCTATCCTACTAGGGTCAAAAAGAATCACGAAGCTATAAATAGTTTATGAAATAAGCGAAACTTGTAATGCAAAATAAATTGTTACGCGGGGACTGGCCACCTCTTATTACTTAAGAGGCGTAACTTAAGCTTGCCACGTGGTCCTTTGCGGGGGTTAGCAGCTGTCTTCGCTCGTTTTTTTCCCCTACATATTTTTGTTGCTAAGATGTCTACCTGATTATTGGGATTTTTTACGTGTGCACAACGAAATTGAATTCAAACGCCCGGCCAATATTCTGGCAACGTTTGTCTTTTGTTTCTACGCTAGTCGTACATTTATACGAGATAATTTTTCTTTATCTATTTGTGTACAGCGGTTAACCGAACACACGTCCATGAAGTGACATTTCCGATTGTTTACCACTCGAATGTTTTCACATGATTACGTCAATGTTGAATTTAATTTATTTTTATTTACAGCAACATATTGGTTGCTTATATTTTTCCAAAGCTTTCATAAACCAGAGTTGTAGCAGCTTAGTTATAGTTCGTTTCAAGTTGCATTGTTAGCAATCCGAGTTCGAATCCCGATGCCGGCACCAATTAATTTGTTTGTTGCAATTTTAAGTGCTGATTTGTCACGCGCTCGGTGGTGAAGAAAAACATCGTGAGGAACCTACATGTCTTAGAAAATTTTCTAAGATATGTGAGTCCGCACTAGGGCCGTGTGGCGGACCATGCCCGTTTAGGATGTAACTTTAACATCTCTTTTTTTTTGATAAACGACACATCTCGTCATGATGATTTTTGAAGAGATTGACACAAAAAATAACCAAATTTCAATAGCCTCTCAAGCGAAATATACGCTATGACGTAAAATACATTTTCTTGTAGCTGATTGCTGTTGTTAGCCGGATTTTACAATTTCCTCTAATAGAAAGGAGGCTAAACTCTTACAGCCTGAGTCTCTATCATGTGTAACTATAGGGAATCGAAGCTGGCACTCGTAGAGGCTGAAAACCACGTAGAATGTGTAATCCAATTTGAAGCACCTGATCTGATGTTTTAATCGGATTACACATTATGCCTAGATTGGATATAAATTTAAAATTAAAATTGAACGATAGCATGCAACCATTATGACATCAGGAGGTTGCTCGGGAATCTGGCAAGTTAAAAATAAACATGAAATTGTCAGATTAAAGGCGATAAAATCCTTGAAATTTATTTCTGTTCACCTCATTGACTCGATATTATATTTCGTCATTAATGGCCGATTATTTAGCGTATTTAATGTAGTGATAATGTGTAGTTTTTTATACTTTTTTTCTAATGGTAAAATCACTAAAGTAATTTGATCCTAAATGTGAGATGAACAAGTGACTTTCTTGGACCTTAGAGTACAAAAAAAGGCTAAAACTTTTTTGGGATCCAGTAATATTTCTTTCTCTTGTAATAATGTACTGAAACTAATGCCTTAAGCCAAGGTCTCCTTTCGGGGTCGTCCGCCGAGTTACAGCTTACGACTTAAGAATTGTGCCACCTCTCAAATTCCGGTGAAATTTTAGCAGCAAGCAATTTTGAAGCTCTGCGTAGGTTCGTTGGGAAAAAAAATTGATACTGTATGATTTATTATTTATCACAATCAGAAATCGATTCTTGCCTTTATCGTGACTTAAGATTGGTGCGTCAACGGCTGAGTAGAGTACAGTCAGATAGGGTTCGGGGTCGACGCACCCACGGCCCCCCCAAACCTTGACACCTGGCCGTCCCCAGCTTGTTTGAAACAGATGTGTGGCGTGTCTCAGTGCGTTCCCATTTCTTTAATTTTATTTATATTATTCACGTGTCGAAGGACATTGTTTGAAGTTCGAACATATGTCCAACATATTTGCTCTACGTGGAAAAAGCAAATAAAAAAATGGGCAAATATTTTTTTTTTAAACAGCCTTTATATATATAATATATATGTCCCACTGCTGGGCACAGGCCTTCTCTGTAAAGAGAGTATAAGGGCATAGTCCACCACGCGGTCCTAGTGCGGATTGGTAGACTTCACATGTCTTAGAAAAATTTTCTAAGACATGTAGGTTTCCTCACGATGTTTTCCTTCACCGTCGAGCGCGTGGTTAATCAGCACATAAAATTGCAACAACAAATTTATTGGTGCCGGCACCGGGGATCGAACTCGGGTTGCTAACGTACTATGCAACCAAGAGCCAACCGCCTGGACACTGAGCTACCACGGCACTCCACCATGCTCACGGGCAAATATACAAGTAAATATTAATTAATTGAAATTCCATTCACATGAAAACAGCTGTTAATAATCGATATTTAGGCCTAATTAATTAAATTAAGATTTACAGTTATAGTGTCGAACCAATAAGATTCCGTTTGGGAGTCCCATCCATCTCCCAAAAATAGGTGAAACTGTAGAGGCCTGCTTGCTGATCGACGTAGTTCATAATATCTCACACTAGGACAGAATTAGAACGTGAAAAATACATGCCCTCTGTTTTTTACTAGTCTGTATTGTATATAAAAAAAAATCGAAAATTAAACATATAATATACAAAACAAGGTTACAATTATATATAGTACTATCACGAACACTGCCAGCGAACACATAAAAAATAGCTTGCTAATTAAACTACCCGGCGGCCATTTTGTAATGCTTAGACTCATTACTTAGTGTATTATTAATAATTATTATATATAATATGTTATTATACATGTTTAACCTACAAGGGTGTGATAGATGGAATAAAATTATTATTTTTGAATGAAAAGAAAACGACATGGTTATTATGATACCGTAGATGTATTGCACATTGTTATTCTTGTGTTATACCGTCAATTTTTTTTATGCCTGTAAACTAGCGCTTGACCGTGATCCCACCTGGTGTTAAGTGGTGATATAGTCGAAAGATGGTACGCGCTAGTTTAGTAAGTGCCTATTCACTCTACTCTGGAAGGACGGAAAGACTGACGCCGGCAATTTAATTTCGTTAAAACCATTGTTTTTCATATTATAATACCAGATATTAAGTCATATATAATTTATGTTATAATCTGTAGGTCTCGTAGAATAAAATAGTCCAACAACTAATACACTCGCTTTATTGAGACAGCGTAACGTTGTACAAAAGAATTATTTATATCGAGTCAAACGTCACAACTGCGCGTCCTCGCCATCTTTAAACAAAATTAACTAGAAGTCAGATTAGGAACTAATAAGGTTAAACTATTGTTTACAATGCCAAGTTCATGTGACGATCAACTAAATTATTAATTATGAATTAAAGATACAATAAGGTTCAGGTAAATTATTAAGATATCATTGGAAGTAGTTATTATGTATAACAATCGCTGGGTGTCAGGTGTTGCCAGCTAACATTTAGCTGGCAAACTTGCCTATATCAGGGTATCGTTTATTAAATAGCCAATGAAACGTTTTATTCTTGTACCAATATATTTTACATATATTTAGTAAGGTCGTAGTTGATTTCTTTGCTTCATTCGCCTTCTTATTCTATTACAATTATATTCTATCGGGTATAAGACTGGCGTGCAGACATTAATTAATAAGAAACAAACCAAATTGAAGTGCGTCGAATAGAGAAATAATAATGATAAGAAACATTAATTACTGAACAATTAATTGATCCGTAATAGAAGACATAGACAAATTTAAAAAGTTTTTCTTCTCTAATCGTTTTGTGGTGTTGTTAGTTGTGTGTCCAAAACGGTTCCGACCGCGTTGAACAAAATTTAATTTATAAATATGCGACTAATTTAAATTTTATTAGATATGTAATAATATATATCTCATATGACTAGTTGTCTCAAAATCAATGTTTTTGTGTATTTAATGGTATTTTTTAAAATATTTCTTATTATTTCAATAAATAAAATTTGTGTTTTTAAATATTAAAAAATAATAATTTTAAGACCTTTGAATGCTGCACCATGTTTTCCTATTTTGATCTTTCACGAGCACGCTCAAATTGCGCATGTCTAAAAGAAAATCTACTCAAATAACTAACAGACCATATATGTCCAACTGTTGGGCCTTCATTGTACTGAGAGTATAAAGCATAGTCCGCCACGCGGCCCTAGTGCGGAATTACGGATTTCACATGTAACAAAAAATTTCATAGACACGCAGATTTCCTCACAATGTTTTCTTTCACCACCGCGTGATAAATAGAGAATACGTATTTTTTTTCAAAATACGTAAATTCCCTTACAGAAATTGATACTTAAAGTGTTTTCGTAGAGTTCTCATTATCTGCCGGGACAATATAAGAGGGGCCTTATATATTGTCTATTAAAGTGATCTAAACGGGGTCCCGAAGCGACCACGGGCCGGATGTGACGTTATAAACGTGTCCCACCGCGACTGTCTGTAACCAGCCAATACCTTGCCTTGTCCTTCCTGTATACAACGTAATTATACCTTAGTCGCCGTCTTTCTTCACTTCAGTTTTATTTTATCTTATAATTTATTATGAAATTGGATTAAAGATGTGGAATAATATATCAATCGAATGAAACGAATATTTAAGAGTATGGTATTTAATTTAAATTATTATTATTTTATAATTTAACTTTGGTATAAATATAAGCGTCAATAGCCTGTACCCAGCGGTACGGTCTGAGAAACGTAACGTCGTAGGTTCGAATCTATCATTCAATTATTGACGTGAACTATCTCTTAACACAAACTTAAACTTCGTTGGAGTTTCTTCGGCCACTTCTACTCCCAGCTTCTTCCAGCGGTCGTACGTGCGCTCGTTCACTTTCACTACGGCACGCAGTCGCTGGAGCCACGAAAATACAAAATAATTCGCTGTAAACTCCTTATGCTAACACTGTCCGCATAGAATTGAGTAGGTACGGTTGCGAATATTTCCGGTTCACGTTCTTTACCTACTTGTGTTCAATTGAAACAATCCGCTATTTTAAGGGCAGGCTCCACCTCTTAAATATTAGGAGCGTTGCTGGAGTTTCTCCGGCTACTTCTCCTAGCGCCAATGCTTCCCGAAGTGGCACTCAAAGTTAGTTTAGCTTTTCGAATGTCCCTTAGATTATCCGTGAAATAGCAACCGACCGAGTCGTGGTTCGGCCCCCTCGGGCGCCCTCGGATCGGAATGCCTACGCGTAACATAGTAACCGTCCCAAGACGAGGTTGCCCCCCACCGGGGGGGGACCCTTGTGTCGAGTTACTAGCGATAGAGGTTCAGGCTTAGCGACCTAAGAGCTATGCCACCTCTCAATCCGGTGAAGCAGTCAAGGCCAGCTTCTCTGGCCAATTTGTGTAGTTCGTCATTAAAAAAAAATCGTTGGAAATGTTAGTAAAATTTATTAAAAAATATCATGTCCTTTATGTTTATGTTTTGTCGGACAAATAAACGTTTATTGAAATTTTCATTAATATTGTAAACGTAGCAAAAAATATGTTTTGTTCTTTTGTTTCTTTGAATATTGGTAGCATATAACAGGGACCCGCTAAACCAATTATGCGAAAATGAACAGTGACATCACAGTTGTCAATTTTTGCTTGTTTTAGTTACTCGCTACTTCAGTTGTTCCACTATGAACAATGTCAAATATTAATTTAATTGTTGGTATTTGTTATTGTCGTACTAAGTCATATCTTCCAAATATGCCGATACATTTCAATCAATTAATCAATACCAAATAATCTCATTACCACGCACTCGGCGGTTAAGGAAAACATCTTCAGGAAACCTACATGTCTTACAAATTTTTCTAAGACATATGAAGTCTGCAAATCTGCAATAAGGCCGCGCGGCGGACTATGTCCTTATACTCTCTTTACAGAGACATGCGCCCAACAGTGGGACATATAGAAAGGCTGTTACATTAACTTTAAATAATCTAAATAAAATGCAATTGAACATTACATATCAATAAATTAAATAATTAATATTATATATTAATTAGTAGATTACGGTTTTTTTCACGATAACTTGTAACTGATTGGTTTCAGAGTGAAATGTCATTGGCAAAAGCAAACTCGGCCCTAGATTATTGCACTCCCTAATTTCAGTTACTCGTGTAGCCTTGAAGTCATAACAGATTAGTCTAGAAGTCTTGGTCAAGTCTACTTTCACCATCTAGAAGGCGATGTCCCATTCAGAATTGTGAAATGTTAACATGGAAAGTATTAACCATACTAAGTTGCTCCAATCATTGCGGCAAACATTTCCTGTAATATGTGTCAAATAATTTGCTTCTCTTACTTTACGCCCAACTGTTTTGCGTAACTTGAGAGAATTCTTTTCCAATTGCATCCGCTTGGTTTTAAAAACTAAGTTAAACAGCGTGTAACTGATGTTCGTTCTTATGGCTAGTAATAGTGATTTTCATATTGAATAGTGTTGGAAAATCAGAAAAATGTACATATTTTAATGGCAGACGGTACAAATAAGCCTGCAGCTTATCTGGTGTTATAAAAACTGCTTCATTCCCTATTTCGTGAATAGGTGGGCTTTTGGTAACTGATAGCGAACGTAACGGAGATGTTTAATGTATCTTTATCTCACGTCGTTATTCTGATCGTGTTACTTTCTCAATCGTGGCGATCCATCCGCAATACTAGGAGCCGCTGCGATGTTGCATTGAAATCAAAATAAATTGATTGTCATTCCGTCTATTTGTCATCAAATACATATCACTAATTTAATTTAACATTTTTAAGCGGAGCAATTCTCTAAATTTTGTTAGTTTATTTTAATGATTTTCAACACATGGACATAGATTTAGAATTATAATAGAGTTAAATTAACCTAAAATTGAACCATGAGCCGTGGTAGCTCAGTGTCCGGGCGGTTGGCTCAAGTTGCATAGTACGCTAGCAACCCGAGTTCGATCCCCGGTGCCGGCACCAATAAATTTGTTGTTGCAATTTTATGTGCTGATTAACCACGCGCTCGGCGGTGAAGGAAAACATCGTGAGGAAACCTACATGTCTTAGAAAAATTTTCTATGGCATTTGAAGTCTGCCAATCCGCATTAGGGCCGCGTGGCGGACTATGCCCTTATACTCTCTTTACAGAGAAGGCCTCTGCCCAGCAGTGGGACATGTATATTATATATATAAAGGCTGTAACTTTAACCTAAAATTAGGTAAGGGCGGCCTTATCGCGAGCAATCTCTTCCAGGCAACCCTGTAGGACAGGAGAGGTAAAATAAATAGATAGGGTAATATGAATTATTTATTCAGAGATCTATTTATATTAGAAACATACATATAGAAACTTTTTGTACTCATTTTTAAATATACACTAACAAAGGTACACGTGCGCAATATGTTTAAAAAGGGGTACAATTTTTTTATCACGTACTAGTAATGGATATGTAAACGCCCTTCTGTCACCCAGGAGGTAAGGACAGAGATAACGGATGATTGTCAATGGATTTTCGTACAAAAATGTCTTCTAGTTTCATCGTAATTTGATCATAAATGTGTTTGGTTTTTACATCTAACATTTATTAAGTAATTTTTTTTATGTAACAAGGCAATGTCGATCGTCTGGTCATTTATGGATCAGAGTCGTCAGTTGCTTTACTCAATTCGAGTTACCGAAATTGCCAATCTTTTCTTGTGTAGGTGGCTGTTGTTTTACAATCATACTTATCTATCTAATATAATATCTTATAAGAAAAACATTCATCCTCTTTCTTACTTCCCTCTTATTCTATGCTTTATACTGTTTCTTTTCCTATTATTATTATTAATTACTTATCTTTACTTATATATCTTTTTTATAATCTATTTTACTTTCATTTCGCCTTAAATTTTTTATTTCGATGTATTTATAAAATATATTAGCTTATTAATCGTATAGACTTTTTTTTAATTCTTAACTATTTGATGCTAGTAGTTTATTTCGTTTTAGGCTATGGAGCTATAGTATATCCTTGCGATTTGACCTTGCTTTATAAAACAGGTTTGGCATTGGCTTCGTATCTAAATGACATTATGATTTTGGGACAGGTTTTTTTGATACAAATAGCAATTAGTTATTCTATTACTTGTTAACAATTATTATTAAAAAGTTCACGTTCGTTTAGATCGACTAGTGATTAAAATTCATGTTTCTTAAGAAACTTATCTCCATTTAATTGCAATGTAGAACGATGTGCAAAACAGGAGATGGTTAATACGTAGGGCAAGGATCAAAGTGGGTAGTTTAAGGTAAAAATACTTTTTTTTTGTTGACAGGGGGGTGTGAACTGGGTTATGTGGGGTTCATACCCACTAAAACTCACCCGCTGGCCTTTCCTCGGTGTATGATGAGGATATCCAGTGGAACGCACTGGAGCTCTTCAGCTCTGTGCTGAGAGCACGTCCCGGGGGGGGGGAATTAATCCCACCCCCTGTGCCCTCGCTGTGCAAGGCGAAACGAGCCAGCCGATGTCGCCTTCTTCCCGCCGACAAAGGCCCCATCCCTTGTAGCCCAGTGAACCCGAGGCCCCTTTTAGTCGCCTTCTACGAGAGACAGGGGATACCGTAGCTTTATTCTACTAGCCCAGAACTACAGAGCTGAAAGTAAAAATATCTACGTGTACTCAGATATCGTTTGTTCGTTATTGAAAAATGGGAAACATTACTTTTTTAGCTTTGAATAAAGGTATGACACACATACCAATTATTTAATAGCTATAGCATAAATGCAGCGACAGCCTACTTCTGTCTTTATTCTCCTTCTGTCTTTATAATGTGTTCGCATTGTAATCAGCTTACAAGCTGGTTGGTACACCAATGAATTTCTGTTTATGTCTATGATGTAGAAAAATGTCAATAGGTTTAACAAAACATAAGGTCGTTGGTTCAAACTACCATTCGACTATTGATATGAATCTTATTAAGAAGTTGACAAGATAAACAATTGTAAGCATTCTTTATGTTCAAAATCTGTTTGCCACAAATGGCATGAGAGCTTATTGTTAAACGTCTGTATGTCTTTTACGCAATAAGACTCTGGAATGCGCTGCCAACAAACGTACGTACAGCTGGAACTAAATCTACTTTTAAACATTTACTATGGAAGCTTTACCTAAGCCAGGAATAGTTTGACAATTACTGTCCCTATCCATTTATAATTATATATATGTATCTATTTATTATTATATATGGTATATATAGGTATGTATATTATATATTTTTATAGTTTTCTTTTATTTATTATTTTTTCACATAGCTTGCACCCATTACTACTACTTACGTAGACTGGCAGAGAGTGCCATCTGGCATTAAGTCCGCCTATTTGTACCTTTTTTGTATTGTAAATAAAGAATAAATAAACGTCAGTGATAGTAAGGGGCTTGTGGAATTAATATGTATTCTGTTCAATACCGCCATACCTCACAATAATAAGCAAGTACTTATATTGTTTTATTTGGATTGAGCTAGTTTGAGGCACAAAAATAAGCTAGTTCCGGGTCCTTCTCTCCCCTCTACCCCTCACCTTCATAACTACACGATGCAACTGTTTAAATTTCACATCGTGCCGGCTGTTAAGTAAGGTAACTAAAGCAATTTTTAAGTTTACATCATCGCCAACGCCGCCCAGCCTAGTTATGTTTCTCGCGTCCGACTATCGCCGGTTGTGCAACGCAACTTGCCCGGCACTTGCTCATTGTGGCCGACTCGACCCGTCGTCCGACTGGTCGCCATCATATTGCCGCATTACTTCAACGTTTATATATCATAGGTTATCCGCTGGATTACCTACGTCGTACTAAACGGATAATATTATATTACCGAGTTGAATGCAACACGAGATCGAATAATACGTTTATATGACAGACATTCAACGTAAATACGCATTAATCTTTTTTTAACTTGGAACAAGTCGCCCTTTCCTTTAGCGAAAAGAAAAATCCCCTTTGTGTTTTAGGGATTTTCTGCTAGTTTTTTTTCTTCTCGTCCGGAACGCCGACGACGAAATTAACCGTTTTGAGAAGGGAAACCCCCTTACAGATCTACACAGATGTTTCACCGGATTGAGAGGTGTTAGGTCGTAGTAGTCATAGTTATAAGCGAATTTTTGTGTGAATGATCTTCAATCTATATATATAAAAAAGAAAGTGTGTGGGTATGTTCCATATAGGCTCCGAAACAGCTGGACCGATTTCAATGATACTTTCAGGGAATCTTCAATTGACCTGGCGAGTAATCCTGTGTTTGTTGACGATCGGAGCACTCCTCTTTTTGAACTGTCAAACAAGCCATACGTCGTACTTTTATTTCTGACATTAAGTTGAGCCCGATCTTATTTTGTATGAATGATAAGAATGATATTGTATTTACTGATATGTATTTGGTGTACGTAATTATCTTCACCCGCTCGAGAAGAGAATGAATACGGAGAAAGATGAGTAATTTAATATATTGTGAGAGTTGAATTAAATATTTAATGATGTAAGTTTATTGTTTAAAAGCTAGTAGTCTTTTAAAGTGTTATTTATTTGCGCATATTCATTGAATTGAAAGTTGCGCAAGAAGGATAATGGCATCAATTGCTATGACTCACATTACAACTGAACAACAAAAAAGTTTGGGGAATATATTTGTCATCATTTGAATGTGTTTTTTTTTAATCAGAAGCGAAGTGATCGTTACACTGATATACTGTTTTCTCATATCTATGGTTGCTTATATTAATATAATGATATGATAATATTTTTATGCTTTTTTATCTATATAGGAAGTGTCAGTTCTATCCGTTAACACTGTTTATATTATAACAATTTTATATGCCCACCTACTGTTGAAGAAAACCCTAACCTCTTGAAGGAAGCACAAATTGCATCGATGATAAATGTTCCCGTCACTTAATAGTCTTTCATATTTTGATTATAATAAGAAGTAAAAAATAATTAAGTCCATACGGTAATCTAAAATAACTTCCATTCTAACTAAGCTTAAACTTGTGCAAGGAGATGGTTCACGTCGTTATTCGAATCTATGCCCCCCTAATTAGTAATATTAGTTAGGGGGCATAGATTATAATAGTATTTTAAAATTGAGGATAGATTGAGATTTTTATAAAGATCGGTCGTTATAAGTCGGATAACTACATACTCTTTTAAACGTATATGTTAAAATAATATTGACCTTCCTTCTTTCTATATAACGGCAAATGAAATATTGTTCCCTTGTTGCTATATAAAGTGTAGACAGTTATTATAAAGAATGCGTTTTACGATCTGAGAGTTCGAAACCCCGCTTGTACTAATTAGTTTGCATTATCGCTATGTACAAAAAAATCCAAATTAGTGCCCGTTTTACTATCTGTCACTTATGGGATCTAATAAGCGCGGTGACAAGCTAATTACCATTTCAGACTATTGAACAATGGTTAAAAGGATATCGGAGCTTATATAAGTATAGAATAAGTGAAAGTTACAAATACCTAACCACTTATATACTTATATATTTACTATGCGTCATTACTACTGGTAAAATATGCAGCAAAGTAACCTGCGTGTTTGCTATTATATAATTTAATGATTTCGTATATTTACGTGTAGTGAATGTTACAACTTGAATGAAACAAATTTTATCCCAGTTTATTCTTAAAAATCGTTTCGTGCACCTTACAGAACTCGAGGTCTCAGGGTGGACGGCATAATGGTTTATGGAATGGTCCGCGAATCGTAAGGTCCACTATTCGACTATTGACGTGAAGCATCTCCTAGCAAAAGTTTAAACTTAGTTTGAATGGAAGTTTAAATTCTGAAAAAAAAAAAGAAATATTGTCACCTTTCTTTAAAAAAAATGTTTGTTGTTGTGTCATTTTCATAATCGTTTTGTAGTCAGAGCTTGGTTTGTGACTCCAGACAGAGAAAATATATGTTTTTGTTACCTACCATAACGTGTTGTTGAATCGGCCCTGTAGTTCTGGGCTCTCAAGAATAAAACTACGGTATCTCCTGCCTGTCGTAGAAGTCGACTAAAAGGGGCCTCGGGTTCATAGGGCGACAATTGTGGGAGGCTTTGTCGTCCGCCATGGTGGGCCCGGGAAGAAGGCGACATCGGCTGGCCCATGTCGCCTTGCACTGCGAAAGTCTCCTTGAGCACAGTGCAGAGGGGCTCCGGTGCGTTCCACTGGAGATCCCGGAGTCCCTCACCATGCACCGAGGAAGGGCCACCGGGGAGGTTTTAATGGGTAAAAACCTTACATAATCGCCGCCTTCCCACCAGAAGGCGTGGTATCTTTTTAAGGATTTCCGTTAACAAAAAAAACAGGCGTTGTTGAAAATAATAAATAAATTTAAATAATTCTTATCGTGTTAAGCTACGGTAAAACCTCGTGACACTTATGTTTTTTAATCATATTTCGCACTCATACTTGTAACTTCTTACACTTTTAATAAGTGTTGCCCTTTTCGCCGAAAGTGTTGCTCTAATATTGTTCATTTGAATTAATTAACATTTTCTTTTTTCAGGACAAATTAGCAAAACCTAAAATACAGTTCCTACCCGGAAATGAAGGGGTGAGTGTCTTTTTATATTATTTCATAACTTTTATAACCTTCATGTAATGATGCAAATCCTAAAGATAAAACGGTTGCTCAACCTAGTTATAATTATCAAAAGTCAAGTTATTCAACTTAGGTAAGAAAGATAAATATTGCAATATTTCCTCTACGTCACGTTTTTTTTTTCTTACATCGTTAAAAACGATTGCACAGTTATTTCGATGACTAATCCTGTCCGCTCACATGCGTCATATTTTACTCCTGAGAACTTTATTTATTCACGGAAGAGAGAATGTTCACCAATTGGGGAATGATAATCCTCATTTAATTATTCGCAACACTAAAAAAGTTGTGAGCATACAGGTCCAAGCCGCGGTTACCTTGTGTAGAGTTACTAGCGATAGAGGTTCAGGCTATCTATGCGACCTAAGAGCTATGCCACCTCTCAATCCGGTGAAGCAGTCCAGGCCAGCATCTCTGGCCAATATGTGTAGTTCGTCAAAAAAAAAGAGCATACAGGAGAAAAGACTCATTAAAACGTTGTAGACTATATGCGGCAAAAATGGATTATCCGCTGCTATGCTAGTAAGAGTCCATTACCAGTTATTTTACGTCCGGTTCTCAATTCAAATTTCCTTTATTAACAATATAAGAAGATGTAACCAATAAATACTATGAAAATCCGCCATGCATACATTTACATTTAATTAAAACACCTCACACTGCGTGATCACACCCTGAAAGCCATTAAGGCTTACAGAAAACGACATCACACACACACAATCTCATGATCGACAAACAATAAACGATTCCATATTAAGCCTCAATAAAATAATTAAAAAATAAACGTAATAAATATGTAAAAAACACCGTTATTCTCAATAGTATAATGTTCACAATTATGTCTTTGCCTACACGTTTTATGTGTTTGTTATGTTGTAAGGGGCAAAAAAAGTGCATTACTGATTCGAAACTTCAAACGTCTTATTTATAAAGTGTTCTTATGTATGCTAGATAATAGGATTAGACATAAGTTCCTTGATTTTTGTAAATATGTAGCGAATAAAGCAATAAACAGCAATAAAACTAATAAAGAAACTTCTTCTTCTTCTTTGTCGTTCCCTCATTTCTGAGGATCGTGGTCACTAGGGCCCCTCAAATGAACAATCTGCCTCCATCGGTTTCGGTCCGACGCAGCCCTCACCAGCTGGTAGAGATTAGGAGAGGAGATGGCACCTTTACTTGGTCAGACCATCGTGATGGCGACCGGCCTCTTGTTCTCTTGCCTTTTGTATTGCCAACGATGACCAGCTTTTCAAGGTTGCCATCCCTCTACGCATTAATAAAGAAACACACATCCAATAGACAATATATATATATATATACATTTATAAATTATATACTATATTTCGTGATTTTTTAATTTAGAAAATAAATAAGGATACATTGAGTACAGAGAGAAAATAAAGAAAAACAAAGAAACAGTTTATATTATACTTATATATTTATGTAGAATATAGAAATTATCGACAAGAGAAAAATCTAAATTACCAGCTCAAACAATCTCTGACCCCCACTAGTAGGGGGAAAAAAAATCCCGGAAAGGGCAAAAACATGTCCTTTCTGAGGAAAACCAATAAAAAAAAAGTGTTTTTATGTTTATAAAATAATGGAAACAGTGCATCAATATTAGCGAAAATCGATGGTTACTCTGAAAAGGGACACATTTGTAGGACGTGATATGGCGCCACCACTTTGCCTATGTATCTAAAGAAAGATGTCGAGACAAATTTATGCTACAAAAGTGAGTGGCGGTGTCTGTAGAACCGGTCCAGGCGAACGTATATCGTGTACTAAAGGAGGGCCATATTTAGACCACTCGTTACTGACAAGTTTGTTTCCAATGTGTGATACGAGACACTTCTTTCAGGACCATACAAGATGAAAATCTGTAATTGCCTTACATTATTATATTGTATACTACATTATTATATATTGCGTGTGATTATGCTGCTATAATAAACTAGCGTAATAATAATTTACAGTTTCCAATAAACGAAAAACAAAATTCTATTATTTCCATCGCTTACAATCAAACGCTCGCTGGGCTTACCTAAGATAAGACCATAGGTAACAAGCATACACACATCGCAATTTATATAAACAAACAAACATTTTTATTATCCCACAATAATTTAAATAGCAATTAATTAAATTACAATTATGAGCGGGGGTCTGGTGTCCAAACTAGAAACAAACGTGTGAGATGGATCACCAGGCTTAAACCCCACGTATGTGTACAAAACTTTTAAAACTATTGGAGAGAGAAGAAGAAGGTATATATATATATCTTACATTCTTTTTTTTTTGAAAACATTACTAACTCCTGTATAGTACACTATCTGTGACGCGTCGTATACTATATCATAATGTACATATCTACAAAGAGTCCGATTACGCAAAGCAGCAACTTTATCATTTCAAAGGTTTTAACATAAAAGTATTGAGAAATTTAATTACTAAAGCGGTGACGTTTAAAATTTCGTACATGTTTGTCTGTGTCTATGATAGGCGCTTTTGTATTCAAGTCGTGAGTGCGAGATCCAATGGTGCAACGTGTACCTCACAAGGTAATGAGCGAAGGAAAGTTAGGGATTCGTTGCTTTATATTTAGAAATCTATTAAAAAATACACCGGTCACCATAAACGTGAACTTGTGACAGTGCAGTCCAACGCCGAAAAAAGACAGCTAAAAATCGAGAAGTTGCAAATGTTGTTTATTTTTATCGTTCATAAGGCACTAAAGCTGAGTGGTGAGAGCCGAGCCGGATGGTCGGCCTTCGTTAGGAGACCCCGGATCGAAGCCTTTCGAAAGTTTATGCGTCAATAGCCTAATGCTTTATTATTAACTAGCAGTGCCCGCGGTGGTACCCGAGATTAAAAACGATTTTCTAAAGTAAAAGTAGCCTAAGTTACTCCTGATTACATTCCGTAAAAAGTCCCTTCAAAATTGATTCAGCCATTCCAGAGATTGGCCGCAACAAACAGATAAACAAAAGTTGTAAAAAATGTAATTTTAGAATATGTATCGTATATATATATTATAATATTAAAAAAAAGAGACTCCAATTTTATGTATTTGTGTTAGTCCCACCATTCGTCCATTGACATTGACTTGGAATATTCCCATCGTTTTCGCATGGTTTAAATGTGTTAACATTCTTAATAAAAAAAAATATCAGTAGTAGACGCAAGCAGGGACGTCTGTAGCGCGAATGGGGTTTCCCGATCGGGGATGTACCACGACGACATAAAATAATTATACTACATTTCTCACGGAATGAGACTGTACCAGGTCCAAGAAACTCTGCTGGATATCGTGAACATGATAGAGATCAAATCAAAGTAAAGTAAACTAAGGACTGTAGTAAGTAGGCCAGAAAATCACTAGACAGAAGAAGATTTAGAGAAGATGTGTCGGTTCATTTTTGCACCTGCAATTCACTTACCAGGTGTATTAGATCGAACGTGAACCGTATTCTTCGCTCCTGAAGTGCTGTTAGTGCGTGTTGAGTACTAACATGCCATCACCGAACGACTAAGCGCGGCTTCATTACGCACGCACGGTTCTCATTCATTATGCGGACGGCTAAGGAGTGGAACTCTCTGCCGAGGTCAGTCTTTCCGTACAAATACATCTATAGGCTCTCGTCTACCATGCTAGGCTTCATCTTTGCTTTCCATCAAACGAGATTGAAGTCTATTTTATTTAAAAATAAAGACCATGAAATATTTTGGGATTTTAACGTTTGCAAGTACGACAGAACTGGCCCTTTCGTTCACGTTAAACAACATTTTTCCTTAATTTTTATTTGGAGAAACCAAATAAAAATGAAGGAAATTTTTTTGTATGTTTTTAAGGATACGTGGAATCATGTCGTAAACATGACCCGATATTCGGGCTCAATCAAAGCGATATGGAGCTACGTGGTTAGAGGCGGTGCAGGCAGGCACAGGCCTTGACTTGCCTCGAACGTACCAGTTCGCGGCACTCGATACGTTTGCGAAATTATTTGATGACCTACTTAGCCGATTTCATTTGCTCGGCGTTTCACTGTACATTTTTTTTTTCTATTTCAAAAAGTTAGCTTACATAAAGGCGAGCGCCTGTTCGATGTTCACATCCTGGTTATCTCTCATGTATCTCCACCTCTCACCTCAATTGTGTCATTTTCGTTTATTATTTGTTAACCGACTTCAAAAAGGAGGAGGTTAATAAGCATTTTGGGATATTTGTGCACTCATAGACGCGTGATTTATTTACATGTTAACTTTACCAGCATTAGCAGCTTGGGTTTCGAAAATATACCAGGAAATTCTTTAACATCGAATAGAGATATATAATTTGATGATTGAGATATTGGTAGGTTTATGTCAATCCAAGACTAAGTAATGGCGTGTTCCTTAAAGAAAACGCTGACGAATATGAAAGAAGAAAGAGAATATAGGAGCCAGAACTTTGTTATATAATTATAATTCTGCGGAAATAAAAGTAATTGTACGGACAAAGTAGCCTTTAATTCGTCGCAGACGGTAATTCTTAAGTTACAGAGGTTCGGTTTATTCGTAATTTTATGACAAAGACTAGATAAGAATACCTTAGCCACAACGAGTACAAATGTGGCAGAAATAGATTGCGCCAGTACGTCGTAATATTATTAAAATATTTTTTATAAAGAGAGTTTTAATCCTTTCGGTTCGTGAAGCGTTTAAGAGTTGTATATTTAAGTTCATATTTAGCATAGATATTATTTTTGTTTTTATCATGTTGAGACCTTCCCTGCAAAGAGAGTATGAGTGGATAATCCGCGATGCGGCCCTGGTAGCTTTTTAATGTCCCTTAGATTGTCCATGATATCCATGAGATAGATAGATCCATGATGTAGAGATAAACATCATCGAAAATAAATAAATTTTAAAAAAAACCATGATATAGAAACCGAACGAGCCGTGGTTACCCCTCTTGTGTCGAGTTACTAGCGATAGAGGTTCAGGTTAAGCGACGTAGCTATTTTTTTATTAAAGAAAGCTAGCAATATTTCAGAAATATTACTAACAATCTTGTTATCCATTCCAACTAAGCTTAAGCTTGTGCTAGGACATGGTTCACGTCAATGGTCGAATGGTGGATTCGAACCCACGTACGATTCGCAGGCCGTACCCTAAACCATTAGGCTATTGACGCTTAGCTATGCCACCTCTTCACATTTCTTAGAAAATTTTGTAACACAACAAGAAACCTTTCTTCACGATGTTTTCCTTCACCGCCGAGTGCGTGGTAAATCAGCACTTATATCCGCCTGGTCATAGCGATAAGGCCGCCCTTGCACACTTCTAAATTATGTACTTGATATTATTGATTGAGCAATAAAGAATTTATCTATCTATCTTTTGCTACATATGAATTCATTAGTGCCGGCATCGGAGATCGAAGTTTAGCTTTGTTTTTTCATTGCATACATATAATTGTAATTAGTAGGGGTTCTGTTCAATTTTGCACATAATTTTCCATGTTATATGAAGGCAAGTGAATGTAATATTGTTTACAAGGCGATAATCCGCCGCCATCTCCCAGCTCGACGGGCGGCGCCTGCGACCGGTTTGCTGCCTCCTCGCGACTCAGTGCCGGTTTGACGTGATCTCTTCTGTACTGATCCCCGGCCCGCCTGCCCATCTCGAACATAAACTATCATGATATTTTGACTTTGACTTCATCTGGTGCTTTTCTTTCCTTAGATCGAGGCTGGAAAACAAAAAAGTAGTAACCCACAAAAATGAAATTGTTCACCAGAGCCGAAAACATTTAAAAAAAAAATAACTTTCGTGTTTGTGGACCTAGAGCTGTCGTTTTTGGACACAGTGTTTATTATTTTTTGCTGAATAAGTATTGTATCACGGCATTAACTTAAGAAATTAAAAAAAATCGTTTTACGGTACAAAAATAAAAGAGAAGTGTCAATCTTGAAAATCCTATTTTCGCTATTTTTCATTTTATTGTTACAATTTATTTTTAAAAAGTGAAAATGGCCATATGTGTCACTTACTACGTTTTTGCTTTCCAGCGTCGAAATATATTATTATATTACTATATGAAGCAAAAACTTTGTACGTCCTCGTACAATTTCCCGCACTTATTCTTTATGTAGAAGAAGAAGGACTTCAGAATTCTAATTTTTTTTTAATTTTGCATTAAAGCAATATGAAACATTACACACACTACCATGCCATTGATAATACAGTTGTAATATGATCGCTGGGCAACGGTTAAGTAACTATGATAAATAATTACTGACAGATACTTACATAAGTAGTGATTTCGATTATAGGGCGACCACCAGCTCGAATAATTCAATTATATTTACGAGTAAAAACGAATAAATCATATCTACGCTAAAAATGAACGTAAATATAAAACTCTTTAACGGACTTAATGCTTCATGCACGCTTTCTTTTATTTGAGAAATTTTATTTATATTTTACAAGTTATATTATGAAGTGATGGTGCCTACATTCTCTTTCTACCACATTTGTGCTCGTCGTGGTAAATGTACTTACCTCAGCCCTGTATTCCTGGGCTCGTAGAATAAGGCTACAGTATCACTGCCTGTCGTAGAAGGCGACTAAAAGGGGTCTCACGTTCACTTGACATACACAAACAATTGAAAGTAAACCCTTTCAAAAAAGAAATTCAACTCAGCTTGTAGTCGGTTAACAAAATCCGTACGAGTTTCGTGTTTGTACATAAATGTTAATACTGCAATCAAAATTTCGATAAAAAAATGCATGTGCATATTTCACATGGAATATGACACAGGATGTTTTTATTTGGTCCGAAAAGTATTCCGAACTTAATATTTAAAAATACGTTTTATTGAATTCGCTTATGTGGATGACGTTAAGCAAAATGGCAGTAAATCTCCATAGTAACACAAAGACAGTAATATCGTTATCTATTTTTGAATAGAAGGAAATTTTAAATTTCACTCAAGAGTAACAGTTGATTTTTAACAATGTTCGTTCATACTGATTATCTTTAAAAAAATATATACATTTCAAATAATGTCATAATAAATTTGTGCATGTTTAAAGACGTGATAGCTTCTGAAAATTTGGATTATTTATCGACATGTTCATTGGAGATGAAAATCCAGAAGGATTTTCTTTGAAACACTTCAACGTCGTAATTTCATTCTTCGAATATCTCGCTATCGGTGTGTCGAGCCCCGGTCCCCTGGCGCATGTCCAACTTGCACATAATAACCACAATTCAATGAGTCGCAGACCAGAATAGTAAATAAGATAGAGTGGACCGTGTAAAAATAGCCACGGCTCCAGCCGGTAGCCGGCGTACTATTGCACCTCCCAGGTGGCGAAGGCCGTTGTCCCCTTGCACTATTCCATTTATCGAAGTACGTTCTTTTGTTAATAGTATAGAAGTTCCGGGTTGCGGCGGTCGGTCATAATGATTATTGATATAAGAATGTTGTATATAAGAATGTTCTCTCAATAGATTTTTATGATTCATTAGGAACTTTTTTTCTTTTTTAGTTTTAACTTATCTCGAGTGTGCTAAAATAGTGTGCAAAAAGAACATACAATGACGACATTGTGGTCGATATTTGCTATTTGCTTTTATTTCATTAGCCGCTGACGTTTGCCGATGGCGTTACACTGGCACGCCAATCGTATGTGTTAGCATTTAAAGTATTTGATAATGATGGGTGATAATTAATATATCGTTATTCGTTCATTTTTTGCGCATATACTTAATGACAATTTTGCATAATGCAAATTTAAGACAAATGGGTTTCTCGTAGATGTTATTGGATTTTCACCTAGTCGAAAGTTATAAGGGTAACAAACATGAAAAAAAAAAACATGAATTGATAACCATTTTTCGAAGTCGTTTGATAATGAAACGTAAATGACAAATAGACTCGGGGTGTAGTGCGGTATTTTTTTTAAAGCATCCCTTAAGATATCCATGTAATTGGACGTGACGAAGATCCGAAGGGTTACGTTTCGAATATGTAACTCAAGCTCGCCGTAATATAAGAACTCGTATGATGGTAGGTAATAAGCGATCGTTAAAACCCGTAAGAGCGAGAAATAAGTTTCAATGTATACAATGCAACGAATCCTGTTTCCAAGGCTTGCAGTAACGGGCCCGCGAGCGATGGTGTAAATAAATAAAGCGGCCGGAGGACGACGACCCGACACTGATCAAATTGTATTCAGCTTACATTAAAGTACCTACGCTTTTATAATACGTTGCGTCCCCGAGTTCAGTACGTAAGATGTGAGATATTTCATCGATACGTCATGATTTATCTTTTACCATTGATACGCCATCGGGAAACAATAGTGGCGCCAATGACATAAAAGATACCAATGAACCTGGGCCCTGGACTCTGTCCAAAGGTTCATTGGTGACGCAACTGATAGCAAACTGCTCACGTGGTTTATAGAATTGTTTTATAAATGACGGCCCTATAATTGCCACATACATTACAAAAATATATATAAAACTAACAGATGCCATTTTTGGAGTCGGTTAAAAATAAGCGCAGCATCCAAAGTGTTTCAGATGTAGTGTGGCGAGTGCGTTTAGAGAAAAATATACGTACGTCTAACGCCCCATTGTTGCAACGAAAACGTTTATTCCTTATTGTCACTGTGCTTTTCGTTTATTAAAAAAAAAACGAACAGTGTGCGGGTTTTTATATCCACGATTGTAGCTGTCGTTCACCTAGAACAAAGAGTGCTTGTTTCAAATCTTTATCAAGCGATTTCGCGCACCGCCACGTGATCCAACAATGGTGTTTACAACCGTGTGCACTTTTCATAGCCCATGTCCAATGGCCACCGCTCACAGTAATGATTGCCTTCTTTTTTCGTCAACAGATTGGTCAAATTGTTGCAACACTAGCGAATGTAGTCAAATCGATTGTTTCGTCTATATATAGATATATAATAGAGTCCAAAGTTATTTTAATGCTAAAAATATATTTATTATAATATTATTCAAGATCTGTGTTCGCATTATTTTGTATCTATTTTGGTTGCCGAGAACTAATAAAAACTTGAAATCCGAACAGTCTTGACAATTAAGTCTTGCAGATAGGACTTTTTTCTTCGGAACGTACTATATAGTATCAATCATTAAAATTTTCTTCTTCTTCTTTGTCGTTCCCTCATTTCTGAGGATCGTGATCAATGAACAATCTGCCTCCATCGCTTTCGGTCCGCAGGCAGCCCTCATCAGCTGTCCGCAGGCAGCCCTCACCAGCTGGTAGAGATTAGGAGAGGAGATGGCACCTTTTACTTGGTCAGGCAGTGTTGGCGACCGGCCTCTTGTTCTATTGGCTTCTGTATTGCCAACGATGACCAGCTTTTCCAGGTTGCCATCCCTTCTACGCATCATCATCAATCATTAATATAGTCAATTGATATATACATCGGATTTAAATTGTATTGTATAGTGTATTTTGTTTACAATATGAAAGAAAGAGTTAGATTTTATCTATGTTCAGTCTAATTTCATTTTTGATTCCTCCCGTGTTCCATGACCAAAATTTCTGAAAGGATGGAAATTTAAAATCGCTATGAAATCAGAGTAGTTTTATGTTCATACTTCATTATCATTAATAGTATTCAATAGTTACTAGAATATAAGGAAATAGGACGCGTAATGCCTTTTGACTGCATCTGTATAGCGTCATTCCAGGACGAGCAGATCTTCTAGTCGCTGTGATGAGGGACAATAAATTACTTTAAGTCTAATAATAAAACAAATTTATTGTGGAAAGTCTTATAAGGTTACCTGTTCTTCCAGAACCGTGATAGCTATAGAAGGGGCGTGGTGATTCCCGGGTACAGTCGTAAGCATTACTGTAATAGTAACTGGCAGATAAATTGATAGTTGACAACATACAACCAGCTCTTCGATAAAGGTTAGTATTGCGAGGAGATAACTGTATATTTATGTATTAACTCAGCCAATCTGTGTTGAGCTACGTAAAACCAACGTACAAATGTGCCAATTACGAATTTTAAAACTCAATTTAAATAGTTCCTCCTCCCTTCGCTATCGCGGTTTATTTATGAAACCCTGGTAGTTAATTTAATCTAACTTTCGTTGTAGTTTCAAATATATGTGAGTTAAATTTTTGGACAACTCACTATCACCAGTACGGGAATTTCGATCGTTAATGTTTTAAACCAGTGATTCTCAACCACTGTGCCGCGGCACTTTTGTGTGCCGCCAAATTTTGCAAATATAATATATAATAATGTTAATATAATTATTATATAATTTAAAAAGAAAAATATTTTTATCATGATTATATATTATTATTTCGTATATTTAAATTTTTTGTCATAAACTATTTATGCAGTGTGTTGTAGTAAGTAATTAATTTTTATCTTTTCTTTGTGTGCCGCCAAATTTTGAATTAGTTAAATATGTGCCGCAACAAAAAAAAAGGTTGAGAATCACTGTTTTAAACTAATAATACAATTCACTGATTTTATCGCGTCTTAAATTCAGTTTTATGATTTCCAACGTGTGGAGTACTTTACCGAACTCATGGTCACGGTTCGGACTGAAATGTTTGACGTTCAACAATGTAGCAGTTTTAAGTCGACGTTTCTATCGTCTAAAACTGTCTCAGTTTGTAATCAAATTGTTAACTCTTTTCAATTAAGTTTGATAAGCCACGAATCCTTGCAAGAAACCTACGAAGAAGAAAAATTCGAAAGACTATTGAAATTTAAAAAAAATGATTTTTCTTTACCTTCCGAGATATTCTAACTTTCTTAACCGACCGTTTATTTTTGCTCACGAATGTATACTCTGTGTATATATTTGTGTAGCTATGTATTTATATGTGCAACTTGAGGGAGTCGCAGTTTTACCTCAAGCTGACCCACCCAGCATTTATACAACATATAAGGAAACCTTTTAAATTACATCGCGCCTCTTTTAATTTTTTTTTCAATATATTTATTGATCGGGTTCTGCAGTCAGTTGTAGTTTGTGCTGTGTTATTGTGTGTTTAATGTCAATAAATATATGCATGCTTGCCTTATCAGTCCACTCCTTAATAGAGGGTTTCTACCGCTACGGACCTGAAATATATGACTCGAGAATCCTCCATATACAATCATCTGCTTTCCACATCCAGTCACGTCTGGCTAAATGAAGTCGTAGTAGCCAAAAGTCGGGAAGCACCGCGCAAAGAGGAGACCGAGGTATAAAGATACACTGTATAAGGTATTCTTATCCCGAATATTAAATGATTACTAATATTACAGGTTAAATACGATACCCGAAATAGCGACGTATATACACGCATATGACGCATAGCAGTTTAGTCTCCAAATTTGTTCCGGACCAAGGCCTTTTGCAATTTCTCTTCTTCTAGTCTTGTAATATCTTATTTCCAACTGAATATTTTTTAGGCGACGAGCGTGAATGTTTATTTACGTATAATTTGTTTCCATTACCCCATTCATATCTTTCAAAATCTCCTTATCACGCCTGTCGTAACGTTATATTACACAAAAGATAAATGTATTACGCGCAAGGGCATCTATTTCAACTAACAAGAAAATTAGACCAAAAAACTTTTTTTTGAATGTCATTTTGTAATTGTTTAACATATAATATTGCATTAATTTGTTCAAAAATAAGAGGGTTCATGTCGTAACGGTTTCGGATGCGGTCTGATTTCGACTATTGACTTGAACCAGTTTGTTTTTGCAATGTTTAAGATAGTTAATAAATTTCCTTACAATCGAACAGCGGCTTTTGCTGCCGACCGAGTCCCTTTGATCGAAATGCTATTACTACTATAATACGTGATTATTGTAACCGAGGTTCCCTCTCGGAGTTCCTCGCACCGTGTTGCTCCCAATAGAGGTTCAGCCTAAGCGACCTAAGAGCTCTGCCTCCTTTCAAATCCGGTGAAATTGTTGTGGTCAACTTAAGTAAGACACAGGGAGCGTGTACAGTAAACAAATATGTATTGTGTACTGATTTACTTTTAGCTTGTGGCGACGCGTCGTTACACCGTATTAGATATTCCATACTACTAAATTGTGTGGCGACGCGTCTGACACGTGACATTAGATGTTTCATATCAACAAAGATACGAATGTTAAATGACTGTATCTAAATCACTGGACGCTAGGGCGTTGGGAGGTGAGTGGAAGCGATCTGATTTCCTCGTGGTAATTGGTGTGGTATGCGGACGGCGTGTCGTCTTATTGGGAGTGCGAGTCGGTCGTACGTGCGCTCGTTCACTTTCACTACGGCACGCAGTCGCTGGAGCCACGAAAATACAAAATAATTCGTTGTAAACTCCTTATGCTAACACTGTCCGCATAGAATTGAGTAGGTACGGTTGCGAATATTTCCGGTTCACGTTCTTTACCTACTTGTGTTCAATTGAAACAATCCGCTATTTTAAGGGCAGGCTCCACCTCTTAAATATTAGGAGCGTTGCTGGAGTTTCTTCGGCCACTTGTCCTAGCGCCAACGCTTCCCGAAGTGGCGCTCATAGTTTAGCTTTTCAATGTCCCTTAAATTATTCGTGAAATAGTAACCGACAGAGTCGCGGTTCGACCCTCTCGGGCGCCCTTAGATCGGAATGCTTACGCGTAACATAGTAACTATCCAAGCCGAGGTTACCCCTCACCGGGCGGACCTTTGTGCCGAGTTACTAGCGATAGAGGTTCAGGCTGAGCGATCTAAGAGCTATGCCACCTCTCATTCCGGTGAAGCAGTCAAGGCCAGCGTCTCTGGCCAGCCAATCTGTGTAGTTCGTCATAAAAAAATGAAACTATATTTGTCATTGCACTAATATTTTTCGTACGATTAAGTAATTATATGAATCGAATCACCACCCTTTGTATACCCTGCCTATAATGTCTCTTGTCCAAGATTTTGATAATCAAAATCACGCAGTACGATGTTTACGCTAGTTATTAGATGGTAAGTTTGGTTAACTCAAATTCTTTAAAATAAACCCTCTTTGGTATTGTAGTACCACGAGGACTAATAGTTATACATATATATACAAAAACAATTTAAAGTGTATACAAGACTTTAAATTACACATCCAATATTTATAATGTAATGTATGTTTTCACAGTTAAATAAGCTTAGTAAAATGCGGACAGTTACTAACTTCTCTAGTATTATTAGGGTTAAAAGGATATAATTTTTTTTAATATTGAAAAATAGTAATTTCACTGAATATTGTACAATTTCAAACCTTAAAGTCCCTACGTTTCCATCGCTTTACAATACACATGGTCACGACGTTGTCTAAACTGTTTAAGATGCCAATTTGGTAGTTGTCACGATTTTAATTTAGTCCGATTTACACAGTTGTTGTATACATTGTGTCTATTCTAAGTACGTAACTGGAAATGTCTAAAATCCGGCTAAAATAACACATAATAACCCACTCGAAACACCTATGTTAGAAGTCCATATAAATACATCATACATTATTAATTCTCATTCAATGCCCAAATCATGTTTGCCAATATAACATAAATTTTCCGTCTTCTGTATCCATGGTCACTTTATGATAAGAGCGTGGGTGGAAATTAGGTACAATGTAATTGTTTCCAACCGTAACTGAAACCAATCTATTGAGTCTTGAGCGCACAAGGTAGCCTTTCAGTGGCATATAGCATAAATTTTCAACAGACATAAAAAGAAGACGGTTTTTAATTCGTCTGTATATTATTTTATAATGACGTCATAACTATGGATTACGTGAATCTATTTCGGTCATTTCAGTTGAAAGCTGGTGCTTTCCATGTGGTCCCAATTTCATCCAAATCTGATGATAAACCATATATGAAAAAACCATTTAATTTGTATTAACTACATGCGCTACAAATGGAAGAATAAATCAATATCACGTTTACCGATTTCGATGATTCATTTTTATCGAAAAGGATGTATTTCAAAGGTATTTTGATGAGTTTGGTTAGGTTTTGATTAATTCTATATCGTAACATACCTACTATAGTTCGGACATACGAAGTCAAAGGAAAGGAAAGTCTGATTTGAAGTCGGTTTTTGTTTTTACTCGTAAATATACTTGTAACATCAATCCTTTCACAATCGGGCATTAGTCGCATTGCTAGTTACCGTTATTTCGTTGTGATCATCTCACATTACAAGATACACTTAATTGTCTTTTTAAGAAAAGACTGGAATAATTGGCAAGCCTTTTCTAGTGAATAGAATGTCTTTAAAAAGAGTATGCAATATTGATGAATATTAGAAGGAATGGAGTTCTTCTTCTTCATCGTTTTCTTCATTTCTGAAGGTCGTGCTTATCCTGAAGCGCTTTCACCGAGACGTCGACGACCTGCTTCCACAGGAATTGAGTAGTTGCTTTAGAATTTATAAAATAAATACTATTAGTTAATAATTGTGTAGGCATTACGTCACAGATGTTTACTAATATAAATGTGGAATGGTTAGAAACAAATGTTTTTGTGAACATTGGCTAACCTTTAAGGTTGATTGACTTTGAAACTAAGGTCGTCTGTCTTAAATTGATTAAGCAGAACGCCGTCGGCCATAAACGTATTTTAAATTTTGCTTATTGAATTGTGCATGCTAGTTCCACAAAAACTATAATACATGCTTTATATTGTGTCCAAAATTATTATTGCTCACATAACGGTCAACGTGATCAAACCTTTCATTATAAAAATTCTAAGACGCGTAATCCGTTAATTCCCAATGTAGTACATAGCTCTTGTTCCTCTTTACAGAGAAGGTCTTGGCTCAGTAATACATACGAGCTGTTAATTTAATAAAATTATCAATAGCTTTGAATTAACGACTCGAAGTCTAAATTGATATTTCGATCAACTACGAGTTGTT
This sequence comes from Meandrusa payeni, assembly GCA_029286785.1. Lineage (NCBI taxonomy): Eukaryota > Metazoa > Arthropoda > Insecta > Lepidoptera > Papilionidae > Meandrusa > Meandrusa payeni. Next base: position 6,582,638 of record JAGSMX010000007.1, read on the forward strand.
ATCACAAACAAAATATAACACACATGTAAAAATGCAATTGAAGAAAGAAAGAACAGACAAAAAGGACAAGATGCCTACATTAAAATTGTCTCAGCATATGCTGTCGCAAGTTAGTCGCAGCGCTTGGATATTTTTTTATGGGGTATTTGACCACGATCCCACCTGATGTTAGGTGGTGATGTAGTCGAAAGATGGTACGCGCTAGTTTAGTAAGTGCACTCTACTCTTAATATAAAGAATGACGTATTCCAATGCTACATCCCCGTGCTGGTGTTTGTTGTTGCATAAATGAGCCGGCACGGTGGGGGAAGTACCACAACGGCACAATACCGTCATCAAGTAGAGGTAGGTATTCATGTGTATTCGCGTTTCTTTTTTCAAATAAAAAATGAGCTGACGAGCATGCGGCTCATTTGCTGTTAAATGATCGTCACCGCCCTTGAACATTCATCACACCCAGCACACATGCGGTATTTCATCTCGTATACGTTCCGTGGAATCGGCTTCACGTTAAACACGGACTTATTATAAAATAGTGTACCCATTACACATTCTTTATTTTATGCCGACTTGTTAACTACTAAATAAGCTCCTTCTACGAGATAGTTATCTTTCTGAATGAACTACGCTGGCAGGAACTATGCGGCCTAAACAGTTTCAACAGGCTCAGTTATTAGGTCGTTTAGGCTAAACCTTTTTAGGGAATGGGCGCAAATGCCCTTTAGGAAATGGATTAATTCACGTCAATAGTCGAATGGTGGATTTAATACGCTCTTGCGTATCGCAGTACCTATCATCTATAGATTATTAACGATGCTTTTATATCAATGTAGAACATTAGCTGAAGTATAAAAGAATATTGTATAAAAAAATTGTGAAGCATGAGAGTGTTATCGTGGTAAAGCTTCTGATGAAGATTGGATACGTGAACGTTTCCATTTTTTGTATATATGAATCGTTCTAATGCTGTTTTCCTATCAATGAAAGGAAAGTTGACTTGTACTCGGTTCTATGTATGAACATCAAACAAGTGTTCACACACCGCGCGTCTCGATGTCCGAACAAGGAAATACGAAGTACATACATCATTACTGGGAACAATGAAAATAACTTAAAGGCTTGGTTCCTCTTTACCGATCCTGTTAGAATGCCTATCGATTCTTTTATTGAATCAGTAGATGGTAAGAGCGGTAAGAAAGTCATAACTTAGTTGTGAAGCGTCAGGCTTAGGATTTGACTCTGTCTCTCAATTAAGTAAAATCTATCCTTCTGGTTTTCCCATTAAAAGCTTAAATCTTCTCGTTAGTGTAGATATAGATTATACATCACATAAAGCAAATACTAAACAAAAAGTTTAATATGATATGACATTCAACAATCATGGCCTATCCTTTCTGTAGTTTTTGCAATAAAAGGTAAAAACGGTCTAGTAATTTAGAATGCACTTAAATAGTAGTTTGATGAGAGTTTGGTTAGATTATGATTAATTCTATTTCGTAATATTCCTCCGATAATTCGGAAATACAAAGAGAGCTAACGCTTTATAACGTTCAACGTTTGATTCGATTTGAAGTCGGTTTTTGAAGGTAAACAAACATAAAAAAAAGTATACAAGCGAATTGAGAACATCCTCGTTTTTGAAGTCGGTTGAAGCACAACCATATCCCCATTTATTATTATATAGTATAGATATAGATTATACATCACATTCAGTAACCACTAAACAAAAAGACCGTCATACATTAATAATGTACAAGATAGGTAGAGTCGGTAATGTTGCGAAAGCTCGCAGTGTTGGCCGGTTATAAATTGTGGCCGACGTCTTACGTAACTACGGTAAAAGTTACCACCGCACGGACCTATTACTCTGAAGTTCAAACAGGCGCAGAATTGGCACTCGAATTATGTTCAATGTATATCCGTGCGCGTGTCTATGCGTGATTTCATTTATACTCATTAATAGACGTTGTCACCTACTGACCTCTTAACCTCTTAAAGAGGAACTAAATAATAATGACTTATGTCAAACAAACCGCATGATATTCTAATACGTTAAATTGTTTCTTCCTATAATAAGATAAGAATAGGACGAAGACGAGCGTCACATTTGTTAAAGTGAGACCATGTTTTAATTTTATGACGAACTACACAGATTGGCCAGAGAAGCTGGCCTTGACGCTTAGCCTGAACCTCTATCGCTAGTAACTCGACAAGGATCCCCCCGGTGAGGGGTAACCTCGGCTTGGACGGTTATTCTTTTCATTTTAAGCGTCAATAGCTTAATGGTTTAGGGTGCGGCCTGCGAATCGTAAGGTCATGGGTTGTAATCCACCATTCGACTATTGCCGTGAAACATGTCCTAGCACAAGCTTAAACTTAGTTGGAATGGTTAACAAGATTGTTAGTAATATTTCTGAAAAAAGAAAGAAGTATTGCTAGCTTTCTTTAAAAAAATGTTCTGTTCATTCTGTTACGCATAAGCATTCCGATCCGAGGGCGCCCGAGAGGGCTGAACCACGACTCGGTCGGTTGCTATTTCACGGATAATCTAAGGGACATTTGAAGAGAAATGTTATCATTACGTTTCATGAGGCAAGATTGGTATTGACACTATCAACCGACTTCAAAAAAGGAAAGAAAGAAAGAAAGTTCTCAATTCGTTTTTGGTTTTTTTGCTGGTTACCTCATTACTTTCGAGTGGTGAATCGATTTTGATGATTCTTTTTTTATTTTAAATCGATTTAATTCTGCCAGTATAATAACCATATAAGACTTAAATTTGCATTAAGTATGTGTGCGATAATAAACGAATAACTCGATGTCGCTCCAACCGATTTCAATGATAATTTTTATTAGAAAGAATGTACCTCAAGAGTAGTTTGATCAAAGATTGCTTAGGTTCGGATTAATTATATATTCTTCTTTATAATCGTTTCCTCAGAGCTGAGGGTCGTGACCAACAAGGAATTAAAACTCCAGGCGGCTATCCACCTGGCCCAAAATAGCAAAGAGTGGGGAATGCTGGTTCAAAGCAGCTCTCTTGGTGGTCACGACCCTAATTATATATATTTCTACGATAATTCTTGTTTGATTCGATTTGTAGTTGGTTTTTGTTTTTGCACGTAAATATACGTGTTTAATAATTTGTTTTAGCAAAAATTTAACATTGGTTATATATGTCCATAAAATCAATTTATATATGTTCTAAAGTACACTTTCATAGCATTTTTAAAATTTATTTCGAGGTAATCTTTTAAATATTTGAGACATTTTTTTTTAAATATTGCCTTGGTTGCATTGGGCTGAGTGAGTACACAGTATTCGTATACTCATCGATGCTTTTTGTTAACGAGGAGGAAATCTTCAGAAAGATACCCCGCCTTCTGGGGAAGGCGGCGGTTATGTGGGGTTTTACCCACAAAACCTCCCCGGTGGCCCTTCTTCGGTGCATGGTGAGGGGCTCCGGGATCTCCAGTGGAACGCACTGGAGCCCCTCTGCACTGTGCTCATAGAGAGCACTTCCCGGGGGAGGTTACTCCCTGCCCCCCTGTGCCCTCGTAGTGCAAGGCGACACGGACCAGCCGATGTCACCTTGGCGGACGACAAAGACAAGGGTGGGGCCCATGTCGCCCAATGAACCCGAGGCCCCTTTTAGTCGCCTTCTACGACAGGCAGGGGATACCGTAGTCTTATTCTTGAGAGCCCAGAACTACAGGGTTGAAACTCAAATCGATGCTACTGTGGTACCACTGCTTTGATTATCAATAAATATCTGACTACGAGTATAAACTCGTATGTCATGTTAGAAAGAATTTTATATTCTTGTGTATAATATTTATGTCCGCGAAAGTTAACCGCATAACATATGGGACTTGAGTGTAAAGTTCAAGAATTCACCTCGTCAATAGATATACAGATTGACATTTAGCTTGTTGAGAAATAGACATATAATTAAAGTTGCCAAACGTTACATTACATAAATTACACTCACCTTGCGTCAATAGATGATCAGAGATCGCACAGTGTGATGCTGAAGTAGCTTTTAATATTATACATTCGTCAGTCCTCGTCTGCGAAGGTCATTATTTAAAAAAAATCTAAAACTTTTCATATAGTTGGAAAATTAAATACTTTCTTATATATATATTTTTATTGACGAACTTCACAGATTGGCCAGACAAGCTAGCCTTGACTGCTTTACCGGATTGAGAGGTGGCATAGCTCTTAGGTCGCTTAGCTTGAACCTCTATCACTGGTAACTCGACACAAGGATCCCCTGTAAGGGAATAACTTCAACGGACGGTTATTATTTTACGCGTAAGCATTCCGATCGGAAGGCGCCCGAGAGGGTCGAACCACGGCTCGGTTGGTTGCTATTTCACGGATAATCGAAGGGACATTCAAAAGCTAAACTAACTTTGAGTGTCACTTCGTGAAGCGTTGGCGCTGGGAGAAGAAGTGGCCGAAAAACTCCAGCAACGCTCCTAACATCTAAGGGGTGGAAAATTTCTTATATTTACGTGAATGTTACTCATTAAACCGCAATAAAATATGTGACAATAGACAGATAGATAAATCTTTATTGCACCGAAATATATGTGCATATTTGGCCGTGGTATTTCAGTGTCCAAGCGGTTGACTAGTTGCATAGTACGCTAGCAACCTGAGTTCGATCTCTGGTGACGGCACAAATGAATTTTGTTTATGTGCTGATTTACCACTCGCTCGGCATCGTAAGGAAATGTACACGTGTTAGAAAGTTTTCTAAGACACGTGAAGTCTGCCAATCCGCACTGAAACCGCGTGGCGGACTGTGACCCTATACTGTCTTTTCAGCATGAGATACAGAGAAGGCTTTTGACCAACAGTGGAACATTTTTATTAAACATTGATATTAGTTAGTAGTAAAACCTCAAAGAGGTTACGATTTGAATCGAACGGGATAGGTTTCCTCACGATGTTTTCCTTCACCGTCGAGCATGCACTTTTGTTGTTATCATTCGTTAGCTGAACAAACGTCGTCTTCATTCTCATTGACTCTTTATATTGCTATATTGCTATTTTTCAATTACATTTTATAAAATCTGATTTTAATAAAAACAAATCTTGTCCTAAAAATAACAAACACAAAAAAGAATCATCGGAAGGTACGCGCGTAAATACAGACAATCATTTTTGTATATAAAGCTTTTGTTGCAGCTTACGTTTGTTAAAATAAAGCTAATAGTAGTGCCGCTAAAATTGATGTTTTAAGAATCATATATAAATAAATAAATGTACATTTACATATAAATATATATATATATATATATATATCAACGTAAATGTAATAATATACATAATAACTTTTTTCAATTGGAAAAATATGTTATATACTCAATTAAATAAAATGATCCAATTACTTAATTATATAATTTCGACACAAATATAATTTACCTATCATTTAAATGGCGTCAATTAAATGGAGTCATAATTAGATTGTCTTTTTAATCCAATCAGTTATTCGCTTTATTTAAATTTTATTATGCTATGTGATAAAGAATGGAGTCTATACAGGATGCAAATTGCAAGTGATATTTCTATACGTAACAAACGGAAAAATGGAATCAAACGAAATTTGGTACAAACCTGTCTTGGATTCGAACCTCGTTGCCTTGTGACGTGCTCCGGTATGCGCAAAGGAATTTACCATTTCGATAGATGTTTTAAATAGACAAATGATTCGGGTATTTTAACGACTTAATTAGAATTCACTATGTTAATTCCTCCACGTAATTATTGTTCAATTATTAGATAATTGTCGACTTCATTAATGTAAGCTTTCACTAAGGCATTTTTGTATGTTAAAGTAAACACTATTATTTTAGAGTTCTTATCGCGCTTGAATACATTCACCAAAATATTAGAAATGCATGTTTAATGTATATTTATATAGAGAGAAAATTTGTTTATATAATAAATAATACTGAGTACTTTGACAGTTCAAAAACAGGAGTACTCCGATGGTCGCCAAACTTTACAGGATTACTCGCCAGGTCAATCTGAAGATTCCCTGAAAGTTTCATTGAAATCCGTCCAGCCGTTTCGGAGCCTATATGGAACAAATCCACACACTTTCTCTTTTACATATATAGATTACCATACTATTTTTGAATACCCGACGTTTCGTACATTTTGCAACGGCCGTGTTGGCGGGGGGAATACCCAAATTTTACAAAATAATAAAAACGCGATAAAAACAGTAAAGAGTTTCATTCGATGTGTAATATTCGCGTAAGTATAACAAGTCAGTGATGATTTAGCATTGGGAAGTCCATTCCCGCTTTAATTCCGCTTACATTCTGCAATACATAATATGGTTAAATCACCATTTGACTACCGACAAAAACTATCTTCTAGCATAGTTTACAATCATTAAAAGGAATTTTTAACAAATAGCATTCATAATTGAATAAAAAATCTAATGTTAACGGCTTTACCTGCTCAGAGCTCACTAAAGGAGTATATTAAACTTCTCTTAGTAAAGAGGTGGGCAAACCTTCAACTCCTTTCAAAGAAATATGTGATCACTTAATAATAAGCCGTTTGTTCGTTTGTTTCTCCTTCTAAATTAGATTATCCACAATGTAGTATTAGCTATTAAAATGGCTATAGTTTACTCATTAAAGCTACCGCTCAGTCTGGTCCCAATGAAGTTTCTAAGCGACCTAAAAACTCTGCTTTTAAATAAAAAACCATTAACGACTTGACCAATGAGACCTTGCTTTGGGACAGATAGATAAATCCTTCAACTTTGCTATCAAAGTCTCATTCTGTTATTATCCCTATTGCCTATTCAAAAATTTTGATTATATCGATAAAAAATATGTTGTAATATCATGCGTTTCAACACACAAACACATCGAGTTTCGCAAGAGAAGGCTCCATATCGAAGGTTGTTTGTTTAATGTCGGTTATTGTATAAAAATCATTGTATAGCTGTTTTGCAAAGGTGCTATTTACGTCATACCTTTGTATTTGCGATTGGTGGCTTTAACCATTTGTGGTATTTTCATCTGTGCGATAATAAATTAAAAAAGAAGTGTTACGACTGCCATAATTTCAGAACACGTTACAATAGCTCCTAAGTCTATTATGATTTTAAAAGGTTAAATTACTGGCTAGTGAGCCGTGGTAGCTCCAGTGTCTGTGCGGTTAGCTCAAGTTGCATAGTACGCTAGCAACCCTAGTTCGATCCCCGGTGCCGGCACCAATAAGTTTGTTGTTGCAATTTTATGTGCTCATTTACCACGCGCTCGGCGGTGAAGGAAAACATCGTGAGGAAAACCTACATGCCTTAGAAAATTTTTCTACGACATGTGAAGTCTGCTAATCCGCATTAGGGCCGCGTGGCGGACTATGCCCTTATACTCTTTTTACAGAGAAGGCCTGCCCAGCAGTGGGACATGTATAAAGGCTGTAACTTTAGAAGAAAGCATTGTACAGAGTGAAGAACAACAAACGTTAATACTATTATCATAGATAATACCAGGCATTTTATCGTCACTTCTTTCGTTGTAAGTCTATAATTTGTTGTACTATATTTAGAGAAAATCCAAAAAAAAATTGTAAATATTACCAAAATTATTTTTTTTTAATTCAAGATTTGTGACTTCCGTTTGTTATGCAATTTTGCGACATTTTCAAGACCTCAAAAATCCCTGTGCATATACATATATATATATTCATATTTATAGTGATTATTATTCTTAAATGACTTTTAATTACCAATAAACGTGTATATGTATTAATTTCCATTTGTATCTGGTGTGATTTGATATTAAAGACGTTTTTAGATAATGCTATCGTAGTTTTGAGTGACGGACAATAGAGATTCAGACAGTTGAGTTTTTTACTTAAGAAACAAAACCCACCGGCTAATTATCTTAGCTACAATACTTATTTTATTCAAGTAAACAAGTTACTAGGGTTGAACTTAATTCCTTAATGCATTCTTACAGTCTACAAAGGGTACATTGACATGTAAAGTAGGTGATATATATTATAATAATAAGGATAACATATGCAGAACACATATGAATACATTTGTATGAAAATATTAACCAAACAAAATGCTAATAATGTATAAAGTCATTGTTGTTTTCCTTGTATATTTATGCAAGTAGCAGCTGCTTTATAAATGTCTTTAAAAGTGCTCCAATCAATTAGTTGTATCATATGCAAATATAACGTCAGTTTACTTGAAAGCTACGCTTGCTTACTTTAAGGTAAATTGTCACTGAAATATTTTTAAGTAAATAATATTCAACTACCACGGCGTTCTACTTATGTTCTTACCAATCTTTTCTGTTCGTTGATAAGTACAAAAAAATCTTAAACTTGCTATATTCTCGGGTATATTATGATAGGCTCACGTATATATAGTTATCCACATTATAACAGTCATTAGAACTTTCTAGTATAGTATATTTCGAGTACTTCTGATGTAACTCCTCTTTAGTATGTCACCTATCACGATAGACATTCGCCTGGGTCGTCCCCTGTCGACATTGCCACTCACTTTTGCGTCATATATTCAAATGATAATCCAAAACATTTAAATCATTCACGTCCTTAACCCAGAATTTATGGTAACAGAGATCATTTGAACGGTCCTGGACATATATCTCTCGTCTCTACCACATAAATATATATTCGTAGGTTTCTAGAACAACCGTCGCCATTTTTCAATTGTAATTATTTCCTATTAAATTCTCGTTTAGACATAACAGTCGCTAAATACTGGCTATTTGAGGTAAAATCATTATTTGTAAACGTGAACTGAGGTGATAGTTCCTCATTAAAACGTCATTTATAGATAGATAGACTTATAGTTTGGAGGACAGGTTGCGGAACGTAATATAGGTTCCAATTTTATATGTTCATAGTTATATAGATTGGTAACGTATCTGTTATCCATTTAGAAGGTTTTCGATATGGGCTATGCCTAAAGTCGAATTGTGGGTTACATAGCAATAATTAACTTCGAAGAGCGTACCCTTAGCAAAATCAAAGCGGACCCTTTCGTTTGGTAAATTAGTAACAAATATTAAAGGCAGTTACCTTTATTAAAGGAGTTTTATTTTAAATATTCTTAAGAAAGCAATCACATACATACGTCATTTCATTGGAACAGAATAGTTTCGTATTCGAAATATGTGTTGTGCATTGCAACGTATGAAATTGATTTTGAAATCGTCAGCTCCGCGGCCATTTTTTACGTCATTGTACGTTACTTGTCCACTATGCTACAAATGTACTGATAACTGTTACAAAATGTAAGCACGTATTTGAATCTTTGTTCTAACTTCACACGGAAAACGTTATCGTTTTTATTGTTCAATTTAACAATTAGAATTAAAATAAAGACCTAGAATATTATTTTAGTAATTTATATTATATGATAAATTTATATCATTGAATAAGTCTACTTTTAGGGATTTTACCGATGTTTCCGAGTACAGCGTCTGGGGCTCGAAGCTGAATTGTGTACAATATGAACGTTCATTGGCATCATAGTGATACATTTGCTAGTTTTAGGCACTGGCACTGGTACGTCAATCGTGTGTGTGTGTATTTAGATAGATATATAAATCCTTTATTGCACCAAAGAATATGTACAAAGGCGAACTTAATGCTAATTAGCATTTTTTCCAGTTAACCTTTAGTGGTTAAGAGCAGGCTAAGGTTATGCCGTTATAGCGTTTTAAAACTATTATATAGATAAATAAATATTCATTTACATATACATAAATAGATACTTCTATATAAAAATAATAAAATACATACACATGGAATATATATAACGACAATAAATATACCAGTTTGTAATTTTTCATTGTTTGAGTAGAAAGTATTCAGATACACGCGATTTAAAGACGTTAATTGACGAAGCCTCCCTAATCTCAATCGGCAAACTATTCCATAGTTTTATAGCTGTACAGGTAAAAGGATTGCCATAGAAATTCGTGTGACATTCGGGGAATGTTATTTGACGTATATTGGTTATCATGGAATGATAATTGATTTGATTGTAATAGATCGGTTTCATAATGAATCGTCACTGGCAATATCATCCGCTCTCAACCGATAAATTATGGTAAAGCCGTAAAAAAAAATTGCAGACCCACCAATTATTTTATGTGTTTAAGTACCGAAGCCTTTTCATCCCTTACATTTATTTATTACTTACAATTAGCCGACATATTCTTAAAGGATTTTTTATTAGGCCTACTTCAATATTTAAAAAAAATATAAATTACAAATGAACTAAACCAACTAATGTTTATGTATGATATGGTACTCAATAGATAATATCAATATTTAGGTACGGACACGGTCCGCGTCCCACACTATTGCTATCATTCAGCAATAGAATTCTGTCTGTACCGTGACTTACAATATGTCTTCTTTATGACATATTGTTCTAGTTCAGGTTTGCAAAGATATAATAGAGGATGTAATTCAAATGAGAACGTATTGATTGTGCGCGTCATCAGTCACCAATAAATTTTTACTTAACCTTATTTGAATTCAATATGCACTTTAAAATTAAAGCGTCATTAGCCAAGTTTGAGGGTACGGTCTGCGAAACATAAGGTCGTAGGTTAGAAGTCACTATTCTAGTTATTCTTTGCAAAAACACACGAGTATCACAAAAGCTATGTAACAAACTTTAGTTCGTAAACTCGGAGTTAGGTACAACATCTCCCTAATACAGGCTATATATTAGTCTAGCAGGGAGATGTGTACCGAAGGACGAAAACTAAGTAAGACAATATTTGTAGAATTTGTTATATAATATGTATAATAACATTTGATAATATGTATCCAATATTTTTGTGTGTGCGCGTGTAGGTAATTTAAAATGTAAGTGTGTGAGTGTGTGTAAATTTCTGTTGATTTCTGTGTTTAATAAACAATAGTTCGTACAAGTACAAGTTGTAAGTTTAATTAGAGTAACAAGTATATTTACGAGTAGAAACAATAAACGACTTCAAATAGAATCGAACGTTAAACGCTATTACGCGTGGACGTACTTCTTGTATTTCCGAATTATCGTAGGAATATTACCAAATCAAACTTTCATGAGACTATTCTTAAAATACATCTTTTTCAATAAGAAATGAATCATCGAAATTTGCTGGCGTGGTTGTTCATTTGTGGCGCACTTACTTGATGCAGAATTAAGACTTATAAAGGCGTTTTCATGGATCTCATTATCAGAATTGGACCATGCGGCAAGCACCAGCTCTCAAATAAAAATAGAATCATTAAAATCGTTGCACCCAGTCCAAAGTAATGCTATAACAAACATAAAAACACAGACGAATAACCTTCTTTCTTTCCTTTTGAAGTCGGTTGAAAAGATTGTTAGCATTTACCCTTCTCTTTTTCTTCTGTCTAGCGATTTCCCGGTCTACTTTTTTTAAAATTATTTATTTACTAGGATTTTTTCTATTAGAAAATATCATCCTCATAGAACAACGGATATTATAAAACAAAAGCCTTGCTTATTACTTAAAAAACGATATCTTGCAATTGTGTACAGTATCCTAGCTTCTTCCATAGCTGGAGAAGCTAGGATACTGTTACAAAACCCGACATCCCAGCGGTTAATCATAAATTTAACTAACAATTCAGCTCGCAGAGCTTCGGTCCTGACACATTCCACCAGTACGTGATGCACGTTCGCTATAACTCCGCACTCGCAATTTGGTTAAGATGTTTTTTTCATTAGAAATGTGAAACTGTTATATGGAATATGCCCCGAACGAAGTCAGAGAGCTCTTACAATATCATTTTTCGCTAATTGACAAACACAGCGCCCGGACTACTACCAGGGTCCGCTTTGCTAAATCTATTCCGCTTTTCTCGGCCTTTCAAAGGTGAGACTGTTCTCTAATTTCACTCGCGATAAGTGGGAAAATAGGCCATTGGGTTCACGGGTTATTTTAATATTACAGACAGACAATTTTATTTTTTTGTACAGCAATCATTTGACAGTGACGTACTTCCACATCTATATATAAAAAAAACAAATTGTGTATTACGTTGGCGCGCGTAACTCCGTCACACGCTAAAAATACATTGATCTATGCATATTGGGAATCCAAACCCGCCAAAGATAATAACTTACATGCTTCAATTGTCTCTACGTATTAAAATTTGCACAATTAGTCGTGATTTCTTCAATGCCTAGTCTGTACTTGTTACTTTGTATTGTTTATTGGATGCGATGTTTTTAAATTCGGGACGAAGTTTATTATAATATTGGCAGTATTGGGTGACATTGTTTTTATCTTGTCTCAGTGTTATCTATAATTTGTTAAATAATATATTATAGGTAAAAAGTAAATATCACGTATTGATGTTCAAACTAGTGTAGGTAAAGATACAAGCGCTATTCAAATCTTATCGAGGCTTCGCAGTACGCCGGCCATAGATGATAATATGGAAAGATTTTATCTCAATGAACCGAACCTTCTGTTACATTTTAATTAAGAAGTTCAGTTACTCGTACTAGGATCCAACTGTTTACTTCTTATAATAGAATATCGTTGGTATTACAATCTATCTTTTCTTCTAAGTAAGTTTTTGACCACACCTGATGTTAAGTGGAAATACAGTCCTGTATACTTAGGCGCACTAGCTTAGTAAATAATTGACGTTATTAGCCCGGAAGCTTTTACAACCTTAAACATATCTTCAGAGGAAGCTTCGTACGGCGCTGCAGTCACAGACCCGAAAAGAAGTTTAGACGAATTGAGAACCACCTTTTTGAAGTCAAAGTCAAAAGTATATTGCTTAGAAGAGATTGCTTATAGTGATAAAGCCGCCCTTGCCCACTTGTAGTTAGAGTTACGTTTTGTTATAATTGTAGGTTTTGTGGAATGAAATAGTCCAATAACTAGTACACTCGCTTTATTGAGACAGCGTAACGTTGTACAATGAATTATTTTAAAGAATACCGTCACAACTGCGCGTCCTCACAATCTTTATACAAAATTAATTAGAAGTCAGATTACGAACTAATAAAGTTAAATTTATTGATAAAAATGCCATGTTTATGTGATATTCAACTAAATTATTAATTATGAATTAAAGATACAATAAGGTTTAGGTAAATCACTAATATATCATTGGAAGAAGTTATTATGCATAAAAATCGCTGGGTGCCATGTGTTGCCAGCTGATAGCTTTTACTTTAATTATAAGTATTTATTTTGAGATATTAACAATAAAGAGTCTATATATCTGTCAATATTATCAGAAGACTGTTTATCATAATTTTTGCGTAATAGTTTTGCAGCGATTAATGTAAATCCATTTGAGCGATAGTTCAATGCGTGATACTCGGCTTGTATTCCGTCGCACTGACGGCCGGGCTCTCGGGCTGTTAAGCGCGGGCCTCGCACCTTGATCTAAATACCTACTAAATTGTATTTGTCGATACTGCGCGTATGTGACATGCATCGTACGTTTCTAAAGCGATTCGATTACCCACACTTTGTATTGTTTTACCAATCAATCGCTTGCATATCTAAGCCTTGGCACGAATTAGGACTGTTCTCAGAGAACTGACGGGAAGATTAGAATATATCCCTGTCTGTAATTTATATCAATGTAATTGATAATCTACTTGACTAGATACAACAAGTAAAATTACGATTACAATTTAGTCACTAATACTGACTAGAATTGAGTTCCTCCTTTTTTGAAGTCAGTTTAAAAGTTTAAATAATGATTTTTGACACCTATCACTGCTTAGATACACAATGTGAACATCGACTTATCATCCGTTGAATCTATAAAAGGCTTTGAACCTAAAGGACAACAATAAAATATGTTTGAGACTGGTGATGTATTTGAAATGAGATATATACCATTAAAAAAAGAAGTTTACCGGACGTTAAGAACCGGGTGTTAAAATTGTAGTTTTGCTTTTGACATTGAAGTTAATTAGTTGTAGTTGAAATTCGTGTTATATAAACCACCTTATTAATATTCCTCATAACCCTTGACGTAACGACAAGGCCCGTGCTCAATAGAACGGAGTGATTTATCTACTATTAATGACCTGATCTAACTGGGCACGAATTTTTAAAATGATCAATCGGCCCTCTGATGCTTTCAAGTCAGATTGCTATCACGTCCACTGTGCTTTTAGCCCTAAAGTTAGTTCTTAATGGACTAGGGCTGAGCACCTAACAATTAAACGTTACGTCGAAGATGCTGAAGCACGTCCTAGAGGAGGAAATCCTCTCCTTAAACCATTGCTGATTTAAAGCAACATGAGTCCTTCATAGGTCCAACATAGATCCTTCTAGGTCCATTTTTACGGCGTCAAGAGCTCCTACGCTTATCGTCCATGAATCCCACGGACCCTTTTGTACGTTAATTGTAAATAATACATTAGTATTTGTTAACAGTACATTCCATCTTCACTAGGTAATCTCTTTAGATTCTAGATAGCTTATCATCTAGTCATGACGCAATTGTTCCCACTTATTGCGTATTTTGACCTGCTTATTCCTTATTAACAATATTCCTTTTATAACTTGGCTAATATGCTATTTATATAAACATGAAACTATCGGCCTCGTGAATGAGCATACAAATATATTCCGGGTCATTTGCCGATTCACACGTCTCTACAATCTGATCACATCAATTGCGTTGTAATGCAATCGTGAAAGATTAATTTGTTTTTAACGTATAAAGTGTTTTATTGTTTGTATTTATAACTGCACATACATCTTACATTTTATGTGTATAAACAAAGATTTATATTAATCGGGGTGTAACTACTGGGAAGGTATATTAAGAGTTGAGTAACAATCGCTTGACAGCTTAGTTACGTACAAGTTTCGATACAGCCTCGCTACGTAAGGCCGTGGTTGCAGTCACGTTGGCGGTGAGAGGTGCCCCTCCTCCAACGAGAAGGTCGAACGGTTGTCCGACTGTGAAGGAGACAGCTATAACGAATCCTTGCTAGCATTACCACACGTGTTAAATATTAATAGAATCAATTTATCATTCGCTATTTTCCGTAATAAAACTCATTTGCTTATCTCGATTGAAATTTTAACGTTCATTATTTCGCGAATAATCCAAACGATAAATGCTATCAAGGGAAGGCGCGATACACGTTCAAGTTGTGAATATCACCAATCTAATCGATAAACAAGCGCGATACAATTAACATACGAACAGTTCATTAACCGCCGTAATAGGTTGCTGAATTTTGAACACATTGTTACCGACAAAGCTAAACTTATTGATAGTCTTTCTGATTTCTGACGCAATTAAAGATACACTCTAAGCTGATGTCTAGGCTAGGCGATCTAAGAACAATCATAAATTTCACACCCACACGAGTTTATTTTAACTCACCCAAAAGAATCTAGTAAAACTATCCGTGAGCGGAATTGGATTCCAAAATTGTTACAAGTAATCTAATAATAGCGGGCGAAATGTATATACGGCCGTGAAAACGCGCCACTCTATACAATTTTTTGCAGGTCATATAATTAACGATTCGCCGTTGTTACCTCACATCACGGTTGCGACAGCAAATCGCATCGTCCATTAGAAAGTCAGCGGCGAATATGCAAATAGTAGTAGAAACCTCACGAATAACTGGCCGCCCGCTCGCGCCGGGCTTAAGGTGCGCGATGAAAGTGTCTGCCACCGTCGCCAATTGTGTTACAACAATTTCTTTTACGGTCGCATTGCTAAATTCACTCGCTACGTTGGCCGTTGCCTCTGTTTCTGTATACTCTTTATTTTTTGTCGACTTCATACCGACGGATTTTCATCTTAGACGTAAGAAATAAGTGTATTTGTTTTTAAAAAGACTTGGCTTGAAGGTCTTATAACCAAGCCATAAAATATTCATCACCAAATCAATCATACCGACGACAGAGGTTCTTAATAAATATGTATTTATTTTTAAAGTTTCGTCATTTATTAATAAATTTTCAAAGGGTACGCTTAATTGATTGTTGGATAGCTCTTTCAATTAGGTCACATGTCAATTTAGTTTGAACCTTCTGTTCCGAATATATAATACGGAAGTACTAAAAAGTGTAATAGAAAATGATTGTTGATTAAGATATTGGTATGTTTATGACAACGAGCACGATTGTAGAAGAAATATAGAAATAATTTAACTATGTTACTTTAAAAATATAAGTCGTTTTTAATTGTAATTGAATACAACTCGAGCCGATCATAGCGGTCTCTTATCAAATCGTTCTTACTTTGTCGCTTTAACATTCATTTAACTTTAGTCGTTATCACATTTTCATAACAAGCAATGAAATTTTCATTAACTTTACGTATATTTTGCTCTTTATCTAGGTAACATTTTAATGTGACTGAAAAATAATTTTTTGATTGCGTTATGGCCTAAAAATTCTCAGCTATTGTAATGTAGCCTTGGTTCGCGGTTACATTTATAATTTGGAACAATCGCTTGACCGATTGGTGTTGAAATCTTTCCTAATTCGAAACCTATTCTACATTTAGTTTTAAGAAAATTGTGTAAAAGATCACTTTCATTACATGGCTGTTTTTCAAGTTTTTAGATATCTAATTGCACAAAGGCAGTGTATTTCGTTAACCACTTATCTTAATGTATTGATATTAGATAAAAGATACGCGGCAAGCAATTAACATCGTCGATCACAGCTTGCCTGCGTGGAATTCCCGCTATGATTCGTGTTGTAGTGAACTATTTATTATCGTTGACTGCTGACGTACGCCAACGTTCCGTACGCGCGTATGATCTTTATTAAAACGAGTTAAAGTCTACATTCCATCGCGCCCAACGTTCCACCTCCACAATGTTACGTCAATGAAATACAGCACGTTAACTGGCCAGAGTCGTTCCACTGCCTGTTTTGTGTCCGGGTTTGTCGCGCTCGAAATCATTACATTTTCTCGAAATTACTCAACGGATTTTATCGTCCTCTCATACATGTCTTTGTTTATCGAAATCCGAGGCGCTTTTTGTGTATAATTAGCAGCTGTACATTTATCTCGACCGAGCGAAGGAAACCGGTCTTAGTGGCCTCTCACTTTGCAACATCAATATGTATACCGTTCGCCGACTTCGCTTGTGTAGGTAAAATTAGGTAACCAACGACGCCGCGCTCGTGCCGAACGATTCTCTGAACAGAATAGCACGGTAGCAACTAAAAATATTTGAACGAGTATCGGAGGCGTGCGATTTACAAACAAAGTAACGAATAAACAATCCGCTCGAACAGATCACGCGAAAAAAAATCAGTCGTACGATTTCCTTGTATTTTCCGGACGCAGCGAGCGAACAAACGGCCTTCGTCAAAGACAGGCGTTGATACTAAACGACCTTGACGTGACACTTTATATGGATTCCGTTGCACTTGCGGCCCATAATCGGTTTACTATCTAATTACGAGTGTTGCTGTTTTCGGACAATCCTGGAAATATATAAGGAAGGCAAATAGACGGACAATGAATGACATGAGCGTGTAGATGTAGCGGGCGAGTCGGCTGTCCACCGAGTGCCGACGTATACCGCCGCGACGCGCTCTTTATACCCGCCCGAGCGCTACGGCAGAGAAAGCCGCTCCCGCCCGCGGCCCCTGTTGCCCCCGACGTCGCCTAGTAGCGGGTTTTTTCCTCATCACTACCATAATTGCATACGTCGTATAGGTATAACACCTTGAGTTCATCAATCGCGATGCGGGTTCTATCGCGCATCACGCATTATTTTGTATTGATTTTATTCAGTTAATTCATATGTAACTCGAAAACAAAACACAGATTGTTAATTTATTTTTATGCATATATTTTGTTATTGTTTTTCTGTAGCGACCACTGATGTAGAACGTACAAAAGACATACTTATCAATGATGACGTGCATTCGAGCCTTTAACATATATGAATGTAAATAACTATGCTTTATTACATTGCGTTAAGGTGCTATTTTGCACTTAACTCTTCCATATCGACGACTGGTTAATCAGTAAATTATCGTACACCGTGGTGATAAGTGACATTGTAAATTTGAAATTTTCGACAGGTATTTTGTTGTAACACAAGATCACGCATTTGGTAACTGCGAGAGTGGACTATAGCGGTGGTGTCTATATCGCGAGACACTTTTTTAATAGGTTAATTGTCTGGCATTGTAGTGCTGGCACACATCGTAAGCCGCGACCTTACGTCGCCCCGGGGCCACGCGTCGGTGTGTACGCGTCATTATCTGTAAAAGTATACCAGCTTTCCCCGGTTTAAAACTTCTACCAAAACAAAAGAGCAACGCTAACAGTATCATAGACCATCGGCATCACATCTCTATTGGGTAATAAGTATAATATAATATAATAATGAATTTCAGGAAACACCAACCAGGTGAACTATTTTCGTGTATGTACGCTTTTCAACCGATATCAATTTTCAGAGGAGGGTTTCAATTTGTCTGTTTTTTGTTTCCTTCGGAATCGGTAAACTAATTGACGCTTGTGCTCTAACCAAAAGCCTAGATCTATCTCTTACACTAATTGAATAAGAATTAGAAGTGTAGGCTATGCGTTTAAGAGTTCGGCCGCCGCTCAAATTCAATAAATGCATCATAAAAAAACAGGGTTCTCCGAGGTCATGGTACTTCCCGATCGTGCCAACTCATTCAAAGTAAAAACCACTGCAGTTTTCCATTATATTCGTTAAATGATTTACCTTATTTCATCGCAATGATTCATTGATTTGAACTACATTCAATAATTCATTCAAAAATAAAACCATTACAATTTTTTATTTGTAATTTGATGTACTACAGTACAAACTCGATAAATGGAAAACCTCCATTACTCGAAATCTCCACCCAGTATAGCTCGAAAAATTTAGACATTTCGATACAAATGTTCATCCATAACACGATATTTTTGAAGTCTCTGTTGAAGGTTGACAGAGTTTATTGAGAACTATATACAATATATATTCTATACAAATTAATTATGCTTAAAAAAACGTTATAATTATGTAACCAGCACCTTTTTTTACATAATAATATTATATATAAATAGGAAAAACGAAAAAAAGGAAATAAAAAACTTTAAGTTGTATCCGATCGATTTTTTTTTTAATGACGAACTACACAGATTTGCCAGAGAAGCTGACCTTCACTGCTTCACCGGATTGAGAGGTGGCATAGCTCTTAGGTCGCTTAGCCTGAACCTCTATCGCTAGTAACTCGACACAAAGGTCCCCCCGAGGGGGGGGGGGGGAGCTAACCTCGGCTTTTACGGTTACTATGTTACGCGTAAGCATTCCGATCCGAGGGCGCCCGAGAGGGCCGAACCACGACTCGGTCGGTAGTTATTTCACGGATAATCTAAGGGACATTCGAAAAGCTAAACTAACTTTGAGTGCCACTTCGGGAAGCGTTGGCGCTGGGAGAAGAAGTGGCCGAAGAAACTCCAGCAACGCTCCTAGCATCTAAGGGGTGGGGCCTGCCCATATATCCGATCGATTAAATTTAAAAGATGTATCCGAATGTTTGAATGAAGATGATGAGTGAATGAATGGCGAGCGATTGGGAATGAAAGAAAAGATGGATATTACGATTATGAGTTACGACGTGGACAAACGAAATGTTATAATTAATTGTGAAAATAAAAGAAGTATTTTTCGAGCCATTATTTGTGCGTTGTTCATTTATTCAGACTGCTCCTGCTACATGTATGTAGCTGTAATTCTATTTTTAACAAAATTAAAAAGAAAGATGTAGCAAAATTATTACAATTACAAAAACATTTTTTGATATATATATCTATATTGTTCTAACGATAAATTTAGTAAATATATATTACAATGGTTCTAATTAAAATCGTGACGTTCGGAAAACGTCTGCAATGCCTATGTATGATCCAATTATCATCATATCCGTCAGCTCACTCGTTTCGTCTGTAAACATTTTGGCATTACGATGGCGGTCCAATTATAGATATGATGTTACATTAAAATTCGCATGTGTGCCAGTACTCGGTGGTGAAACGGTACAATGCGCGCGGTTGCGGCCGCACCGTTGCCATTCCAAGCGATGAAAGTCGGCACATCACTAATTGTCTTCCTCTGACGCACTCCACTCAAATGGGAAACCTTTTTAGTAACGTTACGAGGCTTATTCAATAATACTAAAGATTGTACTGCTTCCATCTACAAATGTATTGTAATAAGAATAGAATAAACATTATTTGTTGAACTAAATTATGTAATAATTTAAAGATTTATATTTCAAATAAAGGAAAAAAAATAAAAAATATCTGGATATCAAATAAAGGAAAAAAAATAAAAAATATCTGGATATCAAATAAAGGATTTGTAGTGATTGATATCACCATTTAGAAACTTTATTGATTAATTGTTTTTTTTATTTTTTGGATCACTTTAAAACAAATACACAAAGGCTTAAATTTAACTGCACAATCACTTCTGGTAACCGCAACATTTAACACAAATGTACATTATCTTAATAAAAATAAAATAACTAAACTAAAAGAAAAGAAAATATATCATATAAAACAATCGCTTGACAAAATTAATTTTTCCTTTTTCAGAAAATATCAATTCCGGTCGCAACCAATGGCTCCACAAGCGAGTCCACTTTTCACTTTAGCATCAACAGCAACGCAGAAATGGAGGGTCCACAGGTATGTTCGGTTATTTTACATTTATAATGTATATTTTTAATTTTTTTTTATTTATTAATTTTCGAGAAGACCTACACCTAATCTTACAAAAAAAGTACAAATGCTAATTAGAAACTGATAGCCAATAACGAATGCATAAACAAATAGATCAAAACCACGTAATCACAAAAGTACTTCTTTTAATACAAAAATAACGATAAAATGCTTCTTATAAATTTAATTGTTTATTAAAAAAAATCTACATTTTTTCTAGTAACTTAATCTCTCCTAAATCGCCAATATTTTTAATAATTAACCTTGTATTTATAATAACCCCACAATCGCAACTTATCAATTCTAACAGAGGTTTGCGGGAGTTCTGTTTAGAACAAAGTTCAAACGCCTGATAACCCGCCAGTGTGCCCGTGGCGGGGATCATTTTATAAGGAAATCCCACCACCGAAGCCCAACGGTGTTTCGATATCAACGTT
Source organism: Meandrusa payeni (assembly GCA_029286785.1). Taxonomy (NCBI): domain Eukaryota; kingdom Metazoa; phylum Arthropoda; class Insecta; order Lepidoptera; family Papilionidae; genus Meandrusa; species Meandrusa payeni. The sequence continues at coordinate 6,603,850 of JAGSMX010000007.1, forward strand.
AATGGAAATATACAATAGAAACTTTACCGTTCCCCCCTTTATCACTGGTTAAATAACACTTCGGTATTGTAGTAATCGCAACTAATAAGGAATTTATTTTATTTATTTAATCTTTATTTGCACAAGTATATTGTCAAGTAAAAATAAAAACCGACTTCAAATTGAATCACACGTTAAAAGCTCTTACGCGCGGACGCCCCTTTTGTATTTCCAAATTATCGTAGGAATATTACGAAATGATACTTAATCAGAATCTAACCTAACGTTCATCAAACTACTATTAAAGTACATCCTTTCCAATATAAAGTAATTCATCGCAATCCGTTGATGTATTATGTTGATTTAACTATATATTGAGTTATTCGTCCATTTGTGGCGCACATACTTGATGCAAAAAACAATGGCGAACGAATGAACAGACCTAAACATCAAAAAAATTATATTTATCGAATATCAGTTTGTAAGCTTATTGGTAAAACAGTTTTGATAGACTTATATGGTTGTCAAAGGGATCCATGAAACCCATTGTCAGAATTTGACCAAAATTGAAATTTTGGGTTTGAAATTCTCCCTAGTAGTTTATGTTGGTCTCCAACCGTTCATCTCTCCGTTCTAAACCTCGAGAAATAGGCAAAATTGATGACCAAAATCCATCAATGATCGCTATAGATAAACCGTTTACTATAACTATTAACATCAAACCGGGTTGTCTTACAATCCAATAAGAATAAGATAATTTAGACAATTGCAAATACGATGGAAGAATTTGAATTTTCACTAAGCGTCGACAGATTGTCCATAACTTTAGAGGTTCTGGAAAAAAGCCTCGTTCTCAAAGGTCAAACATTTGAAAACCTGTGATTTTCACATATTTTACTTCGTCTAGGAATCGAATCCGTGCAAATACCGCAATGTAACTATCTAGTACTCTAAGCATTAGGTAAAGTTACCATTGTTATACATATTTGATCGTATAAGGACCATTATCTCGCAGATTAGCCTAAAACAGTATTGTCCTGTTCTATGTATTGAAATTAATTATAGCTAGCTATAGCAATATATAAGACGATACGTGTTTACTTATTTCGTAAAAAAATCAGTTAATGTTAACTATATTTGTAGCACGTTATATAGTAGGACCTTGGCGACCTTTTTTTGTTGCATAATCGTATTTTTTTAAACAAAATTCTTAGTAACTGAAACTTAAAAGGCAAAACATTAAGTCTAATTTTCATGACAATCCTTATCTCATAGAAAAAAATCTCGTGAAGTTTTGCTTTACCAGTATGCTAATTTCCAACAGCTGATGTTATAAAAATGTATTTGCAATTAAGTATTTGTCTGTAAAATCGATCGATCTTTTTACATGAAGAATAGTTTTTTACATACATTGTGTACATATTTTATACCTATATCGAACTTAAAACGCATTACTTGTTACTTTCGTTGTGTACAACCCGTCAAACCCGATCGAAACGCTTTGCTTCATCTTTCATTATTCGTATAACAAAGTCCTGGAATAGTTTGCCCGCGTCTGACTTTCCCTCCGATTACAATGTGGGCGTTTTCAAAAGTAGGATGAATAGGCATTCAAACTAACTTTTTTTTTTGTTAACTGGGGAGGAAATCTTCAAAAAGATACCCCGCCTTCTGGGGGGAAGGCGGCGGTTATGTGGGGTTTTTACCCACTAAAACTTCTTCCCCGGTGGGCCTTCATCGATGCATGGTGAGGGACTCCGGGATCTCCAGAGGAACGCACCAGAGCCCCTGTGCTCAAGGAAATCACCTCCCGGGGGAAGGTTACTCCATACCCCCTATGCCCTCGCACTGCAAGGCAACACGGGCCAGCCGATGTCGCCTTCTTCCCATTTGTCGTTCTGTCCCCACTGTCGCCCATTAAACCCGAGGCCCTTTTAGTTAGCTTAGTTAGCTTTCTACGACAGGGGATACCGTAGTCTTATTCTTGACAGCCCAGAACTACAGGTCAGATTTAAACTAACTCCACCTAATGCGCCATCTAGGTCTACATTCCACTTAATATCAGGTGGGTTAGTGCAGAAATAGAAAGTAATAATCTTTTAAAACTTAATAATTTGAAACCTTATCTAAATAGAAAATTTGTTTTAAACGTTGAAGATACGAAATAATATTATATATTCAAGAATTGCTCGTTAAAAGGTATATGATTTGTTTTCATAAACAGCCATTGTAATAAATTAATACAATACGATCTATTACGTTGACCTTACTAGATTATTCTTAAGTATACAACGTGTATCATATCTTGTTTTTATATCATTATTAAAACAAAAACGTGGAATAATAAAACGTTATATTTCATCAAAAAGTGTGTAAATATAAGTAATATCTGAATCCGTTTTTAATGTTGTAGTTGATTATGGGCCTTACAAAGGATTTTTTTTATATTTTCTAAGCAAGTGCTTGACTACGATCCCACCTGATGTTAAGTGGAAATGCAGTCCTGGATGGTAAGGCGCACTAGCTTAGTAAATTTCACTTTACTCTTGAAAATACCCACATTGTTATAGGAAGGAAAGACAGACGCGGGCAAACTATTCCAGTCCTTTGCTGTACGAAGAATGAAAGACGAAGCAAATCGCTTCGTTTGGATTTGAGGGATATTCACAACAAAAGGATGAAATCCCGCAGTGCTTCTAGAAGTCCGATATTATAATTGTACTTCCATTCAAATTTGCGATTAGCGGATCCTATGACAATGAGCTACTACGGCTTGGGGTATCTCTCTTGTATCTGAATATTGGAGAGCTAGTCAACTACACGTTCAACGTGGCTTAAGTTTGTAAATTAAATCATTAATATTAAAGAGTCCTTGTTTTTAAAGACGTAGTAATGAACAAGGAAAATGTATGTAATTGTATGTCCATTTAAGTGCAGTTTTTATTCCAATTGTTATTCTCTGAATTTACTTACGTAACGTAAATTATTCACGTTTTGTTTAGAAACAATTTCCCCTATCTACTTTGACGGAAGAGATTAACTGATAAGGAAATCAGTCCTTGCTTCATTCGTTATCTACAATCCTTCATTTACAAGACTAAGTTCACGTCAATGAAGTTGGCAATAGACAGTAATGATATTAAATGTGTTCTAGTATTTACTATGCATCGACTCAATCAAACATGGTAGATCTGATCGTACTTTTCAGAGTTGAATTCGTTCCGTAACCCACCTCGTGTGTCTAATTGCTCGTCTCTCGTCTCTCAAAGCAATTTTCCCCTTTGATACTTATTAAAATGCCATTGCCACAATTTACTGGTACAAAACATATTACAGGTACAAAAAGCAAAAAACGCGAATCTAGCCTTTTTTTTGTTCACGGCGAGGAAATCTTAAACAAGATAACCCGCCTTCTGGGGTGAAGGCGGCGGTTATGTGGGGTTTTTACCTCCTAAAACCTCCCCGGCGGCCCTTCCTCGGTGCACGGTGACGGTGATGGGCTCCGGGATCTCCAGAGGACGCACCGGAGCACATCCCGGGGGAGGTCGTACGCTTTCATTCAGTAGTGCTATTTAAACTTTAGTGTTTCGTTTCGTTAGAGTTTGTAAGGTAACGGATTCAAATTCCTTTCACCTTCTCTTCCTTTTTACAACTGCAACTCTTGCAGATGTTCTTGTAAGACTAGTCTGCTCGTTTTGATTTATTTATTATTGGTCGTTGCGTCAATAGTCTAATAGGTTTCGGGTACGGTCTGCGAATCGTAGGTACGAATCCACCTTTCGTCTATTGACGTGAACCATGTCGTAAAGGTTAAGCTTAATTGGAATGATAAACAAGAACGTTGGTAATATTTGTGATAAAAGAATTGTTAGCATTCTCTAGGAAAAATCGATCAAACAACAGCATAAATATTGTGTTGTGTACACTAAGAAATACATGACTTACGCTTATGTATACAAAAACCGTTCTAGGAACACAAAAGACTAGTTCAATATCAACTATCAAAATGGCGTGGAAGTATGCTCAGTATAAATGTAATTTGTAGATACTACTATCTCAATAATTCACTGAACACGCAAAAATAGTGTTTCTATGTTAATTATACAACTGACCTTTTAAAGTGTAAATTGTTTTTTCTCTCCGCATATGTTCCACTACAAGATATAGTATATAGAGTATATCTTTGTAACTTAAAAACGCTAATAAGCCCGTTGAAGCCTCTTCGATAAAGTTCCAATACATTCTAAGAATTCATACATGACATATGTTTGAATTCTTAGTGTGTGCCGATTATATTCCCACCTAAATGTGATTGAAAAATTGTTAAATTAGAATACATTATATGAATTTAAGGCGAAGTAAGTACTCGCTTAACAACAACTAGTACCAATGTGGAAGAAGATGGGGAATGTAGGCGTTAAAACTTCGTAATGTGGACATCTCTTAAACCGGAACGTAGTAGTTGGCCTCATCTTTCATTATTTGTACAACAAAGGACTGGAATAGTTTGTCTGTCTTTCCCTTCGATTACAATATGGGTGTTTTCAAGAGTAGAGTGAATAGGCATTTACTATTGCGCCTTACCATCCAAGACTGCATGTCCACTTAACATCAGGTGGGAGTGTAGTCAAGCACTTACAAAGTATACAAGCAATTTTAATCCATCACTGATTTGATTTAAAATAAGTTTTTATTTTTGCTCATAATTAAACTTGTGTTTGTTCTGCCCGCTACTCCGTTTGTATCAAGGATTGAAGGTGGCATGTTATGGTTTTCAGGGCTCGTTCGAGTGCGTGCGTAGCGGAGGCGCGCGGCGGCTGGAGTCGTGCGGACCGCTGCCGCGCAGGATGCGCGTCCAGGCTAACGACGACTCGTACGAGGCCACCAAGGACCGCATGGCGCGCACCGTCGCCGCGGAACAGAGCAAATAGTCAGTACCCCTGCTGCCAACACAGCTGATACTAGAATTTTCTCGAACCTTCTTTAAAATCTTCATTTTCCAAACTGTAAGAAACTGTGGGTTCGACCTAATAAGAACCAGGTCATACGCAAAAGGGCGGGTTATGTCGGATTTTGGACCACTTCTATTGCGTAGAGAGCAGAATTTTGCCCTGATATTTCTAATTATTTACGGTATAGTAAGCCATAGTCTGTGGGCTGGAGGTCCGACTTGAAATCTAAGATACAGTTCACTAATGTTTCATGATGCGAGATGATGACTCTTTTACGTAAGTATGAGATCTGGTGTCCTTTTGAAACTGAACGGGTTGAACGTAAAAAATAATCGCAAATATAACAGGGAAACCTATCACCATACAAAGTTCACACAATGTAACACTTAACGCACAAATTCAGCACTTTTTTATATGATGAAAAGTCATTGGTACAAGCCTACGGGGATCACTAAACGTGGTAAGATGAACACTTAGACTATCAGTGATCTCTCCAAAATGATCAAATTGTCGCATATATATTGCGTTACATTTATTTGTGATGGTTGTTTCCTTGAATAATGAAACTAACTAATAACTAAATGAAAATCATGATTTATAATATAATTGCCATAGCCATTAAACATTAAACTTATAATAACAAAAAAAGTATACGATTTTAAGCATTACTTTTAACCGTTTTCAGTGCCCGCGTTATTAAACCGAACCAGACAGACATAGGACGCAGAATTAATAAACGTGTGTCCAATTCGACGTACTCAAATGGATCATCAGCGGCGGCGCAGTTGGCGGAAAGGGCAGAGCGGGCAGAGAAGGAGCGGCTCGAGCGCTTGGAGCGGGAGCGTGCGGAGCGAGCTGAACGGGAGCGCGTGGAGCGGGCCGAGAGGGAGCGCGTCGAACGGGCCGAGAGGGAACGTGTCGAGCGTTTGGAGAGGGAGCGGGTCGAGCGGGCGGAGAGGGAACGCGCCGAGCGGTTGGAGAGGGAGCGCGTGGAGAGAGTGGAAAGAGAACGAGCAGAGAGAGCCGAGCGGGAGCGAGCGGAGAGACCTGACAGGCCGGAGCGGGCGGTCCCGCGCGGCGCACCGCCCCCTCACCAACGTCCACCGCCCATGTCAGATGTCTCGCGACGGTCCATCAAGTAAGTCACACAACAGTCTTCAATAATATGAAATTTCACTAGCCTTCCGTTGAAGAGGACGAGTATTAAGCGCATCAGTAGACGTATACTTGTCGATAACGAAATATGTATATATCAACTTGATTCTTCCTCGTTATCAGTTCAATACAGTGCATGTGATAGATGTGCACATATATCTGTTACGTAACATAATATATAATGCTTATTGCATAAACTTGACAGAGATACTGAGACAGTACTAAATTACTATCACAAGAACTGTGTGCTTGATAATTATGTCATATATTGTTTTATTATATAGCTTTCTTGCTAAATATAGGATTTACCTCTAAAGATTTTGTAGGGCCAAATTTTACCTCATTGCAGATTATTAAGCTCTTATACTGTTCAGCCTGCACCTTTACGAGAGGAAAACTTAGTTTGGCCGTTACTATTGGAGCGATAGGAATTGAATCGAGGTCAATGATGAGTATTACTCATTGGCACTTGTGCACTCGGTTAACAATTAAAATACATATAATATATAAGAGTATAATAACCATTCCCTTCTTCACAAAACGTAGCCATAGTTGGGCTAAACTAATGTTTTATTGAATTAATTTGAAATTTGTTTGAGAGTATACGCTGGTGTGACATGATTTAATTCCAAAAAGTGCATTTATCTATGGCTTCAAGATGCATTAGCACACAGACTTAAGCATAGCATTATAGTATGTCTTCCGGAGAGTAAAAGATTGGAAAACTTACCTTTATTTATGGGTCATATACAAACTTTTATATCTTAATTATAACAAAATAATTGAAATGTCCATTCTCTATTGAGTGGTTTCTAAAAGTGCATTCATCTATGGCTTCAAGATGCATTAGCACACAGACTTAAGCATAGCATTATACTATGTCTTCCGGAGAGTAAAAGATTGGAAAACGGAGAGTAAAAGATTTGAAAACTTACCTTTATCTATGAGTCATATACAAACTTTTATATCTTAATTATAACAAAATACTGAAATGTCCATTCTCTATTGAGTGGTTTCTAAAAAGTGCATTCATCTATGGCTTCAAGATGCATTAGCACACAGCTTAAGTCTGTGTAGCATTATACAATGTCTTCCGGAGAGTAAAAGATTGTGGAAAACTTACCTTTATCTACGGGTCATATACAAACTTTTATATCTTAATTAATTATAACAAAATACTGAAATGTCCATTCTCTATCAATTGGTTTCTAAAAAGTGGCTACTTGAATTATAATAAGACAAACTGTCCTAATTTAATATCTGATTAGTAAAAGATTAATACTCTCAATATTTAATATACATATAGTTTTGCTAAGACATACACATAAACATATTCACACGTAAACTAACGTAACTGTTCTAGTTGTGTTTATAATATGGGAGAAGACACTGACTGCTGAAACACAGGTCCAATAGTACCTAGATCCTACCTACCTAGATACCTAGAGTAGTAGTGTTGGCGGCAAATAATTGTAGCGCTGAGCGAAACTTTGGAAGGATAACATGCGTACAGTCGCGCACGCAATTATTCATTTCTACAAATTACGAATAAAGTGTTTTTGTTTGTACTTTTTATATTGGAATATTCACGTATATTATAAATAAATTCATAAAATACAACACATCACAATAAATAAAACAGAAAACATAAGTCAATTAAAAACTGACAAAGAGACTGCACACCGGGAGCAAGCGGGTCGTACTGTGCGTGGGGCAGAGTTCGCCAGGAGAGCAAATAACCGTTTACGCGTGGCCCCCCACACCTCTTCACTCCCCTGTGACACCTTATTTTATTCTGTGCATTACCGGTCAGCGCTAGAGTTATTTTACGACAACTATAGCAGGACTTCATATTTTTTTGATGACCAATAAAGAATTATTATCATTAATTAAGACTAGTCAAATGATTTCATGAGACGAACACCGATACCCAAAACTGGCAGCGTGCCATTACATCTTAAAAAACTTAACACATCTTCCTGATTCATAATCGTGGGAAGAAGTACGTAGGTGTTCATGGGCGGTATTTTACGTCAAGTGTACCTGCCCTCGTTACGACCAGGTGTTAGTGTTTTTTTCTTTATTTATTATAAACGAGAGACATAGCATAAAGAAAACATAGCCAGGAAACCCTGAACGTCTGTCTCAGAACTTTTTAATTAAGTAGAAAACGCGATTTGTTCGCTTCGATTTATGCAAATAATTCAACCTTCTTATTTAAGTTTTTAGCATGGCTTAAATATTATCTATACAAATAAAAACAATTGAATTGTCGTCTATAATATTTAAATAACCGCTTAATACATTTTTACAAATTTTGTCTGTTTGTTCCGGCTCTTACTGTCTGTCTGTCTCGAACGATTCTGCAACGGCTGGACCGATTTTGACGGAACTTGCAATGACAGATACCTGTTGGCTACATTTATTTTAGAAAAATTTAAATAAATGGTTTTTAATAGTGGGTAACACCGCGGGGCGCGTGTCATATTATAACGTCCTTTGCCCACCAGCGGTTGTCATAGAAAACGCTACCAACTTTTAAATGTCTTTACTATAACCCATTTGTGACAGGTTAGGATCCATGAATGAGTCTGTAATTTTATCAAATTTTTTTCTGTAATACTTACAACAACAAAAAATTACAAACACGCCAATCACCCGGAGAGGTAGACAGAGACTTCCACGTCGTACGATCACGCCTCTTTCGGTTCATTCATAATCATACATAATCGTCGGTTAATTACCTTACCTGCCCCCTTTTTAATCTGGTCAATTTACCTCCCAGTGCGACCGATTGGTTTGACTCATAGTATCCTGAAAGTAGCACTTAGAATGTTTCTAAATACCAATTATAATACTTGGTATTAACTGTCAGTACGTAAAATATAATATTGTTTATTACTATTATAACATTTGATTCATTTTCCTCGTTTATATCACGACTTGACGAACAAAAGCGTCCACTCGTGAAGGCTATGCAACAAAGAATAGAATGTTCTGGATTATTTCGACATACATATCATTGCGTTAAGACAATTTTATCATTAGTTGTAAGTAGACAGTTTTCTTTTATACTCTCTAAGTAAGTACTTGACGGCGATCCCAGTCGAAGTTAAGTGGAAATGCACTTGTGGTTAGTAAAGGGCACTAATTAATGCCTATTCACTCGTGAAAACGCTCACATTGTGAACGGAGGGAAAGACAGACGCGGTAAAAATATTCCAGTCCTTTTCTGTACGAGTAAAGTCGAAGGAAAGAGTTTCTATGTCTACAGCAATGGGTCTTGAAGTTGCTGAATAATTAATGCTTTTGTGCAATCGGAAAAAGTTTTTATTTATCACGTTTTATAACGCATGGTGTTGCCATATCGGTAGATACGAGTTAACCACAGCAACAGAACTTCCTTTATATGCCAACCGCATTTCACGACACGTGGCAATATAATGATAGCAATTTAGAAAATTATTTACTCAGTGTTGAAATAAAAATATAACATAGACTCATTGTAAAACCCAATAAGTAAATGCTCAATTTGATCCCCGGCAATAAATTGTTTAATGTTCATTGTTTTCGTGGCTGACTATGCCCACATATCATCTGCAGAGAAGGCCTGTGTCCAACATTGGGACGTGTATAGGCTGTAACTTTATCTGTGTGTACACTAGTTAGAATAACACATTACTTGGCCCGTCCTGTCGTAGAAGACGACTAAAGGGGGCCTCGGTTTCAATGTGCTCGGGTAGAAAGCGTCACCGCCCGTGTCTATTTAGTTATTTTTTTTTAAATTTATTTTTTATGTCTTTTTGATGTTTCGTTTTTTGTGCCAATAAAGAATATGACTATGTCTATTGGTATTTTTGTCACTATCCAAGACTAGGTAAATACTAAAAACTGAGGACATGCGGAAATGAATGCGTTAGGTGATTCTTTACTTGTATGATGGCAAATTTATTGTATTTTTTATTATTATTTATTGTTATAATGTTTTTGTCTTGTAACGTTTTAAATGAGAATAAAGTTTCTTAAACGTACACCTATATCTGCTGCGTTCCGGGGCAGTTTCAGATACTTGGCCACCAAGTGTTGGAATAATTTGCCACCGCCCATAAGAGAGAGTAAATCTGTAAACGCATTTAAAAATAAATTAAAACACCTGATGTTAAAGATACAAAAAGATAATATCCCCGCGACATCGGTGGCTTGTTGTTTCCAAGATTTTCAATATTTAATTATATAATTTAAACTTTATACATCTAATTATCATATTATTTATTTTTGACTCAATAATATTTATATATATATATTTTTTTTCATCTATTATTTTATTGTATAAAATATATTTTAATCTCATAACTGTTTTATTTATGTATCATATTTATTATACTCTTACTGTCTGTATAATAATATTCCATATAAAAGTAGTATTGCGCGCGCACGTCTTTAGGTAGTCCCGGGCACCGCTGAAAATCAGCGCTGTCGCATCCTTGTGACAGCATATGCTGAGACGGTGTCCGATATTGGCATCATATGTTTTGTATTATTTGTCCGTGTAACTTTAACTGTGTTTTGTCTATTTTTCATTCTTTTTTAATGTGTGTTATATTCAGTCTGTGATGTGTTTTTGTATTGTGATGCCAATAAATAAATTTCTATGTCTATGTCTATATATATGATAGTACAGAAGTAGTGAGAAATTATTTTCCCTAGGGAAAACTCGGATCTTTATCGGAATATGATACAGTACCCGTACTGTTAATGAATGATCGTTTTAAATGAATGACATTTTCATATTTATTAATATGGAGCTATTTGAGAGAGCACGATAAATACGAAATTACGGAGTAAAATATTTTATCACTATATCTATACAGCAATAAATCCGTGCGTAGTAGCGTTTAATCCGTCACTAACGGTAAGACGTTTAGGTTATTTGAAGTCTGCTTTTGTGTTTGCTCGTAAATATACTTGTAGATATGAAAGCGACGGTCGGAAGTTGCCTTGAGTTGTTTACAAATGTGAGCGGTATTCGTTCGACCTCGCCTCGGCGGGACATGATCTCGGCGAGTTAACTTTAAATGCCACACTGAGAATTGTGACATTTAGTTTTAACAACTTGATACGTATAGCGCTGTGCTGTTTACATGTAAACGGTATTGCTCTATTAGTAATATGTTAGTATTATGCAAGATCACGTACATAATGTTAACATTATAACTACTCTAGTATAAACACGTCAGTATAGCCTTTGAATAACACATGTTATAATTTGTAGGTTTCGTGGAATAAAATAGTCCAACAACTAATACACTCGCTTTATTGAGACAGCGTAACGTTGTACAAAGAATTATTATAACGAATAACCGTCACAACTGCGCGTCCTCACAATCTTTATACAAAATTAATTAGAAGTCAGATTACGAACTAATAAAGTTAACTATTGTTTACAATGCCAAGTTCATGTGACGATCAACTAAATTCTTAATTGAAGATACAATAAGGTTCAGGTAAATCACTAAGATATCATTGGAAGTAGTTCGCTGGGTGTCATGTGTTCCCAGCTAACACACATCTCCTGATAAACAATACCATATTTTAACCTAATAGACCCTAGACAGATATAGTATCGCCTATATGTTTACTGAGCTTGTCTGATATTGAGCTGATATTGTCACAAAAATAAAAAAGTAACTCGCGGCTGTTATTACTTCAGTAATGTTTCCACATCTGTAATGATTGTAGCAAGGGATTTTTTTGTTAATTAGTCGAGAGTGAAACAAATCGGGTTGCCATAAAATATATAATCGTTTAGTTTTACTCTTTGTGTTATATTTATATGTAATGTAGAAGTAAACGGCTAAACTTATAATGTAACTATCACAGATCAAATACTAAAAATAATTTACCAATAATATACAATGTTTCGGTTTTTTTACGGACATAAACTAAGGCTTTAGCCCCGTTTTGACAAGAGGATTAGGCAATGTCACACATATACTTAGTGACAAACGAACAGGAATTGTTTTTTTTATTATGATTTAGAGGCACACATATTAAAAGTGTTCATATGAATCTGTAAAGATTTCGATTACAATAATATTAGCTATTAGACGCAAAGTTTATATTCGTTTCGTTTTAAAGCGTGAGGTACAAACATTGAAACAAACGTACTTACATTCATATACTACAGTTTGCCCGCGTCTGTCTTATCCTGCGATTACAATGTGGGTAATTTCAAGTGTGATTTTAATAAGCTAGTAGTATGCCAGGACTGCATTTCCAATTAACATTATGTGGGAAGTATATAAAAATAAAAGTATATTTTGCTTTAAAATAAATTTACTAAATGTCAAGCTGAATAATGAATACTAAAATTACATGTCAATAGAATTGGAACGGATTCGATATAGTAAATTATTATTTTAAATCTAAAAAAGTATACTAAATCCTTCTCTGAAAGACGCTTTATCTTTTTTTATATATATGATAAGTGGCAAACGAGCATACGGCTCACCTGATCTTAAGTGATCACCGTCGCCCATGAACATCCACAGCACCAGAGGAGCTGTAGGTGCGTTGCCGACCTTTGAGATAGGAATAGGCTCGTTTTTTGAAGGTCCCTAAATCGTAAACGTTCGGAAACACCGCAAAATCTTGTGGTATCCTGTCCATCCCTTCTACAACTTTTGTAGTAAAATGTAACAACTACCCATTTATTAGTGTAGAAGATATTTAACAATTTTTTTTCTCTATTCCAGTGAAAGACTTATACAATTACTAGCACTGAAGCCCTTCAAAAAGCCCGAATTATACACCAGACTCACTAGCGGTAAGTTGATTGTAATCGGTCAGGCTCCTTCCTCCCCTTCCATGTTAAACCGAGCCCGACTAACCCCCACCACGTTGCAGAGGGCATGAAGGAGAAAGACCGCGGCGAGGTGAACAAGATCCTGCCGAAGATAGGCTCACTCAAGGACAACTGCTACCACTTGCGCAGGCACATATGGAACGACGTCAACGAGGACTGGCCATTCTACACCGAGGAGGAGAAACGAATCCTTAAAAGGTAAATTTGCCATCAATTGCTGCTTGTAACCATTGTACATTGTGTAACCTATCAGACTATGACTTACGATCCCAGTGTTGTATCTCCGATCGCTTATATACTGATAGAAAATATTTCTCCATTTCACTCCATATGTATATTTTCTTAGTCTAGTGAATTCTAGTAAGTCTAGATAGTGAATTTAGATAATGGATCAATGATATTAATTTAATCTTTATTTGCACGTAATAAAAGTGTACAGAAAGGCGGACTTAATGCCAGAAGGTATTCTCAAAAATTATTACTGTATTTTTTGTAAAATACCTATTATAGTATATGTATAGTTAAAGTAAAGGTAATTTATGTTATGTACTAATTAAACATTATCGGTTACAGGCGGAAACCGCAAAACCTTACGCCGCCATTGAGCAGCGATTCAGCGAACTCGCTGTCACCCCGTGCGTCTCCCGGAAGTGGCAGCGGTGGCAGCAAGCGCGCGCAGGCCGGCGGCGAGGAGACTCCAGCAGCCAAGAAGAAGCGCATCTCCCACTACCGCCGCCCCTCGCCGCCGTCCTCCGGGTACGCGACCACCTCCTCCGGGGAGCGTCACGCCTCCGACAACGAGGACGAGCGGACCAATGGTACGTGTCTCGAAATGTAATAAACTAACGTCCTTACAGATCCGTAAGTACCCGGAGTACTATATATTATTAAGTAATATATACTGCAGTGGTACCTCGATATGCGAATGCCCTAATATGGCCGCCGGCGACCGATTTTGCTTTAAGCATTATTTAAGATACGAGGGACCGCACACGACCTCTATAACAGTTCCTCCCACCTTAGATTAAAAAAAAAATTGCGATGGATGTGTGGCGTTATGCGATTAGATCGTATCTGTAACCTTGGAGTGGGCAGCCTTGGAGTCCGCGACGTAGCAGACAAACTGCAGGAAAGTCGTCTCCGATGGTATGGTCACATATCCCGCAAGCCTCATGATTATGTTGGAAATAAATGCCTAGTTCTCAACTTAGAAGGCTCAAGATCCCCAAAAACGCTGGCTGGACGTTGTGAAGGCGGACATGTTAGAAAACCGTTTAACAAAGGAGGATGCCGAAGACCGGGCAAAGTGGAGGAGATTTAGTAGGAAAGCGGACCCTGGTGATAGGCCGGGAAATCGCTAAGCAGAAGAAGAAGACATTTACAAAATATTTTTAGTAATGTCATTTCAATGTGAATAATTGCTTTGAGATACGAGCAATAAACTCATACGTATTTGTGTTTTAAAACCGCCAATAAAATTTCCTTTCTTCTAGTTGCCGAATGCAAAGAATATCTCGATATCTATATTCCTTTTATTTATTTTTTTTATTTATTTTGGTACAAACAGTCTTGTAATATAAAATAAGTTACACAAAATAGTGTTAAATATTGACCAGGAGTACCCAATATTTCTTATACTAATATTAAGCCAGAGAAGAAGGAAAACAGAATAGATAATATATATATACAATTACAATAATTTAACTAGCAGATTTTATTAAACGTTTTTGAAGATATCATAAAAGTTATTGCGAAAAAAGAAGCTGTTGCGCTTGTAGTTTCTGTGAAGTGGTGGTGGTACCAATATGCGTGGTGTTCGTCAAGGGCGAGCGGGCAAACGGGTTTTACATATAAAATTTACTTTAGAAAGAAGTATGGGAGAATCAATTTTATAATTTAGAATGTTATAAAGATATTATCTAGTATCTATTACATTGATATTAGCAAATATAACACAGATAATATATAAAAATAACACATATTGGCCAGAGAATTGAAATTTGTACAGAAGAATTGGCTTGACTGCTTCACTGGATTGAGAGGTGGCATAGCTCTTAGGTCGCTTAGCCTGAACTTCTATTGTTAAGTGTGATCACTTCCATTAAAGTAAGTTTGTAAAAAAGACTCAATTATGATTAACTTATTTATTTGTGACTTTGCAGTTAAAAAGGATAACGGCTACACCCTCAACTTCAACACTGTTAAGGAACTCTGCCCCAGTCCTGTGAAACCTAACGGCTTCAGAAACAGTCCAACAGTAGAGCAATCAAGTATCACAGGTACATTTACAATATACATTATCGCACATAAATATGTCACCTTTTATAGTTGTATCTCACTTCAATTAGATTTGTGTTTCTTTTATGCATATAAACTAGCGCTTGACCATGATCCCACCTGGTGTTAAGTGGTGATATAGTCGAAAGATGGTACGCGCTAGTTTAGTAAGTACCTATTCAATCTACTCTTGAAGTCTGCCTCCCACGTCGTACTTGGACGGAAAGACTGACGCAGGCAACTTATTCCACTCCTTTGTCTTACGCACGATGAACGATGACTCAAATTGCTTCGTTCGGACTCGCGGAACATCGACTATAAAAGAGTCCCGCCGAGTGTCTAAACATCCGAAGGTAGAATGTTTTTAACATGTTGACTGTCCCGGACATTATTTTACATCAAGTTGTATTTTTTTGTTCTGCAGGTAATGTTTTTGGCTATTATTATAATTAATGCATGAATGTTATCTCGATTTTGTTATATATTATATTAAACAAAGAAATCTTGGCTGGAGACTTCAGTATATATTAAAACCTATTAATGGAATTATCTTCATAAATAGATTTTAGCATAATAAATAATAAAAAAAACGTAGCAGTGACAGTCTAGTGGCTTAAATCACTTGCTATCTGGCGATAGGCTTAACACCTGTCACAGATGGGACCTAATCAGTCTGGTGAAAAGTAAGCAGCGAAAGCGGTCTCTGTCTACCCAGCCGGGGGAGAAACTTGATAGCTATGAAATCTAGTTATGAAGTTGATGCATGCATGAACATTACAGACAAATTTTAGTTTTATTACACATATAATACAACAACAGTCATTATTTGAAGTATATAATGCATGGCCACGACATTTGATTTCTAGCATATTTATGTTAGTTATGTTTATTATATTATATGTAAGTTAGATTTTAGTTTATTATATGCACAGAAGATGTAGCTAGGTTTTAGTGTATCACATGTTATGCATTGAGGTCTCCGCTAGGTTATTACTAGGTATCATATAATGCGAAAACGTTAGACACAGTTAGATCGAAAATGGACAAGTCAATGTGTTAATAATTTCAATTTTTTTTATTTTTTTCAGAAAAAGACATCACAAATACTGAACAATTAGAAACTACAGATTTATCGTCTGTACCTGATGAGAATATGACTGATTTGGTAGATATTGAAAGGTGAGATTTATTTTCAACATTTTCACATTCAATTTCTCGACTCGTTATTAATTGATTTGATCATATCCCCAAAACACTACACATTACAATTTCTCATATATACAATAGGCTAGAATTTCTAATGTACAGCGTACATTTTATAGTCAATAGTTATATTATTTATAGAACCTATTAATTGTCCACTTTCGATCTTATTTGCATGTTACGGTGACCTTTTAAACTAAATAGCACTACTATATAGAACGAGTCTGTGTAGAATTGCAAGAGTTTAAGTCTATACTAATCAGTGGACAAACAGAAATATGTTGCATTTCTCCGAGACATAATACTGTTTGCAAATTTAACAGTGACCTCATTATCTTCATAGTTGTAAAAAAGGGTAGTTTCGTTTCGGAACAGGGACCCGAAGGCGATAGACCACGCCAATCAAGTAAAGGTGTTGGCGACATCTGCGAAGGCGAAGTGTTGTAGCTTTAAGTAAACTCTTTTATAAACGGAGCAAATGTAACAAAAAAAAATCTAAATAAAAAAGGCACGGAAGATCAGTCCGTGGTAAAGCAGCTTACATAAACAAAGGGTAGATAAATAAAACATTTAAAATGTTACTCCTTCTTCAATTACGTTTTCAGTGAATGGCAGTTAAAGTTAAAAGTTAAAGTTACAGCCTTTATATATATAATATATATGTCCCACTGCTGGGCACAGGCCTTCTCTGTAAAGAGACTATAAGGGCATAGTCCACCACGCGGCCCTAGTGCGGATTGGTAGACTTCACATGCTTTAGAAAAAATTTCTAAGACATGTAGGTTTCCTCACGATGTTTTCCTTCACCGCCGAGCGCGTGGTTAATCAGCACATAAAATTGCAACAGCAAATTTATTGGTGCCGGCACCGGGGATCGAACTCGGGTTGCTAGCGTACTATGCAACAAGAGTCAACCGCCTGGACACTGAGCTACCACGGCTCATGAATGGCAGTTGGTAGACTGTTATTCAAATGCTTTTTTTTATTTTGATGGTCTCAACTTGGTCCACTTAGATATCTTAAGAATTATTGAAAGTGTTGAAATTAAATTTAAAATTTCAAATTCAAAAACAGTGGCATATTAAGAAGGTGGTTAATAAAGTGAGTAAGACAGCGGACTGCTACTTAAAGCATACCAGATACATCGCTCACTGGACAAGCTGAACTCCGATTATCTAATGCTCAAATTTCAAATATCTAGCTGTTATCATGTACTCTAAAACATTATTGAGACAGAATGAGAACAGCATACATAAGACTTAAGCATTCCAACTTTGAACATGAAGTTGTAAAAGCCTTTTCTTACTAACACCTGATGATAATGAGCTAAAACCATTAGCCACATAAAAGGCTGATCCAGAAGTATAAATAACTTCATGTATCGTCTGATCGTGGTATATTCCTGATTCCTAGGAAACCCCGGCTAAATACTGTTCAGTAATATCCACTTGATTCTAGAGTTGGGAAATACTAGGTATATCATAATACTTAGTGACACAGTGACTGTGACTTAAAAATATCAGTGACCAATACCTGTGACAAAATACTATATGACAGGAGTCAATGCTCCTATTAACTGTGACTAGTAAAAATTTTAACGTTTATTCCAACAAATGATGTGAAACCTTTTATTACTTACGTTTTTATCGCTTACACGTGACGAAGGCGGACTTATTATTACTTCCGAACTGTGACTTAATCACGTGTAGAATAAGAATCACTGCTACTATACGGTATATCTGTCACTGAATAGAGTATTTTTACACCTATTATAAATCATAGTCATAGATACGGGTGATATTTTGTCACAGTGACTGACTGTATGATTTTTGTACCGAGTATTTTACCTGTGACGATAAATACGCCGCAACTCTACTTGACACCTTTAAGGCCAAAGTGAACACATACTAGTCTCACGTGTACCCCCTAGGCTTCATCTTCGCCTTCGCCAAACGTGAGCCTACTTTATAAAGAAATCAGTGGCTTTACGGCTTCATGCATGTATTCGGCTCTACGTAAAGTTGGCGTGTGTGTTGCAGACAGTACCCGGCGATCACCAGCTCGAGCGTGCGGCGCGCTTACAAGCAGGAGTTCTCGGAGCTATACACGGAGTACCGTTCGTTGTACGCGCGCGTCGCTCAGGTGGCCGCGCTGTTCTCGCAGCTGGAGCAGCAGCTGCGCCGCACGGACCCCGCCTCGCCGCAGCGCCGGGTGCGTACCGTATACACACAGTCATGCACACGCGCGCACATATATACACGACAGAAAATATTTAGAAATAACTAGCGTACCCAGCCCGCTTCGCCGGTCTAGATTTTTCTTTATTTTATCGAAACAATAAACTTACATCATTAAACATTTAATTTAACTCTCACAATATATTAAATTATTCATTTCTCTCCATATTCATTCCCTTCTATTCTCTTCTCGAGCGGGTGAAGATAATTACCTACACCACCATATCAAGTTAATGTCAGAAATAAAAGTACGACGTATGGCTTGTTTGACAGTTCAAAAAGAGGAGTGCTCCGATCACCAAACTTAACAAGATTACTTGCCTGGTCAATCTGACGATTCCCTGAAAGTTTCATTGAAATCGGTCCGGCCGTATCGGAGCCTATATGGAACATACCCACAATAAATAATATATGTGCGCGTGTATTTAATACAGGTATCTATACGAAATCAATGTACGGACGTTGATCATAGGTGTTTAATATTTAACATTACTGCACTTTGTGATGAAGACGTGTGTATGTGCAGACGATAGAACAGCGCATAGTGGAGGAGTACCAGCGTGTGCGCAACAACACCTCGTACCAGCGTGAGAGGCGGCGCGTCAACTACCTGCACCGCAAGTTGAACCACATCAAGCGGATGGTGCATCAGTACGATCAGCTGGTGAGTGCTCTGCCAAACACTATACTACTCTATGTTCTCTTCCAAATACTCTACTCTATACTACTCTATGTTCTCTTTTACGTGAGGAAGTCACGGGAAAAAAAATAGCGCGCGGACTCACGGGAGGAATCATCTAACGTTCATTTACATCATAGATGTAAGAATTAAGTTAATGTGTTTTAAAAAGACTTTGCTTAAAGGTTTTGTCAAGTCATAACAGCTTGAAATAATAAGAAGTTACGGTTATAATTAAAAAGTGGAATGTAGTCGGCATTCTTTTTTTAAATCCAGAAATGCATTTCCACTTAACATCAGGTGGGATCGTGGTCAAGCACACAAGGAAATAGACAGGTTTAAAGATTATTTACCCATATTACACTACGTAAAATAGTTTATGTAAATATTAAATGTGCGAAATAAAATACTATGAACTACAAATACAGTATAGTTTATTTAGGGATGGATTCCATATCCAGTATACACGGCATATATATATAAATCTAAAGTTTAACGGCACGACAAGATAATCATTGGTTTAACTTATTAAAACTATAAAGAAGTAGGTGTGCTTTAGTAAATAACTTGAAATATTATAGCTAGTGTAATTACTTGTAGGTCTTGTGGAATGAAATAGTCCAATAACTAATAAACTCGCTTTATTCAGACGGCATAACGTTGTAGAAGGAATTATTTTAACGAATACCGTCCATCTTTATACAAAATTATTTAGAAGTCAGATTACAAAATAATAAAGTTAAATTATTGTTTACAAAGCCAAGTTAATATGATACAATAAGGTTCAGGTAAATCACTAAGATATCATTTGAAGTAGTTATTATACACTACATATTTTAATTACGAGTAGCACAAATATTTAGGGTTTTTTTTTAATGTTCCACATCCAATTGTGTCTAATCCAATATCAGCTTAATTTTTTAAATTAAGCTGACAATACTTCTTTTCTGTTAACAAATATTACTAACACTCTTGTTTACCATAACTACGCTTAATTTTGTGCTAGGAGATGGTTCACGTCAATAGTCGAATAGTGGATCGGAACCCTTGACCTTAGAATTCGCAGACGGTGACCTAAGCCATTATGCTAATAATGCTTCGGTGATCAGGATGTTCTCTTTAATTCTAAAATTAATTTCTATGCCATTTCAAGTCTGTAACACATTTAAAGGAATTGCCAGTAAGTTTCTGTGTGTTTAGTTTGTGTTGATATTAGAGGCAGTTTACGTATGAACTGTTTTAATCTTTATAATGTTTTCTCTTACATACTAATGCACTGCCTGTTAGTGATTTGTATCAATTCAGACTTTATTAATTTTTTTAGAAATCTCTTTAGTAATGTCTTAATATTTAGTATTTGAATATGGAGGATGCTTTTCCTTGTTCGCCTGTAACTACCTTTATAATGCAATTTTACTGTATATAATTTTATGTCTATTTATTTAAATTTGTATATATATCTAAAACCAGTGTTAGAAATGTGTGTGAACACCAAGTGTATGTTGACAGGTTCACCTCATATATGTTAGATTGCCTAAGTGAGGAGTAAATAGCGATTGCTATCTCCTATATACCTTCACTTATATGTTTAACAATTCTTGAATCGTTAAACAAATACTACATCTACATTTGAAAATCTTTCTCCGTTTGGATGGCTCTATTATATAATAATATACTAAATTTACATACACAAAACACTTAATAGTATATAATAATTAAAGCTAACCAGCTAAACTAATTTTGAGAGTAAATGCTCAAGGGTCAGGGAGAACAGACATATTATTATGTTACATATTATGTGTGTATGCATATTTATTTGTAACAAGCCTGTTGTAAATTTGATAGAAATATTATGATGTTACCTTAAATTATTACACAATAGCAAATGACTGACATTAACAAAAAATTGTTTGCGCAACACATATTATTGATTTTTTTATCTTATTTTTTTTTCTTTTTAAAAAGAAAGCTAGCAATATCTCCTTTTTTTTCATAAATATTGCTAACATTCTTGTTAACCATTCCAAGTAAGCTTAAAAGCTTGTGCTAGGAGATGATTCACGTCAATAATCGAATGGTGGATTCGAACCAACGACCTTACGATTCGCAGACCGTACCCTAAAACCATTAGGTTATTGACCTTCGGTATTTTAATAATTACGCAGGCAGTTTTAAAGGCTATTGACGCTTCCCCCTATTCTAGGGAGATTTAGAACTCTCGACCTCCGTCTCAATCGAGACCGAGAGGTCGAGAGGGCGTAGAAGATAGATTCGTCGCGGCTGACGCTTGAGGGATTAGCCCCGACGTAAAAATAGTTATTCCTAAAAAATCCGTTCCAAAACGGTACCCAAGACCAGGGGAGCAGTTGCCCCCTGCGCTGATAACCCGGGTAATGGGGTAACACCCTGAGGCCCGTACCTGCGAGGTTCCCGTGAACCTTGTAGATGACTCGACTACTACTACTACTTGACGCTTAAAGATTTAGTTACCAATTGTGTGATTGATATATTGTGCAACATGTTCTCAAACCTCTAACCTTTGAATCATCACATCTCAATCATGTGAAGCATGGTTAATAACTCAAATATGTAACTATGATGATATTGTGTAACATTGCGAAATTGCAAGTGATTCAGGAAGTATATTGTATGACTTGCGCAATCAACTAATACCAGAAGATTTGCACAGCCAAAATTTAATTACCGTATTATTGAGCAATTTTTTTTTATATGAACATATCTCAAATCGCATGTATATTTAAAATATATACAATTATCTAGCATAGGTATTCATTATCGTTTCTGTCTATTTGTTTATATTGTGCACAGTGTAAGTGGTGATAGCTTATTGGTTGAGCATTCAACGATTCTATGGACGAGCCTTTGAAAACCCTTGAATTTTAGGTTTTTTAAGTACATATGCCGGTAGCCTTATTCTTATCGTCCAATGAACTCGAGGAATAGCAAATAGTAAATTGGAAAAAAAAAATTACTAGCTCTTCTGTGTTCGGTAATAGTAAGGATGATTCCGAACAAAACAGTACTCAGAACATGTCACACATGGTTAGGTGAAAGGATTTTTGATGACCTTATTAGACGGTTATATAGTAAAGATTGTCTCACCGTGACCGTCAGTAAGATAATACTTAGCTTCTAAAATATCTCTACATAAGGATGTGAATGAGTGGACTTAATCTCTTCTTATTCTACTTGGCAAGGGTTAGTTTAAATTTTAACACCATGCATGCACTTGTCACACAAATTTAAGTGATGGATGATCATTTTAAATATTTATTGTGTTTTCCATTTTTGTTTAACTGTACTTATTATTGCATGCGTGTAAGTAATGGCGTCCGTAGATTATTTTCTTAATTCTGATTTAGTATTTTAGACATGATACAAACTGCATTACTTTAGTACAAGTTTGTTAGTATTTTAGCAACCTAATTTTATTATCTGGTGCTGGCCAATTTGTTCGTTGTTATATTGGACTGTTTTACCACGTACTCGACGGTAAAGGAAAAAATCGGAGAGGGGACCTACATGTCTGAAAAATATGTGAGACGTTTCTGCAGATTGTGACAAAATAAGTTTTTTTTTAAATAAAGAACGCCTGTACCCATCAATGACACATATATACTCTTTTCAACTTACTTAAAAAAAGAGGTTCTCTAATTTGTCTATATTTTTTTTTTTTTTCAATATTTCTGCAGTAATTTATAAACCGATTTTGATTTATTTGCAGAAGGAAAGAGAATAAAGGCGCCGGAACTTCGTAATATACCTATAACCTTTCATTCTTCGTACAGAAAAGGACTGGAATAGTTTGCCCGCGTCTTTCTTTCCTTCCGATCACAATGTGGGTATTTTCAAGAGTAGAGTGAATAGGCATTTACTAAGCTAGTGCGCCTTACCATCCAGGACTGCATTTCCACTTAACATCAGGTGGGATCGTAGTCAAGCATTTGCTTAGAAATTAAAAAAAAAACTAGCTGCGCACTGCGCTTTTACCCGAGATGAAAAACTATTTATTTAAATTTTTCTAAAATAAAATTAACCTAAGTTTTACTTCTTATTAACTCAGCTATCTGCCAGTGAACATTCCAGATGGAACAGACAGACAAAAATTTTGTTATTTTGTTACTTGTATCGTTTATACATTCATATGCATCACCATGCATATCATACATATAAAAATCAGTTTTTTTGATGTTAAATAATAGACGCTCCAATTTTTTTTTATACTTGTAGCGTTGTACGTTTGATTTGATTTATAGTCAGTTTTGTGTTTATTCGTAAATATGTACTTGTATGGTACATAATACTAATTAAAAAAAGAACTTTTTACAATATAATAGGTATTTTACAAAATATTTACAAAAAATATAACTTTGGCAGACCCTCGTCGCTTGGCAGCGTACCCAGAAGACTGGTAGCATTGCCACGTTGTATGGCATTGCTTAGCCTATGTGCAAGCCAGCCCTCTGGTCACCAGAAAACCTCAAGAGGCGCAAATATAGTAAACTCAATAAAGGTTTCATATTTGAGCCGTTTGGGGTAGAAACTTTGGGTCCGAGGGGTCGTGATATGTATGGTATGTTAAGGAGATGTGTTTGTTCGCAGCGTAACATGAAGCCGGAGCGCGTGTCTACGGCGAGCACTACGCAGGCGTACTGACACTCGCACACGCCGCGCGCCGCACGCTGCGCCTAGTGGACGGCCCCCGCCCGCGCCCCGCATCCCCGCCCGCACCCGCAGACACCGCGCAGTCAGCTAGCACGTAACGTCACGTCAGCTAGCACGTCACGTCACGTCGGCATCACTGCGATTGTGCGTTCCTACATACTGGCTTTCTAAAATCCAATAGTGCCCACAAAATTATAATCGTCACTTATTGATGCGCATATACTGTCATATGTAACAATATATCATCGAGGTTGTAGTATTTAGTCATTTAGTTTCAGAACTTGCAACGCATTATTATGTATCCAGATTGAGGTAATTTAAGTTTTCGTTAGTTCTTCCATTAATTTTAATGAAAAAAAAATGTGTTATACCGTTATTTTATTATCGTCGCGGGATATCCCACGCAGTGTGTTCGAATGGCCACAATTATTGTACTAATGAAAATTCTCACAATCACATTTCGCACGCATAATCTTTGGGTTCTATTTTAAGCTTGTTTTGTTACTATTTAAGTGTATCATTCTATTTATTTTTTTATCAATTCGCATGAACTTTGGCATCTATAAATTTAATCCTACTCCTTCGGCCACTGCAATGTTACATCGCCAATGGTGCGCGTACAATGCCATCAATCTCCATACAAAATCCTTATCAAGTCAATTCGTGAGACTTATAGGCCTTTGAAAACAATTATATTGACCTTTATAATATATTAGCCCTAAATCGTCCCTTTAATTTCCATCCATTTATTCTGTATGGACGTTCGACTTCGCATCTTGCCCCGCTTGTACATAGTAACTTAACGTAACGTTATTGAGTCTTGTTAAATTTTATTATTACGCCTAGTTTATTTCATTTAATTTTACTTTAATAAATTAGCTATGAAATGCATTATTGTATTAATCATTTGAATAGTCTTGTTGTGTTATTCCTGCTGAACGTATTTCACCTTCCAAGGTGAATTGAAACAAGATATGTCAATCAATTGACAACGCTAGTACTTATTATTGTATTATTTAAAAATGACTAGCTAGAATAACCCGACAACTCAACTAATTGTCATACATTTTGCCAAAATTGTTTAGATTTACGATGTTTAATTAGTTTTAATTGCGAAATGAAAACGTCTCGAAAGTTCTTAACAACCGGCCAGTGTTGGACATCCACTAGAAGTAAGTAATTATTCTGGTCCCCTTCAGAGCAACCCTCCACATCACAATAAATTAATGAAATCGTAATTACTTTTTATCCTACATTTGGGCTGATCATCTTGGGTTCACACTTATTTATTGAACACAAACATAATATACATACACATAACAACCGAAATCTTGAAGAATTCGGCTTAAATACATCACGTACACAAAAATGAATCCAACAATTTTTTTCTATATTTTTGAAGCACTGTTGTGTACAAAATGCTTTTTACGATTATCAAATGCAATAAAAACATTCATTAAAATTTCGTAATGCCTATAGCTTAACCCTTTCCTCTATTCAAAGACTTGTCTTTTTTTTTAATTACCATCATCCCGACCAATTAGGGGAAAAGAGTTTCCAATTTACACTTTTAGGCACAACTCTCTAGTCGTTGACAACCGTACATTCATTACGGCGTTCAGCCTTCTCGATCACCCTTCAATCTAAAAGCTAGGTTATCTACTCAACTCTAGACCTTCGATAACATAATTTATACATACCAAAGCAATATTTGTACAATTTTTGTACTGTTACATGTCTCTATCCCCACTATCAGGGTCGTGGAATTTATTCATTATTTACTTATCACAGAAACATTCTAATATTACTATATCATGATAGCCCAAATGTGTATAAAGCCGTCTTATGTATTTTGTCCTAAAACTAACGTCCATATTGAAAAAAAAATGATTTAGCGTTAAGTAGCTATGATTTTTTAACTCTTGTAAATTAAAAGGATAATTATTATTTCTGCAAAACCTAAACTAGACTGCTTTAACCATCGCGATTGTAGAAAATGCAGCAATGGACATTCAAAATCAGTACCCGCCTATGGTACGCCGCTGGTTCATTGGGATCCTCATTTGGTATCAAATGTGCTCGGTGAAAAGTTAATTGCGAATTCTATCTCTGTTTATCCCGTTTGTGTTAAATGTGAGATATTATTTTTATTTTATAAAACGTTGTAAATATTAAAAAAACTATTGTTGCCTTTTCTACACTTTGCATTAAGTTTATTTGGGATTAATGATTGTATGTTACAAAATGGCCAACTTGAAATTGTTTCCATCGAATGTATATACCAGTTTGTATGTTACGAAAATTTATATATATATATATCTGTATGTGTATAGCATTAACTATGTATATAGGTTTACGAAACCTTGTTGATGAATTGTTTCGTTTCATTTTTGTCAATTAATGTGTCAAAGAAAGCGTTTATATTGCTACCCAATGTATGACGGTCAATTCATTTGTATGGAAGGGGGTTGTTTGTTCGAATTCAGTCAATTTAGGCAAAGTGCCCATTATTGTTTTAACCTTACTCATTTGAATGCTCAATGTTATAGTTTGTATTTGATATTAGTTGATCATAAAAAAATTTCTCTATTTATTTTAATACGATAAAGAATGCATGCTACGCTCTCGGGAATCCTTCAGGTTCATCTAAGAGCTTGGCCAACTCTTTGTGCCTTTGGACCAAGAACAAAATTCTCGTTTCTATTCTTCTTTATTACTTATATATTAAAACAACCGACTTAAAAAAAACCCCGTTAAAATGTTATTGTTACCAGTAGTGTTTAGGCGCGGACGTTTGTTGTAACAATTGATTATTGTTTAAGATGAGTTTTACTGATGAAGTGCTGGGGCACTGTTGTTCTCATGGTGTGCAATGGATTTGTTAAAGGTGGGCTTAATTATTGTCGAAGCATTCCATTTGTCAGTTGATCAATACGCACGTGGCACTTCTATCCTCAGGTATAAATCAACCAGCATAGTATGCTTTTGTACAGACGGCGACAGATGTAAGAAGTTGAAATGCGCAATTTGTTGTAAATAATCTCATATGTACATTATCGAGATGACTATAATTTTAGAAGAGAAAATTATCGCCTTATAGGTGTGTTAACGCTTGTGACCGCGAGGGGTAGGCAGGCAGAGATTATGGATTTCAATTTTGCATGTTATCTCTTGTCTAATCTATGTCTTTGTACAGTCCTGTTTCACATCTATCTTGTCCATTTATCTAAGGATTATTGGTATCGGTCACTAACATTACAGACTTCGTTAGTATGCCACCAATATAGTTTATATATTGGTAAATTACTAAATTAAAAAACCTTATTTACCAAAATTGATTCAATTCAACAGCCCTTATGATTGTGTAGTGATATAATAGCCTAATGGTTTAGGGCACGGGCACGTAAGGTCGTAGGTTCGAACCCACCATTCGGCTATTGACGTGAACCATCTCCTAGCACAAGATTTAGCTTAACATGAAAGTTATCGAAATTTCTAAAACCATTCTTTTTTTAAAAAAAAACTTACGACCGTTCTAATAAGTTTACCAATTTGTCTAGCAGTAAAGCAGATTCACTCTTTCCCTATTTTAAATCTTCATTAAGTTCTCGACATTTTACTCATATGTACCCTTTTCTTACCCTGTCCGTTCAGTCAGAACTAAATTATTTCCTAAAGACCATTTCCAATGCACTACCATAAATTAAAATGGTCTCCAATAATGCATTGTATATTGCCAGGTGTGCCTTCTTGACATATAACTTGTCGTCCCATAAGCAATGAACATTTTTATTTGCAAAATTAATTGTGCGTAATTAAATATAATACATACAAAATTGGAAACAATGGTGCTAAAATAATTTGAATGTTTTATAACAATTTGCGTGTTATAAGAATGTTTTATAATCTAACAACGAGGCTTTGAATCCAAGCCGAACTTGTTCGGCGATCAGATTCCTATCTCTGTCCCGTTTAGGTTAATAATAAGTGAGAAATTCGCCACTATGGCACATCATTTTACATCTGACGGCGACTGTACTCTGTACGTGCCTGCAAACGACTGCGGCGTTAAATAAATACTATCAATAATATAAAAGTAAAAGGGATAAACTCACGCCCATGACCGAGAGGGGCGGGCAGAGGTAAAGGATCCCTATTTTGTACGGTTCCGCCACGCCTCTCTCGACATTAAAATAATGGATATGTAATAAGGCGTAATTTAAATGTCTGTCACAAAGGCAGTATTGTATGTCAAATGTTGCTCTATTGTTACCTATTAAGTTATTAAGAGATTTGGAACAAGAGATATTTGTATTTTGACATGTTTATACGAATGGTAAAATCTCAATAAAATATTATTATAGTCCATTGTACAGTGTAGGATAGTATTTAGTGCTTAGTCATCGTAAAATTGATAGTTAGGTACTAACCGACGGATGTGTTGGTTTTGCTGCATGACGAATGCGCCACAGTCCCGTCTAGCTAACCGATAACAATGAATTTATAGGCCTATTCTTGCGCGTTCGATGTCTCCGGAATCCGTTTGTGGCGTGGCGCCTTTGTCGTGTGCGGAATCGATGACGTCACAACATGGCTGATGCGGCTTAAGGCGGGCGCCGGGTGATGAGTTCACCTTGTATTTAAATGTGGTCCATTGATAATGGTGTATTCTGATCAAAAAGTTATTGTAAATTTGCTGTACAGTATATTGACTTCCGTGCCGTTGCGTCCGACCGAGCGAGGACAGACGTCTTACCGAACAATTTAAATACTATGTATTATGTCATTGTAAATAGAATACGAATTAGTAGCTTAGGCGCGTTAAGGGATGTAATCTTAGTGTTTTATTTTTTTAAATTGCTATGAAAAATGTATGGGGATACTAGGAGTGCGGGATGCTGTGAGCTCGGGCGCTCGCCACGGGATATACGGACCCCCTCGAGATATCAGTGCATACGAGTCGAAGACGTACAGACGAAGGTGGACAGTGTTATTGTGTACAGATTGTGTTAAACAAGCTCGAGTCAGGCGGAAGGGACCCTTGCCGGCCGGTTCGAGCGAACGACGACTTGCTATGAATCCTGACATCGGCTCACGTTAATTAGCTTTATATAAATATTTCATCAAAATATAAAATACACAAAAAAAATGGATATAAATCTTTCGACCAAGCGCTGGTTGTTTTTTTTTTAAATTATTAAAATGTAAAAAAAATTAGAGTATATACAAAGCATAGGTACAATTTATTAATTATACTTTTCTTGTCGGCATTACATTGTCACAGTGGAAAGGACTCGGAAATCGTTGTGTCCGCGTACATCGCAGTACACTCGTGAACAGAAGCGACATATGTATGTTTGTGTCAAGTTTTGTGATTTCTTTTGCTCAGGTCCTCTTCCATTGCTTTTTCGTTTCGCCATCTATTCGTATAATGTTTATTTTTAAGGCAGGGTAATGCAGAGTGTGGTACTTTTTGTTTTTGAACATTGGATGATGAGTATTTGGATGTATGAATTAAGTTGATTTTATCCATTCAATGGAATTTGTATTGTTATGAAGGAAACAAGAGTTTGTTGTTTTTTTTATTAAGTCCATTTTGATTTCATAATCACTGAGGCAGCAATTAATTATTATTTACGATCATTAAGTTACCACACGCTATATTCGAAAGTAGGCTCTCTTTGGTGTTGCCAAATATTTAAATACATAGATACCAGATGCAAAACAAAAATTATATTAATATATTTGAAGGACATACACAATATGACATACATGTTACATCTGCCATACTACGTAGATAATTTAGAAATCTTTATCTCTCTCACCTTCATAAGAACACCAGATAGTTATGACATTACTGGTGATGAAGTTGATTATATATAAAGATATTGGATTTAATATTATAAGTATTATTTGTATTATAATTTATTTAGGTAAAGTGATTCTACTATATGTATTTATTTTAGTTGTTTTTATTCTCTCTTTATAACAAATATATGTATATATTTATACCAGCAAACGTAGCGCAGCGACTTGTATACAGAATTGTACCACGTATAAAGCGAAATGCCCCTATCTGTCATTAGATGACATGGGAGTTCGCTTATACCATGCACATATATCGGTGGTCCATGTATACGAGCCAAATTTAAATTCTTGTAATTTTGTCTTTTACCCGGTAGATGTAAATAAATAATCTAATATGGCAATACAAATGTGTACATATATTGAAAAACTCTTATTTCTGTTACGGAAGTTATTTGTTACAACTATTAACGTTATAAAAAGGTAAAAATCCTTTTCTCTAAAAATAATTTTGAACATCCATTGGTATATGTTAGTCTATTTTGTTTTCAACATTGAATCTTTTAATTTCTCTTTAAACAATATATTTTGTTTTTTTTTTTGTAGAGAATACTTTTCCGTTTATCTCTTGAGTTTACTACTGAACTTAATATCGTTCATTCATTCATCCTTCAGTAATGACTGAATGAGGACATTAAAATTATCTAAGCACCTGTCTATGTATTGAAATATTTAGGCGTTGCCCTCTTTGTGTTCCGATGAGGCTTTGATGATTTATAGACACGAAATGTCTGCTGATGTGAAGGTGCGAAGAACAGTATTGCACTAGGCAAACAATATGAGCTGAAGAGAGGTTGTGAAGAGTATCGTTGTAAAAGGTACCTATCCAAAAACATAAAAACAGACTAACTTATTTTAAACGTCAGATGTGTTGCTACAATATGCATTTATATGTTTTTTTTTTAATTTGGATTATGGGATCAGTGCCAAACTTTCTTCTTGTTTAGCTCAAAACGATGCAATTGTTAGCGTGCTTGAAACAAACACAGCTGAGTTAATTGTTTAGTTAGTCTGCCATTTGTGAATATTTTGTTTTGATAGTAGATATGTAAATCTTTTATAATATATTTGTTTACAATAAATAAATGACAACAATATAAATAAATAAAATTGTATTTTCCATTTAAACTGATGAAAAAAAAATATAAAAAGAATAATATGCAATGATTTATGTTGTTTCATTGTTTTTTTTATTTAACTTTATTTTTTATATAAAACTTAAGCAGTGATAGTAAAAAACCGTTCGACTTAGTCTCTCGCGTTCGGGGTTCCAATCCAAGCCGGTTTAAACCAATGAGTTTTTACGTTTCGATTTTTTACGAACATTAAAGAAAAGATCAAAGATCACTAGCAAAAATTTGTGCAGAGGGTATGACTCACCAACTGTCACCACTTGGGACCACCATGGTTAAAAGAACGTGGGAGAGTATTATTGTTAAATAATCACTGTGGTTGTAGTATAGTACGAATGACCTGGGTATCAGTGCCGGATATACGTATCCGCAAGTGTTCTACGGTGGAAAAATCTGTATCCATAAGGGTTATTAAATTTTGTTAGTCTAGAACTTTCAGCGTTTAAAAAAGGAAGAGAAAAGTCAAAAGAACATAGCCCTTGCGCCATCGGAATAGATATCACAAGCTATTAGATCACTATAAATTATATCCTAATTTGAATATGCCGTTTTGAAGGTGTCGTCAGCGAAAAGTAAGATTTTAGCTCAAATAGCGCTCCGGATGTTGTTTGTGCAGAGCGTCCTTAAACCCTGAGGAACCTTGACTTAACGGTACCCAAGTGTGGTGTTGTCGAGAGAATTTATTATGTAAATTGCAGGCTCTGTGGTGCGCAGCGGTAAGGTCCAACTATGAAGTAGAAGAAAGAGAACTCTTGACAAACTATAAATTTAATGAACTGGAGTGAACTAATAGCCTAATGGTTTGGAGTGCGGTCTGCAAAACAGTTGAACCATCTCCTAATCTGTTTTTAAAATTTCGTAAATATTAGTTATAATAAAAAGATATTTAAAACATTTCCCATATAAAGGAAAAGCTGTTTATAGCGTATTTATTTATTTTTGGTTTAATAATTGTGACGCGAATAATGCAGGCCAAATCTGTCTGCTGGTATCTAGTCTTTTTTTTATTGTTAAATCTCAACCACAGACCCCCCGTGTCCGTGCTCTTTTCCAATGCATTTTAATTGTTCACTCTGGATTTATTAATAGAGTGCCACCTCCACAGTTACTATTTTCCTTTTTTATATATATATATAAATATATAATGCCTGAATTTGGAGGTGGCCGGAGAACGCTCCGGTTCACGCGTCGCAAACGCCCCGCTGCATTGCTAGTAGCTTCTCCGCGACCGCTGCGTCCCTGCTTCTCATGGCCATTTTTAAGTTGTATTCTCTCCCTTGATGCGGCCATTGCCCTTGTCACCAGTCTTCTCTTCTTATTATTAACTAAAAAATTCACTGCGTCGACACAAAGTACAATTTTGTAACACATAAGTGTTAAATAATTTTGTTATAATTTTTTTATAACAAAAGTATTCAACACTTGCTATATTGAAATTATAATTTAATATTTTATTCATTTCATACATTTGTGTATTTTTGTACTAATTCTGAATATGTCAATACCTCATTTTCGAAAACGTGTTTTAAAAATTTATAAATTGCCTGGCCTGGTACAATACTTTGCTTTATGGTACAGATTTTTCTCTATGGGGCTAGGCCATAAAAATCTTAAAAAAGTTCTCTATGGGTGTGCAGTGAGTGGAAAATGGATTGAAATTCAATAAGTTTTCTCTGTGTAGTATTTTATTTTACTCTTTAAAAATGTCTTCCTTCAAAGACAACAAAAATAAATCTGCTCTCAGCACTAGATGGGCACAAATGTCCAAACAAGAGCAAATTATTGAAAGAAAAAAGATGGAGCTTTCAGCTAAAGCGGAGGCCCAAAAGCAAGCGGCTGCGCTTGCTGCACAAGTCAAATCATCCAAGTAGCTGCATTTATTTACATAACATTTTATTTTCTGAATTTATTACTTTGTTTCTTATCTTTGATACATTTAGGTAGTATTTTCCGCGTATTGAAATAAGAACAAGATTAAACGATTGTTTCAGCTCCAGTTATGAGGAAAATTCTTCTGGAAACATTTTTTCTAATGATGGTTCTTTCATGAGTCAATATAAAGCTTTGCTAGAAAAACAAGAGAAGGAAAAGCAGGAGCAAAAAGAAAAGACAGAAGAAGAGAATCAATTTAAAAAGAATGAGCTAAAACAAATAGCTGGTGACATTCATACTGGTGGTGCTGGTGATAATATAGATTCCGATGAAAATTTTTCTCAAGAATCCAATGAAAAATGGCCGCTTGAAAGAAATTCAAGGTAAAAATTACCTAATTCTAAGTCTAACATGTCATTAATTTCACGATCTACAGTTCTCTTAGAATTATTAAAGCTAATACTGCTCACAAGGCCACTGTGTCTGTGTCATTGTGTCTTTCAAAGATTTTTGCTAGACATGGGTCCGAACATGGAATAATTTATGAATATTCAGATACTCTATTATAAATGGGTTATGTGACCAATAAAAATATATCAAACAAAGCTTTCATTCTAAATATTACTTCATTAACAAGACATTATTTATTATTTATAATATGATAAAATATGTAAGCCGTGGTTGCTCAGTATATTGTATGTATTATCAACACGAAATCAATCCCCAGTGACGGTATAAATGGAATAGTTTTTTGCAATTTTAAGTATTGATTTACAACATGCTTGGTGGTGAAGAAAAACATCATAAAGAAAACTAAATGCCTTACAAGATTTTCTAAAACATGAGCACTAGGGTTGCATGGTAGACTATGCACTAGTGTCCAGCTGTGGGCCATTTATATAGGCCTTAACAACAACTTTAACTTAAATACAACTTCAACTTTTATTAAGTAAAATATATGTGTATAAGTTTAACCATTATTTTACTTTGATGCTGCATATTGTGATTGGTATCATACAATATAATCTATCTAAAAATGTTTGATTAGTGAGGCTGGGCCTTCTACCTAGGATATGGTTGACTGAATTAGGATGAGTTTTGTGTCGGTTTTACAACTGTAATAACTTTTTCTATATGAAATCATATATTTTCAGGGACCAACATCGAAGATGGAGTGATAGAGGTAGAACTTGGCACAGTCCTACAACTCCGGTTGTGGAAGATCGAAAGAAAGTTGTTGAGAAGCCAATCCCTTCACTCATGCATATCCCAGTCAGAGCACCAGAAAATCATTTACCTAATAATCAATCACTTCCACAATGGAATGCTTATGGTGGTTCAGATTCAGAATCTGAAGCAAATGGTGAAGACAAAAAAATGACACCACATGGTCCTCCTAATTCTATGGGTCTTAGTCCTGGTCTTGTAGGATCCTCTCTTATGGGTCCAGCACCAATGGGACCTAGTTCAATGGGCCCTGGTCCTATGGGCCCTGGTTCTATAGGTCCTGGTTCTATGGGTCCTGGTTCTATAGGTCCTGGTTCTATAGGTCCTGGTTCTATGGGTCCTGGTTCTATGGGTCCTGGTTCTATGGGTCCTGGTTCTATGGGTCCTGGTTCTATGGGTCCTGGTTCTATAGGTCCTGGTTCTATGGGTCCTGGACCTATGGGCCCTGGTCCTATGGGCCCTGGTTCTGTAGGTCCTGGTTCTATGGGTCCTGGACCTATGGGCCCTGGTCCTATGGGCTCTGGTTCTATAGGTCCTGGTTCTATAGGTCCTGGTTCTATGGGTCCTGGACCTATGGGCCCTGGTCCTATGGGCCCTGGTTCTGTAGGTCCTGGTTCTATGGGTCCTGGACCTATGGGCCCTGGTCCTATGGGCTCTGGTCATATGGGACCTGGACCAATGGGTCTAAATATGGATAATATAGGACCAGGAGGAATGGGATCTGGTCCAGTGAATATGGGACCAAATATGCCTTCAGGACCTGGTAAAAATATGGGTCCTGGGCCAGGGTCTATGATGGGGCCGGGTGGACCAAATATGCCCCCTTTTTTCGGTGGACCTCAGAATTGTCCAATGCCTCCGAATTTTATGGGCCCAAATGGTCCACGTGGTGGCCCTTGTGGTCCTGGTCCTATGCCGCCAAATATGTGTGGTCCTAACATGCGCGGTCCCGGACCTAATGGTCCGATGCCTCCGTTCTTTGGTCCTCCTTTTCCAAATCCCCGAATGATGGGCCCTAATGGACCGCCAAATCCTATGATGCATCCCAATTCCATGCCTTTTATGGGTTCACCGCCTTTCGGACCTAATGGACCCAACTTTGGCGCCAACAGGCAACCTTTCAGACCAAATGGGCCTCCAAATATGCCATTTATTTCTTCCAACTCAAGGCCACCTAAACCACCGCCCACCATTCCGGATCCAAAGCCGCAACCACAGGAAACAGTTACTCTTCCACCTCCAGAGCCCATGAAACTTAAGAATATCCCGCCGCCTTTACCACCCAACCATATGCCGAAGCAGAAAGATTCCGATGCTGAAAATATACCGGTGCCACCCAAATCCTCGCCAGGTATTATCCGTTGATTTATTAACTTTCTATGCTTTATCTTATGATTATTTGAAAGCTGATCATTATATTAATTGCATTGCCTACTTTTGAGATGTTTACTGTAGTTAGTTTTTAAAACTAGAAATGCAACCAATAACCTTTATAGCAATTGCAAAGCATCTGAATGGACTATTGTGATATAATAACAGATCAATACAATTACAATTGAGCGAACCGATTGAGCAGTGAGATCCCAAGCTGATATTCCCTCTGGGAGCCTATAGTTCAATACTTCAACCCGGTGAAAGTGTCCTTCAGACTATCAAATGCCGATTGAGGCACATAAATGATTTGAATTATAATTTTTCAGCTTATAAAATATTACACTTTGTAAGAAGGTGAATGTGGCATACACTTTAGCGCTAGTGGCATACCACTGCGGTTTATGTAGCGTTAAAATTATGTATATTTTTATATTGTAAAGTTGTATTGATAATAAAATTTAAAATATATCAAATGCAACCCTAGTCAGTATAATACATACAAACATAATATATTACGCACTGGTTATAAGTATCCTGGGTGTCAAACATCCTAGAGCAGGCCGTGTTGTAATTTTGTGAATAGAAAGTAATGATCGTTTGAGTGCATCGGTATTGAACCGTGTGGCTGAAAGACACAATGCTGACTCGTGGTGTGCAGTTCTCTCTGCAGATATGTTCCCGCCGCCAGTTCAGCGTGCCGCCGCCGAAGTCGCCAGCAACGGTGACCACTGGGAAAATGTCCTGAAAGCCATACATTCACAAGATCAAAATATGTGGTAATGCCACTCCACCCAGTGTAGTTCCAATCAGAAGGGATACTGTATTTAATTTTATATTAATACCATTTTTTAAGAAAAATTAAACCAGTGTTTTGCCTTAACTTTACCATTTCTGATTCATATCTTTTGGAATATCTATTGTATTTGTATTTTGCAATTATTACGATTGCGTCTAGGTTTCTACACAAGAGCTCAAATACCTTGGAAAAGATAAAAAATCTCCCAGGGTAATAACAACAGCCATTGAAATGATTCAATGAATTGAAAATGTACACCATATTTAATTCATAATTTTATTGCACAAATAAAAACGATGTACTTTTCACAACAAACAAACACTGGTTCAACTTTTTTAGGTTAAAATTTCTATTTAAGTGATCCTTTTTAGTTATTTTCGCTTCACAGTAATATTAATTTGGAATAATTTACAGGTTCCTTCACAATACAAATTGCAATGAGTATAAGGCGTTTCGGGAGTTGGTGACAAAAATGCGAGACGAGGGAGTTGGCGATTGCAAGCCTCAAGTGAAACCTGAAGACAGATATGAACCCGAGTTTTGTTTGGAAGATGATGATAGCTACGATGAAAGCAGGCATATAAAGCTGGAGGGTTACGATGGGTAAGTAAAAACTCAAGTGTCTGTGAGGATTGCAATGATGTAGTAGCGAGTAAGGGGAAAAGAAAAAGAGATTGTTGGACAATTTTCTGGCAACTGAAATTTGTTAGAATTGTCAAAGGAGAGTCAGGTGAACTTTTTGCTTGTTTGCTCCATCTGTACAAATATTATATGAATTGTTTAAAAATAATCAAGTAATGACTTAGACCACACAACTGAAGTACAACTTCTTTAGTTTCGTCTCATATATTATATACTACATATATACATGCATGTCTCTCTGTTGCCCTAATATAAATATACTAAATGTAACTCTCTCACTAGCTTACTCCCCTAGTAAAGCTTGCACAGTCATATTCTTTATTGGCACAAAATATGAAACACATCAAAAAGACAGAAAAAAAATACGTTTAAAGAAAAAACGGACAGCACATGCCGTCGCAAGGATGCGATAGCGCTGATTTTCAGCGGTGCCCAGGACTATCCAAAGTCATGCGCTCGCAATTCTACATTTACATGGAATTTATATACAAAACACAGACAATAATACGTGTATAAATAATTATGAGATGTATGTACATTAACGTAAAGAAGTTTTACTTCAAAAATTGAAATATTTTTGGTGTTGGTTCGGGCATGTGGTGACATGCCAAAACATTAAAGATTTTTGAGTCTGATGATATGCATAGAGGTATGGATGTGGAAGAACTTACGGCAGTGTGCCAGGTGCATGCAAATTGGAAATCAATGATAGCTGTCTGTACACAATCCTAAAGCCATTTATTTATTCTTTAAAGTTATTTTTTAAATTGTATTTGTTTGTCATTGTAAAATAAATTATTGGTTAGTTGTTACACAGAAGTACTGCATTTAAAAAATTTTCAGTTCACATCATGAAATGGACAGACCTGAAGATTCTGATATGCAAAACAGTAGAGAGGCCGAGGCACGAAGGAGAGAACGAAAGAGAAAGTCTCGGTGGGGCGAAAACCCTCCTGCCGATGTCAAACCCCCCGCCTTGATACCACCATTACCCCCTTTAATGCCAGGTGAAAAATTGCTTTAGTTAAACACATAGATTTAATATAACGGGAGGTTATTTACTTTTAGACTGCTTAGGTGACAGGATATCAATTTTCCTGGAAATATGGCGTGGCACGAGGTTTACGTTAGAATTCGCAAAAAACCAGTTTGAAAATTAGTTTGTTTATTCCAGAACAACATAACTCTATCATATTATTAAGTTCGCATTATTATCACATATTTTTCATCTAAAAATGCTTAAATTTGTGCCAACCAAGTGTCATATGCGGGAATTTTCTTTAATTAAAAAATCTGCAGCGGAGACGCTTCATAGAAGCGTATAGTGAGAGACAATGTCTTGAGTAGTTTCAAGTTTTTTTTTTAGTTGTGTTACCTCATAACTTTCGAATGTACGCCCTCCCGACCTCTCGGTCTCGGTCGAGACGGAGGTCGAAGGGGAGTCGCCTAACGCCTAACTGTTCAAAAGCTCCCTAGAATAGGGAGTTTTGAACCCACGGCATTAGTTACGAGCTAGTCTCGTAACAAATTCCTGGATGGATTCGATACCTAAGTCGCGTTGTATTACGTCATTTCTGATATAACGCGTTTAGGATCAATCTTAGTGAGATGTTCTGTTATGCTTAGACACGGGTTCTCGCACTTTTACTGAGTAAGCTGTACCACGCTGGAGCGGCATACGTCAGTCGTGTACGAATGTAAGCCTTGTACACGCAGAGCCTAGCTCGGACGGGCAAGTGAGACTACTACGTCCGATTGCCAAGGTATTACCTGTCCACGGAGACGTAGCCGCTGCAGATCAACGCCGTATTTGGACGTTACCGCCGCCGTCTTACTAACGTTGACGGCGATACGCCAACTGTCCAGCCATTTAAGTACATGCGTCACAAATGGGCAAATAACAATGTCACGCCAACCGAATTCGATTATTATTATTTTTATTGTAAAGAAAAAAAAATAAACTTCAAGGGAAATTTAATTTTTTGGTTAGGTTCTGATCTATGTACAATACTCTTGATAATGTAATGGGGTGGCGGGTTAATTACTTGACTTACACACAGGATCCGTCCTGGTTCAAGTGTCAATCCACCATAACCTTTTTGTTATTATGTCTCTTGTTTCAAATGGGTATGTGTATTTAATTATATATATATATATATAACGAACTACACAGTTTGGCCAGAGAAGCTGGCCTTGACTGCTTCACCGGATTGAGAGGTGGCATAGCTTTTAGGTCGCCTAGCCTGAACCTCTATCGCTAGTAACTCGGCACAAGGGTCCCCGGTGGGGGGTAACCTCGGCTTGGACGGTTAAATTATATAATTATCTTAAGTAACTACTGTGGATTATGGTGAGGAATAAATGATTATGATCTATTCTATTTCGTAATATACCTACGATAATTCAGAAATAAAGGGCGACGTGGCATAATAGCGTTTAACATTGAACTGAAAATCAGCGCTGTCGCATCCTTGTGACAGCATATGCTGAGACGGTGTCCGATATTGGCATCATATGTTTTGTATTATTTGTCCGTGTAACTTTAACTGTGTTTTGTCTATTTTTCATTCTTTTTTAATGTGTGTTATATTCAGTCTGTGATGTGTTTTTGTATTGTGATGCCAATAAATAAATGTCTATGTCTATTTGATCCTATTTGAAATCGGTTTTGTATTCGCTCGTAAATATACTTGTGTACGATTTATTTAGCAGACTTGGAGCCGTGTACTCATTTACAATTATTATTTTAGTCACAAAATTAGCAAAAATTGACGAGGAAGGTACGAAATTGACCAACATCAATCGAGGCAACCCCGCTCTGATGCAATACGCGATGACCAACTACGGCACAACCAATCTGACCACCGAGGACTGGAAGAAGTGCGAGGACAATTTCAAATTGAATTTATTGTACCAAGTATGTTCTCATCCTAATTGAACTAAGTGCCTCATGTAACTTGAATTATACTCTGCCTTGTTTATATTAAATCGCCGTGTTACTTATTTAAAAAATGGGTAGTTTTAATTTTGTAGCACTTTTCAACCGACTTCAAAAATAGGAGGAGGTTCTCAATTCGTGTGTATGTTTTATGTTTTTTGTGTTACATCATTGTCGTTTTTGTAGAATAAAATATTCCAATAACTAATATACTCACTTTACTCAGACTACGTAATGTTGTACAAATAATTATTTTAACGAATACCGTCACATCTGCGCGTCCTCACAATCTTTATACAATATTAATTAGAAGAGAGATTACAAATTGCATTAATAAAGTTAAATTATTGTTTACAATGCCCAAGATAATATGATAAAGATACAATAAGGTACAGATAAATCACTAAGATATCATTGGAAGTAGTTATTATAACAATCGCTGGGTGCCATGTGTTACTACGTAACATAAGTTTCGACGGGGTAACCGATTTTGATAATTATTTTGTTTGAAAGCTGTTGCTTTTGTAACTTGGTCCAGTTCTGACAAAGACATGCATAAGAACACCATATAACTGTTCAATTTGCATCAAATATGTGCGCCACAAATGACTTAATATCAATCGATTTCGATTTTTTTTCTAATGACGAACTACACAGATTGGACATAGAAGTTGGCCTTCACTGCTTTACCGGATTGAGAGGTGGCATAGTTCTTAGGTCGCTTACCCTGCGGTGAGGGGTAACCTCTGCCGGTTACTATGTTACGTGCCGATTTCGATGATGAAAGTTTTGCTTCTCCTTTATCGTTCTCCTATTTCTGAGGATCGTGGTCACTAGAGTTCAAGTGAACGATCATCCATCGGCTTCGGTGCGAGGCAGCCCTCACCAGCAGGTAGAGATTAGGATAGGATATGGAACCTTTTACTTGGTCAGACTATCGTGTTTGAAAAAACGTTTGGTTAGGTTCTGATAAATTTTTTTTATCGTAATAATTCCTACGATAATTTTAAATAGAAGGGGGACGTCCGCGCGTAATAGCGTTTAACGTTGGTTTCGATTTGGACTAGTAGTATAGATCAGAAGTTTGTGTACGTAATTCGCGCTAATCAGCCAACCCGTTTGTCATAAATGTGACTTACAATCCCATCTCAAACGTAAACTTGATTCTTTTTAATCTGTAAACACGTATTTGATCATATAAATGTATGACGGTCTATCTGTGTATTGAAGATTATTCTATTTGCCTACAAGCATTTGTGATAGTGATTGATTTTTTTCCGTCCTATCATGAAAGGTGTATTAGTACTATCGTCTGGCTTCGTTTTCGGAAGCGGTCTCCTAATACTCTGTATATAGAATAGGAACAATTTACATTACACTTATTAAATTTGCAATCCACTAACCCCACTTCTTCTACACCAAATTACATATACTTTTCTCACAAATATTACTAAAATTCTCGTTAACATTTCCAACTAAGCTTGTGCTAGGAGATGGTTCACGTTTGGGGTGTCCTGTCGCTGACAGATCCGGGACCCCCCGCTCATAACGGCTGATGGCATTCGCGGAAGCTTTAGTGGGTAGGGGCTGCCTAGGCCGAGTCCCACACATCCCTCCGGGCCCACCCAGGGTACCGGAGGATGGTCTATAAAAAGATTCCCCCACGTGAACAAGAAAAAAGGAGATGGTTCACGTCAAGTCAGTCGAAGGGTGGATTCGACGACCTTAAGTTTCGCAGACCGTAGCCTAAAATGATTAGGCTATTGACGTTTGTTTGTTTGTCTTAATAGTATTACGGTTTTATATTATTGTGTATTTTGAAAATCGCAGTTTGGACATTGGATATTCTGAAGAATTCGCACACTGGCAATGGAATCAAATTCTCCCTTGAATTAATGGAATTTTACGCATTCGTGTTGTACATTGCATGCATACTCATTTTCTTAGGACATGTTAAAGAAAAGGAACGAAGTGGATCGGCTGGCGGCCGCCGGCAAAAACAAATACGAATATGACAGCGATGAAGACACCTCTGATGGTACATGGGAGCACAGGTATGTATTTTTATCAGCATTATAAAGTAAACACACTCGCATATCAACAAACGATCCGACAAAGCTCCTTACACATGGATTTAAAACCATTTTATTTTATTATTGGCAAAGCTCTTCAGGTCGACAGGGCGCCGAGTCTGCTAAACCAATTGTGTATAAAAAGAATTTTCATTGGCATCGTAGTGTTCGAAATACGCCCGTTTTAGTAGTCTTTAACTCATTGGTCCTGATATGGTTTAGTGATGACGTATCACTAGTACAGTTGTGTGTGTTTTAATATTTGATATAATTGAATTGTTAGAATGTTAATTGATTGACTGTAACTCGGGGTCCAGCGCTCAAGAGACCTCGCCTTACCGGTTACTCTAATAACGTTACCATCACGAACGAAATCAACGGTTTTATTGCCAGACAATATATGCAATTAATTTTTACTTTTTTTAATTATACTGATTATTTATTTTCTTTGCTGATCAAAACTATAACTAACAAAAATGGTCCTTCGAGTCGGATCTCCTAAACATATATTAAACAAATTCACATTACATGGGAGTCGTTTGGTCTGGCTTTACACTATGGTTTAAAATTTAGTTTACATTTGTAAATCTTTATTAGATTACGTGCAAAGGAGATGTGTGCCACGGAGAGATGGGCGACCGAACTTACCAAACAGGCAGCTGGTAAACATCACATCGGCGATTTTTTGCCACCAGAAGAGCTAAGGAAGTGAGTTATAATATTTTTAGTTAAAATAAGATTTTAAGTTAACTGCATTGTAAATAATCTTGTTATAAGTACAGTGGTAACTCGACGTATGAGTTTATTATGCGAGAACTTTCGAAGATTGTCAGTGTTAAACATTAGATACCTCAACACTCCATTGGCAATTTCTTTTAAATGTATTTATTTTAAATTTTAAAATGAGAGAGCAGCTCTTGGGAATTTAGTATGTAATGTATGACATTATAGGTTTCTAACGCAGATGTGTCAAACATTTGTTATCTCATCATGAATGGGTCGGTAGAAAAACACGATTTCACTGAGCTTTACTTTATTTTGGTTAATGAGATAATATGATTTAATTTCAGATTTATGGAGAAGTATTCGGCGATCAAGAGCGGAAAGGAACCCGATTTGAGCGATTACAAGGAATTCAAATTGAAGGAAGATAACATTGGTAAATACTATTCTATGTGCTATGACAGCCTAATGGCGAATTCGAATCCCAATCGGATTATACCAATGAATTGCCGCTA
Source organism: Meandrusa payeni (assembly GCA_029286785.1). Taxonomy (NCBI): domain Eukaryota; kingdom Metazoa; phylum Arthropoda; class Insecta; order Lepidoptera; family Papilionidae; genus Meandrusa; species Meandrusa payeni. The sequence continues at coordinate 6,647,040 of JAGSMX010000007.1, forward strand.
TTTAAGATCAATAAACTCATTCGATTTATTCCTAGTGTATGGTGATGAGCTCACCACGTGTCACATATGGGACTTTGTAAACTTAAAAAGCGGAAAACGAAAGTTATCTCTATCTTTTTTTTTATATGAAAAGTGGCAAACGAGCATACGGCTCACCTGATCTTAAGTGATCACCGTCGCCCATGAACATCCACAGCACCAGAGGAGCTGTAGGTGCGTTGCCGACCTTTGAGATAGGAATAGGCTCGTTTCTTGAAGGTCCCTAAATCGTAAACGTTCGGAAACACCGCTGGCGACAGTTGATTCAACAAGCTGACTGTGGGTGGGAGAAAGTTACGTGAAAAACGTACAACCGTATCTACCCTACAAGGGTTATGAAGACATGAGTGCGTATTATTTCACGATGTTTACTATAGTGGTGTGGTATCTATAATTACTTATCAAATGATTTAACATTTATTATGTGCTAATGTTCTTCATCTGCGTTATAAGTTTAAGTATACAGATTTCATTGAATAATAATAATTACATTATTAATAATTCAAGGCTTAAGGTCGTATGCACCTCATGCATCTATTAAAGGGACCACATACATATGTGTCAGTTACATGGTTCAAAATGTTATCAAATGATATTAAGACAGACAGCCTCTTAGGAATCGATTTGAAAAAGATGTAGGTTTTCAATTCTTCTAATTTCTCTCTTTATATTTTAAGGATTCAAAATGCTGCAGAAACTAGGCTGGAACGAGGGTCAAGGGCTCGGTGCTGAAGGATCCGGTATTTTAGATCCAATCAATAAGTAAGTAAACATTTCAATTTCTTCAAATAGACAAGAAGAATTTTAACTCATGGTCTGGCCAAATGTTTAATGCGTCTATTGACTAATAGTTCGCCGAATTCGTAGCGATATGGACTATTTTTTATTACCTAAATATTTGTTTGAACAACCGCGGGGCTAATAAATTACCCCTTGTTTCTCATCGTCTCGCGAAATCGGACAAGATGACACACGTCACAGTCCCCGCGATCTACAATCGACTCCCTAAGCATGTAACTGAAGCTCCCAGTCTAGCAATGTTTAAAAATAGGTTGAAGTCATGGCTGGTTGAGAGGGCATTTTACAGTGTGGAGGAATTGACAAATGAAATTACAAATTAATAACATTTTATTTCTTCGATGAACAATTTTGGATTATTTTTTTTTGTTGAATTATATAATTTAATTTATAATAATAATAATTTGTAATTTGTAATAATTTGTAGTAAATTGTTATAATCGACTTATAATTTATTATAATATAAACCAATAAAAATCTGAATATGTTTTATAATAAATAAAGCTAAATAATATATAAATAATAAATAAATATTTTATTTATAATATATAAAAAGAAATAAAGACAATATGGTCGTCAGAGTTAGGAAAATTATACTTTGGAATGAAAGAGAGCGTACGTGCGCTGTAACATGTACTTCGTCACTGATAGCAAGACTTTGACGAACTACACAGATTGGCCAGAGAAGCTGGCCTTGACTGCTTCACCGGATTGAGAGGTGGCATAGCTCTTAGGTCGCTTAGCCTGAACCTCTATCGCTAGTAACTCGACACAAGGGTTGGACGGTTACTATGTTACGCGTAAGCATTCCGATCCGAGGGCGCCCGTGAGGGCTGAACCACGACTCGGTCGGTAGCTATTTCAAGGCTAAGGGACATTCGAAAAGCTGAACTAACTTTGAGTGCCACTTCGGGAAGCGTTGCCGCTGGGAGAAGAAGTGGCCGAAGAAACTCCAACAACGTTCCTAGCATCTAAGGGGTGGGGCTGATGGCAAGACGTTCACTTTAATTTCAAGCGTGTATTTGAAGTTGTTACCTTAATTGTTATTAATTTAACAGTTGATGTTTATTCTTGTCAGAGCACATCCGCCCGTATCCAACTTGGGCCTAGGGGCGCCCAACGCGGAAATGGTATCGTCGGGAGACGACGAATTCGACGCGTACAGGAAACGTATGATGCTAGCGTACAGATTTAGACCCAACCCACTTGTAAGTACGACATTTTTGTTACATTATAGATCGTTTTATGAGCGAAACTATGATCATAGAAGCTGACCGCTACTTCAACTACAAAATGCTACAAAATGTTGATCACTCGATTTTTCAAAATAACGGACTACACAGATTGGCCAGAAAAGCTGGCCTTGACTGCTTCAATAGATTGAGAGGTAGCTCTTAGGTGGCTTAGCCTGAACCTCTATCGCTAGCAACTCGACACAAGGGTCCCCCAAGTCGAGGTTACCCTTGGACGGATACTATGTTACGCGTAACCATTCATCAAGCGTAAGCGTCAGCACCACATTTCAAAAGCGTCGATTTCGGCTCTTTTTGCCTTATCGTCTAGGATTGGGCGCTGACCGCTACACCGAATTTGAAAGTTGGCAGAGTAATTCGCCTTAGGAGATTTCCAAATTCGCGTCACCATTCCGAACCGACAATGGAAACATACACGTTTGGTCGAGTACACAGATAACTAGACTTTAATAGTCATATACAATTCTCCATCTATCTCGGTCTACAAAGTTATATGTCACACAATAATCAGTACGGTTACAGCTTATATGTGTCCCGCTGGGCACAGGCTATTTTCTAAAGAATGTATCAGGGTGTAGTTCGTCATGTGGGACTTTACATGTTAGAAATTACAGCTGAGTATGTGGTAAATCATTTTCAACAAACTATTCCATTGGTGCCGGTACCTGGATGAACAGCGGCTGCTAAAGTACTGTGCAACTTTAGAGAACATTAAGCTACCACTGCTCTCATAGTCATTTTTTTTTATTCCATTCCCCCAACATGTTTGGTTAGGGACCTTACTATCGACATGTTACAAACTATTACATTTATTTGCTTATATTATTCCTATATATATATATAGATATTAATATTTCTTTTTTAACTACTGCTTTACGTATTTCTATTTCTTATATCTTATATTTTATTGACTTCATTTTTAATTTTACTTTTTTTGGTGATCTTGGAACATTTTTTCAAATGTTCCTCGATACATCCTTAATGTCTATTTATTTATTTTATTGACTTTTTAACCACCTTTTTACAATACTCTAAGAAAATTTTATTTATATTTTTATTTTGCATCAATGCCGACATATTTTCCTCCGAAATTTTTTGCCCTATCTGCCTTTGTCCATTCTCCCGCCGCCGTATATCGGGCACTCCGTCAGGATATGCATCACATCTTCCTCCTTTTCTGGGTCACAGGGACACGATGGGCTCTCCTAAAGGTGGGTACTGACCAACGTTACGAGGTGTAATGTAACATTCGCATCGAGCGTGTACCCATCGAGCATGTTTTAAAATCGGCGTAACATGCTCGTCAAAACTCTGTGCTCCGCTTTCGGGACGACTTGCAAGAGCGTACTGACCGAACCGCGTAACACTCAAAGGATTCGCCAAAAAACCGACAGCCGGGTTGGAGCACTCAAAGCGAGCAACGAGCGGCTCGTTGCTCGCTGGTTTCCACGTAACACGACGTATTGACTGCACGAATGCTCGCGGTGTAGCACGTTACATTACGCCCCGTAACGCCGGTCAGTACCCACCTTTACATTTTAATCTATAAAAATATGCAGAGAACCCACCATGCTCTGTTTGAGCTTGTACCCCGTTGCATCCAATTTTCTATATTGTAATAGTATACTAGTGTACTATATTGTATTATATATTTGTAATTTACTATTTTTTTTTTCCAGAACAACCCAAGGCGACCTTACTATTGAATGTGAAAAAGTTAAAGTACAAGAGGGAGGTGTTGTCTTAAGGCTGCTTACTTTAAAGACATTTATTATGCTGTAATGTTGATTTTAATTCATTAATTATAATACATGTTTATAATAGTTATTTTGTTTTTTTTACTACTGTTAACCTAATGGCACAATTTTTGGAAGTTGGAAGATGCAGGGCTGAAAAAAACTGCATTATTGTATGTTCCTGACCCTTGACTTTAGGGGCTTAAACCAAGTATTTAACAACTAATATCGTTTTAAAGAGATACTCAATAGAGGCTGATAAAAACTTGATTTAATTTTTCGATGTTTTAGTCGGTCAAATTTAAGCCGCTCACGCTAAAAGCAAAAGAATCCGATGAGTTGGTGCTGAAAAGTGCGTCTTGATTTTTTTATTGGCGTATAAATTTTTCGTATATTGTATAATCGAGTACGTGTTTTGTTATGTTTCAACTAAATTGAAAGGAAGAGTTTGTCCATATCGATTTTTATTATGTATTTGCGGTCAAAATCCCCGCTATAATAAACCTATTTTGAAATAGTAATCTTTAGAAACATACACACGTGACCAGAGTTACCATCTAATAGAGGTTCAGGCTAAGCGATCTAAGAGCTGTGCCACCTCAAATCCGGTGAAGCAGTAAAGGCCAGCTTTTCTGTGTCAACTGTAATAGTTCGTCCAGAAAAAAAAAACGTACGTGACCAGAAATAAATTGAGACACAAACGTTTGCATTCTTAGTAACGCCATCTATTAGATATTTTAATCCGGTCTTTCAACTTATAAGTTGATAAACTAATTTACACTGTCATCTGTTACAACGATAAGGAACTTACAGCTAATAACCATCGGTCATAATAAATTAATTATATGCAAAAAAAACATTGTGAATATACAAATTGGGGTAAAAACTTCTACCAAACTGCACCAGTGTGCAAAATTTAGTTAAGACAGGCGTAATAGTTTAGGAATTCGCTACAGTTTCTCCGGAATTATAGAGGTGGCCCAGGCTAATTCTGCTACGCTAATTGTGTACAAAATAAACGTTCATTGGCATCATAGTGGTCGAAATTTGCCAGTTTTAGTAGTCTCTTCGATCATTGTTGGTTACTATGGGTTACTACTGGCACGACAATGAAGTAAGTGTTGGTATTTGACGATTTAGTAATGATGATGATCGGATTCGGAATGATACTTCACTGGAAAATAGAAGACTGGGAGCCCAGGTCTTAGATTGCTTAGCCTGAATTTCATTCAGGAGTAACTAGGATTAAGGTTCACCAGATGTGACCTTCTTATCAACCACTCCAAATCGTCTTCAGCCCCGAGCCAAGTGTGCTGTTGCCATTAAATTTTCACTGTGGCAGTCAACCAACAATTCAATCGTCATTGTGTAATCAACCATAATCTACTAGTTTCTATATGTATGAATATTATTTGCTAGACATTGTGTGTTGTTGTGTATTATGTCTGAGATTACCAAATACATACAAATGACTGTCAGTTATACGCCATCGGAAAACCGAATTGACTATCATTTTGTAAAGAAAGATCATATCTTTATTCAGTTATTTTACTTGGTGCTCGTCATCACGCATAAAAAGATACGTGTATTGAACACAAATAATAAAACATTTATGAATATTGAATAAGGATAGTACGAAATAGACTTAATCAGAACTAAACTCACATCATACTACCTTTGAAGTACATCCTTACCAATAAAAATAATTTATCGAAATCGGTTGGCATGTCATTGAGACGGCGCCCTCGGATCGGACTGCTAACGCGTAATAATGGTAACCGTCCAAGCCGAGGTTACCCCTCACCGGGGGACCCTTGTGTCGAGTTACCACCTAATAGAGGTTCAGGCTAAGCGACCTAAGAGCTATGCCACCTCTCAAATCCGGTGAAGCTGTAAAGGCCAGCTTCTCTGTGCCAACTGTGATAGTTCGTCCAAAAAATGTCCTTGAGTTATTCGTCCATTTGTCGCCCACATACTTAATGCAAATTTAACACTATTACGGTTTTCATTGGTTAACTGATACCATTCGTAGAATTGAACCAAATTGAAAGGGGACAGCTTGGAAAATACCACCTTTCAAATAACAAAGAAATCATCGAATTCGTTTCACCCGTCGAAAGTAATGGGGTAAGAAACAAAAAAAACGCAGACGAATAGAGAGCCACCTCCTTTTGAAGTCGGTTGAAAATGCAATCGGATTTACTAACTTTAAATCAGAAATACATTCGTTTGAGTTTTGATTTATGAACGATGTGTTGAAGCTTAAAAATCTCCCCGCCGCACGCTTACCGAGCGCGGATAACGCTGTCTAATGAGTTAATTTTAGATATCAGTGACAAAATAATTCTTCTACATATATACTAACCTATCTAGCATCGGCGATGTTTTCTTAAAACTGAATCAATGTTCCTCACGATTTAAGCTACAGAATTATTTAAGCCTAATTTATAGTGTATTATTTACAGTGAAGTTTAGTTATTATGAAGAATAATTTAGGTAAAAATGTCAGTTTACAACTATATCATACCCAGAAGTCTAGCGGTAGCGAGACGTCCAATTTCTCCAGCTCGTCTGATAGCTCGGACACTCCATTAAAAAGGTATGACTTTAGTTTACACTTCTAGACTTCAAAAGACTCTTATAAAGTCTGTATTTTTAAATGTTTGTGCACTCACAAACCCGTGATCTTGACCAATTGTGATTGTTTTTGTCTGAAAGTGTATTGATTTCAATTAGGTCCTATATTGTTTGTTGACATAGGGTTCCTAAGATATACCAGGTCCAAAAATGTATGGAAGGATGCTTTTTGATTGAGATATGACAATTCAAGAGTAGGAAAATTCTTCATAACGACAACGAAAACGAATACGGAAAAATAAATAGAATAAAAACGCCCGAACTTCGTAATATAATTATGAAAGTTAGGAAATAAAAGACAGTCTCTACGCGTAATAACGTTTAATTCAGTCACGTGTCATGTGATTTATGTTGGATTTTTCATAATAGTAGTCGTAATAATAGTCTCACAAGAGATGTTGAATTTAGTATTAAATATTATATACAGCGTAAGTATTTTTAGAAGCACTTACTACGCCTAAGATTTAGCAAATTCTTGTCAGCATAAAATTGTCATATTTTCATATTTATGTTACGTAAAGGGACTTGCTTACGTAAACAAAGTACTAAAGTTGCGAGAAACAAATTTCATTTACATATTTTTACGTGTAAACAATATTATACCGACATTGTTTACGCACTTCGCCCTAAAATTACCAAAGTATTGTCCTATATATTTATCTTCCTTTCACAATACAGTTGTAATGCTTACCTTTTAGATACTATAATCCTTGCGCGTTACCGCTATTTTATGGGCAGGCCCCACCCCTTAGATGCTAGGAGCGTTGCTGGAGTTTCTTTGGCCACTTCTTCTCCCAGCGCCAACGCTTCCCGAAGTGGCACTCAAAGTTAGTTTAGCTTTTGAATGTCTCTTAGATTTTCCGTGAAATGGCAACCGACCGAGTGGTGGTTCGGCCCTCTCGGGCGCCCCCGGATCGGCATGCTTACGCGTAACATAGTAACCGTCCAAGCCGAGGTTACCCCTCACCGGGGGGACCCTTCTGTCGAGTTCAGGCTAAGCGACCTAAGAGCTATGCCACCTCTCAATCCGGTGAAGCAGTCAAGGCCAGCTTCTCTGGCCAATCTGTGTAGTTCGTCATTAAAAAAAAAACCTTTTAGATATTATTTGTGTACTAAACATCGTATGCATCTCTTTCTCTTCCGTACTAATCAATGGCGCAGAGGTTTTTCTAACCGAATTCAAAAAAGGAGGCGGTTCCCAATTCGACGGTTTTTTATGGTTGTTACTTCAGAACTTTCAACTGGGTGAACCGATTTTGATGATTCTTTTTCTATTTGTAAGCTAGTGCGGTGCCATTTCAAGTTGGTCCAGTTATGAATATGGCATTCACTAGAAAACCATTTAAGTCTTAAATTTGGTTATTAGAGTTCCGTCCTCTCGGACGCGGGATTGACCATCCAAGCTGAGGTTCTCTCCGGGGGCCCTTGCGCCCAGTGACTCATTAAAAAGGTTAAGGCTAAGCGGCCTAAGCTGTGCCACCTCTCAATAATCCGGTGAAACTGCCGCTTTGCTTCTTATATAATTAAAAAAAAGTATATTATCGACGCTGGAAAACAAAAACCTAGAAACCCACAAAAATGAAATTGTTCACCCAAGCCGAAAAATATTTCAATGTTTTATTTTTAAATTATAACTTTCGTGTTTGCGCACCTAGAGTTGTCGTTTTTGGACACATTATTTATTATTTTTTGCTGAGTAAGTATTGTACCACGGTATTAACTTAGAGTTTTCCTAAAAGAAAATCGTTTTACAGTAGAAAAATAAAAGAGAAGTGTCAATCTGAAAATTCTATTTTCGCTAGTTTTCGTCTAATTTTTAAAAGTCATATATCATTCGACACGTCTTTTTTTCAGATTCCAACGACGTAAAAAGTGAGACGTGAAACTACGTTTTTGCTTTCCAGCGTCGATACTGTTACGGCATACAAACATAAAAATGTTTATTTTCTATTTTGCATCATAATATTCAAGTCCGTACCCACAGAATATAAACAAATTTAATATTATTTATAAACTGTTCAACTTTTATTCACCTACCTGCTTATATTTGCATATTTTATTTGAACTACTAATATGTTTGAATGAGGCTAGGTTCTAAGGTACAAGATCATATTTAGACGCTAGAAAATTTGTAGTAATAAGTTTCACAACTGTAGAAATATTGTTTTTTGTTAAACAATGTTATGTACTTTATTAGGGCGATAAATTATTTTTATTCTTTTAACACAAAATTAACTGCGGTGATAATACAGTTAGTGTTTTCGCATAGATTCAACCGCCTCCTCCGCACGTCGGTAGCGCGGCGCTGGGCGTACTTCCGGCGGAAGCCGAGGCCGTGGGTCCGCGGACGTTCCGTGTCCGACAGCGGCCTGAGCACCATCCTCGATCACGGTATGACTGCTCTTGAAGTATCCTTTCCGTCACCAAAAATCATCAAAATTAACCAAATTATTATTTTTTTTTTTGTTAACGGGGAGGAAATCTTCAAAAAGATACCCCGCCTTCTGGGGGGAAGGCGGCGGTTATGTGGGGTTTTACCCACTAAAACCTCCCCGGTGGCCCTTTCCTCGGTGCATGACAAGGGGCTCCGGGATCTCCAGTGGAACGCACCGGAGCCCCTCTGCACTGTGCTCAAGGAGAGCACGTCCCGGGAGGTTACTCCCTCCCCCCCTGTGCCCTTGCAGTGCAAGGCTACACGGGCCAGCCGATGTCGCCTTCTTCCCGGGTCCACTTTAGCGGACGACAAAGGCCCTCACCCTTGTCGCCCAGTGAACCCGAGGCCCCTTTAGTCGCCTTCTACGACAGGCAGGGGATACCGTAGTCTTATTCTTGAGAGCCCAAAACTACAGGGCTGACCAAATTAAGGTTAACCCAGTCGTAAGTTATAAGGTAACAAACATGAAAAAACATACAAACGAATTAAGAACCTTCTCGTTTTTTGAAGTCGGTTGATAAAATTCCAGTGTCTGTTTGTAATATAATACCCGCTTTTTACTACATGCATTGAAATTGACCATCTTTGAAGTTAGTCGACTCATCTGGTGACCAGAGGGCTGGCTTATACCTTGCACAGAGGCTAAACATTGCCATACAACGTGGCAATGGTAGCCTTTTGGGCACGCTGACAAGCGACGACAGTTTGATACAGTTATATTTTTTGTAAATATATTGTAAAATACCTATTCTTAGAAAACTAACTAAAGTGGACTGCGAATCCCACTTCTGATGTTGTAAAACTAACTAAAGTGGACTGCGAATCCCACTTCTGATGTTGTAAACTACTAGTATATAAACTAAAAAATAAAATCCTCGACGTCAGGTTATCGTAACTTTTATTTAATTCAAATGAAATTTACTGAAGCTACCGTCGGTTCGAAAATACTCTACTACGAGAAGAACCGACAAGAAACTCGTAGGACGTATTCTTTTCAATATAATTGGTTCGGTACAAAAGTAAATAACAAAATTAAAGTCGGGCAGCGAGCCGACACAAATTTACAACGTAAAATAATATCGGAAAGATCTCACCAAGACGACGCCTGGACCGCAAGTGCCCTGAGGTCGGCAAGATCTCCGTTTTATAGGCCGCGTGTCAGAAACATTTTCCTAATATATTTTCCTACTACCCAACATTTTTCATATTATCCAACACGGCCTTCCTGCCAGGAGTCCGTCCTCGGGCTCCCCTTTAACTCTAATCTACTTAAATATCTAACAAGGGCATAGATGCTCCGGCACAAGGCTGTGGTCCGACGATCACCGGATCACGCTGCTCGGCGAGTGTCTGTATCCCAGATGTACCAGGTTGTAGCTCCGCGCTCGCCGACTGTTCGTTTGCTGGTATCAGGAGTCCACTCCACGCCACGGGACCATGTATTCGTCCGCCGCTAGCGCAGACCTCCCGCAAGTGCCAGACAGAAGTCGCAGCTCGTAGCGCCCCCGAGGCAGAATCTTCACCACCCGGCAGGGACCACGCATGCCCGAGTCTAGCTTGCCAGAAGATTGTGCCTGCTCGTTTACAAATACCAAAAAGTTAAGCTCGAAGCCCCGACGAGGGCGCCTCCTTTCATGACGCACTCGTCCTGCGCAGCCTGGCCTCGCCGCAAATGTTCCCATGTTCGCTGTCGACTCATTTCTCGCAACGCTTCTCTGCCAGAACAAGAGCCACATCACGAACCAGACCACGAATAAGCGGTATCGCGGCCTCGATACCAACTCTGGCCACTCCCGCTGTCGGTAATTGGCTTCTACTCGAACCATGTTGAGCACCGTCCTGCAGTACCGCTCCACTTGTCCATTGGATTGATGCATCTCCGTTGTAATCAGATGAACATCTACCCCGACTCCCCGGACCCACCTGAGATAGTCAGCACCCTGGAACACATGCTCTCCACCGGCAACAATCAATCTCGGGGCCCCAAACAGGGAAATCACATTTGTGAAGCGACGCTTAATCCTGCCCTTACATAGGGTACAAGAGGCAAAACTTCGAAAATGCGTCGGCGCGTGACATCAGAGTACCCTTTCGGTAATCTAACTCGAAATCAAAATCCTGAAGATATACCCACCACCGGATCACTCTAGGTAACAAGTCTTTCTTACGTTGCGTAAGTTTTCAACGCGTTACAATCCGTGACCACGGTGAAGTGCACACCAACAAGATAATGCCCTAAAGTGCTGCAAAGCCTTAACCACTGCGAGAGTTTCAAGCTCGTAAGAGTAATATTTACTCTCCACACCTTGGGTGAGTTTAGAAAAGTAAGCTACCACTCTCTTGTAGCCACCCTCGTGAACCGGCTCGTCGGTCAACGCACAACAATGCAACCACGCGCAACTTGTTGCTCGATACCCCAACCGCGAAAACAACTAGCCAGACCCATAAATTGACAAAACCTGCCCAACAGTCGTCGGCTCAGGTGCGTCTGTCAATGCTTTGACCTTATCAGGGCTCGGCCGTACCTGACCCTGACTTATACTTCGCCCAAGGTACCCGGTTTCCTCAAGACAACGTATCCGATGCACTCCAAGATAAACCGTTGTCCCAAGCCCGAGGCCCCTCCCCGGGATAACATGTCCGATGCACTCCAAGACAAATGTTATCCCGGGTCCAGAATTCCCCCAGGATAAACCAATTGGAGACACTTAATTCAGTCGAGCGACCGACCTCAAGACAACGTATCCGATGCACTCCAAGATAAACCGTTGTCTCAAGCTCGAGGTCCCTCCCCGGGATAACATGTCCGATGCACTCCAAGACAAATGTTATCCCGGGTCCAGAATCCCCCTAGAATAATCTGTCCGATGCACTCCAAGACAAATGATTATTCTAGGTCCCGAGTCTAGGGTAAAGTGTCCGATGCACTCCAAGACACTATTACCCCAGGCTTAAGGGCTCAAACCCCAAACAGCGCGCCTAATGTACTCATCAAAGAAAACAGAGCACACATCGAACTAAAGAAAATTAAGCCAAGCCGAAATGGGCCCTAAAAAGTACGAATCCCACTTCTGATCTTAGAAAACTAACTAAAGTGGACTGCGAATCCCACTTCTGATGTTGTAAACTACTAGTATATAAACTAAAAAATAAAATCCTCGACGTCAGGTTATCGTAACTTTTATTTAATTCAAATGAAATTTACTGAAGCTACCGTCGGTTCGAAAATACTCTACTACGAGAAGAACCGACAAGAAACTCGTAGGACGTATTCTTTTCAATATAATTGGTTCGGTACAAAAGTAAATAACAAAATTAAAGTCGGGCAGCGAGCCGACACAAATTTACAACGTAAAATAATATCGGAAAGATCTCACCAAGACGACGCCTGGACCGCAAGTGCCCTGAGGTCGGCAAGATCTCCGTTTTTATAGGCCGCGTGTCAGAAACATTTTCCTAATATATTTTCCTACTACCCAACATTTTTCATATTATCCAACACTATAATATTGTAAATATATTTTTTTAGTTAGTATTATCTGTAAGTTTGTATAATAACATGCATTCGAATGTATTTATGGGACATATAACAATATAACATTTTTTTACAATTTTTGGCTGTCCGTCTGTTTATTCTGGCTTATCACTGGAACGGCTGTACCGATCTTGACGGGACCTTCAACGACAGATAGCTGATGTAAATAAAAGTAGCCGAAGTTACTCCTTAACTTGGGCTTCTTTAATATTAGAAAAATTTAAATACATAGTTATTAATCGCGGGTAACACAGCGGGCCGCAGCTTTACCTAAAAAGAACGTATATCTTTCCGCGAGAGTGCTTTACACGCACTTTTTAATATAGTACTGTTATGTGTTAATGTTACAGAGCCGAGATATTTGAAGATTGGCTCTGGCAAGCATCACTCGTTGCTGGTCCTGGATGGTGGATGTCGCTACACGGTACCGTCTTTATGTATTACGTAAGTTTTTATATAATGACAATTTACTCTGCATGTTATTCTATAAATTTTTATAGGAAAATTGGCAAATGAGTTTACCGCTCGCCTGGTCTTAAATGATCACCGTCACCCATGAACCAGTGTCATTGCTAGGTAACCAATGGCCCTGGGGCAAATTAAAAAATGGAACCCCACTGCTATGTAAACTGATTAGGTTGTTTATCAAATAAAAATATGAAATATACAAATACTTTTAAAATGCCAAGCTATTAAAGCTCTTTTTTGTGCACCGCAGGGCAAATAATAAAAATATTAAACAGTAACAACATAAATTACAATTAATATTAGCTAATTAAACGAAATAGAGAAGATTCAGGGTTTAGTATATAAAGGTCGGGCCTACCAACTGTCTAAATAACAATTATTTTAACAATTTCTTCATAGCTTTGTTTTCGTAAAAGTATCAATGACTTCGTTTTAAATCCAGGCTTGGTGCGGTTTTGTTTTCAATTGCTATTAGCGATAAACGTCGATCGAGATTCCTGGTAAGGATTCGAGGGTCCCCTAGAGGTCCTCGGGGCACTGCCCCGCCTAGCCTCTGGGTAGCTACACCACTGCCATGAACATCCAGAGCATCAGAGGAGCTGCAGGTGCGTGGCCGGTCTTTGAGATAGGAGTAGACATGTTTCTTAAACGTCCCTAAATCGTAAAGGTTCAGAAACACCGTCGGTGACAGACAGTTGACTCGTATTACAAAAATAGTAAGGAATAAGTAAAACGTATTTCCTTCAAAGAATTAGATAGGGTTATATAATTTTCAACCGCATTCCAATGAGGATATTCTCAAGTCGTCTATTTTTTAAATTCTTGCACACTTCTAGCGGCATCATTTTTAGACCAATATCATAAGTTTGTTTTAAAGGATTCGGTTGTCGATTGAGATATTGGTAGTTTTATAAAAATCTAAGACTAGATAATTTAGCTACAAATAAACGAACAAAAAAATACACTTTAAAATTTATTTTCAATACAGGTTGCCTTCATAAATATTTTTATTTTCAAGAAATATGTAGATTGATTTTTCAAGTATTTTATATTATTTCATTTCGTTTACTACGTGACATAAAGTGACTACTCTTTTATAAGGCTGTAGATACACTGGCATTGAATACATTTTATTGCTTTGTTTACACGTTATTCTTACTGTTAGTTGTTAACGTTTAAAACGACCGATAAATGTTAGCTCGGTCGCATTATCGTCTCTGGAAAATTACATGAAACCATTTGTGCGACGCGCATACATCTATTAAACCCCCACAACGCACGGCACTGCCACGTCGCGCACGGTCTAAGCTTCATTATAAATTTTCCAACGGTTGCAACCTTCTAACTGTCCATTCACAAAGATCATCGGATGGCATTTGCTGAAGTAACTATAAATTCACTACTGTTTGGTACAAGTCTTCCTTCTTTTTTTCTAAGTAAAAAATCTTTACGCACCCGTGAATTGAGGAGAAAGCTGGTGAATGCGTTACGAAAAATGAGATCGGGCGAGGCGAACGTTAGCTAAAGGGAGCGCGAATATTTAATTAATTATAAACAAATTTCGATATATGAAAAAAATCGATATATTTGTACAATATATTGCGTAGTATCAATACAACCTCACGATTTATATCGATATATTCGATATAATACCGAAAAATATATCACATTATATTATATTACTATTATATCACATTTTCTTTCTCTCTCGAACAATCGTGTATATACCATACATAATAAATATTTAAATACATAATATAGATGGAACTAAAGAAGTTTTACTTCAGATGTGTGGCATAAAGCATAGCACAAAGCACTAGGATGTTCGTGAATCTTGAGCTAGGTGTTACTAGACCTGTGTTTCGGAAGTCGGTGTCTTCTCCCATTTACAACGCACGCACGCACTGTGTTTCATTAGTATTCTATGTTATATAATAAATTATAATATGTATTTTTAGGTGTCCGTGTTGAGCATGTTTTGTGTGCGGATGTGTTTTCTGTTTACCCTCGGCCACTTGTTCTACGCGTCTCTTACCCTTATATAAAATAACAAATGCACCCGAACCAATCCAAGAAAACTTTAACATAGTAGAAATACGCTTTACCAAACCTCTATACGTCAAAAAAAATTGTTTCATCCCCTTTAAAATCTCCATTATTCTCAATCCTCTATAAGCGGAATAAGTGAGTTAAATATTAAATTCTCATCTATTATTAGATTCTTTTTATTAATTTCTCTCCATCACAAAATTAGGTACAATGATCCTTAACTTCTACAGGTCGAATTCCTTACAAAAAACGAAATTGTCACTAACTCAAAATCTCTATATAACTATAAATTCTCGGCGTCTCCTTCAAGTTTGAATTTCTACTGTGAGGTGTTTATAAAACGACAATTAATCTTCTGATTGTATAATCAAATAATTTTGACATACAGAATTAAATTGAATTGCCGCCATTTTTCCATCATACCATATGATATGATTCTAATCAATATCTTGCGCAGTGCTTTACTACGCATGTTTCTCCATTTTGAAAGAACTTCAGGCAACTATAACGTTAAACACTTACACAATTGGGAATAAAATGGTATAACCTTTACGTTTAGCCAGATGACAACTACAAATAATGTTAGGGATGAAGACAGTGTGAATGTGAAACGTTTTGTGTGTTGTGAATTAAACAAAAAAAATATTTATTGTGTTTTCACATTAAATACGTTGTTTTCCATTAAAATGCTCTCAAGAAACGCCTATTTTATGTGAGAGCAAGTTGTGTTACGTTTGTAATCTCGGTGTATAATGTAAAAAGACACGTGTGATTAATGGCGTAATTTGTTGATATTTTTTTTTAAAACCAAAAATAAACATTCTTTATCATTACCATAGAGGTTTTACTAAAGAGGTTGGCATTCTTTCTATTTAGGGATTTACGACAATTACACGTTAAGTGTATTAAATGTTGTAAAATATATTTTAACTATTAAATATTTTAAATACCACTTATTTACTTTTATTAAAAATAAAATACCGTTACGCAAGACAAAAATGTTATCAAAATATTTATTTTTAAGAAAATATTTAACAACAACAAACTTGATTATATAAACGTAGTTTAGTTGCCGCATTGAACATGATGCGTTCGAAATGAATATAAAATTGTAAGTGTTATACAATAATCCAATAAGCTTCTAGGTCATTGTAAACTCGTACTGAGAGCGCATACCAGGTTTTCTCTCATCTTTAGCAAAGCATTTGGCTAAGCGTTAGATGCAACAAATTAGTACGTAATGGTTTCGTTATAGAAATGGTGGATTTGAACGGAAAATCTATTCGTATGGTGATGGACCGACACGAACTGTGATTTGTTATAAAACATTGTGAAGTAAAAGTGTACATTAATTTTCAAGTCATTAGTCGCTTCAAGAGAATATTCCGGTAAGTCATTATTTTCTCTAGTACCGTAATAAAATTTAAATTGTCACTAATATTGTCCCTTTAGTCATAAAAAAATTGCACATTTTATTCTAATTGATATTAAATATTAATTTATTAATAGCATGGTTATTTTTAGCTCGAAATTTTATTAATTATTTCATAGAGCTAAAAACGTAAATATACCTTCCATATCATAAAAGAATTCGTCCAAGATCTATAGTTGTCCCTTTCTATATTCAAAAAGTTACGTTTTAAAACATCTCCAGCACAATTCACTTAAATTGAATTATCGTAAGTTAGAAATAATGCTTAATAGAAGCCTTAAAACTTATTTCTAGGTGAACAGCATGGGGTGTATCGACTGCATTGCAATAGTTATCCAGAATTAGTTCCTGCTTGCAGCTTTTTGAAACATTAAAATGCCAAGGTATTCATTAAAAGCGTCCGCATGAGAAATTATATATTATTTTTTTATTTCTGTTTCATTAATCGCCGCTTACTCTCTAGTCCCCTATCTATTTACGATAATTTTTATTTATGGTAAAATAAAATACTCTACATAATTAATTTCTTCTTATTCTTTTTCTTCATCGTGTCCAAAGAATTATACTAATAATACCTTTTTTATAACCATTAATAATATTATTGATTCTAGAATTTTATATTTTACATTGTCTTTTTATGCATTTTACTTTTTATAATAATATTGTAATAATAAATATAGGAAATAATAGAATAAGTATAATATTTTTACATAACACTAGAGCGGTTGGTTATCAAACCTTTTTTTTTTTTCTTGTTGACGGGGAGGAAATCTTCACAAAGATACCCCGCCTTCTGGGGGGAAGGCGGCGGTTATGTGGGGATTTTACCCACTAAAACCTCCCCGGTGGCCCTTTCCTCGGTGCATGACGAGGGGCTCCGGGTTCTCACGTGGAACGCACCGGAGCCCCTCTGCACTGTGCTCAAGGAGAGCACGTCCCGGGGGGAGGTTACTCCCTCCTCCCCTGTGCCCTCGCAGCGAAAGGCGACGCGGGCCAGCCGATGTCGCCTTCTTCCCGGGTCCACTTTGGTGGACGACGCAGGCCCCCACCCTTGTCGCCCAGTGAACCCGAGGCCCCTTTTAGTCGCCTGGTACGACAGGCAGGGGATACCGTAGTCTTATTCTTGAGAGCCCAGAACTACAGGGCTGTGGTTTTTTTGGTTATAAAACCTACTAACGGTAGATTCTTCAGTACATACTGTCTTTTATATATATTTAGGGTAGATTCGTTGAAATTTCATTAATGGTTTTACTTGATTTGTCGTTCCATATTTATGAAGCTAAATTGCTAATTGTGCAATCGCTAGTGATCGAATCAGGGATCTTCAAGGAAAGAAAAAGCTATAAATTATGCTATAATAATTATAATAAGGTCATAAACCCACCAATATTTTAATCATCGAAAATTCTTCTAATCGATTTTTTGGAGATCCTTGGTATATCTTTGGAAGCCAAGGCTCTATACTAAAATTCACATGAGACCTAATGGAAACCGAATTCTTTTCAACCAAAAAAATATTTATTAAATAAATTCGATTTATAAATAACGTCTCTTTGGACGCGTGAAGTAAGCTGTAGAAGCGTTTATGTTGACTGAAAAGATCACGATGACTGACTTGAAAGAAGACAGTTAAATTAACACATTTTAAAGTTTTTTCTAAAGATAACCTAAAACATGTAATTTGCTTTAAGTTTTCACTTTATTCGCAATATTTTTGTATTTAATTCACTACACAAAGTCCCTTAAAACATAACTAAATAAAAGTATACATGACCGTCATATGTTTTTAAGTGTTAATTTTGTTGTACAATGCACCGATATTAGTGTTACGAGTTTAGGTTAATGTAGAATAGTTGCCAGATAGTAGGCGAATACACTGTGAGCTTATTTGTTTAATTATCTGAGGTACATCAACATCGTATATATCTTGTGACACTTGTGTATAAGTCCACCATCAGCCAGGAATTACTGTGCGCTCACAGAAATCCAATGGATATAGCATATGCAATATAATATCAACCCTCCCCGACACATTATACCTGGTATACACCCAGACGGAAAAAGAATCCCTTTCCAACCAGGGATACGGATCGGGGGCAGGTTCACGCATCCTTACCGTGCACGAGGCCCAAGGCCTCACGTACGGATCTGTACGGTACTGCAACTGCACGACAGCGTCCAACATTCTGTAGTGGCGATATCCCTACACACCGTCAGCTGTGTCTATTATACAGATGACTGTGACGACGCCACAGGAAGACTGATGACAAGGGCAATGGCCGCATCTAGGGAGAGGATAGTGGACTACAACCTAAAATGGCCATGAGAAGCAAGGACACAGCGGTCGCGGAGAAGCTGATAGCAATGCAGCGGGGCGATCTCTGGCCACCTCAAATTCAGACATTATATATATATATATATATATATATATATATATATATATATATATAAAAAGGAAAATTGTAACTGTAGAGGTGAACAATTTAAGTATTGGAAAATAGCACGGACACAGGTGGTCAGTGGTTGCGATCTAACAACAATAAAAAACACATCGTATATATCTTGTGACACTTGTGTACTCTTGTGACCACCATCAGCCAGGAATTACTGTGCACTCACAGAAATCCAATGGATATAGCATATGCAATATAATATCAACCCTCCCCGACACATTATACCTGGTATACACCCAGACGGAAAAAGAATCCCTTTCCAACCAGGGATACGGATCGGGGCAGGTTCGCGCATCCTTACCGTGCACGAGGCCCAAGGCCTCACGTACGGATCAGTGGTGGTCATCAGAACAGTGACGAAAAAACTGCAACTGCACGACAGCGTCCAACATGCTGTAGTGGCGATATCCCGACACACCGTCAGCTGTGTCTATTATACAGATGACTGTGACGACGCCACAGGAAGACTGATGACAAGGGCAATGGCCGCATCAAGGGAGAGGATAGTGGACTACAACCTAAAATGGCCATGAGAAGCAAGGACACAGCGGTCGCGGAGAAGCTGATAGCAATGCAGCGGGGCGATCTCTGGCCACCTCCAAATTCAGACATTATATATATTATATATATATAAAAAAAAGAAAATTGTAACTGTAGAGGTGAGAGAGAGGGCACTCTTTTAATAAATGCAGAGTGAACAATTTAAGTATATTGGAAAAGAGCACGGACACAGGTCTGTGGTTGCGATCTAACAACAATAAAAAAAAACACATCGTATATATCGTACATCATACACTCACAATACTCGAAAAGTATTAGTAAAAATAAAAATGGTCTAACATCAGACAAAATGTTAATAAAGCTCAGCTGATGTGAACACTGGCGAGTAATATATGAATACTTTTTACTCAAACAGTGTAAATGACGCCACGTATGCGTATTATAATTTTTAGTATTCGTTTCTACGTGTAATTATAAATTTATTTAGTTATCTAGATAAGATTGTTAAAATGGTAAGCTCAGCGTAGGACGTCCACCTTCAATGTGGTCTGACAACCTCATAAAGGCCACAGGACGCAGCTGGATGTAAGCCGCTTGCAAATGGTTCTTTTGGAAATCGTTAGTAGAGGCTAATGTTCACCAGTGGAAATTCTAAGGCGGAAATGATGAATCATCGAAGGTTAGCTGGAAGTAAATGCTATACCACATACATTAAGTTCGATTTTGCACACACTTTTTAATTCAAAAAAGGATTTTTATGTAACAAAAGCTTTTGTTAAGAAGGACAACATTCCACTAAACCAATTGTTATCAAAATAAATTATTATCGGTCGATACTTTTGTTAGTCTACTTGGTCATTGGTTTTTCTATGGTTTCCTGGACGGCACATCGTCAGCTTACCAATTGTGTGTCGCAATCTATCAGTTCATACATTTAGACGTATTCTGTAGTCTCGTAACTATTGTAAGTTTATCAGTATCCCTTTTCGGTAGTCTGCTAATATTTTGACAGTTTTTAACCGTTGGCACAACCGGACCTTCAGAGCTGGTCCTACTTTGAGGGGGTCTTTGAGGTCCAACTTGATTCAACAAAGGATTTATCTATCTATGTATCGACACTGGAAAACAAAAACGTAGTAACCCACAAAAATGAAATTGTTCACCAAAGCCGAAAAACATTTTTCTAAAAAAAAAAACAACTTTTCTAAAAAAATATATAACTTTCGTGTCTGTGGACCTAGAGCTGTCGTTTTTGAACACAATATTTATTATTTTTTGCTGAGCAAGTATTGTACCACGGCAATAACCTAGAGTTTTCCCAAAATTAAATCGTTTTACGCTACAAAATATAAAAGACTACGTTTTTGCTTTCCTGCGTCGATATGTAGTATCTATGGAATAGATGCTTAGGCTGTGTTTTGATGGCAGGTCGGCCGGCGGCTCGGCAAGCGGCTCGGCGAGCGCGCTCGGTCTCGAGGAAGCGAGCGACAGTGACGCCGAGCGACCGCGGAGACAACACTTGCGTGTGCCCACACCGCACTACTTGGGACAGTGAGTGATCTAACTGTACTTTTCTTTTTAACTGACTTAAAAATTGTAGCATCGTCCGGAGGCCGAGACACGTTCTCGACGATCTGGACAATGCGATTATTAAAGCATAGGCTAGATCGAAACAAGCACTAAAAAAGCCCCGTCGCGACTGTCGGAGGTTGCGTATAGTACTATCGCGCCATCGCCGATTTATGGGAAGACCTCACCCATTAGATGTTACGAGCATTGCTGGAGTTTCTTCAGGCACTTCTCCTAGCGCCAACGATTCCCGAAATGGCATTTAAAGTTAGCGTATTTTAGAATGTCCCTTAGATTATCCGTAAAAAAGCAACCAACCGAGCCTTGGTTCGGCCCTCTCTGGCTTCTTCAAATCGGAACATTGATGCGTAATTAAGTAACCGTTCAAGCCATGGGTACCCCTCAACTGGGGGCGAGTTAGTAAGAATAGAGGTTCAGGCTACCTAGCGACCTAAGAGTTATCCTACTACTCTCAAGTAAGAATATTCTGTATCTGTTCGTAAAAAAAATCAGAGAAAGAGAAAAAGAAAACGTGCGCTCTCTCTTGCCCCTACAGTAGTATACGAAACTTCACTCTCTCTTTTTCTATCTTTACTAGGTTATATCTCGACTGGCCCGATCACACTTTTCGTAACACATTCAGTTGCTCCTCAAGTCAAGTGCGCGTAAAGAAGTAATACTTTAAAAAACCCTTGTATAGCGAATAGCAAAGTTGGGATCACGAAAATACATATAGAGTCGCACTTCACCTGACTCACTGGTGATAACGGTCTTTTATCTTGACTCGATTGCCGATGATGGATGAAAGTGTTGCGGACTGCAATGTGATCTTTACCTTGAGGTTGTGTGTACATGGACCGCCGTTATCACTAGACGTCAGGTGTAATGTGCCCTTGTTTAGTTTGCAACACGTAAAAGGCGTAGAGAACGCGTGCCGTCTCATGGCATGACTATAAATACGATGTGATTTAATATAACGTTGTTACCTGGGATGCGTCCCAACTACCGATTTCCATTACCGCACACCACAGCAGAATTCCAAGTCCCACCATCTCGATGGTTGGCGTACCACATCCGTACATTTTTACGTAACTTTCTTTCACAATCGATTTTTATTGCCTTCGGGTAAGGAAATATACGAGTATAATTGTGAAATAATTGTAGCTCACTATACGTTCGAAAAACATTATATAAAATATAGCGATTTAAATAACATAATGATGGGAATGGCGGGAAATCGATGTAAACGCAATAAACAAGTTCTAAATTTGAATTTAAAACCAAGAATTTTAAGCAACTTAAAAAAACATATAAATGGGGATTTTTTTTTTTTTTATTGCAAATAACTACAAAAGCGACACGAGGCTTACACGATACTCGTATTATGCGGAGAGTTACGGCGAAGGTTTTAGTATAAAATATATGATCGATTACAATACATCTGGAATCTTTATTATTTTGGCTTATAACTCTAATACAAATTTGTTCGAATGTCATATTGTAATGTTTATTATTCAATTCGACACTCGGTTAAAAGGTTACAAGGTAAAATAGTCCGTAGTGTTACGAGAGCTGATCTCTTATTCATTTGTATGATATATATAGATAACATCGAAACTTCGCTTGTGATTGTACTTTTTCAGTATCTTTGTTATGTAAATATAGAACTGAGTTGATGATAAGATTGGAGGGAAGCCTGTTAGTTTCTCGTTTTCACTTATCTTAATGAGTCTAGATCTTGTTTTTTAATTTTAATGTTTTGTGCTGATAATTGTAGTGAGTTTCACTGTTACATAGTTGTGGGCTATGGATAAAAAGAAAATCCGATGGTCACTAAGGCGCGATAGTCTCCCTTTAGCGACCATACGACGGGCCTTTATTAACGGAAGGCGTAGCATTTCGCCGGAAACATTTCAATGGAGACGTCGGTAAGATAAAGCAAGCCTTCTCTCTCTCTATATTAAGTTGCATACATATGTCCCCCTGCTGGGAACAGGTTTTCTCCGTTAATTGAGTACAAAGGGTAATACGCATAAGTAATACGCCGGTACATAAGTCCGCCACGCGGCCCTAGTGCGGGTTGGAAGACTTCACATGCTCTAGAAACAATGTAGGTGTAGGTTTCCTCACGATGTTTTCCTTCACCGTCGAGCGCGCGGTAAATCAGCACATAAAATTGCAACAACAAATTTATTGGTGCCGGCACCGGCGATCGAATTCGGGTTGCTAGCGTACTATGCAACTTGAGCCAACCGCCCGGTCACTGAGCTACCAAGACTGTAATACCAATGCTGATCTGTAAACTTCGGTGAAAATCAGTTAGGTATTGCTAGTCCAAAAACTACGTTAGGGTTATTCATTTTATTATTTAAAGTATAGAAATAAGTAACATCCTATATTACCCAATGTTGGGCACAGGCCTGTCGCACTATACAGAGTAATAGACATTTATCGCCGATAAGTATTAACGGACATAGTTTCCACAAGATATTCTCATATTTAAAGTTTGTAGATGATTTGGCAGTAATTTGTTGTTAATTTAATAATCGTTCTATGTGCACCGGTTATTCAATTTAGCATTAATTAATACGAAAGCCACAATTTACATAAAAGTTATTTAAGTCGGTAATTATCATTAAAATACAATAAAACATAACTGTCAATACCAGACGTTGCACAACTGGCTACTCGCTAAATTACATTATAAATACTCAAATATCCGATAGTACAGTAGACGTATATATTAAAAATTATAGCATTGTACTAATTACGCATAATCAAAAATAACCGCGTCGTGTATCCGAATTGGAGTCGACCCCAAAACCTGAACTCAATTTAATTTCTTAGTACGTTGCCGACATGTATTTGCGTTCCGTTACACCATCTTGATCGTTCATTTTCAATGATAATCCGAAGAAATTTGCGCATTTATTAAGCAGAAAGCGTGATCTATATTAAAAAAGCAATAGTTTATATAAGTTCTTACGTTATTTTAACCCTCAAGAAACAGAAATGCGAAGATTCTATGGTAGTTACATTCCAGCCAAATTGGAATCTAACTTCTTATTAAAAAACATTACACGTTAAATTGATACACACTATTCGAAGAAAAAATCATGTCATGAAATATAATAATGTCTATAACAAGCTACATTTTCTTTGCCTAAATGAATTTGACCACGATAATTTCAAAATGGCGCCAACTCGCAGCTAGACAGAAAAAATGCTATGCTATGTTTTTTAGAAAGAAAGAAGAGACAATTTTCATTATTCCATTACTGTCACTAAACAAAAGTTGATAATTTAGTATTGTTAATTGAAATCACTCAACTGTGAGGGGCAGAATACGAGCTCACTGTTTTGCTGAAATCTAATATAAAATGTGAAATGTACGCTCATTGTTTATAAAAATAGTTTTTTTTTTATATTGTAACACGTAAGTAACCCAAAGACAAGCTTTATTTTTTCTTCATTGCTATTTATGAAATAAACTAATTGGTAAAACTTTGACGGTCATAAGTACTGCTTGTATATAATATGCTGTCTAAGGTCGTAGTGTAATCATCGTCATCATCATTTCAGCCGTAAAACATCCACTGCTGGACATAGGCCTTGCACAACGATTTTCAAAAGGACCGGTTGTAAGTGGCTTCCATCCAGTGGCGCCCTGCGGCCTTTATGAGGTCGTCAGACCACCTTGCGGGTCGTCCTACGCTGCGCTTGCCGGTCCGTGGTCTCCAATCGAGAACTTTTCGGTCCCATCGGCCATCTGTTCTACGCGCTATGTGCCCTGCCCATTGCCACTTCAACTTGCTTATCCGGCGTGTAATATACTATGATAATTCGACATTTATAGTTTAATAATCTCTATAAAATCCGAATAACTAGTGTTATCTCTATTTTGGCGGCTATCTAAAAAGGGTAAATGGCCATATGTGTCACTTACTACGTTTTTGCTTTCCAACGTCGATATATACTTATGCAACTAGATTACGAGTGAGTTGAAATCTTTATTGTGCTCAGCAACTGTTGTAAAAGGCGATGGATAAATGCGCGTAAATCTCGGAACGTTGAACAGATAGCGGAATCTGCAATAAACCACATTAATAGTAACCAGATCAAAAATACCAGAGACACGTGTCAATTCATTAATCTGTTATATGACGTAAACGTACACCTAAAAATATAATTTATAAATACAACCAATGAATTAATGAACTATTTTGTTTTTGGGATGGATTTTATGGTTTCTAGCTGAATCTTGTCGTCTAAAGGCAGATTACTAGAAAACTTAATCTAAATTCTATTTGTATATGATATTAATTAATAAGAGCTTTACTTAACTCCCGAAAGTTTTGAAGTAAGACAATAATTTTATGGAAGCTGCGATCAAACAGTTTGTTAAATAACAATTTTTCTCCACATGCTAGAATTACATGGCTCGCAGTTCCACTATATCATCAGCTCCAGCCAAAGGTAGCACTGTGTTGGGGTGAATAACCTTCCCTTAACTTTTCCCGACAATGCGTTCCACTATATGCACCGCACCGTTGTACCTGGCCGCTATGGCAACGCCCCCCGTGGTTATCGAGCGTGCATCCATGGGAAATTCCAACCCGACTGGTTCGAATTTCATAGATTCTCCTTAGTTTAGATAGTACATCACATTTCAGCCCTGTAGTACTGGGCTCTCAAGAATAAGACTACGGTATCCCCTGCCTGTCGTATAAGGCGACTAAAACGGGCCTCGGGTACACTGGGCAACAAGGGTGGGGGCCTTTGTCGTCCGCTAAGGTGGACCCGGGAAGAAGGCGACATTGGCTGGCCCGTGTAGCCTTGCACTGTGAGGGCACAGGGGAGGGAGTAACCTCCCCCCCCCGGGACGTGCTCTCCTTGAGCACAGTGCAGAGGGGCTCCGGTGCGTTCCACTGGAGATCACGATCACTTCGCCCCCCAAGCAGATCAAAGAGTAGATGGAAGACTACTTCATTGTATGACCTTTTAATCATATATCATCCTAAATTCATTGAGATAAGAGGTATTTCGAATAAATGGTATGTTTTATTTTTATTTAGTTTTTCGCCATTATATATCGCTAATATTTCGTTTTTACGTATTCTATCGGTCACGGTTGAAATCGATGAGATTTTTAATATTTCGATTAAATTAAAAAAAAAACCATTTGCTACAATTTGTGTCCCGTGTATGACGATGGGATCACCTTATGTCATATATTGGATCTAATAAGCGCGGGGAAACGCGGTTGATAAATAGAGTGGTTGTTTATTTTTATTAATATAATAGCTATGATGATGATGATGTCCCGCCGATTTCGGCTACGGCAACGCTTCGGGACTGACAAGTCATGAGCCAGGTCACGCGACTCTTGAGTGTGCCCTCATGTGGCTTGCATAACCACTCTTCCTTGTAAAGGTAAGCACACCGTTACTGATGTTATCGGATATGGCAGCTAGTGGTCGGGCCTTCAGGGTGTCACGCTTGTCGTCTATAGTAGCTAATAGGTTACAACAATCAGATAAGAAAATGTCAGGTATCTTATCCGGAGAAGGAGGTTAAACTCTCAGGACCTGCAGTAGACAAACATCATCATATATCCATATGGACAAGAAATCCATTGGTTTAGACACAGACTAGCAATTATTCGAGCCGTCGGATACCTGGATTGCCTGAGTAAAAATTGTTATTTTTCAAGATTTTCGAACTTGGTGGACATGTTTTTAGTTCGTTATCGAAAGTTTACGTCATCGACACGTTTCAGAAAATTTCCCGGATCTGCGATGAAAGAAAAATGTTTAGCATATTCACAGCTGCAACGTAATTCCTGGAAGTGTTTCGTGTACACTTTGATGTACGCTAGTATAAGAAGAATCGAAAGCTCTGCGTGAATGTTTTATATATTGTTACTAATTATACATTTATGAACTTATTCGTTTATTGACAAAAATGTACATTACATTTTTCCATTGTTATAAAGTTAACAATATTATGTTGAAATATCTGTGCCTCGAATACAGGAAAAGTAATATTTATTATAAACATATAACGTGATATATGACATTATAAACATTTTGCAAATAAACAATGCTATTGACAAATGAACGTTCAATAATGATCCATCATGACACATACTTCTATATTAATATATGTATAATAAGGTGCACAATTCCACCCTTGTTTTGCTATTGGTAACCCGGGTGATCCCCTAGGTTCCCTTTACTAAAAGTATCGATTTTATAATCGTATCTTCATATTATTTCCTTAGGTGAACGTGGAGTAAAGAACATAAAATTGTATATGTATTAAGTCTGGTAGCGAGAAAAATCTTACATAACAATAGTCAAATCTAAAATATTATTATAAACATTTTTGGAATAAATGTGAAGTCGACCAAATCGCTCTAAAAAACAGTGACGGACTATATTATTAACCAATTTACCTTATTAGTCTTTTGCGTATCAATGGAAATATATTTATTATTATATGTAATATTTCGATTTACAATGTGTAATTTAGTTAATAAATATTATGTAAGTAATTTTCTTTCAGTAAACAAATAATTGTGTTAAATTTACCGCGCTCGTTGTTTTACGTTACAGGCGGTTACTGATTGGTGAAGTAGATAGTCGACCAGTACCTCACTCGCTCGAAGTTGACGCAGTTCTTATACAGCTGTCGAAAGTTGAACAAGTGTTTTTGAACGAAATTGGTGCCAATTGCCGATTACTAAACGTTACTGAACTGTCATTTGTCACTTTCTGTTTCCAAAATTCGATATTTTTCGGACTAAATTACATCCTGAAATTTTATAGTGTCAGTTCGATGTACTTATAGTTAACGAACTTTATTTAAAGTTTTTACAAACTTTAAAAGTGCTATGTTATAGTTTTTGTGTGCGGTCAATGTAATAGATGTGAACTAAACTTAAATAAAATTATGTATGTATACGTTTTCAACGGAAAAGATGAGCATTTAATTTTTAAAGTACTATCCTACAGTATTTAAAGTTGTATAGCAGATTGTGGTTGCACGTGGCTATATCGAATGTATCGAAAAGCAAGCATGACCTTCTAAATGAAGCAGTCATATCCAGAAGAAATAATGCTATGTTTTGTAGAAGGTTTTGGTAATGGTGTCGAACGTGGATACAGCAAGAGCCGTGAGTTGAGTGAAAGTGACCTTTCTGAATCTAATCAAGCATTAAAATCTAAGAACATAAAGCGAGTGTCAGTACATTCAGGTACTAGTGCAGACAGTCTGTGTGAAGAAGTGAATATACGAAGATCGGGTGGGAAGTCCTTAAGATTGTCTTCTCGAGAAAAATTTAAAACTGTATCCGAGTTGAAAAGAAGTTTCAGTGATCGCTTCTCCTTAATTAATGATGCTGGGAAAAAGAAACCGCCTAAAGGAATATTGACTATACAAAAGACTTGGTAAATATAATAATTTGTTAAACCTTTCACATATAAATATAGTCTGAACTCCTATTTAGTAGATTTTAGATGTGACATACTCCACCACACAAATTATTGATTTCTAAACTGTATTTGCAAAGGTTAGTAGTGCCCAATTTCCTTTTGCAATGATTAATCTTTTAAAGGCAAACTACATAAGATTTAGGTATACAACGCAATAGATACAGATAATATTTTATGAAGTACTTGATTGATAATAGATAATATATTTCCTTCTGTCTCAAATAATCATCAAGTTTTATGTAATATAAAATATTTGAATATGGAAGTAGAAATGTTACAGACAAGAGCTGAGAGGCAAGTGTAGAGTAAAATGTTTTTAACTTAAGTTGAGCAAGAATCGTTAGATTAGAGAAGCCAATACTAAATTATATTCAATTGGGCTGAGTCTCGCAGTGAAAAGGTTGATAATGAAGATGATTTTATTAACATATAAAAAACAACCAAAGGATTCCATCAGCTGACTGTGACCGTAATAAAGATAAAATGTATAATTGCTAATTGCACATCATATTAAACAAAGTAGGATATTTATGTTTTTATTTTACTGAATAGTTCATTGTTGTATCTTCTATATAATGTTTGTGTTTGCATTCTAAGTTTCACTCTGGCTACCACTTGAATAATAAAACAGATAGACTGTGTGCACAGATAAGATAAATCTATAAAATACAGACTGATAATCTATATACCTTTGTAATATCTCTTTTTATGATGTGACATTTATCTTTCTCCTACCATATATGCACAAAGATAAACAGGTGTTGTTTACAATTCTGAATGATTGAGATTGCTAGCCTCTGCATATATGTTCTTTGTCAGGGTTTAATCTTCCATTGTTATACATGTGAGATGAATAAGATTTACGGTCTTATTTTTTAAGTTTATTTTAAGTCTCATTCTGTCCACTAGACATCATTATATTAATGTGGGTGTCTACCAGAAACAGGGGAATAGTTATCTGCTAAGTTGCTTTATTTTTTTTTATGAAAAAAGTCCTTGTACTCTTTGTATTTGTGGACAGGCACAATAAAATGTTAATTAATAAAATAATCTGATTTATTCAGTACAGATCCAAGCACTTTTCACCAAGCTTTTAATAAGCTACAATGGCTATGGGCACACCTGATGTTAAGTGGGCAATGCTAATTATGCACATCTGCAAAATATTGCTGTGGTTGTTAAGTAATTGCCAGCCCTACCGCTATAGAATGCTAATAAATGTAAAGTGAATTCTAAAGCGTTCTTTTAACTGTTCACAAACAAGCAAGCAAATTACTCTTTCTCTAAAACCTACCATCTAAGTTACTCATAGTGGAGGTTTATATTGTGTGCTCTAAGACTTTAGATACCTTCCCATAAGTTGTAAAACTTAGTCATCAATTGGAATATTTTTGTCATGTGTTTAACAAACCCAATTTGATTCAACCGTAAATTGAAAATGATTGATTTGTATCAACTTTTAATATTGATTGTTAGTTGCCGACATTACGTTATGTTATAAGCAGGTGATTTTAATTATTAATTATATTTTACTTGATTTTTTTGGTGATATACACAAATGAGTTCTTTATGCCGACTTGAAGAGAAGGTATATAAAACTTCTGTGTTTCGCCTGAGCACCGTTACTGGTTACCTAATTATAATAGGTGTGCATCGCAACTGCAATCCCTATAGTAGGAGTGCCTGATATATGTATCGATGTTTGGACGCTATATATTGAAGGAAAAGACAAACGCAAAAATGCTTGCGGCTGACATATGACGACCGGTTACACGATGAAATTATTTTTCTAACATGTTATGTATTACTACACACCTACTCTCCGTGACGGCAGTACTAGTACATTTTATAACCTGTGCCGCGATTTTTTTGTTTCTGAAATATAAACAAACGATACGATATATGGGAAATATCGATATATTTATACAATATATTGCATAGTGTTAGCGACAGTAGGTCCTACTGAATGCCAATTTAGTTTTAAATATTATAATCTATAAAGTTAATGTACTGACTAATATAAAGGTACTTTAGTTTAGTCAACTAGTCCGCTTCCGTCTTTGAAAGAGATGCAAATACTAGAAATTTAGGATAAAAAGGAGAGAACTCTCTCTGAAACAATGTCAGTAAGTCTTTAATAAATTACCTCTAAGGCTCTTGATGTATTGCCGTTAATAATATGATAAAATATAAAATATGTTGTGTGCGATGTTGAGTAAAGTAGCTCACAATAGCATCGATACAACATTACGATATATTATATCGAAAAATATATCGATATATTTGTTGCATGAACACGCCTACCCTATAGTGTAGCGGATTACAGATCAGCCGAATAGTTTGGCCCCTTCTCCAATAAAAGTTTCTTGTCTCAATATTGTGATAAGGAACTATGTGGAAATAAAGTACGAATCGACTTTTTATTGTCTCGTTGTTGGCCTATGATGACCTCATCGCCGGTCAGACAGCCTCTCATAATGGCCGGATGCCCCTATTAAGTCATAGGTGGTCTCCTTAGCTGTGACATTGTTCCTCATAATATGTGTCCATGTTATTTAAACACATCCTACATTGTTCTCTTTGTATTTTCACTATTTTTTTTTGCAGAAATGTTACCTATCGAACTATTTAAAAATCAGAGTCCGCTAATTACTTCATTTTCCAGTGATTTTTGGTACTCGATGTCATTTATGTTCATTGTGCGGTTCGTATTATATTTAAGTAATTATTTTTATAGTGATTTAATGGAAAAATAATTAGTATTACAAAAAAAAATCAATTAATTTATTTTACAATGCCTCTACTATAAATTATTATATTAACAAGAAACATCTATTTATCACAATTACGATTCAACTGGATGGTTAGAACATCCTAATTTTCCAAAATATAATTCCTTCCTTAAACATAGTTGCTATATTTTATTTATTTATTTATTTAATAAGATACACCAACAGCATTACACAAGCATACATTGTTGTAATAATCAAGTTTACAAACGAAGTCCTGTTGTGTATGCCAATTACAGGTGTACACAACATTCGCTATAAAGAAACGTAACGATTTTATTATTAATACTTACAAAAATATTTTATTAAATGATAAAGTAATAGAAATATCACTACTAAATTAATTAAGTTAGCCAAAATTACTGCACAATTTTTAACACCAAGGTGCGGAAGACCTTGCGTGAATTAGAAAAATGTCAACCGACGTGGACTTAGTGTTAAGGAGGTTATATGTAGCAGAAATCCTTGGCAAGGGCGAGTGTGAGGGTGAGTATATATAGGTTGCTAGCCGCTCCTCCTGTGATGCGTTTAATACAAGTACATTAACGAGTATAAACAAAAACTTAGTCAACAATTAATACAAACGCTAATATGCACGGACACTAATTAATCTTTTTTTTTTTTGTTCACGTGGAGGAAATCTTCAGAAAGATACCCCGCCTTCTGGGGGGAAGGCGGCGGTTATGTGGGGTTCTTACCCACTAAAACCTCCCCGGTGGCCCTTTCCTCGGTGCATGACGAGGGGCTCCGGGATCTCCAGTGGAACGCACCGGAGCCCCTCTGCACTGTGCTCAAGGAGAGCACGTCCCGGGGGGGGGAGGTTACTCCCTCCCCCCCTGTGCCCTCGCAGCGCAAGGCGACACGGGCCAGCCGATGTCGCCTTCTTTCCGGGTCCACTTTGGTGGACGACTCAGGCCCCCACCCTTGTCGCCCAGTGAACCCGAGGCCCCTTTTAGTCGCCTTCTACGACAGGCGGACACTAATTAATCTTTCTTATACCAGATTTGCGTTCTTTTTCGTTAAGCAGTACTTACTCAGCTTTAAATTGTCATAAACTCAGCAGAGCGAGACAGTATTTCACGCCTGCCCACCCTCTGCAACTTTACAAGGCACAAATACGACTTCACATGGAATACTGTTCGCATCTCTGAGCCGGGGCTCCTAATATCAACTCCTTCCATTTGACTTTGTGCAGCATAGAGCTGCTCGAACCATCGACGATCAGAGTCTTTCCGATCGACTTGACCCTCTGAGTTTGCGAAGAGATGTTGGGTCTCTTGCATTGTCTATCGTATTTACTACGGCTAGTGGTTTGAGGAATTATTCGGAATCATCCCAGCTACCGATTTCCATTACCGCAAATCTCGGCAGAATTCCAAATTCCATCGACACCATCTTGATGTTTGGTGTTCCACGACTGTACGTTTTTGGAAACTAGGAAACACCGCTGGTGAAACTTGTGCAATCAACTTTCACCAGTGGTGTTTTCTAACCTTTACGACTTGGGGACTTTCAAGAAACGAGCCTAATCCTATCTCAAAGGCCGGTAACGCACCTGCAGCTCCTCTGGTGCTGTGGATATTCATGAACTAGATCACTTAAGATCACGTGAGCCGTGAGCTCGTTTGCCTCCTTTAAAAAGTGTATCAACTCAATGGGCAGAGGATTTTTAGGAGTTCCCTTTTATTTTCTCCAAGGTTATCTATACCAGTAAAATTAATATTGGACCTAATTGTAACCAAATCTTTTCAAACAAGAAAGTTGAAAACTGGTTTCAGAACTGCGCTTTGGGACTTGACAAACGTAAAAAATACAGACGCATTGAGAATCTCTTCTTTTTGCGTCGGTTAAAAATACTCGTATAATAATATTAATACGGAATTTTCCCATCAATGCAATTTATCCTAATCGTACTAGGTTATACTTTGTATGAAACGATTTTAGAGTTAACTCATTGCGAGCAAGGCCATTGCTCTTTTCGCTTCAACTAAAAAGATAACCAGACGAATTGAAGATGCGCTCTGATTAGTATCGTTTGTTTGAGTTGTGTGAACACGTCGATTCGGTCAGTTTTAACGTTTTGCATTTGTTTCCTGTAATGGTTTTAAACTGGAGCGTGTATGGAAGTTGGCTCCCGTCCAAGTGTCAGTGTTTGCGCTGAGGTATCTTAGATGCTTCCATTGTGTACGCACTCTTCTATACTTAGAAAATCATTTTGTTTATTTCTTTCGCAGTTAAGTCATTGTTGAACAATGTTAAGTGTATATTATCGATAAAGTGGCGATATGAACACAAGTATATTTACGAGCAAAGAGAAAAAAAACAACTCACATGAAATCATTCTTAACAGATCATTAAACAATACTACGATCTGAAGCATAATGAAGTTCTGCTTTGTCATTAAGTAGTACTAGATCTTCTATAATGTCATAAACTTACTAATTACTCAATAAACAAATATTCTCCAATAACATTATTACGAGTTCCTTTATCCATCTTACTATCTGTCTAACTCGGAACTCTAGTTCTTATACAAAAAAAATTATATGGGACCTTATTAAAATCAAATCGTTTCAAGCAAAAAAAAATATCGTCAGGGCAACGGGGCCGCGGTGGTTCCGGACAGCATAGGATCTAACGAATTATTTACTCACAAACACAGTACATATGATAAACATATATGTACTTATATATCATTATATTAAAGTATTTTAAAATGACAACTAACAAGTATATTTACGAGTGGAAACAAAAACCAACTTAAAACCGAATCATCGTGGGAATATTAGAAAATAGAATTGATCAGAATCTAACCGAACTCTTCTACTAGATAACAACTCTTATCAAAAGACCTTCGAAGTACATCCTTTCCAATAAAAAATGAATCATTGAAATCGGTTGACGTGATAGTGAGTTATTCGCCCATTTGTTGCACACATATTTAATGCAAATTTAAGACTTATATGGTTTTCTCATGGATGTCAGAATTGGAACCACACTGGAAGCACCATCAAATAAAAGAAAAAATCATCTAAATCGGTTCGCTCAATCGAAAGTTATAAGGTAAGAAAACTAAAAAAAAAGAAACGAATTGAGAACCTCTTCCTTTTTGATGTCCATTGAAAATAAAAAAAAAATTAAATAGTTGTAATACAAGAAATTTGAATACGTTTTAATATTGTTTTTAAATTCATGAAGTTTTCGATCTCTTTACAGGGCTCATAATAAGAGGTGGACAACTTAAAATCCGATTTGTAACCATGGCCGTACGGTCGACATCTTTGACCTTGACTTTGACATGACACAACATTCCGGAAAAACCCGTGGTATTAGAAATGTACAACCCAAAAATACGATGACTAATACATAATAATGCTAATCGAGGAACTTAACCTTGTACAATATTGCTATCATTTTTTTTTTACCCAAGCGTGGTAGACAGAGACAGCAATCTCTCTCCGTCTCACCAATAACATTTATAACCATTAAGACATAACACATTCACCGGTTGTAAATCGTAGCGATTTTTTTTATACTTTATTGTACGCCAAGTATATTTGATTTTCAAGTAAAAACATAAACCGACTTCAAATTTTGTTAGCGTTCTTTTAAAGTTAAAATTACACCCTCTCTATATGTCGACATCAGCAATTTTTTTTTTGTTTTTTAAAAAGAAAGCTAGCAATTTTTCTTTTTTTATTTCCCAGAAATATTACTAACAATCTTGTTAACCATTCCAACTAAGCTTAAGCTTGTGGTCGGACATGGTTCACGGCAATAGTCGAATGGTGGATTCGAACCCACGACCTTACGATTCGCAAGCCGTACCCTAAACCATTAGGCTATTGACGCTTCAAAATATTTATACTAAGCAATTTAAACTAAAATAAGTCAAAGTGTACTTTAATTAAAGGCTTATAAAGTTTATTTTAAATACGATACTTATTTCAATTTCAGTACCCCAGTATGTGTATCAATGACGTGATAGTGTGTGATGTTTTTTTTATTGATGTAATGCATTTTGTATGCATAATTAAAAAAAAATCAGCCTATCATTCTTCTCTATATAAACTGTGTAGGAAATTTTATACTCCTCTGTAGGGGCAATTATTGTAACTTTGTATCCCACATAGTTTTTGTTTCACGTATTAAAATGATACCCTCATCTCCCGTTCTACGTCAGCTTTCGTCCATGGAACCTCAACATCTGTCAGCGCATGTTCGAATCTCGTTCCGTTATTTATATACCTGGCACCTTTATACTGGTAGTTGCAGACGGACTGACTCCGCGTCTATGAGACGGCATTTTTGGCTAGACTATCTGGCAAATGTATCCATTTGAATGTCTTTATATAAATAGAGTTACGCTGATTCAGGGTCAATCACAGACCTGTAGTTCTGGGCTCTCAAGAATAAGACTACGGTATCCCCTGCCTGTCGTACAAGGCGACTAAAAGGGGCCTCGGGTTCACTGGGCGACAAGGGTGGGGGCCTGCGTCGTCCACCAAAGTGGACCCGGGAAGAAGGCGACATCGGCTGGCCCGTGTCGCTTTGCGCTGCGAGGGCACAGGGGGGGAGGGAGTAACTTCCCCCCGGGACGTGCTCTCCTTGAGCACAGTGCAGAGGGGCTCCAGTGCGTTCCACGTGAGATCCCGGAGCCCTGAGGAAAGGGCCACCGGGGAGGTTTTAGTGGGTAAGAACCTCACATAACCGCCGCCTTCCCCTCAGAAGGCGGGGTATCTTAGTAGTTAATCCGTCTCCGTATCTGGAAATTCCTTATTGAATCCTAAAGACAGCGTATATATTGCTGATTTGGTAGACAGACGCACAAACTCTCGCACACTCATGCACACATACACACCTGTATATAAAACTAATAGCAAAATATGAGAAAAAGAAGAATAAGAGTTCCATAGTGTCTAGTATATATTAGCTTGATTATATCGTTTCGGTAGTTTCGGACTCTAACCAGTAAAAATTTTCACACGGTATTGCATCGTACGACCATATATGGGGGTCACTGGATAACATCGAACAGTCTTCCGCAATCCCCAGTCGTTCCCGGATATCGGGCCCTACTCGGGGAGGGGTGGAAAGCACCCCTCCCATGTATTCTACAGGGATGCCTGGTAGAGATAGCTTTTGGCCGCTCTTGCCTGCTTTGGAATTAGGTTTAGTTCTTGCTGTAATTGATTGTATTTATTTTAAACTGTGAGCAATAATGATTCTGTATCTTTCTCTAGTCTAGTCACAATATCCATATCCAAGCATCCAAGTCCAATCCTACCAGCAATCCAATCCTAAGCAGCACAAACAGCACGCTCGGTTTACAGCTTAGATTCGACTTAGTAGATTTTCGGTATTGATTTAAGTCTCATGCTTATTTTATTCAATACCCATCTCAAAGTCACCTGCAAAGGTCTGGTTGATTAAAAAATAAACGATGAAAATTTGTGTTCATGTATTTTCCTTACATTTTATTACATGGGTTTAAAATAAGAAGTACCATTAAGTGAATAGAAGAACAAATGCGAATATTATATGAAATAAACTGAATCGTTTACCAAGACTGAGGTATCGGTGGCACTTCCTTGTAATACCTGTTAACAAAGGATTACTATAAGACATCATTGATAGTAGCTTTGCATTCGATATTCATAGCATCATCTCACATCAGTACACTGCTGGGTAATATAGGTCTGTCCAAGTGATGCCACAAAATACCATTGTCTACTACTTCCATTCAGTTCGTGCTAGCCATCTATCGAAGATCGTTGCACTAATCTGCGGTCATCTCTACCTTTGCCGTTTGAGAGGCTATTTGCAAGTGAAGTTTCATTATGAAACCGATCTATTACAGCCGTGTCAATTATCGTTCTATCATAACTCCACACACACGGTTGGTGTACCAGTGGCCCGCCATCGGTAAACCATAGAGGCACCAATGAACTAAAAGATAACTAAAAGTAGCTATTATCGACCACTATGATGCCAATGATCGGTCATTTTGTATACAATTGGTTTGGCAGACTCGAGACCCGATCGATTACTACAAATTAGTCCGGCATCGGCCCCAGTGTAGATTGGAATTTACGTGAATTAGAAATTGTTGCGGTACCTTTATCAAGGACTTTGCAAATCAGCACTTGAAATTTAATTAAACAAATTCATTGGGATCGACTGGTGTACTATGGAACTTGATATGAACGCCCATACTGAGGAACTATGTTCTCATAAGCTGCTTTTTACAGCATCATTCCTCGTAGGCACTTAACAAGCTCTCCTTACAAACTACACACAAACGACACTCACCTCACAAAACCTCCCAAAGGCGAGAAGGCTCTATCGTGGATCGGCACCAAAACAGGAGAGGATGGTTCGCTATTAGGCAGTTTGACGAAGTACTTGACGCTGCCCGGAATCAGGACGCCTGAATCGGAGCAAACATTTCGTCAGCGAATCAGGCATCGGTTAAAATACATTCGAGTTAACACAGTTTCACTGACCGTTCGAGTCGTATCTGTATTTTCTCAGCAGGGAATGCGTGTTTGGATTTTGCATGTTCGAGAGCACCACGATAGCGCATGGCTGTGGATTAAAAATCACATCGACAATATAGAGAAAAAACTATGTTTGTTGGTTGAGATATTGGTTACGCAGTCTACGACTACTCAGTAAATAATTCTTAACTACAAAGAGCATTAATGTTAACGAAGAAAGAATGTAAGCGCTAGAACATCGTATTATAAGTTTTACACATCTGAAATCAAAGAATGTAATGTGGAGCGTTAAAACCCTCATTGATAGTAATATGTTTAAATTTAGTTTCGTCTCTAGTTTAGAATTAGTTTGAAGGCTCTTTAGTTCTTACTCGTTTTAGTTCATTTAGTCAGTTCAAAAAAAGCTAAGTGATGGTTAACGTCAATAGTCGAATGGCGGGTTTGAAACTAGCATCATTATATATTTTACAAACTGTACCCTAGACTAATATACAATTTATACATAATATCATTAACATCGTAATATCGTAATTTTTTTTAAAAATTGCCTGGATAAGGCACGATTATCCAAAACTGAAACCATACATAACCATAACTAAGTGATTTTGGCACCTTTTGAATGTTACTATCGCTGATTTTCTTGTCTACATCGTATGAGGCGTCGCTGATTCTCTTGCCTACTTCGAATGAGGCATCGCTGATTCTCTTATCTACTCCGTATGCGCCGTCTTCGATTCTCTTGCCAACTTCGATCGAGGCGTCGCTGATTCTCTTATCTTCTCCGTATGCGCCGTCGTCGATTCTCTTACCTACTTCGAATGAAGCGTCGCTGATTCTTTTGTCTACTTCGTATGCGCCATCGTCTATTCTCTTGTCTACTTCGTACGAGACTTCGGCTTTCTCTGTGCTTTTAAATGTTTTAGCACTGTTCTCAAAGTCAACGGTAGAAGATTTCTCATGGAACATTGACTCTGGTGGAACGTTCGCATAGTCCAAGGGTGAGAGTCTCTGAAAGAAACTTGTCTTTAATATTAATAATTGTATAATCACTTAATGCTTAGGTCTTTCATAAATATGGCTGTGCTATAGGTTCAGAATGCTAAGGTTAACTTAAATTAGAGTAAGCGCTGAATCTCCCATCGCGGGAGCCCTTGCAAGAAGCTGTTCTTAAATAGAAGTTCAGGCAAAGCGAACTAAATGCTCTTTCATCTCTCAAATTCTGGTGAAACTGTAGCGACCAGCTATCATTGGCCTATTAGCGTAGGTTCGTCACGATAAAATATATAAGCGATTACAGATTACCAATTTTTATGGTATAAAGGATAATATTCAATGATTTACTTTATTACAAGTCTGCTATTTGCCAATGACATTTCACTATGAAAAAATCCATTACACTTCTTAATTGTCATTTTGCCAATAACCGTAATCAACTAATTTAATTTCTTGATATGTATTTTTCATTAATTTTTTTTGGATTATTTTATAACTATTTGATATTGATTAATGGATTGAAAATGATTTGGAAGATGTCGTTATCTACGAGATTAACAAATAGCAGAACTTGAAATAATGTTGGAGTTTCAGGACTACGCCATTAGAAAACCATAGTGGTACAACTGAACTAGCAGATTTTCAAAACTAGCACAAATCAACTATGATGTGAATGATCATTATCACAGTTGATTTAGCATAATCGAGGCTCAGGTGAGCCTTATGCTCATTGCCCCATTTCCTATAATAAATAAACGGTTTACAAAGATACACGAGCGTATAGATCGACAGAAAGAGGAAAGCACATTTAGGGCTGTTCCGAGGGTGTAACAACAAACAGATCCGATAGAAACTGCTTTAGAATAACTTACGGCATTGGTAAACGGTGTTGCAGTAACACTTAAAATCGTTCCGCAAATTATAACCCACATGGTGTTAAATGGACGCGATAACGGCAACTAAATTAAAAAAATGGAACGAAACAGTTAAGGTGCTTCGTTATTTTATAAACAATACTCGGGTTACATTAAATGTCAGAGTCTGAACTGTTTAATGTTATGTTAAAAATCTACCAGCAGTATTCTAAGCATTGCTTGTGGACCAAAATGTACATTATTACAATGAAGTGGCAGCTGAGTGGTTGAGTTGTAATGTTTTAAATGTGAAGACTTCACAGATCGAATCCCGGATATAGGATTTAGCGACGAAAAATCTAGAATGTTCTCCTGATGGTAAGTGCTTGTGCCCGTATTGCAATCTTAAGAAAAACAAATCTACAGTTTAGCGGAACAACTTGTAAAGGTATTATTATTTTTTTCTTTTTTAAAAAAAAAGAAAGCTAGCAATATTTCTTTTTTTTTTCAGAAATATTACTAACAATCTTGTTAACCATTCCAACTAAGCTTAAGCTTAGGCTAGGACGTGGTTTACGGCAATAATGCAATGGTGGATTCGAACCCACGACCTCACGATTCGCAGGCCGTACCCTAAACCATTGAGCCGTGGTAGTTCAGTGTCCAGGCGGTTGGCTCTTGTTGCATAGTACGCTAGCAACCCGAGTTCGATCCCCGGTGCCGGCACCAATGAATTTGCTGTTGCAATTTTATGTGCTGATTAACCACGCGCTCGGCGGTGAAGGAAAACATCGTGAGGAAACCTACACGTCTTAGAAAATTTTTCTAAGGTATGTGAAGTCTACCAATCCGCACTAGGGCCGCGTGGTGGACTATGCCCTTATACTCTCTTTACAGAGAAGGCCTGTGCCCAGCAGTGGGACATATATATTATATATATAAAGGCTGTAACTTTAACTTTAACCCTAAACCATTAGGCTATTGACGCTTAATTAATTTCACTTTTTAACAGATTTTAAAATAGGAGTAGGTTCTCTCTCAATTCGTCTATATGGTTTTTTTTTTTAATTTTGTTAAATTTCAATACAACCTTATAATTTTCGACGGGGTTAACTGATTTTGATTTATTTTAAAGCCTGGTGCTCCCAGTGCGGTCCCATTACTATTCTGACAATGGCATCTATGATAAAACCATGTCTTAAAATGGAAAATGGGCGAATAACTCAATATCAAGGGTCGTTTGATAAGAGTTAGGTTAGGTTCTGACTAATTCTGTTTCGTAATATTTCTACGATAATTCGGTAATATACAAAGGTTAAATATTTTTACGCGTCTGCGCGATTGATTGATATCATTCGAAGTCGGTTTTTGGTTTTTACTCGTAAATATACGTGTTAATAAATTAACTATCAATGGTTGAATCCAGATTAAATATAGTTTCCATTGAACCTTGGATTCCGAAGATATCAGACACAAGGGAATTTCTAAGAATCGAACGGATGAATAGTTGTTGAGATACTTTTATGACCAGTCACAATAGATAAGTAATTCTTAACGATAAAGAAAACGAATTTTAAAGAACGAAGATTTTTTTTAATGACGAACTACACAGATTGGCCTTGACCGGATTGAGAGGTGGCATAGGTCTTAGGTCGTTTAGCCTGAACCTTTATCGCTAGTAACTCGACACAAGGGTCCCCCCGGGGAGGGGTAACCTGGGCTTGGACGGTTACTATGTTACGCGTAAGCATTCCGATCCGAGGGCGCCCGAGAGGGCCGAACCACGACTCGGTCGGTGGCTATTTCACGTATAATCTAAGGGACATTCGAAAAGCTAAACTAATTTTGAGTGCTACTTCGAGAAGCGTTGGCGCTGGGAGAAGAAGTGGAAGAAGAAACTCCAGCAACGCTCCTAGCATCTAAGAACGAAGAGAATATAAATGTGAATTTGATTTCTTAGTGGCGAGGATAATACAATAGTGTTATAAAAGTGGTCTCTACCGCGACGGGGAAACGTTTGCCCCTTCTATTATAAAAAAGTCGTCGTACCGTACCCGTACGATGTATTGTAATTAGGTCGTCTCACCTATTGGCAATGAGTTCCAGACAACGTAATATTGAAGTCGCCCACGCAACGCCCACTTTTAATTCTTAATGTGGCACTTGTAACTTGTGATTTGTTAACAATATTAATTTTACCTACAAAAAGACAGTCATTGCTTGAAGTTCTTTAGGGACTAATTAGGCATAAAGGCCCACTAGTGGAAACCTTAAGTGGTTATTTAACCACCATTCCGTAGGTATCCTTTATCAGAAAAATATCAAACAATGAAATAGATAACTAGCTTTGAGTTTACAAT
This sequence comes from Meandrusa payeni, assembly GCA_029286785.1. Classification (NCBI taxonomy): domain Eukaryota; kingdom Metazoa; phylum Arthropoda; class Insecta; order Lepidoptera; family Papilionidae; genus Meandrusa; species Meandrusa payeni. The sequence continues at coordinate 6,688,936 of JAGSMX010000007.1, forward strand.
TATAAGCGTCGATAGGCTAATAGCTTAGGGTACAGTCTGCCAATCGCAAGGCTGTAGGTTAACATCCGATTATTGACGTGAACCATCTCCAAGCACAAGCTTAAGCTTAGTTGGAATGGTTGTCAGGAATATTAGAAATGTTTAAATAATATAAAAAAATATATATTTATGAGTAAAAACAATTAGAGTTATTATGCGCGGACGCCGAGTTTGTTTTTATATAGTAGGAATATTACGAAAAATAATTAGTCAGAACCTAACCCTTCATCGTACATCTTTTACGATAAAAAATAAAACATACAGACGAATTAAGAACCTCCTCCTTTTTATGAAGTCGTATGAAAAGAAGTGCCACTTCACGAACCGTTAGCGGTGAGAGAAGTGGCCGAAGAACCTCCAACTTTAAGATTTATTACGGGAAAATTGTCTACTAAACGCCGATAGCGTAAATAGGTTGGACAATGGAGGTTCTCCTTGTAGAGGTTATAGGAATAAGAAATAGGAAACTTTTAAGCTTTATCTTATCTTAATCTGTTCCCGCTAAATAAGAAAAACTGTAATAAAATATCTGATTGGTTAAAATCCTTAAACTATAAAGAAACGCAAAATATAATACAAGTTAATACCTAAATATTAATCAGTTTCGGTATATTTTATAGGTAAAAAATAATAAACACATTCACACACACACACACATGACACGTAACAACAATTATATATCTCTATTGCTTCTTTTATATATATTTATATATAAAAGAAGGAATGTATATATATATACCTTCTCCTTCTCTCTCCAATAGTTTTAAAAGTTTTGTTAAAATCCGTGGGGTTTAGGCCTGGTGATCCATCACACAGGCTCGTTCCTAGTTTGGACACCAGTCCCCCGCCCATAATTGTAATTTAAGTAAGTTGTTATTGAAATTATTGTGGGAAAATAAAAATGTTTGTTTGTTTATCTTTTTCGTGTACTACCGGTTGACGTTGTCGACCTTTTTGTTCTACCATTTGTGCAAATTCAAGTATTAAGTGAAATACGCCAGGATTTCCTTCTCTCTTTTCCTCCACCATAAAACATGAGCGATTCAGAAACGTCAATTGGTTTAAATGAATATTAATTAGAGTGAATTAGTGTCGCGCCGCACTTGCTCGCATGTACCTACTACCTACCTCGTTTGGTACAGTCGTAACCGTGTGTATGTGAGCGTATGTTCAACCACTGTTTGATATCTTTAGTTCATAACATTGATACACTGAGTAGTGTATATCGAGCCGGTGCAACAACGACCATGCAAGGGTTTGATCATGAGCTTACAAACAAGTATACTTAGTCGCAGTTGGTTCAAAATTTAGATTTCTTGGAAAGTAAATGGGCTAAATTTCTGCCACGCTCTATTAACTTGCGAAATCAACTGCTAGCTGTGTTTTCTGTAATATTTGGGAACCTTTAAGAAACGATGGTAATTTCATATACGATTTACACTATACACAATATTTTTTGACAAAGAACAATATTTGCATTTTTTTTGTTTAAGAGATCAGGACAAGGTACGTCGGTTCTTACTTCGTGTACAAAATTTCAAACAATTCCGATGTCTAAAAGTCCAAATTTTCGGCCGATTTAGTTACATAGATTATACCGATACTTCGACACAACACAAAAATCTAAGCGATATGATAACAGTTAACGAACATGAAAATAAAAATTAATTAATAATCCAGCATTAATGGCAGCAATATTCATATAGAAAATATCTCACTCTCACTTCATTTTTTTTTTTATTCTTAGATTGCAACCACAGACCTGTGTCCGTGCTCTTTTCCAATACCCTTAAATTGTTTACTCTGCATTTGTTAAAAAGTGCCACTTCTACAGTTACTATTTTCCTTATTTTTTTATTTTTTTTATATATATATATATAATGCCTGATTTTGGAGTTGGCCAGAGATCGTTTTGGGTTCACGCGTCGCAGACGCCCCGCTGCATTGCTATTAGCTTCTCCGCGACCGCTGTGTCCCTGCTTCTCATGGCCATTTTCAGGTTGTAGTCCACTATCCTCTCCCTTGATGCGGCCATTGGCCTCACTTCATTTTAACCCTAGCGAAATACAGAACATGTTTTATATCCGTGACGCTGTGTCAAAAATTAAAATAGCCGTAATAATAGCTGACCTCCGGTGGACATGGCACCTCAAGAAGAACATAGAGAACCGTCACAGTTTATTTCATCTTATATTTGACAGGACCACGTTACAATACAACGGACATGAATTATTGTGCAGTGGTAAGAAACCGAAAAAAATAGAAGATTCTAGAGGTTCAGGCTAAGCGACCTAAGAGCTATGCCACCTCTCAAATCCGGTGAAAGGCCAGCTTCTCTGTGCCAACTGTGATAGTTCGTCCAAAAAAAATAGAAGATTCATTGTTACCAATGGCCTGAGATTCACGTAAAAAGTAAAAAGCTTGGCTTAACAAAGTAATGAAACTAATAATTGACAAGCTAATGAAAAGCGTGTACGAGCTACAAGCTAACAAATGGCCTCCCGTCGTGTGGAACTGTTTGCCAATTTCTTATGGCATTTTTTTAAGACAAGTGAGCAAAAACTTGATTATGTAACATCGTGATGGACTACCTCATATTATTTAATACGAAATCTAACATATGTTATCATATACTTAAACTGAAGAAGGTAGGTTACCTTATTTTCAATCGACTTCAAAAAAGGACTTCTCAATTCGTCTGTATGTTTTTTTGTGTTTGTTATCTCATAAGTTTTTTTTTTTTTTATATGAAAAGTGGCAAACGAGCATACGGCTCACCTGATCTTAAGTGATCACCGTCGCCCATGAACATCCACAGCACCAGAGGAGCTGTAGGTGCGTTGCCGACCTTTGAGATAGGAATAGGCTCTTTTCTTGAAGGTCCCTAAATCGTAAACGTTCGGAAACACCGATGGCGACAGTTGATTCCACAAGTTGGCAGTGCGTGGGAGAAAGTTACGCGAAAAACGTACAGTCGTTGAACGCCAACCATCAAGATGGTGGCGGTGGAATTTGGAATTCTGCCGAGATGTGCGGTAATGGAAATCGATAGCTGGGATGATTCCGAACAATTCCTCAGACTTTCGACTGGGTGGACCAATTTTCATGATTGATTATTTGAAATCTGGTCCTTCCCATGTGGTCCAATTCCGGCTGTGGCATCTATGACAAAACCACATAAGTCTTTAATTTGGATTAATTATGTGCACGACAAATGTACGAATAACTCAATATTACGATAATCGATTTCGTGAATTATTTTTTTATTCGAAAGGATATACTTTAAGGGTAGTTTGATGAGAGTTTGGTTAGGTAATGTTTAATTCTATTTCGTAATATTCCTACTAATTCGGAAATACGACGAAGCGCTCTGCTTCATCTTTCATTATTCGTACAGCAAAGGAATAGTTTGCTCGCGTCTGCCTTACTCTCCGATTACAATGTGGGTACTCGCACTGCCAACTTGTGGAATCAACTGTCGCCAGCGGTGTTTCCGAACGTTTACGATTTAGGGACCTTCAAGAAACGAGCCTATTCCTATCTCAAAGGTCGGCAACGCACCTACAGCTCCTCTGGTGCTGTGGATGTTCATGGGCGACGGTGATCACTTAAGATCAGGTGAGCCGTATGCTCGTTTGCCACTTTTCATATATAATAAAAAAAAATGTGGGTATTTTTAAGAGGATTGAATAGGAATTTACTTAGCTAGTACGGCCTTACCATCTAGGACTGCACTTCCATTTAACATCAGGTGGGATCGTGGTCAAGCACCTGCTTAGAAGAACAAAAAATTACACAAAAAGTTCGTCCGTGCGCAATAACCTTTAACGTTAGATTCGTCAGTTTTTGTTTCTACTCGTAAATATACTTGTAGTTCTACGTTACTTATTGTAATCTATCTACTTATATAAGTTTACAGTAGTACAGCTAAAAAAGCGGTTTCACTTATCATCGAGTGGTCGTAAGTTTGAAGTCGGCTTGTACTAATGTAGCTACTGACTGTATACTATATGTAGCACTGTAACAAGTAACTGAAACTGAGAAGTGTAGGGCGCCTTCCCTCCGGATGGACATAAGACCTTATAAGGATATCTGGACGTGGCTGGATGCGGAAAGCGGAGGATCGTATATGATGGAAGGCATTGGGGAAGGCCTATTTCCAGCATAGACACAGGCTGATGATAAACGAATTACTTGTTAAAAATTGGTGCCGGTTTAAAAAGATAATCTGTCACGGGACCAAACTAGGTGAGAGTGGATAGCGAAAGCTGTATCTGTCTACCCCGTGAAGATAAAAGCTTATTATTTATTCTAGAATGTACATCCTGATATAACTAAGCGAACAAGTATTTAGTTAACGCATCTACGAAATTCCGGATTCCGAGGAATTTTCCGCATCGAATCCGATTCGTTAATATTACTTAATATACAGTTAATATAATTTAGTCACTTTTTGTGACTGGTTGTTCATAACTTGTTTTTTATATGTAGTCGTCCTTGTTGTTTTTATTTGACTTGATCATGTTTCGCATAACTTTTCATCTATTTACTAGTAGTGAATTTAAATGTTGCTGTCTGCATTCAAAATCTTCGCCATTTCTGTTTCATATTTCTTTTTAAAAATAATGCTAACAGTGTTTCTTCAGGAACATTACTGACTTGTCCAAGTTAGGTTAAGCTTTAACAAGCTTAATAAAGTAAAAGTCTCTGTCATTAATCGATGGTGTGGTGTGTACTGGATGGGATTCGATCCCTTACGTTTTGCAAATCGTATCTTAATCACGTTATATTTATAAGTGATTAAATTACTCATTATAATTATTTTCCGCAAGGTCACGTTGATATCGCAATTAAAATCAAATTCTCAGGTATTTGAACAATGCCATGCCCAGTAAAGTAAAACAGCCGAGCCGTTGGTTGGTTCGCCTGTATCTGGAGATATAATGTATTTTAAGAAGGCACGAAAGAATATTGTAATAATTATTGGCGAAGACTACCATGACTAGCTTTACAAGTACTATTTAATCATCACCATCAGCCTGTGTCTATCCACTCCTGGAACTAGGCCATCCCCAATGCCTTCCATAATAAACGATCCTCCGCTTTCCGCATCCAGCCATTTCCGGCTATCCTTCCCTATCCTCCATCCAGCTAGCTAGACCTTATGATGGTCGGTCTTCTCCGACCCATGCGTGGTCTCCATTCCAAGACTTTCCTACCGCCTCTGCCGTAACTGACTCGACAGAGGTCGCCGGTTTCAACTTGAATTCAAGAGCTACGTAGTAAGTTTATCTTTCCCTTTATCTTAGATTATCATAAACCTACCAATATCTCATTCAAAAAATATTCTTCTTAACGATTTTTCCGTGCTCCCTGCGGTACCGGTTTTGACATATTTTTTCTTTTTTTGAGAGAAGATGACTTTGACTGTCTCACCCTTCACCTTTGTTGTCGGTTAGCATGAACCATTCTGAACAAACTATTCTTAGTACATCCGAGGCCCTCGACACGGCTGAACCACGGCTCGGTCGATTGCTTGTCCACCAATAAGTTATGGGACATTCTAAGCTGACATATATTAACGATGTGGTGTTTACTTAGTTGTGTATTGTTGCAGGTCAACAGGGAACTTTGCGGCGGGCTGTGGTGGCGCGGCGGGCGGCGGGGGCGGAGCGCCGCGCTCCGCCCCCGCCACACCGCTGCAGCTGGAGCCACACCCGCGCAACTCCAAGCACGATAAGTGAGTCTATTTTATTACCTTATAGTAATTTCTAAGCAAGTGTCGATCCCTTATCATCCCCTTATGAGGTTTCGCTGGATCTGGTGCTTAGAATTATGCCTTATACCCAATTGAATATAAATATATTATACAATCTATTTTGTAATTATTCGGTTATTCTTTTTCAAGTTTTTTTTGTTCTTTAACTTTGTAAAGTCATAGTTATATTTACGACAAACAACCTACTTCAAATCAAACCTACTTACCAGGTTAAATTTTAAAAACATAAAGGATATTTATATTTAACCTACGCTAACAATGAACATAATTATAAACGTACAGGCCAGTTAGTTCTCCCGGCTTCTACTTTCTCTTTCTTCTTTCACATTTATACTCGTTATCATTGAGGTCCTCCTTCTTGGATTCATAAACCAATATCTCAAACAAACCTCTTCCATACCAATTTTAGAAGAGGTATTTATTTGGAACTAAAGTTCTTATACCAACATGGATATTGACAATAATTTTTGGTTTCTAAATAATACCGCTGAGTGCACAAACATTAAAAAAAAACTCTTACTCTTAAGACGATTTTATTTACAACTTGTTTTTAAAACCACATTGAGAGGGACAGAAATACGCAGATATCCTATTCCTATCTCAAAGGTCGGCAACGCACCTGCAGCTCCTCTGGTGCTGTGGATGTTCATGGGCGACGGTGATCACTTAAGATCAGGTGAGCCGTATGCTCGTTTGCCACTTTTCATATAAAAAAAAATCCTATAAATGAATTCCAGCTTAGAAACGCATTTCTGTGGTCTATGCTGGTCTGCTCTGTGTAGCGAGTTTTGTTTTAAATTGCGCTCACTGGCCGTAAAAATATAGAACTGGGTCAATATAACACGCCGCTCTGCGGTCTAAAACGATTACTTAAAACTAGTTTTCCCGCCTTAAAGGTTTTCTCCACAATGACAAGTGAATATATTTTTTTGACGATTTTTTTTTTGTTAATGGTGGGAAATCTTCAAGAAGTTTTAATAATGAGGTTTGATATGAGGTTCTTACTCACTAAAACGCCCCCGGTGGCCCTTCCTCGGTGCATGGTGAGGGGCTCTGGGATCTCCAGTGGAACGCGCAGGAGCCTCTCTGCACTATGCTTGGCACGCCCCGGGACGTCAATTTATTCAATTTAAATTTCGTTTTTTCTTGTTATTTATAAAAACGATTAAACACTAGTTATTGGTTAATATTAAAACAACAATTATCAGTCCAAATTTAAAAATACAAGATGATAAAAGATATTATTCCTACATTTTTTTGAGATTTATCTGGACTAAAATGTCTTATAACAAAAAAAAACTTTTTGAAACATGGCTGGCAGATTTTCATTAAACATAACCATTTTCTTAACTCTCCAGTAATGTTTAACAGCTAGGAACTTATTTCAAATGAAGTGAAAATAATGGACCACAAAGGAAGCAGGCGGAAATTCGTAATCTATATATCGTAATAACCTACGTGTAATTATAATATGTATTATATTATATAAAATTGGTCGACACATCTGGTGACCAGAGGGCTGGCTTATACCTTGCACAGAGGTTAAACATTGCCATATAACGTGACATTGCTACCAGCCTTCTGGGCACGCTGCCAAGCGACGAACGGTTTGGCACGTTTTATTTTTTGTATATATTTTGTAAAATACCTATTATTTTGTAAATATTCATCTTTTTAGTTAGTATCATGTAATGATTTGTATAAATTAAATTTTAGAATAATATAAACAATATATATATATATATATTTAATTATTAATTAATAATTTAATAATTTTTATTATCTATACTAGTACGAAAAGCGGTGATAGTGATCAATTATTTACCTGTTCGGTAATTTGTTATCAACTAATCACTTATGCGATAATTTTTGTTATCAAATATTTCCTCTCTGGCCAGGTGTTCCTATTTTTGTTACGTTAGGTAATGTACGATGTGCCGTGACGTGATAGTAAATCAAGATGCAGATAAAATATTGTTATAAATGAAATACACTGAAATAATTTTTAGGCCAACTCTATAGAAATTTTTTTTTGAGAGAAATTGCGTAGTACGAAGGTGCCGAAACCTATTAAATTGTTTTATGTAATTTTAAACGCTGATTTACTATATAGGCGGTGTAGGAAAAGCAAGAAACGTGATCGCAGAATTCTGCAGATTGAGATTTTTTCTTTTTTTTTAAAGACGAACTACACAGATTGGCCAGAAGCTGGCCTTGACTGCTTCACTGGATTGAGAGGTGGCATAGCTCTTAGGTCGCTTAGCCAGAACCTCTATCGCTAGTAACTCGACACAAGGGTCCCCCGGCGGGGGGTAACCTCGGCTTGGACGGTTACTATGTTACGCGTAAGCATTCCGATCCGAGGGCGCCCGAGAGGGCCGAACCACGACTCGGCCGGTAGCTATTTCGCAAAAAGCTAAACTAACTTTGAGTGCCACTTCGGAAAGCGTTGGCGCTGGGAGAAGTGGCCGAAGAAACTCCAGCAACGCTCCTAGCATCTAAGGGGTGGGGCCTGCCCATCAACAGATTATTCGCAACCTCCGACGGTCGCGAATTTTACTACCTATACGGTGAGGGGTAAACTCGACTTGGACGGAATTTTTTCTAACACATATAAAGTTGAATACGCATCGATGACCTTGATGCTCTATCTAAAGAGAAGGCTTGTGTCCAACATTTAGACATTAATAGCTTGTTATTTTTCATACCTTATTGGGATGTAAAACATCGACAAATACATATAATCAAGCAACATTTAAAATGCTTCTTTTTACGACCAGCACTTTGTTTGCTAATGATTTTTCCATGTTCAATAAAATGAGTTTAAGAATATAATATCTCTTCTGCTTAACAACGTTCACATTAATTCATTATAAGTAGTTTATTATATTATATAATATACTATTATATTCAATACAAAGCCGAACCGTGTGCCCGGTAATATAATTTTTCCGATATAATTATTCGTCCATTGTTTATTTAAAGTACCATTCATTCTTCGTACAGCAAAGGACTGGAATAGTTTGCCCGCGTCTGTCTTTCCTTCCGATTACAATGTGGGTATTTTCAAGAGTAGAGTGTATAGGCATTTACTAAGCTAGTGCGCCTTACCATCCAGGACTGCATTTCCATTTAACATCAGGTGGGATCGACAATAATCTTATCTACATAATAATAAAAATAATACTTAACATTAATCCAGCCACATACTTGCAATTACAAAAAGCCGTAATCCTCAATACATGCCGTCTCACACACAAATTCCTCAATTCCGATATCACTTCATTTTAAATACTAGTACTTGGCTTCGGCTCGTACGTTTTCACCCTCTAAAATGAGGAGATACAGCAATGTTGTGAACATAATAATAATTAAATTGAAACGGATAATTGGTATTTTAATATTGATAAAGATCAGTGTTTAATCGTTTTTAGAAATAAGAAGAAAAAATGAGAATTAAATTGATATTGTTTTTTTTTACATAATTTTTTGAAGTTGGCATTTCTTATTAATTAAAAAAAAAAACTAAAAAATATGATAACTCAAAAATGGTTTATTTTTGCATAATGCATTGTTGTATTATCGCAAATAGTCACCCGTATTACCTAACGAATAAATATATGTATGTTGAATTGCCAATAAATTGCTTTTTTAAAGGTATTAGATATGGTAATATTAAAAAAATTACAATTAGATGTAAGGAAGGTCAGGATCTAGACAACGTGCCGGGATCGGATACAAATACGTAGTCAGCGTGGGCTGGAACTCCATTGGGCGACACGATATTTTTAATTACCAAAAGATAATACAGCTAATCTGCGATTATATGATTGGTCGCGAAGTTTGATGTGTAATCAGTCGCCATTATAACGCGATCTAGGTAAAACGTGTTTTTCGAGCGATGTGCGAGCGTATCCTATTATTTTTAAACGTGTGCACTGAGTACGTGCCTGTTGTTGTGATGTGAATTAGAGCAACGATGCCGCCATCCTACCAAGAGTCGCAGGAACAGAACGCATGGGCCGTAATTAGAGTGATAAACTACGTCTACGATGGACTGAGGTAACTTTAACCGACCAGGATGGAAGTTGTGTATTATGTGTACGAAATATTTAGATTGCGTTAGGTTACTAACTAAGACGAACTACACAGATTGGCCAGAGAAGCTAGCCGTGACTGCTTCACCGGATTGAGAGGTGGCATAGCTCTTAAGTCGCTTAGCCTGAACTTCTATCGCTAGTAACTCGAAACAAGGGTCCCAGTGGGAGGTAGCCTTGGCTTGGACGGTTACTATGTATGAGATTTTTCTAACACATATAAAGTTGAATACGCATCGATGACCTTGATGCTCTATCTAAAGAGAAGGCTTGTGTCCAACATTTAGACATTAATAGCTTGTTATTTTTCATACCTTATTGGGATGTAAAACATCGACAAATACATATAATCAAGCAACATTTAAAATGCTTCTTTTTACGACCAGCACTTTGTTTGCTAATGATTTTTCCATGTTCAATAAAATGAGTTTAAGAATATAATATCTCTTCTGCTTAACAACGTTCACATTAATTCATTATAAGTAGTTTATTATATTATATAATATACTATTATATTCAATACAAAGCCGAACCGTGTGCCCGGTAATATAATTTTTCCGATATAATTATTCGTCCATTGTTTATTTAAAGTACCATTCATTCTTCGTACAGCAAAGGACTGGAATAGTTTGCCCGCGTCTGTCTTTCCTTCCGATTACAATGTGGGTATTTTCAAGAGTAGAGTGTATAGGCATTTACTAAGCTAGTGCGCCTTACCATCCAGGACTGCATTTCCATTTAACATCAGGTGGGATCGACAATAATCTTATCTACATAATAATAAAAATAATACTTAACATTAATCCAGCCACATACTTGCAATTACAAAAAGCCGTAATCCTCAATACATGCCGTCTCACACACAAATTCCTCAATTCCGATATCACTTCATTTTAAATACTAGTACTTGGCTTCGGCTCGTACGTTTTCACCCTCTAAAATGAGGAGATACAGCAATGTTGTGAACATAATAATAATTAAATTGAAACGGATAATTGGTATTTTAATATTGATAAAGATCAGTGTTTAATCGTTTTTAGAAATAAGAAGAAAAAATGAGAATTAAATTGATATTGTTTTTTTTTACATAATTTTTTGAAGTTGGCATTTCTTATTAATTAAAAAAAAAAACTAAAAAATATGATAACTCAAAAATGGTTTATTTTTGCATAATGCATTGTTGTATTATCGCAAATAGTCACCCGTATTACCTAACGAATAAATATATGTATGTTGAATTGCCAATAAATTGCTTTTTTAAAGGTATTAGATATGGTAATATTAAAAAAATTACAATTAGATGTAAGGAAGGTCAGGATCTAGACAACGTGCCGGGATCGGATACAAATACGTAGTCAGCGTGGGCTGGAACTCCATTGGGCGACACGATATTTTTAATTACCAAAAGATAATACAGCTAATCTGCGATTATATGATTGGTCGCGAAGTTTGATGTGTAATCAGTCGCCATTATAACGCGATCTAGGTAAAACGTGTTTTTCGAGCGATGTGCGAGCGTATCCTATTATTTTTAAACGTGTGCACTGAGTACGTGCCTGTTGTTGTGATGTGAATTAGAGCAACGATGCCGCCATCCTACCAAGAGTCGCAGGAACAGAACGCATGGGCCGTAATTAGAGTGATAAACTACGTCTACGATGGACTGAGGTAACTTTAACCGACCAGGATGGAAGTTGTGTATTATGTGTACGAAATATTTAGATTGCGTTAGGTTACTAACTAAGACGAACTACACAGATTGGCCAGAGAAGCTAGCCGTGACTGCTTCACCGGATTGAGAGGTGGCATAGCTCTTAAGTCGCTTAGCCTGAACTTCTATCGCTAGTAACTCGAAACAAGGGTCCCAGTGGGAGGTAGCCTTGGCTTGGACGGTTACTATGTTACGCATACGCATTTCGATTTAAGGGCGCGCCCGAGAGGGAGGAACCACGACTCGGTCGGTTGCTATTTCACGGATAATCTAAGGGACATTCAAAAACTAAACTAACTTTGAGTGACACTTCTGGAAGCGTTGTCGTTGGGAGAAGAAACTCCAAATTTATATGTTGTTTTCGTTGTATATAATTCGGTTTTGCTCCGAAACTTCATTATAATATATCTTTTGTTATCTATGTATGTATAACTTCCGTCTGCGTTATTATTAATATGATAAATACTTTTTGGCAGGAAATCCGCCTTTTTGTTCATAAAAAATATTAAATAAATAATATAAAATGAATTGAAAGTAGAAATAGCCTACGTTAAGTGTTTCACTGTTAGACCAATGAGTTGGAATCTTATTTACAATCTTTTTTTAAATTAGACACTCAACTTGCCTCATATGATAAGTTTGGTGAGAAAGTGATAGATTGAAATTTAGAAAGGATTCGGATGCAAAACGTTGATTATTAAGAGCGACTACATTTCTTTAGAGCTTTAATGGAGGCTATGAAAACATAATTATTTTAACTAATTTGATTAAGTGTTAAAAATTATCCAAAATTAATTGGCCATTATTTAATATGTATGTAATAATGATTGAAATGTTACGTTTTTTAATGGCGAATGTTGTGTACACCTGTAATTGGCATACACAACAGGACTTAGTTTGAAAACTTGTTGTTACTACAATGTATGCTTGTGTAATGCTATTGGTGTACCATATTAAATAAATATCTCACAAAAATAAACAACATTTTGTGTAGTATGTATTGTATTGTATTCGTTGCTTATCGTTTTCACACGGCACGTTCGTGCTAGCTTTTTTTTGATGCTTCAATATTTTCTATAGTTTTCCGTCCGTGTTAATGATCGTACAGGTGTCTACTTGCTTTATTGTCGGACATATTTCCTTGTTTACATGAGCGATTCTGTACAAAGAATTTCCCTTCCTCAACTGCGTAGTATACAAAATGATGCTGTATACTCCGAAAAACAGATGCACTCACGATCGCTTGGACATGCATATCGACGCTGGAAAACAAAAACTTAGTAACCCACAAAAATGAAATTGTTCACCAGAGCCGAAAAACATTTCAACTTTAAAAAAAAAAGATGTAACTTAGCTTGTCCTAGAGCTGTCATTTTTGGACACAATATTTATTATCTTTTGTTGAATAAGTATTGTACCACGGTTTTCCTAAAAGAAAATCGTTTTTCGGTATAAAAAATAAAAGAGAAGTGTTAATCTTGAAAATCCTAGTTTCGCTAGTTTTTATCTAATTGTTACAAGTCATATATCATTCGACGCGTCTTTTTTTCTGATTCTATCGACGTAAAAAAGTGAAAAAGGCCATATGTCTCACTACGTTTTTGCTTTCCAACGTCGATATTTATGGCATAAGCTCACTAGCTTTATTTCCATTGCTGCCATTACGGTTCAACTGATACTTTTAATGTCTTGACATTCTTCCTATAAAAGCTATCGACCGAGTCGTGTTTCGGTCCTCCCGGGCGCCCTCGGTTCGGATTGCTATCACGATTAGATCAACCGTTCAGGTCGAGGTACCCGCTTGAGCCCTTGCGCAGTGTTTCTCTCAATTGGGGTTCAGGATAAGCGACCTAAGGGTTCTGCCACCTCTCAGACCCAGTGGAAATGTTTCGGTCAGCTTCTCTGGCCAATCAACTAGATTCGTCACAAAGAAAAATCATCTGATCTTAAGCAAAGCACCTACTGAATGATTGTAGGTGCCTTGTTAATCTATATATATATAAAAGAAAAATGTGTGGCTATGTTCCATATAGGCTCCGAAACGGCTGGACCGATTTCAATGAACCTTTTAGGGAATCTTCAGATTGACCTGGCGAGTAATCCTGTAAAGTTTAATCGGAGCACTACTCTTTTTGAACTGTCAAACAAGTCATACGTCGTACTTTTATTTCTGATATTAACTGGAACTCGATATGTTTTTGTATAAATGATAAGAACGATATTGTATTTACTGATATGTACATGGGTGTAGGTAATGATCTTCACCCGCTCGAGAAGAGAATCGAAGAGAATGAATACGGAGAGAAATTAATAATTTAATATTTTGTGAAAGTTAAACTAAATATTTAATGATGTAAGTTTATTGTTTGAATAAAATAAAGCAAACTCTAGCCCGGCTGGGTACGCTAGTCTTTGCTAGTCTAGATAGAATTAACCATTAAGCTATGATTAATTTTCATTTCAAAACAAGCTAGATGGTGTTTTGCAGACCACACCACAATCCATAAGGCTATTGGCGTTTTCGTACTTACCGGACAATTGACATAAAGCATCTCCGAGCTTCATTTTAATGCTCATAAAGAATAATAATAAATTTAGTGTAAAATTATAAGCATTTATAATAGAGATAATAATCGAACACTGAATCGGGTTTTTGTTGCACGAATGGGTTGGCACGATACGGGAAGTGCAACGACCTCGGAGAATACCGGCGTGAAATGGAGGTATATTATATTTCCCGCGGTGATTGAATCGTCGACGTTCCAACTCCTAATTAAGAGGCAATGCGATTAATTTAGTTTTGGTCTTTAATTTCTGGGGAATGGTTGCACACCAGTTCCCCGAGACTGTTTGGACACAGGCTTTGTCTAAGACCTTGTAAAGAGAACCGGCCCTAGTGCGGCCCTCACGATATTTTCCTTCATCAACAAATTCATTGGTTCCGGCATGAGACAGAACTAGTGCACTTCGCAACTTGGGCGACCGCCCCAACACTGAGCTACCACTGAGCTATATTGAGCTACTTCGGCAACTAAAGTAGCAGGTTACCAAACTAGCGAATCAAACTGAAATTTCATTTTGACACAATTGAGGTTCGGGGATTAGGGTCTTGATGTCCAGTTCATAATCATAGCCCACACGTTTGACCCAGATTTTGTGACAAACTTCCAACAGATTAGCCAGAGAAGCTGATTTTGATTTCACCGAATTAAGACGTGGCATAGCTCTCAAATCGCTTATCTTGAATCTCAATTCGTAGTAACTCTACACAAGGATTCTCCCTGTAAGGGGTAACCTCGGCTTAATAATGCCAATCCGAGGGCGTCCCCGAGGGCCGACCCACGTTTCGGTAAGTTGCTTGTGGAAATATTAACATAAATAAAACTGTGCAGCTTTATATTAGGAGAGACTTAACGATTATACCATTCAGTGTACATAATGTCTCAAGGCCAACCACTCGCTATTAACAAAATGCAAACACGTGGCCATGTGTTTTTTATCTGCTGTAACACATAAACACATGGTCCTTAACGGTTCGTCGCAAATCAACTAGAGTTTGTCGGCTTGAAAATGGTATCCAAAAACCGTATTGATAAAGATTTTAGTCTTATATTTTATTTATTTATCTACAAGCTGCGCCCGCCGTGTTACCCGCGTTGTACTTAAACCTGTAGACACAGAAAGATTAACTAACCCTTAATTAATTTAATTACAAAAGTGCACAACTAAGTTAAGTTGTAACTGACTTAAGGGATAACAGTATTGGAAAGTATATTAAACTGCCCCAGCATTCCAAAATTGTCTTCAGATGGGATAACAGTATAGAAAGTATATTAAACTGCCCCAGCATTCCAAAATTGTCTTCAGATGGGATAACAGTATTAGAAAATATAACAAACTGCCCCAGCATTCCAAAATTGTCTTCAGATGGGATAACAGTATTGGAAAGTATATTAAACTGCCCAAGCATTCCAAAATTGTCTTCAGATGGGATAACAGTACAGGAAAGTATATTAAACTGCCCAAGCATTCCAAAATTGTCTTGAAATGAGATAACAGTATTGGAAAGTATAACAAACTGCCCCAGCATTCCAAAATTGTCTTCAGATGGGATAACAGTACAGGAAAGTATATTAAACTGCCCCAGCACTGAACTACCACTGAGCTATATTGAGCTACTTCGGCAACTAAAGTAGCAGGTTACCAAACTAGCGAATCAAACTTAATTTTATTTTAACACAATTGAAGTTTGGGGATTAGGGTCTTGATGTCCAGTTCATAATCATAGCCCACACGTTTGACCCAGATTTTGTGACAAACTTCCAACAGATTAGCCAGAGAAGCTGATTTTGATTTCACCGAATTAAGACGTGGCATAGCTCTCAAATCGCTTATCTTGAATCTCAATTCGTAGTAACTGTACACAACATTACCACTAAAAGAATGTAACACACATATTACTGAATGGCTCCAAACCCTCTTGTATGAATTTACAGAAGATCTTTTAAAACCATAATAAACAGTCAGAGTAACCCACTCCATACTCATCCCTACACATACAGTCACTCTTCAAGACACGCAACCTTTTACACACAAACACACTCATACACATAAAACGATTAAACTAAATTACATTATAAGTTGTTAATTTTACTAAATTTGTATTTGTATTTAACTGTTTGGAGATGGGCGTTAATAGCTGCGACACAGTTTTTACTACTGCGGCTATTATCGAACTGGTTTGTACATGAATTTTTAGTTTGACATAAAATCATATTATATTATTATTATTATATTATTACAAGGATTCTCCCTGTAAGGGGTAACCTCGGCTTAATAATGCCAATCCGAGGGCGTCCCCGAGGGCCGACCCACGTTTCGGTAAGTTGCTTGTGGAAATATTAACATAAATAAAACTGTGCAGCTTTATATTAGGAGAGACTTAACGATTATACCATTCAGTGTACATAATGTCTCAAGGCCAACCACTCGCTATTAACAAAATGCAAACACGTGGCCATGTGTTTTTATCTGCTGTAACACATAAACACATGGTCCTTAACGGTTCGTCGCAAATCAACTAGAGTTTGTCGGCTTGAAAATGGTATCCAAAAACCGTATTGATAAAGATTTTAGTCTTATATTTTATTTATTTATCTACAAGCTGCGCCCGCCGTGTTACCCGCGTTGTACTTAAACCTGTAGACACAGAAAGATTAACTAACCCTTAATTAATTTAATTACAAAAGTGCACAACTAAGTTAAGTTGTAACTGACTTAAGGGATAACAGTATTGGAAAGTATATTAAACTGCCCCAGCATTCCAAAAATCGTCTTCGAATGGGATAACAGTATAGGAAAGTATATTAAACTGCCCCAGCATTCCAAAAATTGTCTTCGAATGGGATAACAGTATAGGAAAGTATATTAAACTGCCCCAGCATTCCAAAAATCGTCTTCAAATGGGATAACAGTATTGTAAAGTATAACAAACTGCCCCAGCATTCCAAAAATTGTCTTCGAATGGGATAACAGTATTGGAAAGTATATTAAACTGCCCCAGCATTCCAAAAATTGTCTTGAAATGAGATAACAGTATTGGAAAGTATAACAAACTGCCCCAGCGTTCAAAAAATTGTCTTCCTTATCACGCATTACGTAGGTAAGCTATTCCAGAGTTTAGTCGTTGTTGAAGCACTAAAAGAATGATTTGGCACTTAAAAAACCGTAGTACCTTTAGACCTAGTCCTTCACTTATATCAGCTGTACTGTAGTCAAGCACATTTTTAGTAATAATAACAAAACTATCTGTATCTTTGAGTATTGACGTAGTTCTCATATTGCTATGATAATACGCACACATTTATCTTTCGGATACAGATAGATAACTTGTACACGAATACGTAAACTCCAATAATGGATCCGAGTATAGGCTCGTGATTCACCTAAAAATCGATAACTATTGGAATTACAAATAGAAAGCGTGAGTGCAGATTCAGCGAATTGTATGTTCGTGGGAGTTTTATTTTTTCATCTTCATTCAATTAATAGAATCATCTTGAAGCGTCTATATTCTGAGTAAGTTTAGGGTAAGAATTTCGACACCAGTTCTTGGTTTCAGATCCACCATTCGACTTTTGTCGTAAACCATCTCCTAGTTCAGCGTCTGGACTAGCTTTCGCTTATATAGAATAATTAGTTAGTCATATTTAACAAAACTACTTTTACGATTTTGATTGCAGTGTAATCCTATTTTGAATTACCGCCGTTTGCAACACTTTATAGCGTTCACTATCTATTTTTTTTGTCGTAAAAAAAATTATCTTCTTATTTTAGTAAAAACTTACCACCGCATATGAACGTCAATTTATTATTTGCCATTTTCTAAATATTTATTTGATTTTTTACATGATGGACATGTTAAGATCATATTGCAATAAATTATTCACGCGTTTCCACTATGAAGTAAATATATTGTCATATTCTTACTCTACTGTTACTTATATCTTAATTATTTTGCTTTCTGTCTGACTTTGAGGTTATGGAATAGATACATAGTAATCGATTTTTTTTTCAGTCTTTCGCCTTTTTTTTTGTTGACGGAGAGGAAATCTTCAGAAAGATAGAAGAACCCCACATAACCCCGCCTTCGGGGGGAAAGGCGGCGGTTATGTGGGGTTCTTAACCACTAAAACCTCCCCGGTGGCCCTTTCCTCGGCACATGACGAGGGGCTCCGGGATCTCAACGTGGAACGCACTGGAGCCCCTCTGCACTGTGCTCAAGGACAGCACGTCCCGGGGGGGCAGGTTACTCTCTCCCCCCCTGTGCCCTCGCATCGCCCACCTTGGTGGACGACTCAGGCCCCTACCCTTGTCGCCCAGTGAACCCGAGGCCCCTTTTAGTCGCCTTCTACGACAGGCAGGGGATACCGTAGTCTTATTCTTGAGAGCCCAGTCTTTCGCCTTTCTTAACACTACTCAGCCCAACTGAATCCTTCTTTTGGCTTCTTTCTTAAAGTGTTTTTTTTCTGATAGTAAGCTCTGCCTGAGGTTCTTGAATTTCGAGAAAAGTTAAGTTTTTGATGTTCAATTTAAGAAATATTACTCTTCTCTCTCTCTCTTCCTAGCTATTGAAGTTTTAGGACATATTACTAATAGTACAGAATCCTATTTTGTCGGAAAGTGTCACTGCCACTAGTTGGTAAGAGATTTCACCCAAGTTTTTTCACTTCACACAATTGTAAAATCTCTACGGTATCTATCTATTAGTTTATTTCATTAGGTGACGTCATACAGCTTCATTCAGCTATATGCTGGATGGAATCGCGCGTCACGAACGTAAACGGAACAAGTTGTGCCCATTTGTCCAATCAATATAGATAATGTTCACGATCCCGACTCGCCCCCGATTCATAGGATCACGGGTGTAGGGATAGCAAATTACAATTTTAAAAATATAATATTAACTCTCTGTATTAATTAGTTGGAGGTAGAGATAACTTCAGCAGTTTAAACCTACTTTTTTTTAATGTTAATTTTACTAAGATTCCAGCTGCATTCTTCACGCAATTCCCATTTGTATTAAACTTTATTGAGGGTATATTCTTGCAAGTGTCGTCTAGGTACCAACCTCAAAGCCTATTTTTGCTGTTATTAATTACTGTGCCTATAATATTGTTCTCCCGTTTGAAGAGCCCTGTAGCTGGTTAAAGTACTGGCTTTATGCATATCCAAACATAATGCTTAACGCATTGCTTATTCGGTACGGTCGCGTTGGTCTTATTAAGTTCCCTTCGGTTGCAAAAGGAAGGAGAGTCTGAAGTGGAGAGAGAGAGCCCAGTATACTTTTCCATCCCCGACCCTACCTATAGCGTATATGTGGATCGTCATTGCCAATGTAGTGGAGAATTGGGGATGTCTAACCTACACTCCTAATCATTCTCTTTCGAGGCCATTCCTTGCTGAGGATTGTTATTAACGATGGTGACCACATGAAATCTAATAAAACCCCTTCTCGTTTGTTCACTACACAAGCTGATCTGTATACCTGACTGAGCACGTGTCTCTAATAGTGTAGATATCGTAAGCAACAATTGTTGTCTCCATTGGTATTGTAAACACTGTACTGTTATGTAATAACATCTTCAATTTAATACGAAACGGTGTGCTGCTTTGTTTAGTAAGGACATAACAAGCTTGAAGCATTCATAGCTTATTGGTTTGAGATTCGGTCCTAGAAACGTAAGTAGCTTGGACTTCGGGTATTTGACTATAGTCTTGAATCTTCTCGTAGTCGTAGTAGCTTTAGTTCAAAGCCGAAACAGCAACATTAGAAATCCAACAAATTTGAGTACCAACTATAATTTTAATCATAAAAAATAGGAATTACTAAATGAATGTTAAGATTAAATTTCAGAGTTGTACAAAAAGGAATCTATAAGCCGTAGGCCGTGACCAATTCCGATATGTGTTAAGATTTGCGCGTTACGTGTTTTTAGTCGCTAGATATGCGAGTTATATTTCTTAACAAATCAAAGAACTAATTAACAATTAGCTGAGATAAAAATTCAACCAATTTATGTAAAAAATTAGGGAGCACTTCAGAGCGATTGGAGGCGTGTACGAATAAAACTGAACAACCGTCAAAAATAACAATAGACCACAACAGATAGTTCAGAAAGACTGCTATATCTGACACTAATAAAACACTAAACCGTGTTGATGCATACTTTAATATACAGTACATGAAAGACCGACTTTTGCTTGGTATTTTTATGTAAATTATTACATATAGAAACGTAGTTAAAAAAAATTTAAAGTACCTCCGGATTGTATGGCTCGTCTAACTATATACTCAACTCGCTTTTCGATCCTATTAGTGATTCCTCGCCTTAACCGAGTGACTGCATTTCTTTTTCTTCTACTATTGTCTGTTGCAACCCAATAAAACCTATCTCCACGCGCTTTTTTTTTTTGACGTAAATATCGACTCCGTGATAACCTTAGCGTTGTTTCATTTCATGCTTGGCGTAATTTACCCGACTGACCGCCAAAGATTCCGCTTGTATGTTGCAACATTCCTATATCCTTTATAAACATGTTTCTTTTATAAATTTCATACGAATAAGTTGGTTTAGCTGTAACGTTATCTTTATGGTCTGATTTGCTATATGCAATGATAAATTGGTACTTAATATCTATTTATGTTTTCAAGAGATGCTGCGTATTTTACGATTGTAGGAAGTCGTGTTGAAAACAAAGAAATAGATCGTTTAGAGAGTATACATGTCATGGGGGAGGGAGTAACCTCCCCCCTAGGACGTGCTCTCCTTGAGCACAGTGCAGAGGGGCTCCGGTGCGTTCCACGTTGAGACCCCGGAGCCCCTCGTCATGCACCGAGGAAAGGGCCACCGGGGAGGTTTTAGTCGGTAAGAACCTCACATAACCGCCGCCTTCCTCCCAGAAGGCCGAGTATCTTTCTGAAGATTTATTCCCCGTCAAAAAAAAAAGGTTTTTATAATGTTTCTATATTTTTATGATATTTTTCTGTGTTTTACTTTTTATATAAATATTGTAAAAACTTAACCTAAGGTTTAAAAAAAATTATAATTTACTTAATCCATTAATAAACGTATTTTTGTGTTTTATATTATTTTATTTCGCACATTTTAATTATACATTTTTTTACATAGTGTATAACTAGGTAATTAAATAATTTTTAAACATTTCTTCTCTTCAAAGCGTTGAGAATCACGTTTAAGTTATAGTTTTCATATAATCTTGCTTACATTAAAATGTAAGTTATGTTTCACACGTAACTTTCACTGTACCATAGACAATGAGATAATTGGTCCGCTTCCCGAACTGATTGTTTTGTCTGACCATACGGCGTGTTGATAAACGATCCCGCTTGTACTTCATCGTTCGTTGCTGCATCGGCTGCACGGTCGCGCCAGTGTATCCTCGCCCAGCAGTCGCGTGGTACGGTCCGCGGTGAATGGAGGCTCGGATGATTTGCGTCCCACGTTTGTGCCCCCTTCGCGAGCGATGAACCGGCCCGACGTTAACGGTCTCCTTTGCACTACTTACCGGTGTGTTACAAGGTCGTCGCACTCGTACAGGTCCAGTGTTCGAAGTCATGCCTGATTAAAATCGTGTGTCGCGTATAAAATAATAACAAAAGCGTATAATCTGTGCCATATCGACAAGATATCTTATCGTTGCGGTCGATAAAATAATCCGCATTCGATGTATCGATAGTTGTGCATGCGTTTATGGTTTATCAACAGTTATTCTCTAGAAAGCGGCCCCTTCTATCGTGTCTGTTGGCGGTGTTTTTCCTAAATATATATAATAGTTTAACAGACAGGTTTGGCGGGTGTGTGTTTTTAGTGAAGTGCGTTTTAAAGGTCGTGTTTGTTTTCGTCATTCCATTCATGCGCGCTGCGGATAGATTGAATACATCAAATACCTTTTGCATTATAAATTACGCAAATATTTCTTGATTTACATCGATACTTTGAACGAAATACTTCGAACTATTTAATTGTTAAAATCTTTTCAAATAACATTTTCGTCTACCAAAATATTATCGGTAGATTTCCTTCAAATGTTGCCAAATCAGATAGGTAAATTTGTGATTAAAATAATTCCCTAGGAATTCAATTTCGTTAAGTTAACTAGGGCTGTATTCGTGCAGATGTCATCGTCATTTTCACTATATGTATCATATTTTTATAGTGTTGTGTTCTGTCCCACGTTGCGAAATGATTTTATCTAATCGTGGCCTAAATAAATATTCGCACTGTCATTCGCTCATGGTTTCTGACTGCTGAGGGCATCCGATATCCTACCACGTCTTGATGTGACGCTGTTGTGTGATTATGCGACAGCTGTGCATATAGTAGTATGTACAGAATTTGTTATGACTCATAAAAATTCAGTGCTGTGTATCAATTGTGAAGTGCTTCGGAATATGCAAGTATGGTGGATAACGCCTCCTTTGAATACTCGGACGAATCGAGCACTGAGGGCTCCTTGAAATTACGCGGGAACCAACAAAATGATGGGTAAGAATTTATTAAGAAAAAAATTCATCATGTATTTTTACGATCAAAAATACAAATAAAAACTGACTTCAAATCGCAATCAAACTCGAGTTAAACGTTATTGGCGCACATACTTGACGCAAATTTAAGATGAATATGTTTTTTTTTCAATGGCATCCATTTGTATGTCAGATTTGGTCCACCCAGTCAAAAGTTATAAGGTAGCAAACATAAAAAAAATATACAGACGAATTGATGATAACCTCCTTATCTTTTGAAGTCGATTGTAAAACTATAATAAAGGTATACATCTATATATATAAAAGAGAAAATGTGTGGGTATGTTACGTATAGGCTCCGAAACGGCTGGACCGATTTCAATGAAACTTTCAGGCAATCTTCAGATTGACCTGGCGATTAATACTGTAAAGTTTGGTGACGATAGGAGCACTCCTCTTTTTGAACTGTTAAGTACAGCTTTCATTTACTATGATGATATTCTATTGTTTTATAACCCAAATTTATATTGACACATGCGTTGTGTATATTTATGTCATTATAAACCATATTGAAGTATAATAGAGTATAAGTAGGTAATGATCTTCACCCGATCGAGAAGAGAATGAATACGGAGAGAAATGAATAATTTCATATATCATGACAGTTAAATTAAATATTTAATGATGTAAGTTTATTGTTTAAATAAAATAAAGCATAATCTAGCCCGGCGAAGCGGGTTGGGTACGCTAGTATCTTATAATAGTAATTATGACCAGTACTACGACAATTTTTTTTGTTTGACGAACTACACAGATTGGCCAGAGAAGCTGGCCTTGACTGCTTCAACGGATTGAGAGGTGGCATAGCTCTTAGGTCGCTTAGCCTGAACCTCTATCGCTAGATACACAAGGGTCCCCCCGGTGAGGGGTGCCACTAAAACACATCTGCTTCAATGATTCTTGTACCTAGCCCTGTGGGAGACTTGAGGAGTGTCTAAGTTATATTACTTTATGCTATCAATCCAAACAGATAACTCTTGACCCTTTACATTGTCAATACTAACGTCAAGGTCAAATGAACGTGATAAACCCTACGTAATATATATACATATGTATGCACCCCGTCATTGAACTATTGATATGAACTATCTCCAAGCACAAGTTGTTAGCTAATTCTCATTCGTTTACAAAACATTGACATTGATGTTTACTTCAAAATAGTTAGTTAGTCTCAATTCGTTCGTTTTTTTTTAACTTCTAAAACCATATGAGAAGTTAAAGTTTCTGGACTAAGAACACCAGTTATAAAAAGTGAAAATAAGTCTGTAATATATAAGACACTTGGGCAAACTATTATGCTTGGTGATGATCGGACAGCAATGCTGTCTCTGTCAACCTGCAGGGTTAACAGGTCGTCAGCGCATATTTTGTTTTTTTTTCTTCTTAGAAATACAGCCAGTTTCTGCTAGTAAGCTTATAAAGAAATCTTTATTTTTAAAAGGGCATGTTGCCGGAATTATATGCGTTATTAAGAATTGTATACGTCGGTGGTTTTGAATGAGATCCAACAAATGAGACTCGTTTGCGTCCCGCGGTATTAGCCTCGATTAAAAAATATTTCATTATATATTCAATTTTTCTAAAGATAAAGGTTTCGATACAACTTATTACAATTCAATGCGGCTGCATATAACACGGGCACGCCTTGGTTTTCGGTCAGTTGTTGTTTCCAAGTTTACGAAGTCCGTAGCTAAGTTGGACGTCAGTGATAATGGTCATGACATTTTTAAAACAGTACGTACTTTTTTTATTATTTAAATAGTATATAAGTACGGAGCCGTGGTAGCTTTTTTTTTGTTAACGGAGATGAAATCTTCAAAAAGATACCCCGCCTTCTGGGGGGAAAGCGGCGGTTATGTGGGGTTTGACCCACTAAAACCCCCCCGGTGGCTCTTCCTAGGTGCACGACGAGGGGCTCCGGGATCTCTAGTGGAACGCACCGGAGTCCCTCTGCACTGTGCTCTAAGAGAGCACATCCCGGGTGGGACGTTACTCCCTCTCCCCTTGTGCCCTCGCAGTGCAAGGCGACACGGGCCAGCCGATGTCGCCTTCTTCCCGGGTCCACCGTGGCGGACGACAGAGGCCCCCACCCTTGTCGCCCTGTGAACCCGAGGCCCCTTTTAGTCGCCTTGTAGGGCAGGGGATACCGTAGTCTTATTTTTGAGAGCCCAGAACTACAGGGCTGAGCTTAGTGTCCGACCTTAGTGCCGGCACCATTGAATATTTTTGTTGCAATTTTGAGTGTTGATTTATCATGACGACCTCGTGAGGAAACTACATGTCTTAGAAAATTTTCTAGGACATGTCACGTCCGCCAATCTGCACTAGGACCGTGTGGCGGACTGTGTCCTTGTACTTTTTTTTACAAAGAAGGCCTGTACCCTAGTAATACTACTACAACTTTTTTTTTAAAGTTAACAATTTTTTTTTTGAGAAATATTACTATCATTCTTGTTAACCATTTCAACTAAGCGTAAGCTTGTGCTAGGAGATGGTTTACGTCAATAGTCGAATGGTGGATTCGAACCTACGACCTTACGATTCGCAGACCGTACCCTAAACCATTAGGCTTTTGAAAAACAACCTTTAAAAATTAATATTATTATTACATACAAAATGCTAAATTTACGTTTTAAAATGACACTATATCGTTAACCTAAAATTTTTGATTACTAAAATCACACACGACTACTCTAATACACACACACACACTTATGCTGATTAAAATTTACTATCAACAAAGTTATGTCGGGATGAGTTACTGTATCTCCTAAATACGGGCTAATCTTAGTCTTTTAAGATCAGAGTGTAAGGTTGACTTACTGAATATGTCATAAAATTTAAGTATTAGAATCTGTGTGTGTGCAGAACAGTGTCTATACGACACTGGTAATTGTAAATGTTCAAATACTATGAATTTAATTTCAAATATTTCTATTACACTGCGGTATTATATGGTCTGTCTAATGGCTTATGTTACGGTCCGCGAAATTAAAGGTCGTTGATTCAAATTCGTATTTATGTGAACTAACATCAGATGATCCGCATCCCCCCGCTCTTTGAGTGCACATTATTTATCGATGTCTCATAAAATATCGATATCGATCGGAGATTTAATCGGATATCAAATACCGTATATATGTTACTACATTCCTCTCCGCGATGTCAGCACAAGTTATATAAATTTTATAATATATGCCGCGGTTTATTTTCTTTTGGGTATTTAAATATAAACAAATTACGATATATCGAAAAACAAATCGATACATTTTTGCATGAACATCCCTATCCCACTTTGTCATGCATCAATAAAACTTCGCTAGTCAATAGATTTGAGTAGTACATAGCGTCTCAAAAGTTAGTAACTGGTTGTTTAACACATACGCGCCCGCACAATGGCACGGCGTCGGTGTAAACACAACTTTGAACTGCACGTTATCATTAACACACATCGTCTCACTTGTTGTTTACTATCATACGTGAAGATTGATGGACTGACAACTCATAACAGACACTAGTGCCTCAATAAACTTCAAGGCGGCAGTATCTTAATGGGTGAACAGAGGCAAAATATGAATTCATCTATTATCGGCTGTAAGTGACTATGTTACAAGTCTATAATTCATTTGCTACAAAACTGTATATGATACAAAATTTATTATTCCGTTAAACCGTCGAATACTTTGTGTTTAATTTTCAATCTAAGTGAAGTGTTACCAAATTACGTAGATTTTTCTTCCCGCCCGCCGTCTCTTCAACAGTTATTGAAAGACGTTAATGCTTACAAACCCCTTTAAAATTTTTTAAAAAATACGGTGAAAACTATTTAAGATATTATTTTTCCTAGTATAAGTTTTTTTTTTTTTTTTTTTAAGAAAGCTAGCAATATTTCTTTTTTTTTTCTGAAATATTACTAACAATCTTGTTAACCATTCCAACTAAGCTTAAGCTTGTGCTAGGACATGGTTCACGGCAATAGTCGAATAGGGTGGATTCGAACCCACGACCTTACGATTCGCAGTCCGTACCCTAAACCATTAGGCTATTGACGCTTAGTATGTATAAACAATCACTAATCTACAAATAGTTTTTTTATTAGTTCATTTTTAATTTCAAATTTAGTTTTATTTTTACTTTTGTGTTCTTTTTATTTTTATCTTATCATTGTCACTCGCCAATTAATTGCTTGCAGTCTACACCTATAACTGCGATGGCATTAACTTCACAACTTTTCACTGTTTTATATATTGTTTGTTAAAAATGTTCATTGTGTTGGTGTAATAAATAAATAAAGAAAAGGAAGTGAAAAACTTTTCAGTGAACTTTATATCATCTAATAAAGACGTGGCTTAAAGTTCTTGGCAACCAGGCCATAAAATCCAATAAAAAAAAATTAATAATGTTTTTTTATTTGCACAAAATAAAAGTAGACGAAAAGGCGAACTTAATGCCAAAAGGTATTGTCTGCCAGTCTATTTTGTTGTAATGTAAATATAAGAAATAATGAAATATATAAGAGACAAAATAACGGGCGCAACCTTGGAGAAAAAATTATATATACATAAATACGAGCATATATAAAGAGACATATGTATTTACAAGTTTTTATTTATGTATTAGACCAAATTATAACACTATTACAACTTATTTAATTTGTCAAATCATATCATCTTAAAGTCTACACGTTGTTTCATTTCAAAATATACAGTGCCGTTCAAAGTCGACGTTAGTGCATTAACACAATTCGATGCTAAAGTTACACAAATACTTAATAATAACAAAAAAAATAATTCACACAAGTGAAATTTAAATGTAATTTTATATTAATATTACTTATGCTAGCGACAGTTAGTCCTACTAAATGCCAATTTAGTTTCAAATATTATAATCTATAAAATATGCTTCTCAATTAGAATAAGTTAATGGACTGACTTCAACTAAAGTAATTTTATCGGTTGTCGGCAACCAAGGCCGTTTCCGCTTCCGTCTTTGAAAGAGATGCCTATACTAGAAATTTAGGATAAAAAGGAGAGGTTTCTCTCTGTAGACAATCAGT
Organism: Meandrusa payeni; assembly: GCA_029286785.1. NCBI lineage: Eukaryota > Metazoa > Arthropoda > Insecta > Lepidoptera > Papilionidae > Meandrusa > Meandrusa payeni. The sequence continues at coordinate 6,716,725 of JAGSMX010000007.1, forward strand.
GTACAGGTTTTTTTTTTTTTTAAGAAAGCTAGCAATATTTCTTTTTTTTTCTGAAATATTACTAACAATCTTGTTAACCATTCCAACTAAGCTTAAGCTTGTGCTAGGACATGGTTCACGGCAATAGTCGAATGGTGGATTCAGACCCACGACCTTACGATTCGCAGTCCGTACCCTAAACCATTAGGCTATTGACGCTTAGTATGTATAAACAATCACTAATCTACAAATAGTTTTTTTATTAGTTCATTTTTAATTTCAAATTTAGTTTTATTTTTACTTTTGTGTTCTTTTTATTTTTATCTTATCATTGTCACTGCCAATTAATTGCTTGCAGTCTACACCTATAACTGCGATGGCATTAACTTCACAACTTTTCACTGTTTTATATATTGTTTGTTAAAAATGTTCATTGTGTTGGTGTAATAAATAAATAAAGAAAAGGAAGTGAAAAACTTTTCAGTGAACTTTATATCATCTAATAAAGACGTGGCTTAAAGTTCTTGGCAACCAGGCCATAAAATCCAATAAAAAAAAATTAATAATGTTTTTTTATTTGCACAAAATAAAAGTAGACGAAAAGGCGAACTTAATGCCAAAAGGTATTGTCTGCCAGTCTATTTTGTTGTAATGTAAATATAAGAAATAATGAAATATATAAGAGACAAAATAACGGGCGCAACCTTGGAGAAAAAATTATATATACATAAATACGAGCATATATAAAGAGACATATGTATTTACAAGTTTTTATTTATGTATTAGACCAAATTATAACACTATTACAACTTATTTAATTTGTCAAATCATATCATCTTAAAGTCTACACGTTGTTTCATTTCAAAATATACAGTGCCGTTCAAAGTCGACGTTAGTGCATTAACACAATTCGATGCTAAAGTTACACAAATACTTAATAATAACAAAAAAAATAATTCACACAAGTGAAATTTAAATGTAATTTTATATTAATATTACTTATGCTAGCGACAGTTAGTCCTACTAAATGCCAATTTAGTTTCAAATATTATAATCTATAAAATATGCTTCTCAATTAGAATAAGTTAATGGACTGACTTCAACTAAAGTAATTTTATCGGTTGTCGGCAACCAAGGCCGTTTCCGCTTCCGTCTTTGAAAGAGATGCCTATACTAGAAATTTAGGATAAAAAGGAGAGGTTTCTCTCTGTAGACAATCAGTGTACAGGTTTTTTTTTTGTTGTTAGATTGCAACCACCGACCTGTCTGTGTCCGTGCTCTTTTCCAATACACTTAAATTGTTCACTCTGCATTTATTAAAAGAGTGCCACTTCTACAGTTACTATTTTCCTTTTTTTTATTTTTTTTTATACGAGTATATAATGCCTGAATTTGGAGGTGGCCAGAGATCGCTGCGGTTCACGCGTCGCAGACGCCCTGCTGCATTGCTATTAGCTTCTCCGCGACCGCTGTGTCCCTGCTTCTCATGGCCATTTTGGCCATTTTAGTGTACAGTTTACCCCTTTACGGGTGAATCTCTGAAACAAAGTCAGTAAGTCTTTATTTTGTAACGGAATTTGTATTGTGTAACGGAAACATAAGAGATAGTGTGAATAAAATTTAAATCTATTTTATGCCCGTGACGTGAAAATCAGTCCGTTAAATGTCCTAAATCAGCCGCCGCTTTTTGAGTAGTTCGTGTTAAGTTCAAATGATAGACGCGATGACCCTGTTTCTAGAACATTTCCGTTCAATTAAATCAATTTTATGGAATATCCCGTTAAATTTATAGAACGAAAACCGAGATTATCTAGTGATTATACGTTCGATTTAATGTCTGGCTTTCGGGGTTGGTATTTAGACGGCCTGTAACAAAATAAATATTGTATTTTTGTGGATTATTTATTGAACGACTAAAGCTACATTCAAACACATATTCCGAAATATAAACAAATTATATTTAAAATTACCGTTTTCTGTTATCATTATCCATCTATATTTAGATCTATATAATTATATATTTATGTTTATATATTATTATATTTTTGTACACTTTTATATTGTGCAAATTAAGATTAAATCTAAACAAATAAATAAAATTAGAATGTCTCTTTGTAATATTAAAATAATTGCTTTTAATGTATTTACGCTACGTATACGAAAATATATTATTTTACAATTCTGTCTAATCCCTGGACCGGCTGGTTTTTGACGGCACTGGCAGATAACTGATGTAGTAAGGAGTAACTTAGGCTTTTATTTTAGACAACTTTTTATTTAAATAAATATTTTTTAATCACTGGTAACACCGCGGGGTGTGCCCCTAGTAAATAAATAAATAAAATAACATGCTCAAATTTGCTCCTGGTGTATGTTAAAGAGCTGATATAGAATTTCCCAGAGAAGTAATTCATCTCCCGGGACCATCGCTGAGCAACACGGGACCACTCCATGTTGCCTTCCTCCCGGGTCCACTTTTACAGCGCTAAGAGCACCCATCCTTATCGTAAACACTACGTTCTTATACTATAGGCGGGGCATACTACCGTTTTGGAACCGTCGCTTAATGCCTATATAGTGTTTGCTTTATTGTTTTATTTTCCTTGTGTTTCTGACATTGCATTAACATTGAACGGTCTTACGAGGTCGGTACCATTACCGATCATAATAATGGAGGTAAGAGCCACGTCATCGCATTTTAATATTTCTTTAAAGAAACTTTGGCGAACGTGCCTCCGGTTGTAAAGTTCCCTGTAGTTCTGAGCTCATAGAATAAATAATAATTAAAATAATAAAAAAAACTGCACAGGGGGGGAGGGATTAACCTCCCCCCCCCGCCCTGAGATATGCCAAGAGCACAGTGCAAAGGGGCCCCGGTGCGTTCCTCTGGAGATCCCAGAGTCCCTCACCGTGCGCCGTTGATGGGCCACCGGGGGGGTTTTAGTGGGTAAAAACCCCACATAACCCCGCCTGCCTCCCAGAAGGCTGGGCATCTCGTTGAAGATTTCCCCCCCGTCAACAAAAAAAAAAGATTCTTTAAAGCTTTAGTTTAGTTGAAATGGTTGACAAGAATGTTTGTAACATTTAAAAAAAAATTGTTAGCATTCTATTTCAGACGGACACTACAGTGTTCATGGTCACAACATCATAGTTGTTAAAAATGAGATTGAAACGCTTTAAAATCCATAAAAGTTTTATTCAATAGAAATTGATATACTATTTTCACCCAAGTTATTAGATCGTAAAGGCGGAATAGCGTGTAACGCCAAGTACACATTTCAGGAAGTTATTTTTTTATGTATGTAAATGTATAGAACATTTAAAAAAATTGTAAATTATTGTGACCTCTAGAAAATCTAGAAACATGTTGGAGTTTTTTCGGCCACTTCACTCAATCTTAAATTGTTCGGATGGTAAGGCTCCTCAGTTAACAAAATTAATATGAGTCCTGATTAAAATCAAAACCTTTCGAACAAATAAAAACCCTTTTAGAAGTATGTTAATAGATCCCAAACATATTCCAAGAGCTAACCATTCTGTGATCAGAGATCTAACTCTTCCTTCGCTGCTTTCGAACTCCATGAGGATATATGACTTATATTACAGGCATGTGGTGAAGCCCCTCTCCGGCTCGGCGCCGTCGGTACGTGTGACGGCGCTCACCGCAGCGGAAGATGCGGCTGCGGACGGGAAGCTGCCCAGCAAGTCGCGCCAGAAGAAGTTCCAGCGGCACTTCCCGCAGGTGGGGCCCGACGAGCGCGTGCTCAACTGTAAGTTCACCTCTACTTCTCAGGAAATTTGACCAACCTACCAAGTTAATACTACATCTAATGTCCACGCCGGACTTTAACGGATTGGTGTAACTATTGTGTCTTTGTACCTGGTAATAGCTTCCTGAATCATCGGCCGATTAAGCTAAGCTACATCATACTAGGACAACACAATCGGAAACACTAATTTTGGTATAATTGATTAAGCAAAAACCGATTTCAAATCAAATCAAAAGTTAAACGTGAATGCGTAAACGCCCCCTTTGTTTTTCTGAATTATCACAACTCTCATTAAACTCTTGAAATAAAAACAAAATATATTTTTAACTATCTTTTCCATTGACAAAGTCGCCACAGAGGTGGCGCATATACTTGATGCAATGACTTCTATGGTTTTCTCATGAATCCCACAGTCAGAATACCAAATTATTGGTTCCAATAAATGGGAAGTACCAACTTTCAAATTATAAAAGAATCATCAAAATCGCTTCACCCAGTCGATTTTTTTTTAATGACGAACTACACAGATTGGCCAGAGAAGCTGGCCTTGACTGCTTCGCTGGATTGAGAGGTGGCATAGCTCTTAGGTCGCTTAGACTGAACTTCTATCGCTAATAACTCGACATAAAGGCCCCCCGGTGAGGGGTAACGTCGGCTTGGACGGTTACTATGTTACGAATAAGCATTCCGATCCAACGGCGCCCGAGAGGGCCGAACCACGAATCGGCCGGTTGCTATTTCACGGATAATCTAAGGGACATTCAAAAGCTAAACTAACTTTGAGTGCCACTTCGGGACCCAGTCGAAAGTTATGCGATAAACACACATACAGACGAATTGAGTACCTCCTCCTTTTTAAAGATGGTTGAAAAGCAAAACGTTAGCTTATTTATAAATTCATTCCAATCGAATTTTATCAAAAATGTCGAAATATGCACTACGTTTGGTAAACCAATTGTGTACAAAATTAACGTTCGTTCGCATCATAGTAGTTGATATTTACTATTTTAGTCGTTTAGTTCATTGGTGCCACTCTGGTTACCGATGGCATACAACTGCCACGCTAAATGTGTGTCTTATTATTTAATTGGTAATGATGGAATTATAATTAATTGATTTAACTATAGTGGATCGGTTTTATAATGAAACGTCACTTGTAAATAGCAGAATCGGGGCATAATAATATCTCTATCGTCTCATCTCTAAGAAAACTATCGTTCCCTCGGCGGCCGCATCTCAAAACACTCGTATATCGAGGTACACTGTATATTATACGAGTAAGTGCCGGTGCGGTCGGGTAGTTTAATAAAATGTTGACGCGCTTACGAAATTCTCACTAGATGCATTAATAATTTCAGATTATTCATGCGCTCTAGTCGGTGACCTCCTGCTGCAGGGTCACCTCTACATCACGAAGAACTACTTCGCGTTCTACTCCAACGTGTTCGGATACGTGACCAAGGTGAGCCAAGTTGTTTAAAGTGGACGGCCAACATATGTACAGTTTATTTATTTCTAGAACTTTCTTTCTAACTACGATATGTGGCTTGGTATATTTCTAAGTCACAATTAATGAAGATTAGATTCCAGTCCGATATGGAGCCGTGGTAGCTCAGTGTCCGTGCGGTTGGCTCAAGTTGCGTAGTACGCTAGCAACCCGAGTTCGACCCCGGTGCCGGCACCAATAAATTTGTTGTTGCAATTTTATGTGCTGATTTACCACGCGCTCGGCGGTGAAGGAAAACATCGTGAGGAAACCTACATGCCTTAGAAAATTTTTCTACGACATGTGAAGTCTGCCAATCCGCATTAGGGCCGCGTGGCGGACTATGCCCTTATACTCTCTTTACAGAGAAGGCCTGTGCCCAGCAGTGGGACATGTATAAAGGCTGTAACTAACTTTTTAGATTCCAGTCTCTGTGATATTATCTAATATAAAAAATGATCGTTGAAGAGGTTATTGGTGATGCAGCTGAAATCGCTCCGCACAGTCTGAAGTACAGGTGTAAGGCCTTTCGTTTTTACAGATTACGTTTTGGAGAGTGTGCTCAGGAATTACATGATCTAATTTCCCCATTCCCGTTCCATTGTGGTGGAATGCCATTGGACTTCAAGACGCACCGCTGGATTCCATCATTATGTTGTGAACATCCCACAAATTCTAACGAAACGCATACTTCGTCTTTCATTATTCGTACAGCAAAGGACTGGTATAGTTGGCCCGCGTCTGTTATTCCCATCGATTACAATGTAGTGGCACCAATACAGTAAAATACTGTTAAAACTAGCAAACATCGCCGTAAACCGTTAACATAGGAAACTCGAGCCCCTGCTCTATCCACTGTATAGTCACCCCTCATTGAAGTTTTTGCATTCAAGAGGAAGAGGGAAACCGATATATGGACACAAAGATCCATTGAGTGTTATGAAACTTATCATATCAAATGATCATTCCATCATTACCAAATACGTACTGTACTAATACATACGATTGGCGTGGCAGTGCTACGTCGTCGATAAACCATAGTGGCACCAATGAACTAAGACTACTAAAACTAGATAACATCGAGAGTGTGATGCCAATGAACGTTCATTTTGTTCTAAAGCTGCTAACCATACTCAAGGTCCTGTGTAATGCGCCACAAAAAACTTACCGATAGGTGAAAGTAGAAGTCGCAGGTCGCTTCATATTATTAGACGAAAAAAAATCATAACTTAGTAACAATAGAATTATAGTTGGTTGGTGCACGATTTTTATTTTAATTACGGAGACGGGACATGTGTTATGACTTCATAAAAGTTTACTATCCCTATTTATGTGTTATGTTTTGTCAATTACGGAGTTCCATTGTATAATAAATAAAAAGGCCTTTTATAAATAGAAAATCTAATATACTTTGACTATATAATTACCCTCCGCGGTGAAGGCCTCCCCCAAAGAAGTCCAATTGCTTCTATCTTGGGCTATATTCATCCAATCTGTACCAGCCGGCCTTGTTATAACGTGACCTACGAAATTCCATTACTTCGCTAAAATAAACTTTATATAACTAATCCAAATAGCATTTTTACATTAGAACTTATAGTTGTTCGCGTAAACACTGACACTCTTTCTATCCTCACTAACTGATCACATTTTACAAAAGTAATGAGTGTCAGAATATGTGTTGATCTCTGATCTGTAAATTGGGATGTGCCCCCCAGCTGCTCATCCCCACGACGTCGGTGCTGCGCATCACGAAGGAGAAGGTGGCGCGGATCATCCCCAACGCGGTGGGCGTGTGCACGCGCGACGAGCGACACGTGTTCGGCTCGCTGCTGTCGCGCGACGCCACCTACAAGCTCATGACGCACGTGTGGAAAGCGGCGCGGGCGCCCGAGCTCTCCGTGCCACCGCCAAAGGTGAGTTCCAGGTATTGTGTACAAAACGGGATCATCGTTATACCTATATACTCAATCGCACCATCATCATATTAGCCTGTAATAATCTACTGCTTGTAGGGATACGGGTGTAATTTTTTTTAATGACGAACTACACAGATAGCTACAGAGTATATAGCCAGAGAAGCTGGCTTTGGCTGCTTCACCGGATTGAGGTGGCATAGCTCTCAGGTCCCTCAGCCTGAACCTCTGTCGCTAGTAACTCGACACAAGGGTCCTCCTGGTGAGGGGTAACCTCGCCTTGGACGGTTACTATGTTACGCGTTATGTTATGGATTGTACAAGTTTCTCTGTGTTTTTTTTTATGTGTGTATTGACGATTTATTCATCATTCATAACTTGGCTTTGTCATGTCTGTCAACTGTCATGCAGAAGAAGGAACGATCCACCACATTATTTTCGATTGCCAAAATTTCCTTATTCAAAGACTTGTGCTGGCTTGTGAAAATAGTCTATTGGTAACAATGCATTTAAGTGTGTTTCGCTCGCCGCCTCTTAATTTTTTTTAACTTTTCTTGCTAAAAGATCCAACATCCTATTAACCTATTTATAATTACATAAAAATACCATTAAAACAATTTAAATGACGAAATTTAGTGAAGTGAAGTGTAGTGACTTCAAAGTAATGACCGTGTTCCAAATAAGATATGACCCTGGTCTATGTTACCAGGTCATAAAATTAAAAACATTAAATACTTTTTATTTACTTAAATATTTGTTGTAGTTTAATTTTTTCAGCCGAAAACTGGAAATCGTTGATATAAGCCATTTATTATTAGAACCCTCGATTCATAATATCCAACTAAAGTACATTATTAATCTGTACACTTGTCGTCATCGTTCTAACATTAAGTTGTGTTCTGTTACAGGAGTTGAGAGGTTCGGAGCTAGAGATCGAGGCGTCAGAGTATTCGCCAGAAGATGACAGCAGTTCGATGGGAGCAGAACACACAGACGCGCCCAGTCGGGGGGAACCAGCGGTTCCTCTAATAGCTGCTGGTCAGTATACCAAAAGTGTCAAAGAAAAGAAAATATTTTTATTTCATTTTTTTTAGCTTTTTTCTTTTGTCTAGCTCTCGCTTCCTTTAACCCTGTTTCATAGGATAGACAGTGACAGACGCTGTCACTCACACACACAAATTTTTATGATGATGATTTTTTTTATATAAGAAATGGAAGCTCCTTAGCTGAATAGGGCTTATCTTCTTTTTTTGGCTCAAACCCTGTCATATAAATACAAATGTCTTTATAAGTAAAAGCTTTGTAGCTCTCCCTCTCTCAGCTAATATATTTTGTGACGAACTTCGGCTGTCTTTCATGTATGTGTTTCTGGTGGGATTTTTCTTAAGCTCTGCTAGCAAATTTTACCAACCGTTTTATTCTTGTAATAGGAGATGGTTCACATGAATAGTCAGTTTGAACCAGCGGTCTTAGCTACTGGCGTCGCAGCTACTGGCCCACGCCCCCGCTGCCTTCGCCAAACTCAGACACGATGCAAGACGCACGCACCTTAACTTCAATTTGTAACATCCATAATATCTGTACATCATCGCAAACATAGATCAAACTGACCAGTTTTTCTCACCGTTTTTTTTTTTTGACGGGGAGGAAATCTTCACAAAGATACCCCGCCTTCTGGGGGGAAGGCGGCGGTTATGTGGGGATCTTACCCACTAAAACCTCCCCGGTGGCCCTTTCCTCGGTGCATGACGAGGGGTTCCGGGATCTCACGTGGAACGCACCGGAGCCCCTCTGCACTGTGCACATCCCGGGGGGAGGTTACTCCCTCCTCCCCTGTGCCCTCGCAGCGAAAGGCGACACGGGCCAGCCGATGTCGCCTTCTTCCCGGGTCCACTTTGGTGGACGACGCAGGCCCCCATCCTTGTCGCCCAGTGAACCCTTTTAGACGCCTTGTACGAGAGGCAGGGGATACCGTAGTCTTATTCTTGAGAGCCAAGAACTACAGGGCTGGGTTTTTCTCACCGTGCCCTAACCCGTAATCATTACTTTTGATTGAATTGATATTCGTATGTTTCAGGTGGCGGTGTTGTTGCGGGCGCGGCGGTGATCCAGCCGGCGTTGCTGACGGGGGGCGTAGCGCCCCGCCGCGCGCCGCAGTACTGGCGCGCCGCCCTCGCGGTGGCTGCGGCGCTACTCACGCTGTCCGCTGCCTTCCTCGCCTACCGTCTGCTACAAACGCAGGTACTGCCCACACTGGTATTGGCAATGTCTTATAGATTTCATCAATAAAAAAGCTACCGACCGAGTCGTGGTTCGTCCCTCTCGGGCGCCCTCGGATCGGAATGCTTACACGTAACATAGTAACCGTCCAAGCCGAGGGTACACCTCACCGGGGGGACCCTTGTGTCGAGTTACTAGCTAATAGAGGTTCCGGCTAAGCGACCTAAGAGCTATGCCACCTCTTAGTCCGGTGAAGCAGTAAAGGACTGCTCCTCTGGCCAACTGTGTAGTTCGTCCAAAACAAAATGCGGTTATTCGAAGCAAGTCCCGCTTGCTTCGGCTCAATGCTGAAGGAAGGCACCATTGCGTTCTGTCGCAGATCACGGAGTCCCCGTCCTTAGGCATTGACATTGACCTCGGAAGGATTTAGTGAGTAAAATCGTATATGTATGTAATTATCGCTTTTATATCGATAGTCGGTCGTTTACCTCGTTACCTAGTACCATTGCAAGAGCATAGATGAATATGGTACAGTGGTAGTGGGTGGTATGGTAAATGATGTGTTGTACAGGAAGCGCGCCAGGCGTCGGGTGAGCAGCTGTACGCGGAGCTGGTGCAGTGGCGCTCGCGGCTGCACGGGCGCGCGGCGGACGAGCTGCACGCCTTCCTCACCACCAACCTCTTGCTCCTCACGAAGGTACCCATGCCGATAGTCTATACCATTCATCCACCAACACAGAAGGGGAGGCGGAGATTATGGATTTCCATTTATCACGCTCTTGGCACACCTCCCCTTCGCATACTTGTTCACCGGTTTCGAGGACTTCCCTTTCCTTTGTATGTTACCAATCATCTTCATTCATTAATATTTGGCACATTTCGATGTTTTGACTAGAATAGAGAGCTTTGGTGGTTTTAGCATGCCACAAGTATATTTATGAGCAAAAACAAAAACCAAATCTAATCAAATATTAAATGATAGTACGCGCGGGCTGTCTGTTTGTATTTCTGAATTAATATAGGAATACTACGAAATGGCATAATCAGAACCTGACCAAATTTTCATCAAACTACTCTTGAGGTACATTTGAAAGGCCAAAAAAAACAATCATCGAAATCGGTTGGCGTGAAGTGTTAAGTTTTTATTTATGTATTATTAGCAAATATGACACTTGTTATGGATGACATTGTCAGAATTGTTTTTTTTACGTCATTACTTGATGGTTACAGCAAGTATAGTGTGACCACCAAGTAATGACGTAAGAGACTGAGGTCTAGTCTGAGATTCCGAGAAGAGTATGATATTCCTCGTATCTCAAATTTTGGTCTCGTCTCAAAACAAAATATAGCTCGCTCTGCGGCTCGTATATCGTATATAAACACTCGTATATCAAGGTACTATTATATTATTAGGTCTACAAATAAGTTTCCGCCGTTTTGAGAAATATGGCGTAGCACAAGAACAGAAAATTAGTTTGTTCATTCCAAAATAACATAACCATACCATAACCCGTAACATTAAGTCTGTATTAGCGTCATACATTGTCCTTTATTAAAAGAAATTCTAAACTTGAGCCAAGTGTCAGCTGAAATGCATCCATTGCTCGAAGAAGCGTATAGTGAGGATGCTTCGTGCAGTGGAAGGCCAAAAATTTACCATGATGTAGATTCAGTCTCATTGTTTAAAATGAAACTTTCACAATAATAATTAGTTTTTAGACGGCGGAACCTTATTTGTACACCTTATCTTCTTTATAATCGTTTCCTCAGAGCTGAGGGTCGTGACCACCAAGAGAGCTGCTTTGAACGAGCATTCCCCACTCTTTCCTATTTTGGGCTAGGTGGATAGCCGACTGGAGTTTTAATTACACAGTACACCTTATAGTAATTAGTCAAAAATTCAATCTGTTATAAAACATGAAACTTTTAAATAAAAATTGCTATCCACCAGCCTCACTCATCTTTAAATTATATCAATCTTCAAAACGTATTTACAATTTCAGGTACGACAGTCCCTAGAAGCGCTGTCGGGAGTGATACTGACTGATATGGGCCAAGACGTGCCGAACGACACCGTGTTCAGTTAGCGCGCAGGCCACGCCCCCTGCGCAGACCACGCCTCCACGCTGCGAGAAGGCGGGCACGTCCGGCCCTTCGCGGCCTTTGGTCATAGTCTGCTCCTATATATTGCACTCTTTTAGTTATCAAGTCCAAACATTGCGTCGTCAATACAGCGCTAGCGTTCGTTCACACAGAAGGTTTACGGGATCGTTTTTATGGATTTGTTGCCATTATTTAATAGTCACAGAAGAACTGTAACCATTATCTAATGCCAAGACTATAAACAGTGTACGCATCTTCGAACCGTTATGGTTAATTGTTCTCTATTGTGTATGGGAGCTCGCTCATATAAATACATACACCATCGCCGATTTTTATATAAATAACACGAGTTTGTAACACACAGTCCGAGTCTGCTAAATCAATTGTGTACTAAATGAACATTAATTGGTATGACAATGGTTGGTATTTGCCAAGTACTAGTCGTACATTCATTGGTGTCCATTTGGTTTATCAATCGCGTCTCTGTTACAAATTGATTCAACTGTGATCTCTTGAACTTGGATGTGTGAACGTTCGCTTAAATACTGTGCTGTTAAATGTCTTATTTATTTACAAACGGATCTGGTGGCGGGGTCGGTTGGATGGACCCAATGGGCTTTAAGGCATAACATAGACCACGGTAACTTGATTGATTCCGTGATTTTTTTATAAATTGTTCTTAGTTCTATCGAATTGAAGAACGGTTTCTCGTTAATTCCTTAGTTTAATATGTACCCAAAGATATTTGGTACGCGCTCGGCGGTTACAAATGTGATTTGTTTTTATTGTGTACAGTGGTTAACGCTTCGCCGCGGTTCGAAGCTTGTACGTGTCTCTAAGGCACATCTAAGTTTTGTGTTAAACACAGAATAGGGTAAACGTGGCGTTGAGTGTACGAGTAAATCCAGTTCCAGTGTATTTATTTATCTCATTCGTTTCATAAGTGTCCAATAGTTTATTTACGTCGCGAGAAAACGAGCTCAATTCATTCCAGGTTCGATTGTTTCTTGTACCAGTCCGAAGTTAAAGATAACTTCCCGCCTATTATAACACCACCAAAATCGTGGTTTAATGGGGCAAAACGCTGGTCTGGCCGTGTGACACCACACGCACCTTCTTGACTTTTCTTAGTTCTTTCCTCCTTGATCGACTGTCTTCTAGGGTCTAGAACATTGATATGTTGTCACAGGTCCTTTTCTTAACCCAAAAATACGTGTAATACCTTATTTTGTACTGTGTTCTGTATACTTGTACCTTTAAAGGTTAGCTGGAAGAAAATGCTAAATTTAGTTCGACTTTATATAGTCAACGCGCGAGTTGAATGCAGATTTCAGGAATGCGATAGTGATGTGACCCAAGTATAATTATTCATAACCATTATGAGTGTGTCGATAGATTTAAACACTTCTGTAAGTTTACCATTTTACGGAATCGGAATGCTTACGCATAATATAGTAACTGTCCAAACCGAGGTTACCCCTCATCGGGAGGACCCTTGTGTCGAGTTACTAGCGATAGACGTTCAGGGTAAGCGACTTAAGAGCTATGCCACCTCTCTAGCTGAAGCAGTCAAGGCCAGCTTCTCTGGCCAATCTGTGTAGTTCGTCATTAAAAAAAAAACAACTCGCGCGCTGATTGTTCATGTATTTTGGTGCAATTAAGAATTTATCTATCTAAATCCTAAAGTGGGTGACAAGTTCACCTTTTCAAGGCCAAATAAAATCTAGTAAATAGTAGGTTTCAGACGACTAAGTTCTCTCTAATCATTTACATTAGGACATGGGAGCTTATTTATTTTTCTTTAAGAGAAAAAGACTAGTGTCTAAGATTTCTACTTACGATCTAAACGGCTAGTGCCAATGTTTCACTTACTCGCTACGTATGAAAAAAATACTGAAATTCGTAACCAGTGTCTTATGTATGACAAGGCTCAACCCTTCTCATACATAAGACTATAAAACCTTTGTGATTTTTAGCGAATGCCACTGTCTACCCCACTTGAATTTAAATAATGTCAGCTGGGCGGTTTCCAAACTAGGAGCTTAAGTTTCCCAGACCGTATTCCCAAACGTTTTATTTGCGCTTCAAAGTGTCTACAAAATCACTATGTTATACGAAATTAACATATATCTGACAGATAAAACTTCAGTAATGGAAGATATAATTTTTTTTATCAAAAATATTGCTAACAATATTGCCAATTGTCAATGGTTAAATCAAATCAAATCAAAATCATTTATTCATGGACCATAGCTATAATTAAGAAGTAATTTGTCCAACTACGACGTACTCTGCGGGCATACAAAATTAGTAGAAAGAAAGGATTACACTAATACGTATTTATCCTAATTGCAAAAACACTAGTGGACTTACTAGTGGCATTTAGTAGATTTCAAGAACCTTACGTTTCACAGACTGTAACGTAAACTATTAGGCTATTGATATAATAAAATTATTAATGAAATAAAATCTCTCACGGCTTTGAATTAGAGGGGTGAACAGCAACTTTACACAGTCCGTTCTTTAAAACTGTCATTGAAGTTTTAATATCCTATGCTGGATGTTTTTTTTCATAAGACGTCCATTTCCTTAGCAAAAATAACAATAGAAATAGACAAGCGAAGCATTCGGTATTAAATTATGGTGCTAATAAATAGTAAGTTATAGTCGACATTCCTGACGATTGGCCCCGTACGTCTATAGCGTGATGATATATCGGTAAGCAATACCCAGTACACACGTGTGATATCTTGCCAATAATCAATGCCTCAATCATGTGAATAGATAGAAATATTTTATTCGCGACGATAAAACTTCCTATCGTTTTGTACAGTCCATTGTATAGAATAGGGTATTTCACTAATGCATTATACCAATATAATTTAATACGACCATGCGAAGGCAAATACCTAGAAGAAAAAAGTCTCCAACCAGTGCGTCCTCGCAGAACTCCCAACGGTGCAGACTTGCACTCTGACCGTTGGTCTGTCCACTCTGAAAGTCGCACGACGAGCGATGGAAAGATCTATGCTCGGTATTTCTCTAAGGAATAGAATCCGAAACGAAGAAATTCGACGGAGAACAAAGGTAGTCGACATAGCTCTTAAAGTCAGCAAGTTGAGTGGCAGTGGGCCGGCTACATCTACCGAGTCAAGAACGGTAGATGGGGGAGGAAGGTTTTGGTATGGAGGCCGCGCATAGGCCGGGAATGGTGCGCCGTCCTTACAAGGGCGTCAGTCCATGGATGGCCGGAAGTGGCTGGATGCGGAAAGCGGAGTATCGTATGTGGTGGAAGGCATCCAGCAGTGGATAGACACAGGGTGATGATAATCAATTTAAACATTATTATATATTTAACCGCCCAGACCTTCGCTCTGTCAAAAGTTAACAGTAAAAATTATTAAAACATAACGTTTTTCCGTTTCTGATCATACTTTATGTACGGGCATGATAAGTTAACTATCTGTATGTATTATTTATTGATATGCTTCTTTGATATAATTAGAAAATAGTTTTTTTTAATTCTTCTATAAGCTCTACAGCCCTTGTGAGCCTTGGCTTGGTCAAGCAACAACCTCCACCTCGGTCTGTCCATGGCCGCAGTCCTCCAGATTCCTATGCCTATTTCTTTGGCGTCTTGATTGACACCGTTTATCCAGCGGAGCTTTGGTCTTCCCCGACCTCTTCGACCTTAGGGGTCCCTAGTCATAACTGCCTTGGATATCCTGGCTTCATCCATTCTCTGCACATGACCAGCCCATCTAAGTCTGTTTAATTTGATGTGCCCAGCCACGTGCAGTTCCTGGTAGAGGTCATAAAGCTCCTGGTTTTAACGGCTCCGCCATTGGTTGTTCTCGCACACAGCGCTGAAATACGCCTCAGGATTCGTCTCTCAAACACTAACAGCGCGTTCTCATCCCCTCTACTAAGAGTCCAGGTCTCAGAACCATAAGTTAGAATAGGCCTTATAAGGGTTTTGTAGAGTAGCAGTTTCATTTTACGGGTTAGAAGTTTCGATCGCAGATATTTCAGGAGGCCGAAGTAGCATTTATTTGCCGCCAGAATACGTCTTTTCATTTCTGCAGATATGTCGTTATACTTCGTTACCATTGAACCCAGATAAACAAAGCTGTCTACTGCTGCAAAGGTGTTGTTACCTATGGTTACAGTTTTTTTTAATTGCAAGCAAATAATTGATAACAATAAAATAACTGAAACTGGAAAATGATAGTTGCAGACATTAAAGTTCAGTTCAAATTTGAAAAATTAAATATTATATTAAATAATAATATTTTAACTCATATCACTAAATAATACATACAGATAGTTAACTTCAGTTATATTGCAGCAATTGAAATAGTATATAGGCACAATTTTTTTCACTGAAGCTTTTCATAACTTCAACAAGCATCAATCAACAACTGTGCTGTCACTGAACATTCATTCTGACATATTCGGTTTAGCTGATATGTCTAGATATAGATATAGCTCGATGTCTCATGTAAAAGATAAATTTTCCATTATTAATTTGTGAATTGGACATATTTGGATAGTTTTTAATTTAGTGAAATACCCTATTGTATTACATAATTCTAGTCTTTAGTAAAGCTCAAGTAATGTCATATGTACTTAAGCTAGTGCACATGAAACATTGTAACTTGTGAATTTAGTAAATATTAAGGTAAATGTGGCGTGGAAATTGGAACCTTATTGTGTTGTTATTACGGTCGTGTGTCGTGTAGAATCCGGATAGGTTCACTTAGCTGTAATGCAAAATATATGTTACGGTTATGCAATGTTCTTATATGTGTTTATAATTTTTATATATGTGTTTTTAACTATTTAGTGCAATATTGACCATGTGATTAGTTATTGAATGTTATTTTTAGTGATGTGTTTAAATTGGTTTTGGGATCCATTTTACTTAAGTTACCAGCGGAACCAAAATTATTTATATATGTCGTTTGTAAATTGGGCTTAGGCTATGGGCGCGTTGAGGTGAATGGACAATTCGTAAATAATATTGCCAAAGACAAAATACTTAGGTTATTCAAAATATAGTAGCTAGTTATAGAGGTGGTGTACAATATTTAATCTTTAATATAGCTATATAATAATAAAAATGTTTGTTTTTTTGTAAACAAATCTGGTTTTTTTATTGCGTAACTATTTTTATTAATACGAAAAAGGGTAAACGAGCATATTACTCTTACAGATACCGGCGAAATTGGTGATACCTTCGGTCTTAATACTTTGAAGTGGACTTTCACGATCGTGTCAGCTCTTGACTCAACTCTACTTGACTGGATTCCTTCTTCTTCTTCTATAAACTCTATAGCCCTTTGTGGGTCTATCCATGGCCTCAGTCCTCCAGGCCAATGCCAATTTCTTTGGCGTCTCGATTGACACCGTCTAACCAACGGAGCTTTGGCCTTCCTCGACCTCTTCGACCTTCGGGGTCCCTTGTCATAAGTGATTGGATTCCAGTGATGAATATTTGAATTATATTTAAGTTTATTAAATCTGTTAATGATTTGAATCCAATTTGAACTGTCGGATGAGTCTCTTATCGGGGCGAGAAAATATATTCATTCCAGATTCATAGATAGCCAAGCAGGGCGTTCTAATATTTAACTATGACGTTTTGTGTCCATTCAAATTTGTGTCCAGTTTGTTAGCGCACCTGAGTTTTGTTTCACGCTACGCGTTAAATAATAGCTATTTCATTGTGTGTCCATTGTGTAAAGACCGTGTTATGAAGGAAAATTTAAAATTACGTAGTTTGGGCCACTCATTGATACTGATCTTTCGTATTTACGCAAAAATTACTTATCGGATAAACTACTTTCAAAGTTTCTATCGCGTTTTAATTTTATTTTGAATTCCCGACGTTTTGAAGTCCCGATCCCTCTGGAATTCAAAGTAACATTGAACATTGTAATAAAATCGTAAAAGATGGGGACAGAATATAACTTAATATGATATATAATATATGTATTGCATCAACTGGACACGACTTGGAAACAAACTTACGTAGTCATTTCCTTTAAAAGGATTGTGTCGTAACTATTTATTTTCCAGTATATTATTTTATTTCAATTTATTGTATTATATTGAAATGTTGAGAATTGTTACATTGCATTTGTTGTAGCGGAAATATTTGTAAATACAGTAAATGGGTTGTTTTTTATTTAATGTAAATAATATATAATATATTGAACGATTGTTTGATTTCTATTCTACATACACGTCTCTTTTATATACTAGATAATTTGAACAATGCAGCGTCTTCTGTTATTCCATGAGTCAATACGATTGGGAACAATACAAATACTTTATTAAAAAATTTCTTTACAAATACACGAACTCCCTGACTCCTGAACTAGGAGTTATCACGCGTTACCGCTATTTTATGGGCAGCAGTATGAGCGTTGCTGGAGTTTCTTCGGTGTGGCACTCAAAGTTAGTTTAGCTTTTCGAATGTCCCTTAGATTATCCGTGAAATAGATACCGACCGAGTCGTGGTTCGGCCCTCTCGGGCGCTCTCGGATCGGAATGCTTACGCGTAACATAGTAACCGTCCAAGCCGAGGTTACCCCCCACCTGGGGGACCCTTGTGTCGAGTTACTAGCGATAGAGGTTCAGGCTAGGCTAGCTAGGCTACCTAAGAGCTATGCCACCTCTCAATCCGGTGAAGCAGTCAAGGCCAGCTTCTCCGGCCAATCCTCATTGCTGACATAAAAGTTAAACCTGTATTTCAGCAATGAGTGCCCTCTTCCACTGCCCTACATCAATTTCATTTACAAATTTAATTTAACAAAGATATAGAAGATTGTTTAGTTAAAAAAATATTCATGTATAAATAGGTAAATGTGGACGTGTTGTAGTTTGAATGTGTGTGTGATATTTATATTATAAGTGGAAGTATAATTTCTTCTGTCTGCTTATAATCGAGCGACAACAGCCAGTTCTTTTTTAAAAAGAAAGCTAGCAATATTTCTTTTTTTCAGATATATTACTAACAATCTTGTTAACCATTCCAACTAAGCTTAAGCTTGTGCTAGGACATGGTTCACGGTAATTTGTCGAATAGTGGATTCGAACCCACGACCTTACGATTCGCAGGCCGTACCCTAAACCATTAGGCTATTGACGCTTAACAGTTTTAGTTCTTAAAATGAATGGAATGTACCACTACCATAGAGAATACTGGCGCGAAGTGGAGTTATACTACTTTTGTTTCCTATTTAGAGTACAGTTATGAAACAGCTTACGTATTTATTAAATAGAAATTCCCTTTTTGTATGCTGATGTAGGTGGAATCGGGATAATAGATAAGGAGTAATATATAATAGATAAAAAGGAATTCAGCTTATGGAATGAATAACAAAACTTTTCTATTCAAATAATATACTATATAAGATACCAAGGGATACAATTCTTTATAATTTTCATATTTTCTTTGATAATTCGTTGAATTGAGCTCGTCATAAAGAAGTTAGTCATCGATGATTCTTGATGAAAAATGACCATGAATTAATGTTTGATATAAATTTTTAGCGCCATCTATACACGCGTAAAAGCATTTTAATAACGTACAGAATTTCTCTTCCCTAGTCTAAAACAATCAATAGATGGCAGTTTTCATAAATATTTAATAAAATAATTATTCACCGTGGAATTTACTCTTACATACTTTCGATTTTTAGGACTATTTTATAACGTGGTTTATGGTTTTGGACCCCTGTCACAAATGTGACTTAAAGCATTTCTTTTTTTTTTAGTAGTAAATAGGCTTTCGTTTGGCTTCTATTTTGCTTGATGGAAGGCGAAGATAAAGCCTAGGATGGAGCACGTGAGCCTATAAGGTGTCTGTTCACATTGGACTTAAGGTGTCCAGATTGCACCCGTGAGGAAAGACTGAACGCGGCAGATGTAGATGTAGATGAAACACCGAAAGCTAGGGTTAAAAAGTAGTGATTTGTTACGCTTATTGTATTTATGTTTTATCCGATTCGGAATAAAAAAAGTTGGAAGACACATAATTAAACTCGTACGAGTTCCGAGTTCTACGAGTCTGCGCAGAATAAGAGAAATACAAGGTAAGCAGTGGATTAAAAAAAGACGTAACTCTTAATAAAGTTTAATTCGAAATATATTTAAATTACAAAAAGACTTAAAAATTTAGACAACTTGTAAACGGTTTAATTAGGTTTGCATACTCCTCAGTGCAGAGAGGCTCTGGTGCGTTCCTCTGGAGATCCCGGAGCCCCTCACCATGCACCGAGGAAGGGCCAGATTTCCCCCGTCAACAAAAAAAAAGGTTTGCATACTCCAGCGCTCCAGTCACATTTGTGAAAGTAAACTATACGTTAGGCCATGGGAGAATATGACTGTTTACTACGATGCAATGACTACAGAGATGTAAACTCTGATCATAGGGCTGGTCCAAAAGCTGAAAGACGTACAACGAACGAGCGAAACAAAGGAATTACGCCTATAGTATAGTATATAGCTCTAAAAGTCAGCAAGTTGAAGTGGCAGTGGGCCGGTCACATCTGCAGAATCAGTGACAAAACAAAAGTCTTGGAATGGATGAGAGAAGCAGATGGATCGACGGCTTAAAAAAAAGCCAGAAATGGCTATATAAAAAGGCCTATTTCCAGCAGTACATCGATATACTTCGATGATAATAGTATAATTTGATCATTTCTAATGTTAAAGTTACAGCCTTTATATATATAATATATATGTCCCACTGCTGGGCAGAGGCCTTCTCTGTAAAGGGAGTATGAGGGCATAGTCCGTCACGCGGCCCTAATGCGGATTGGCAGACTTCATATGCCTTAGAAAATTTTCTAAGACATGTAGGTTTCCTCACGATGTTTTCCTTCACCGCCGAGCGCGTGGTTAATCAGCACATAAAATTGCAACAACAAATTTATTGGTGCCGGCACTAAATTTGCATTGGGATCGAACTCGGGTTGCTAGCGTACTATGCAACTTGAGCCAACCGCCCGGACACTGAGCTACCACGGCTCATTTCTAATGTAATTGGGTTAAAATATTATTTGTATACTGTGTAGTACATATAACTATTATTTTTAAATAGGAAGAAAGGAAAATAAAAGCTAAATAACTGGAAATAATTACGGGTATCTTTGTTTTCCTTGTGTTGTCTCATAGTTCCTAATAAAGTAAGAGAAATAGGAAACGAGATGTAATATGGTGTATATTCTAGTCTGAATCTACTTTAACAGATTTAAAATATGTAATGTACGTAAGTTAAAATACAAAAATAATTTTATACTACTTGCAAATGTTCTTAGAGATAGTAATACCTCCATGGTAACGTTACCATACGTATAGAACTGACTATTTATTCTTAGAGAGAGTTCTTTGCTTCTCAGCATGCTGAACAAGCTGCTTGTCAGTGGCGAGACCTTTCCTGGACCTCACCGAGTCCACGTAGGCCTTCGCTCTGTTCACACCGTCCCATTTTTCACCCCAGTGAAGGTATTCTTCCTCGGTGCGCGGCTGCCAGAATGGATCAATGTCTATGACCTGGAATTAGTAACAATAAGCATTATTTAACACAAAGATAAAAAGAAACATCTAAACTAATTGACTTCAAGTAATTTCACGTGACCGATAATATATTAAACGCTACTACACGCGGACGCTATTGATTGGGTGAACTAATTTTTACCTCACTCCCCGACTGCATTCAATTCGCGCGCTTACTATAAGTTCGTCAGAGTAACGTGTCCTCTCACCTCCCAGTGACTGAATAGCAGTTGTGGCGCGGCGAGGCCAGAGGTGTGCGTGCGGAGCTCCAGCGCGAACCTGAAGCTCTCGGCCACGGGCAGCAGCGCAGCCACGCGGAACGACGAGGAACCGCTCTGCAGGTCGCTGCCGACAACGCGCCCGGCACGCCGGCCCAGCGCCGCGTACAGCTTGCCTGGACACGACAATTATGAAAGCACTGAGACACGTAGCTATCTCTTTCCTTTATGAATAAATGTATGTACTTGGAAGCGTCAATTAACTAATTGTTTAGAGTACGGTCTGTGTATCGTATGGTCGTATGATCGAATCCATCATTCAACTTTTGACATACACATACAGTGTCCCGTGAGTTTCATGAGGAACTGAAATGTAAGACAGCTTTAGGGTTTCTTTTTTTTATGACGAACTACACAGATTGGCCAGAGAAGTTGGCCTTGACTGCTTCACCGAATTGAGAGGTGGCATAGCTCTTAGGTCGCTTAGCCTGAACCTCTATCGCTAATAACCTGACACAAGAGTCGCCCAGGTCAGGGGTAACCTCGGCTTGGACGGTTACTATGTTACGCGTAAGCATTCCGATACCCTCGTATCGCATATCGCGTTCGTCCCTCGCGCCCGAGAGGGCCGAACCACGACTCGATCGGTTGCTATTTCACGGATAATATAAGGGCATTCAAAAGCTAAACTAATTTCGAGTGTCACTTCGGGAAGCGTTGGCGCTGGGAGAAGAAGTGACTGAAGAAACTGCAGTAACGCTCATAACATCTAAAGGGTGGGGCCTGCCCATAAAATAGCGGTAACGTGCGAGGATTATTCGCAACCTCCGACGGACGCGAATGGACGCTTTGTGACTAAACTAGACTTTATAAAGTCTAGTTTTTTTAACTATAAATGCATATAAATAATTCGTTACCTTCATTTCACACTTTCACGTAAGCTTTGAACAAATCGAATTGAGTTGTAGAACTGTGTAGAAAACAAATAAATTACAATATAAGTGTGTTTTAACCGTGTACGTTTGCTTGGAAACGGAATGAAAATATTTGTTTCGATTTCTATGTCAATGATACGGAGTACGCCGTTTAACTTCCACGTGTATGGTACTGGCACTTAAGACATATGGTTTTCTCATGGATACCATTTTCAAAATTAGACCAAATTGAAATGGGACCTCATGAGAAGCACCAGCTTTCAAATAAAAAACATTCATCAAAATCGATTCATCCAATCGAAAGTTTTTAGGTAACAAACATTTAAAAATTATATACAGATAAATTAAGAACTTTTTTTTTATTTTTATTTTCTAAGCAAGTGCTTGACTGATGTTAAGTGGAAATGCAGTCCTGGATGTTAAGGCGCACTAGCTTAGTAAATGCCTATTCACTCTTCTCTTGAAAATACCCACATTGTAATCGGAAGGAAAGAAAGACGCGGGCAAACTATTCCAGTCCTTTGCTGTACGAAGAATGAAAGACGAAGCAAATCGCTTCGTTCGGGTTTGAGGGATGTTCACAACAAAAGGATGAAATCCCGCAGTGCGTCTAGAAGTCCGATGGTGGAAAGGGGATGGGGGAATTAGGTCATCATCATGACCTGCTCCTTATATCGGTTTAAAATCAAATATCTTGCAGTGAATTACAGATAATGTCGAGACGCTAACTAAGCATTTACGTACGCACGTAACATAAATCAAATATAACTAGAAACTTATTGAACGTCTCCATGATCCAAATGACAAATTAGTGGTTCAGTGAAGAACACAGCCGGTGTCGTCGACTCGCGGCCGCGGATGTGGAAAAAATATAATCAACCAAAAAAGTTCGCCCCACGCGATCGTTTCACGAAATATTTAGTGGCCAGTCGAGTAGAAAAATTCCTGCTCTGTTAAAATGATTCGCCGTGGCCATTTTGAGATTAAAGGGGAACTTCCGGCCGAGGCCGCGTGCATCCGGTTTAGCGAGCTCGTGATGCTAAGCCTGAACGTGTTTTTATATTCCACGAAAACAAATAAGTGACCAGTTTTAGTGAGTGCACGCGAGTCCCGTTGGAAACAACGAGTTTATTATCTTTGGAAAGAATGGCCCGGGATGGAATTTGTCATCTCCAGCATACCTGTATAGATCAACAGAAAAGTGTAAAGAGCATTTATTTTTAAACTCTATCAATCTTACAAATAAAAATGAGTTCCCGGCACTCCAACCTCAACGACATCATCCGTCGGGCTCTTACCACCGCTAATGATCCATCAACTTTGGAACCAAATGGACTATTGCGTAGTGATGGTAAGAGACCAGACGGTATGACTCTTATACCCTGGAAGATGGGACGGCCTTTAGTATGGGATGCCACATGCGTCGATACTTTGGCGCCGTCACATCTTCCAGAATCTTCTGTTGAGGCTGGAGCGGCCGCTGCAACTGCAGAAAACCTCAAGCGGCGCAAATATAGTAACCTCGATACGGGTTTCATATTTGAGCCGTTTGGGGTAGAAACTTTGGTTCCGTGGGGTCCTAGTGCACATCACCTTTTAATATGTTAGCTAAGAAGTTGGTCGAGACATCTGGTGACCAGAGGGCTGGCTTATACCTTGCACAGAGGCTAAGCATTGCCATACAACGTGGCAATGCTACCAGCCTTCTGGGCACGCTATAACGATGACGGCACAGTTATATTTTTTGTAAATATTTTGTAATATCTTTTAAATTGTAAATATTTCTTTATTAGTTAGTATATATGTAAAAATAAAACAAAAATGAGTTATAAAATATTTATTCCACCCTTATACTAAGTTTAATTAAACCAGGAATAAATTAACAATAAGCTAATTCACCACAAATAAATCCGGAATAACTATGATTTATCTATTCTTCCGTTACGTCAAAATGCACCAGTTGGCAACAACGCAATCAAAACCGCAGAAAATTGTTTAATTATTTTAGTCTATGTAGTAGTCTAGTAAAGTATCTGTCAATGGGTGGCGGTTATAAAAAGTCTATAATCCATACATATATAGATAACTTGTACGGTCGTTATGGAGTACCTATCTAATCATAGATTGTCATAAACCTACCAGGATCAACAATAATAAATTTAGTACAGACAAACGAAAATAAAATTTTAAAGAGGATCATAAATGAGTGCGCTAACATAAAAAAAATACTGACCAGTTGTCAATCTCCTCCTTTTTTTGAAGTTATTTAAAAAAAGAAAACGTCAGTTGGATTTGTGGTCAAGCAGTTTCGGATTTAAAAAAAAATGACAAATGGGTTGCAGTTGTGCGAAGGCGGTTTGAGCCTTGGTTAATCTAGAGACGAAGTCTTATTTGATCCCTCCTTAGATAGCCAGAGTTATTGTACAAACGTAACGTAAATTTGGTTCTGTTATAATCTTATATCATATGCGTTCATGCCAATAAAATAAATGTCTATATCTATAAGATTCCTGTACCTCATTAGTCTCGGTAATTCGCTAGTGTTTTTCTACGTGGAGAGTGCTCCGTTGTGTCCTATAAATCTACCCGTTAATAACGGAGTTATGTCTCTCGCTTCCGAGGCGAGGACATCCGGCTACCCGAGGCGCGCCCGGGAGGCAATCCGGGAGGCATTTTTAATAAGAACCGCTTCAACTGTCGCATCCGAGCTCCGTTCGGACCAGATACTGTTTCATAATGTATAATTTTTCCCGTACGGGACTATATTATTGACTATGACTTGAATTACTAGCTTTTATATCTATTTATTTAAATTTTTCAACAATATAAGTATAAATAAAGCAATTAAAACTACCTAATAATAGACAAATCAGACAAAATATAACTAAACCAATAACCTCCTTTTTCAAGTTGGTTAAATAACAAGTAGCTCATGTGCTAATCCAGACTATGATCTATCTCTGTGCCAAATCTCATTCAGAACCGATCTGACGTGACGAAGTAACAAATATCCTGGATGGTGATTTGGGTTGGCGGCCTAAGAGCTACCACTGAATCCGGTCAAACTGTTAAAGGCCAGCCTCTCTGGCCAACTGTGTTCGTCCATAAAGAAAATATATTGAAGTTGATTTAAAAAAATTAGGACATGCTAATACGTCGATTGTAATTCGCACAGCGAACGCGAAAGAGCGGAACTATGGTCATTGGCATGGTGTACTGTCGCACGTAACATGAACTGGCCGCTTGAGAGGAGCGTGGGAAATACGTCACGTTGTGTTATGTTTGTGACAGCTTGCAATTTATTTAACCGACTTCAGAAAAGAATTAAATCTTGCCGGCTACGACTTAAGTTATATAGAAGAAAGTTTACTAATTGAGATATTGGTCGGTGTATGCTAATACGAGACCTAGGTACTAGAGACAATAGAAGATGTGAGATGTGGAAGAAGAACATTTTTGTTCACCATTTTAACTAACTTAAGTCTGCGCTAGGAGATGGTTTACGTCAATAGTCGAATGACGCTAGATTCGATTTTATGTCGACTTTTGTTTACTCGTAAATATATACATTTACTTATACAATCTCTCTCTCTAGTTCGTCATGTCTGAGGATCGTGGTCACCATCAGGGTTGCATCTGGAGCGGATGATTTGCCTCCACCGGCTTCTGTCCAGCGCGTCTCTTACAGTACTGTAAAATTTGGAGGACGACGAGTCTTTTACCTGATCGGACCACCTTGTTGGTGAACGGCCGCGAGATCTTTTTAAATATATTCTTATGCAATACATCGTCATTTATCGCGCTCTCATATTGTTTCTGCTATAATTAGAAAGTCACACAAGTACCTAGATCACTGTCAAAATATAAAAATAATATATATAAATAAAAAGGAAATAAGTGAATGTGAAGTTTCATTTCGCATATTTCTTCCTTTCGTTGTTGGTTTTGTCCTAATGATATCTACCATTCCTACCGAATAGATATTTTTACTAAAGATTTACATGATTTCCAGTAGTATTTTTGGAGAAGCCTCAAGGAGCATGCGGGTAATTTGATATTAGAACCACAAACATTTAGGAAAGGGACATCAGATGCGTTGCAAAACAATTACAAAGATTTATTCTAATGTTAGATAGTCCCTGGCAATAATAACGTCATGGTTCTGTGTACAACTATAGAGCCTATATCTTTCACTTCACGTACCAGGAATCTAATAAGAAAGGAAAAAGTTAAGCATATTCGAGAAAAATGTGGTCAGTATCCTTCCTTGAGATGCTTTGAGAATATTCTTAGAAAACGTTTAGCGAGATTGGCTGTGTCATCGGATAGTTAAGGTTGGGAGGTATTAAACAGTACTCAAACTCTTTGAATAAAATTAAGTCGTGAAACGAAACGCTGTAAAGTGTTCGAAACGTCTGTAATTCAAAAAAAAAAGATTAAAACGCCATAAAAATCAAAAGGACATAAAAAACAAAACATCGTAAATCCGTATAAATATATAATCCGTCATAAAAGTAGTTTTTTTATTAAAATATTTTAACTTTTTAATATTTATCAATGTGAGAATTCTGTATTTCGCTTATTAACCAGCATGTTAACAACAAACATGCAATTGCTCTGGCATTGTAGATATTCATGGATAGCCGTGATCAGTCAAACAACAGCTCAGCCGTTAATCAAACTAGCTAGCTAGTTAGCTAGCTAAACAAGTTAGCTCAAAAGTTAAAACATAATCCTAATACGAATGCGTTACGCTAATATGAATCGTAAAAAGGTTTTGAAAAAATTTGATTGGGCTTTTAAGATTAGTACACATCATGTCAATATTCGTATGTTATTTTATAATATGCAAAAATGAAGGGTCGGTTAAGAAAGTTTGAATATCTCGGGAAATAAAGATAACTGAAATAAATTGTGCATGATAGGCAGTTAAATATTCTTAAAACAAAATAAAATATTTTTATTAATTCATATTTCATTCATGTTAAGGATATCCTGGAGAGACAAAGTACGCAACGAAGTAGTGCTGCAAAGACTTGGAAAGAAGGTTGAAGTACTTAACGGAATTAAGAGGCGATCCCAAATACGATTTGTTACAGCTTATAATCCAGGGAAAGATACAAGGGAAAATAAATTCGGGAAGGAAACATCTTGGCTTAAAAATCTACGCCAATGGTACAATAAGAGCACACGTTCTTTATTTCGTGCTGCTGTATCGAGGGTCCCAATCGCCATGATGGTCGCCAACCTTCGATAGAAGATGGCACCAAAAGAAGATGAATATTTCATTAAAAAACATAATCTTAAACGAAAAAGGATATCTTACGTCAACTCAGAGGCAACACTAAGTCCTAAAATTTAATGAAAAATACTGTATTATCCAAGTATTATTCAAACTTTTTTAATCGACCCATTATTTTTGCTCACGGCTAAATTTTATATAAACTTATCTTAAAAGAGCGAAGCGACTTAAGAGCACACAAATCCAGTGAACTGTTCTGATCAACTTCTCAGGCTAATCTGTGTATAACATTATTTTTGTGACAAACGTCACAAAAATAATGTTATCCCCCAATGGTGGTTAAGGTCTCTCCGCCCAAAAGAGTAAGGAATTTGAATGTCCTTTAGTTTATCCGTGAAAAGCAACCAACCAAGCCGTGGTTTCGCCATTTCGGGTACGGATCGGATCGGAATGCTTACGCGTAATACCGAAGGATTACCACCCCTTACTGAAGGGACCCTAGTGTCGAGTTAGGGACTAGTCAGTTAGCGTGATCCAGTTACGGCAGAGTTTGCATGTAACACATAAGCTCGTGATGAATAAATACTGAAAATTAACTATTCCCATAAGCTGCGACACCTACTATCGAACTGGGTTTACGAGAGTTCGATACTGTTTTTTAAATGGATGTACGGAAGCTTCAGAGATATAAATTGATGACATCCTAAAGGCTTCTTTCATAAGATATACACAACGGTCGTCCACCAGTAAAAGGGTAGATGATTGCGGCAATAAGCGCTGGTCCATTTCCCGCATCCGCGTGATAACAGCTTCGCGCCGCATCCGTCCGCTGGCATAGAAAAAACGAAACGACCGCCGCGAGACGTGACACAGCAGTCAGCTTAATAACGGGAACTTAAATCGCCTAACGCAACTTATAATATTATTATAAAGCCATTATTTACGAAAAATACACTGCCACCATTCTCATATCATTGCCACGCTATTACAAGTATATTCGCGTGTAAGAACAATCGGTTTTTGTTATTCACATCAAGTCTACATTAAATATTCAAATGTAAAGCAATTAGTTTTAATTAATAATTGTATTCACCACGCGCTCGGCGGTGAAGTAAAACATCGTGAGGAAACCTACATGTCTTAGGAAAACAATTCTATGACATGTGAAGTCTGCGAATCCGCACTAGGGCCGCGTGGCGGACTATGCTCTTATAGTCTTTTCACAGAGAAGGCCTCCGCCCAACAGTGGGACATATATATTATATATATATATATATAAAATGGCTATAAATTTAACTTTAATAATAATACTTTCAATATTAAGCCACTTTGTTGCAAACAATGTATTTACCACTTTTAGCGCGAGGAGGGGAAATCAATTGTAAGCCCTGGAAAACCCGTGCTGTCAAAGAGTATCCGACGATCACGCACTAAAACCCTCCCCCTCCTCCACTACATTATTACCGCAACCTACCTATTGAAGTTTTAGTCTTTTGTTTCCTTCTTAGTCTTTCTATGTCTTGTGTCGATGAAGTGCTTATTTTTTTCTTTGCATTTTCATTCTCTTTGCTTTTTGTCTTCACCTTTTTCTATTGTAACCACTAGAGAATAAATAAAGATGAACGCAAGTAAATATGTTAGTGACGGATTTAACGCTATTACGCGACAACGCCCTCTTTTATTTTCGAAGTAACATGGTTGAACAACGAAGTTCGGGTGCCTATATTCTTCTTCCGCATTCGTACTCAATATCGTCCTCCTTATTTACCCAGTCTTTTTTATATTGCGATAAACCTACTAATATCACAATCAACAAGCATTCTTTTATACAATTTTAGGAGTAGCCTACTGTATCTCTCATCGGCACTCAAGATAATAAACAAACCTTTTCAAACAAATATTAATAAAAATCGGCCCAGAACCGACGGGGCTGTAGTATGGCAACCCCGATATAAAATAAAGTTAGTTAACTATATGTACTAGTTTGCCTTTGTGCATTACAATTGGCGTATTAATTACTCCATTTACCAAAAAACCGGAACCGTACTAAAGATACAACAGCACCAAATATAAAAAATATCAATTGAGAGCTACGTCCTTTTTGAAGTCGGTTGACTAACAGACAACGGGTAAGTGTGCGTGCAGGAGTGAAGGAGTGCGTGTTGTTCAGAGCCGTTGCGTGCGTGTTGACATCACATCGAAATCTGCATTAATGATATCCCTTTCGAAGAGCCAACGCCGGCATTAAACCCCTCCGTTAGTTTTTTTTTAGCAAAAAGGCTGGAAAGTAACCAAACGTTTCATTCGAATAACACGCTGCGTGTAAAAACGTTTTTGTTGCGTCACCATTTACAATTCGCAAGGTGAACTGGCCGCCAGTCCGCGGCGAATTGTGTCGCCATACCGTATGGTGCATCGATCGAAGCTGGGACTCGTTTTAAAATCACACATTTACGAGAAAAACCAAACATCGATCAAACGTGACTGGTGAAACATGAAACACTATTTCCGTTTTTATGTTGATGTATACAAAGATCTCATGCTAAGAAAGTATATTTACGAGAGTAAAACCGACTTCAAATCGAATAAAACCTTATACTATTTTTCTCTTCTGCTCTTTGCCTCCTTATCCTCACTGCGGTCGTGACCTCCACGAATTATGTGGCGGAAGATCACTCTCAACCTGTTGCAGTCTTAAGCGGTGTGCCTCGTGGATTTGTTGTTGATTTGGTCTGTCCAGCGCGTAAGCCTCCTTCTTGGTCGTCTTCCCTGTACTTTGCCTGTGACCAGGAGTGTTTCCAGTGTATCGTTTTTCTTTTTGACCGAAGAATTCAAAAACCCTACGGAGACAGACCGTTGACAGCCTGACGGTGACTCCCACTTCTTGGAGAATTGACACATTTGTGCGGTGGGCTGTCCAAGGTACTCCTAACATTTTAAAAGTAGATGAAATAGAAAGGGGACCCTGGTGTCGAGTTACTAGCGAGGAGCCCATTAAAAATTAATAAATTATTTTTGTGACTTAAAGTATAATCTCTTTTTGTGTGCAATCACAAAGAAGAGAAAAAATGCATGATTAATATCATTTTTAAAACAACAAGAGATAAAAGCTGATACGTGTACAACCTAGGGCTGCTGTCCCTGTGCTCCCCGTTAGAGTTCAAAAGATGTGAGAGCTTATTTTTATAAGTTAAACACACCATAAAAGCATTTCAAATACACAAGTTATTAGCGGGCATCATGCTTTTTACGGGACTATTCTCGGTTCCTCTGTGACGTTGGTATATAGATTTTCTTAATATTTAGTACAAAAAGAAGGTCGCACGTGGGCGAAAATAGGGATTGCTGCGCGTGTAGCATGACTACTGTGACTTCCGACTTCGTATATTTTGATAAGTATTGTGACAAATCAAATGCCCAGGTGTAAATATATTTAGTCGAATTCAAAAATAAGGTGTAAGTAGGTAGGGTTCTTCTTTTGTATTTTTATCAAGAATTATGCATTAATATCACCGTGATTTATGATTCATTTACGAATTTATTTTTATTTGACCAGATTTGGTTTCAATTAGACCTCGGATTCCGAAGATATACGATGAAACTTCTAAAACTCTTATGAAAGAGTGCTTCTTGTTTGTCAAATCGTTAGGTTGGTTGGTTTATTTTGACTCGAGACTAAGTATGTAATCTATAACGACAACGCGCATGCATGTAGAACTAGAAAGAAAATACAGGCGGAAGGACTTCGTAATACAACTATGATACTTCGGAATTAAAAAGACAACCGCTCGTTATAGCGTCTAACGTTTGATTCGATTTTATGGCGGTTTTCGTTTTCACACGTAAATATTTTTTAAAAATTTTAATACCCCGTTGGCGTAAATATATATAGCAACAGTTATCTATTTAGTCACCGATCTTATTAGATCCCAACTGAGGTGAGCCATTTTTTATATAATTTTTATTAATTAATTAATCATTTTTTTTATATAATTAATTTAATTTTTTAAAAGGAAGTTTTTTTCTCAAGACTACGAAAACTGAAACTGAAACGCATTGCTAACTAAACGCAAACTATTCACGTGTGTTTAAAAAACAGGTCAACTTAGTTTAACTTATAACTATTTTATCTTGTGTCAAATTGGCACATAATAGTAATTATCGAAGAAATTTTTAACAGAAAATATAGGTCCCATATGTGTAATTAGTAATAAATACTAAAACCTATTAAGAACTACGCCGTATCTTACTGATAAATATGGACGAACTACACAGATTGGCCAGAGAGGCTGGCCTTGACTGCTTCACCGGATTGAGAGGTGGCACAGCTCTTGGGTCGCTTAGCCTGAACCTCTATTGCTAGTAACTCGACACAAGGGTCCCCCCGGTGAGGGGTAACCTCGGCTTGGACGGTTACTATGTTACGCGTAAGCATTCCGATCCGAGGGCGCCCGAGAGGGCTGAACCACGACTCGGTCGGTTGCTATTTCACGGATAATCTAAAAGACATTCAAAAGCTAAACTAACTTTGAGTGCCACTTCGGGACCCCAGCTTATATTACGCCAACGGATTTCTATGAGTTAACTTTTACAATTAAAACAATAGATGCATAAAGGGATATGCTAATATACGATTACTCGTACAGTAAGATACTCCCGAAGTGGCACTGTTTCCCGAAGTGGCACTCAAAATTAGTTTAGCTTTTGAATGTCCCTTAGATTATCCGTGAAATAGCTACCGACCGAGTCGTGGATCATTCTCCGGGCGCCCTCGGATCGGAATGCTTACGCGTAACATAGTAACCGTCAAGCCGAAGTTATCCCTCACCGGGGAACCCTTGTGTCATGTTACTAGCGATAGAGGTTCAGGCTAAGCGACCTAAGAGCTATGCCACCTCTCAATCCGGTGAAGCAGTCAAGCCCAGCTTCTCTGGCCAATCTGTGTAGCTCGTCATAAAAGAAAAATCCATTTGTCGCGCACAGACTTAATGCAAATTTAAAACTTATATGTTTTTCTCATAGAAGCAATTGTCAGAATTAAATCAGCACACTGGAAGCACCAGTTTTAACATAAAAAAATTTCATCAAAATCGGTTCACACAGTCGACAGTTATCGAGTGAAACAGACGAATTGGGAACTTCCTCCTTTTGAAATCGATTGAAAACGAGGCAAATATACATGAATAATTTATAAATAAAGAATTGTGTTCAATGGTATAAATATAATCCAATCAAAAGTTTGGCGATGTTCAAATTGTACGCGGTCGCAAATGAATTATTCTTACACGTGGACACGTTTTCTCCCAGCTTAAAGTACAATTTAATATAGTAGACGACCTCAGAGTGAACCTGAATGAGTGTGTATTCATACGTACACATTCATTTTCCTCTTCGTATTATATAATCATATTTAATCAAAAACCTCTTCAATTAATTGTCTTCAACATTTTATATCGTTAGATAGTAATTCAATAAAGTAATTCAAGCGTCAATAGCCTAATGGTTTAGGGTACGGCCTGCGAATCGTAAGGTCGTTGGTTCGAATTCACCATTCGACTATTGCCGTGAACCATGTCCTAGCAAGCTTAAGCTTAGTTGGAATGGTTAACAAGATTGTTAGTAATAGTTCTTAAAAAAAAAGAAAAATAAATATTGCTAGATTTATTTAAAAAAAAAAATTAGTTATAAAATATTTATATTACTATAAATTAATAAATGTGGCGTTTACTTCGTGAGCTCAGTATATAACAATTTTTTATTATGTATCTACAATCTATATTTGAGTAGTAAAAATAATACTTTTCTATCGATTGATATATAATTCTATTGTTTATTATCGAATTTGAGAGTTGGTTGACTGATTTACTGTCAAATAATATACAAATGTTACTAAAAACGACATTCTCTATGCTTAAAAGGAAGAAAGGTTATTCTAACCCGAAGTGGCACACGAAGTTAGTTTAGTTTTTGAATGTCCCTTAGATTAACCGTGAAATAGCAAGCGGTGGTAGTCGTGGTTCGGCCCTCTCGGGCGTCCTCGGATTGGAATGCTTACATAGTAACCGTCCAAGCCGAAGTTATCCCTCACCGGGGGAACCCTTGTGTCATGTTACTAGCGATAGAGGTTCAGGCTAAGCGACTTAACAGCTAAGGCGACTCAATCCGGTGAATCAGTCAAGGTCAGCTTCTCTGGTCAATCAGGAAAGTGGGTTCTAAATCTACGAATTTACTAAGCCGGCCAGTGGTACGCCATGGGCTTCATAAAAGCAGCAATAAATTAGAAGACGACTAAAACTAGCAAATATCGACCATTATGGTGCCAATAACGTTGATTGTTCATTCATTTAGTACACAATTGGTTTAGCGATTGACCCTGGTATGTCGATAGCGAACTGGCGTGTGTCTTATGCGTCGTAGAGTAAACGTAAATCAAACAGTGTACTTACAGTGACATAATATTGACTAGTAGTAATTGGCAGACGCAGTTGACAAACGACTTCACAAAATGAAGTGCATACGACCAAGTATTATAAGTTGAAACTACATCGAGCATCTCACTTCCACGTAAAGAACAATATCGTATTCTACACAAGGAAATAAACGCAGGTATAACAATAGGGCTGAGTGCGCGTGCCCGACTTTTTGTCCCTTCTCTTCAAAGGAAGCGGAAAAAAATCCTGCACACTCGAGTTTTAAGTGCTCTATAACTCGCTTTGTTTGAAATACAATAAAGACAATGTCCACTCGTCTGAAGGGATCATGCTTTCTTATCACTGGCGTTCTGTGAATTTTTAAGTACGCGGTAAACTTTACTATCCATCACGCCTTTATGAGGTTTAATACGTCCCTAAAGTATTTATACGTGCAAAATTTATTTTACAATTGACTTAGATTATTCTATAGATATATTTGAGATATAATTTTAGATTACAATTATTTGTGTCCGCGCGGTTGGCTCAAGTTACACACTACTCTAGCAACTCAAGTTCCACTCCAAGGCGCCGGCACTAATAAGTTTGTTATTGCAATTTTATGTTACACAGATGGGCCACAGAAGTTGGCCTTGACTGCTTCACCGGATTGAGAGGTGGCATAGCTCTCAGGTCGCTTAGCTTGAACCTCTATCGCTAGTAACTCGACACAAGGGTGCCCGCGGTGAGGGTTAAACTCGGTTTGGACGGCTAGTATGTTACGCGTAAGCATTTCGATCCGAGGAGTCTTGGATTATTATTATAAACCTACCAATATCACAAACAACAAACATTCGATTTTTACTTTATAATTCCTTCGTATATCTTCGATACCCAAGGTGCTAAGGCAGTGAAATTAATATGGGTCCTAATTGATACCAAACCCTTTATAAAAACTTTCTAAATCAGTTTATAAATGACGGCGCTTAGAATGCACTTACTACTCTACTTAAAAAATAATACTGTTTGAGAACCTCCTCTTTTTTAAAGTCGGTTAAAAAGCAATGTAATATTCAACAGTGAAATAAAACGACAAATTATAGAGGATTTTTATAATTATAACCATAATTATTAAAATTTTATAAATATAATTATAAAGGACTTTTATGATTGTCGTTAATACGGATTATTATATCTGAACATACTATATTTCCTGAGAGTATCCTTTTTTATCTAGTATCGTTTTCGTGTCATGGAAGCTTTTGTTTGTGATAGGGTAAAAGATTCGAAGTATCTACAGAAAATTTAATTACATTTCTTCAAGCTATACGCAATAACCATTAGATTAGTGGCATTAGTTGGTGCGATCTGGCATCTACTAATAAAATCACACTCTCCATTCTGCGAAACACCGAAAGGCTAGCCATATTATCAAGTACAGCCGTTTTGTGAACGGCAGTAACAGTCAACGGTTTTCCGAAGCGTTAGCACTAAGGGACTTGCAAGACGGACCACTTAATTAAAATTGCCCGAAGTGGCACTCAAAGTTAGTTTAGCTTTTGAATGTCCCTTAGATTATCCGTGAAATAGCAACCGACCGAGTCGTGGTTCGGCCCTCTCGGGCGCCCTCGGATCGGCATGCTTACGCGTAACATAGTAACCGTCCAAGCCGAGGTTACCCCTCACCGGGGACCCTTGTGTCGAGTTACTAGCAATAGAGGTTCTGGCTAAGCGACCTAAGAGCTATGCCACCTCTCAATCCGGTGAAGCAGTAAAGGCCAGCTTCTCTGGCCAATCTGTGTAGTTCGTCATAAAAAAAAAAAAACCACTTAATTAGTCGAACTGCATGTTCTTTTGCCCCTTCTTGTGAAAAAAAGACATTTTTTTAATACTATATCCGTCGTTATTTGAGCATAAGATCTCATTCAATCAAAGAAAGCTTTCCGTTTGTTGGAATATTTTAGTTGAAGACTCTATATTATGTCCAGCTAAGTTGAAAGGCCGAATCGGAAATCGGTTGTATCATAAAATATTTGATTATTGTAAACAACTCGATAACTGCAAGGCTACACGAGTTATTACCGTATCTATACAAAAGGCCAAAGTTAAAATACAATTACAAAGTGCGAAGTAATCACTTATGCAAAGAACATACGGCTATGTGGACGGACGACCACGTGTCGTGTTAAGTAAAATGCATAAGCCCGAGCTAAGGTGGACATAGCTACGTACATTTCCCGATAAACATAACTCGATACAAAACAACACACGTAGATGTACAGCCACGCTCCGAAGGTAGGTAGGTATCTATAGTAAGATAGCGACTGTCCATTCATTCATAAGAAGCGGTTCATTCATGCGGGTGCGAGGACAGTGAATGGGAGCGAGCGGGACGGAGCACAATGTAAGGTCGCGTTACAATGGAAACTCTTTGAATTCTAGTGAATGGGAGGTTAAAATCCTATTCTACGAAATGTTGAATGACAGTGTTTTGTTTTAAGACAATTGAATACAAGAACTTGCGGGTATCTTGTTTAGTAAAGCTACCGCCTTTACTTGAGGTAATGTACGGCATTGAAGTTGTAAAGCGGTCCTTCTTAAGTCATTGAATGCATACTAGAATAAAATATATTTAAAATTTAAAATTAAAATTGCTAACTCAATTTTAATGTCATTTATCTTACATTTTTAAAATTTATACACAATTATTGGAAGATAGTGTGAAAATAATAAAGTTAAATTTTACATGACTAACACAACGCGTTCAAATAATAACATATTTTAGTATTACAAATATATAAACGCTCGATCGCATCTTGTGCATACCGCTTTACACCGGAGCAACAAGATTGTGTAAAAAACACCATCGGTAGGAAGTCAACCCGAGCGCAGCTTAAGAATCTTGAGCTATTCTCGAGATATATTTATATAAATAAACAAAACCTATCTTGATGTCGACTCAGGAAGGTAGGCAAAGATTTCAGATATCCATTTTTTACGGTTATGACACAATAAGTCAACATGTTTTAGCAAATAATTATTTTTCAAGGAAGTTCTAAAACATTCTTCGTGGTATCCGGTTTAAAAAGCGTATTATTTTAAAATGTTAGGTTAAGCTTTTATAATATTCATATAAAAAGTAAAATAAATAAATCATAAAAAAATCCTAACCCAGTGCAAATCAGGACACATACAACGCTTGGTTAAGGCGACTTAAAGAGAAACCTCCTGACGATGCGTGCCGTGTCCAGGAGTACCGCCTTCTGTATCTGACCCTTGACACAGCCATCTAGCGAAAGTCTCCTGAAGTGTTGATCGAAACTTTTCACAACAAGACCGTTTGCAGAAACGATTATCGGGACATTAATCGTCGAATCCATTTCCCACATGGCGATCTTTTTTTTTTAATGACGCACTACACAGATTGGCCAGAGAAGCTGGCCTTGACTGCTTCACCGGATTGAGAGGTGGCATAGCTCTTAGGTCGCTTAGCCTGAACCTTTATCGCTAGTAACTCGACACGAGGGTCCCCCGGTGGGGGCATGGCGATCATCTCGTGAGGCAAGTAGGTACTTGGTAATTTATTTTTATAAGTAAGTAACATACATACATCTTAGCATACGTGTTTGTCTTAGCATACATTATCTCACCAATCTGGTTAATATGCATTGGCCTAAGACGCCCCGCTTCTACCGACACTGCCATATGACCTTACGACTATATATTATGGAATTATGTGTGCGTGTCTTGGGTTTTTCGTGCGTATATACATAAGTGTGTACATATTTAGAAGCATTCGTGGGGTGAAAAAGGTTTCATTTTTAATGAGGAATATGGCTAATATTCTCTTTTTGTGTTTAATTTATTATTTTAAAATTTTATGAAAAAATATATCCAAAGCTCCGATGTATCAAGAAGGCGAGGTCGCTCTCCGAGGTGGTTATACCAAGCGCGTAGGCTAAGTCGTACCTGCTTCGGCGCGCCCGTTGCCAGTCCGAGCTTACCCGAGCCCACGGCACGTCTCCTCGCACGGGACACACGCATCAACATTCCGGTTACCGAACACGAGCAGATTTCGGAACAACACCAGTGCGTGCGTAGCAAAGGGCCAGTGTAAAGGAACAGTGAGATAGATATTAGAGCCATGCAAGTGTTAGCCACCCTATTACTGGCGTCGGTGCTCGGTGATGTTCGAGGAGTTATCCGGACACCGCTGGAGGCGTTCAGGCCTTCGGGTGAAATACACTTGAGGAGGCCGGACAAACTGCCTCTTCTGCCGCACAGGAAAACATCGATGCAAACGAAAAGTGGACTCAAGATACTGTATCAGATCGGAGTAAGTTTAGATAAATCGATCATTTAAGTCATATAAATACCCGGTTATCGTTTTATGTTTGCATGTAGTTACTTAGCGATTTTTTTTTATTTGCAGAATTTCTGTGACAGCTTTTAAGCATTTTTACTGCTGTTTGTTTATATTCAAAACGAAATTAAACTATATAGGCTCGGTTAGACATAGGTTGAAATTCCAGCCAGCATGTAATGTTTTTTTATATCGTATAGCATTGATTCCGTTTTTTAAGTACAAAAAAATTGTTAAAATTAGTGCACCGTTGGCATCTACCATATGATACGAAATAAGCTCAGTGAAAAGTGAATAAGCATTTCGGTCACTATCTACTCCGCTAGGGTTAGATGTGCATGCAAAATTTATTGACTAATGTCTTGGCGCTAAAAATGATACATAAAATTATCAGTTATTTTGGTTAAATAATTGACTGGTGAGTTATATTATAATTTCTGTATGTTGTTATGATCTTGTACTTTTGTCGTATACAATTTGTTGTACAGAATTTTACAGAACCACTGCGTTTAATAATATATATATACAATAGTATACATTTTTGTTTAACCGTTTTGAATTTAATACGCTTCGATTAAACTTAGTAGGAACCGAAGGTGTTTGTGCGAGTTCCAACTTTCTTTGTAATTAAAAATGGGATTTAAGAACTCGTTATATATCGGTGTCAATTATTGGTCCACTTTAATTTCGTTAAGGTTCCAGCCGTCAAGGATTCTTATAATTGTAAGAAAAAATAATTGTTAAAATGCAACGATGAATAATGTAAACAATTTTACGATTTACTCTTGGGTGAATTGATTTTAAGACGTTTCTTTTAAGTAATAAGTTATTCTAAGTTGTACTGAAGTGAAGAAAGACATATCATTGGGCAATGGTAAAGCTCAGAATTTCTCTCGTAGATAAATTTCACAATAAACAAATCAACCGGACAAATAAACCGATTGCTATCGTCCTTCGAGTAGACTGTAACATAATACGTGGATGGAACGTATTCGAAACAGTGTACCTCGTACTAAATATCTTACGGTACGTTTAAATGGCATTTCTTGGAAAATCATAATTGTTTTGACGACAGAATAAGTACCTTGAAGACTTAAGTAACGTTGGCGTCAGCCCTGTAGTTCTGAGCTCTCAAGAATAAGACTACGGTATTCCCTGCCTGTCGTAGAAGGAGATTAAAAGGGGCCTCGAATTCACACGCCAAGGGTAGGGGTGGGGGCCTTTGTCGTCCGCCAAGGTGTACCCGGGAAGAAGGCGATAACCGCCGCCTTCCCCCTAGAAGACGGGGTATCTTTTTGAAGACTTCCTCCCCGTTAACAAACAAAAAGTAACCTTGGCGTCGTCACCTATTAAATTCAAATATTATTCGATATGGAGAAGTTGTATATCTGACTTCCTTGCGTCTTAAACCTGACACTGTTAGAATACAACAATTTTTAAAACAAAGGAATGTTTTCATTCTTAATAATCGAAAGCATGTGTCAGGAGATATCTTCCCGAAGTGACATTTAAAATTAATTTAACTTTGGATGTCCCTAGTTAGCCTAAGAAACCGACCGAGTCGTGGGCCTGCCCTCTCGGACCTCGGATCTCTCGGATCGGAATGCTTACGCGTAAATGTAACTGTCCAAGGCGAGGTTACCCCTCACCGGGGAGCGTTGTGTCGAGTTACCAAAAAAGTTCGTCAAAAAAGGAAATAATTTCTCGTTTGTAAGCGAACTACGTACTACTTTACATTTGGCAGACTTAAACCATTAGACTATTGACTAAATATATAATTTAGATTATTTCGCCACTTACGCCACTTGGTTACTTCTGGTCATAAATATACGACTACAATAATATTGATAAAAAATTGTTCCGAGTGCGTTAATAATATTGCTATAATTACCATGGTAGGGCCATTTTTTGATGAACTACACGGATTGGCCAGAGAAGCTGGCCGTGTCTGCTTCACCAGATTGAGAGGCGGCGTAGCTGTTAGGTCGCTTAGATAAGTATCAGTTAGGGCCAATACAGTCAGGTCCACTAACTCAAAAGACGTACAGACAGACTTACTTCTGGGCTTTTGGGATATGGCTAACTCTCCCTAAATATCCCTTTTGTAAATGTATGTAGGCGGCAGGGTCACATAACATGAAGGGAACTTGCTTGTCTGTCCATTATTATCCCGTAAAAAAATCGTAGGCGTATATAATGTGAGCTAGCCTTAGTCGTTAAAATTGTAAAGTTGCGGATGCGACGTTTTTTGTCGCAGCATAATAAAAAAATGTTAATCATATTATTATACCTAATTTCTAAGTCGATTCCCGGAGATAATCACTTCGACCGGGCTATATAATTGCTTATAAACAAAAATTGTATTAAGAATTGTTGGTTTGTTATTTGAAAAAGGACTCTGTTCCCTAGATATAAGGTCTTAACTTGTGAGTTGCGTTATGGTTTATTAAATACGGTGTTATAAAATCGGTGTTATGAGAGGCCGCGTAGGCGCATGTGTAACACCGGTAGTGGCAGGTGCTCATTCACTCTTTCTTATCTTGACAGCTTCGATGACTTACGGCCGAGGCTCGGTCCCGACCCGGTGTGCTATTTGGTTTGAATGAAAA
Source organism: Meandrusa payeni (assembly GCA_029286785.1). Taxonomy (NCBI): domain Eukaryota; kingdom Metazoa; phylum Arthropoda; class Insecta; order Lepidoptera; family Papilionidae; genus Meandrusa; species Meandrusa payeni. The sequence goes on from JAGSMX010000007.1 coordinate 6,757,543, forward strand.
AAAAAAAGGTTTTACGTCACTATTCTTAAGCCCATTCGTAACGGTAACCGTTTTACGGTCGCACGTCTTTTTGGAGGAATGCTTCTTTATGTAGTATTTCTTTTAAATACAGATATACACTAAATAGACTAAACAGACACATTTGAAATGTAAATCAGTCTTGAGTAGAGACAGACGAGCGTGTCAACGTTGATAGTAAAACAATAATATTATTAGATGACATTTAGAAAATGGGACGGATGAATGTGAGTAACTTGTATGTCACATCTGTCGAGTCAGTGACGGTAGATCCCCCATCTAAAGTCAAGTCTTGGAATGGAGACCGCGCGTTGGTCGGAGAAGCGTAGAGCGCCCTCCCTTCAGATGGACGACCTTATAAAGATAGCTGGAAGTGGCTGCACGCAGAAAGCGGGGGATCGTATGTGGTAGAAGGCATTGGGGAAGGTCTATTTCCAGCAATGGCAGACACAGGCTTATGATGACGATGATGAAGTAAATTGTACGATTATTGATCTGTACAGGTCCCATACGGGAGGTAATTAGAACCATCAGTTAAGTCATGTCGTGATATTGTATTATAATATGTTTCCATTTCACGGCAGTATAACAGCGGAAATCGCAGCAGTATCTCATATATTTGTTTGTACATAAATATATACTTGCATAGATATTTATATAACGGTTTGAGAGAAATTTATTTCCTTAATTAGAATAACAAAAAATTCACTTACACAAGGAAAATACACAATTATACAATTTTAAGCTAAGCGTTACAGTTTTAGGAATATGTTTACAAAATAATAAAAGGTTTAACAGAGCCGTGGTAGCTCAGTGTCCGGGCGGTTGGCTCAAGTTGCATAGTACGCTAGCAACCCGAGTTCGATCCCCGGTGCCGGCACCAATAAATTTGTTGTTGCAATTTTATGTGCTGATTAACCACGCGCTCGGCGGTAAAGGAAAACATCGTGAGGAAACCTCTACATGTCTTAGAAAATTTTTCTACGGCATGTGAAGTCTGCCAATCCGCATTAGGGCCGCGTGGCGGACTGTGCCCTTATACTCTCTTTACAGAGAAGGCCTCTGCCCAGCAGTGGGACATATATATTATATATATAAAGGCTGTAACTTTAAAAGGTTTAAAACATCAAGGAACAATATCAAAATTTTGTTTCGAATTGTTGGTTATTGGAAATTGCCAAACGTCAATAGCTTAATGGTTTAGGGTACGGCCTGCGAATCGTAAGGTCGTGGGTTCGAATCCACCATTGGACTATTGCCGTGAACCATGTCCTAGCACAAGCTTAAGCTTAGTTGGAATGGTTAACAAGATTGTTAGTTATATTTCTGAAAAAAAAAGAAATATTTCTAAAAAAAAAATTACGGCAAACTATATTTAGTAAATAAATATTATAAAAGGCGGTGTTCGTGTTAATGACCAAAGATTTAGAGAATAGGTGCGCTGCGGCCATACTAGATGTGTCATACTATGAGCGTTTTAATTATTATTTATTACATAGAGAATTTTAATTTATTTTTATTACTTCTGGGTTCTGTTATTAATTAATGACATGCGTTCTTTTAATGTAATACATAACGTAATACTGTTGAAGTCAATGGAAACATTATAGATTCTAAATATTGACACAAAGTAGTATTAGATTCAAGTTCTATAGACCGTGAAAGAGCGTATAAAGCTTGTTAGCGTTTATAATGTCCTTACACGCAAAGGATTGATTGCTACCGTGGCGCCAGGCCTGGCTACCGTTGTAATAGATTTAAGGGTAATTTAATATTACATTCTCTATAATTAATGGGTAGGGTAGTTTTATATTTCATTATCCATTCAGATAAAGTCTATTTTCCCTAATAACGCAATCTTCAAGTCTTCATTTGTTACATAATTGTGCATTAACATTCTTTGAAAGGGTTTGCTTTCAATTACGTTTCATATGAATTTTGATGGCATAGGACATTGTGTTTGTTATTTGCGTGTAAGGCGGCGATAACGCGAATAGGTTAGGAATAGTTAGGCGACCAGCGTGATGGGACGGAGATTTTTTTTTATGACGAACTACACAGATTGGCCAGAGAGGCTGCTTCACCGGATTGACAGGTGGCACAGCTCTTAGGTCGCTTAGCCTGAACCTCTATTGCTAGTAACTCGACACAAGGGTCCCCCCGGTGAGGGGTAACCTCGGCTTGGACGGTTACTATGTTACGCGTAAGCATGCCGATCCGCGGGCGCCCGAAAGGGCCGAACCACGACTCGGCCGGTTGCTATTTCACGGATAATCTAAGAGACATTCAAAAGCTAAACTAACTTTGAGTGCCACTTCAGGAAGCGTTGGCGCTGGGAGAAGAAGTGGCCGAAGAAACTCCAGCAACGCTCCTAACATCTAAGGGGTGGGGCCTGCCCATAAAATAGCGGTAACGCGCAAGGATTATTCGCAACCTCCGACGGTCGCGAATGGACGCTTTGTGGATTTGTAGAGATCTAGCCTGTGCAATGGTAATCGCGTCGTCCGGATCGTCAAGAACGTGTCTCGGCCTCCGGGCGACGCGACGGAATTTATTATAGGAAGGCTTATAAGTGGCGGCACTTACAAGAAGTTTGTTAGAATGAGGGACGGAGAGACCATAGTCAATGTGTATGTCCATTAGAAAATTTAACGCCACATTTAAAATGCAGTTCAATGCCGCATGCGAGGGTGCTCAATAGAATAATAGACCCATTCGTCTATCATCTATCGTTACTATAGGTGGCCGGGTGTTGCTCAAAACATTATTCAACATATATGAGTATATAATATACAAAAAGGATATATGTATACAAATAAAACATATGGTATATATTTATATATCTTACATTTTACATGGCATATATATCACCATAGAAACAAGTTAAATTTGTACATTCAGATTGACTACCTTTGGTTTTTTTTATGGACGAACTAACACAGTTGGCACAGAGAAGCTGGCCTTTACTGCTTCACCGGATTTGAGAGGTGGCACAGCTCTTAGATCGCTTAGCCTGAACCTCTATTAGGTGGTACTCGACACAAGGGTCCCCCCGGTGAGGGGTAACCTCGGCTTGGACGGTTACCATTATTACGCGTTAGCAGTCCGATCCGAGGGCCCCTGAGAGGGCCGACTACCTTTGGTTCAGTGGTCAGTTTTTTAAACTTTTAAAGTCAAGCCACACAGCAAGCGGTTCTTAGTGTGCCGTGAAATTAACAGGTTGTAATGTGCTAGGTAATATAGTTAATAGGTAATTTGTACCATTTGTTTTATGATAATATTTGTCGTGAATGTTGGATTGATTTCATTTCTTTTTCACTAATATTAATTACTTGTTAACCATTCCAACAAAGTTTAAGCTTTTGCTAGAAGATGGTTTACGTCAATAGACGACGTTACGTTTTCCAATTTTCACATAGCTTCATAATTTTAACTATCATGCTGAGATAAAGAGACGAGTTCAATGTTATATGTTTACTTCGTTCAAAGAGAGATTAGATCTAAACAGTTTAATTGCGACGTGTTGATGTAAATTTAAGAAAACATCAACGGCGTGAGTTCGCCGGCGAAAGCAAAATGCTACTTGTATTAATGTAGTGTAAATATCCGATAGGAAGGCAGGAGCGGATACTTGCGTCCGCGGCGGACGTAACGGGAGTCGCGTGTCCAACGCCCACCGGTTTGCAGCACTTAAACGAGTAAACAAGAGCTTTAATTATTAAATTAATGCTCAATTCTTTAAGCAGGCATCTCGACGGTTTTTCGAGACTGCCACCAAACATTCTAACAAACTTCTTGTAAGTGCCGCCACTTATAAGCCTTCCTATACTAAATTCCGTCGCGTCGCCCGGAGGCCGAGACACGTTCTTGACGATCCGGACGACGCGATTACCATTGCACAGGCTAGATCTTTACAAATCCACAAAGCGTCCATTCGCGACCGTCGGAGGTTGCGAATAATCCTCGCGCGTTACCGCTATTTTATGGGCAGGCCCCACCCCTTAGATGTTAGAAGCGTTGCTGGAGTTTCTTCGGCTACGTCTTCTCCCAACGCCAACGCATCCCGAAGTGGCACTCAAATTTAGTTTAGCTTTTTGAATGTCCCACAGATTATTTTTTGTCCCCAGCTATAAATCTAGTTATACATTTTTCATAGTTCACTGTACAGTAGATACATCTTTGGAATGTCTTTACGGACGACTTAGAATGCAACAAAATGTTTTAGATTAGTCCGCCGTTGTTACATAAAGCCTAATATCGTATATCACTGTTCATATCTAGTTATTACTTATCATATTCTTTGCATATATTATATACATGTATAATTTAATATTTCGTTATGTCTTTTATCCTTTCATATTGTAATCGGAGGGAAAGACAGAAGCGGGACATCTATTCTAATCCTATACTAAACGTTTAGTAAAAAACGAAGTGAACACCCAATTCAGCTCTAAGGAATGTCTTCAACCTAAGGATGGCATCTCATCTCGTCTTGATGTTCGACGGTAAAATGTTGATACATTAACATGGATAAATTGAGATATAGAATGATGATAATAAGAGAAATGGATATAAAATGGGGGTAACGGTATTAGATCATGAAATTCCTGTACTTGTAGATGTATGTATGTTTTTTTTTGGCTTCTGTTGCAGTAAATAGTAAGTCGATGTGTTTCGAAGTAGCGAAATTTAGCTAGATTTTGTATATAAACATCGTGTGAAGAATATTTATTTATGACTTGTATGGTTATCTGTTAATGTTTTTATAAGTAAAGTATATCAATAAATACCAACCTACATTTCAATGCAATCTAATAATAAACTGTGTGTTAAAAGATAAGCGGCGACATGAGTGGATTCATCATTCAATCTTGTCTCGTTGAAATCGGCACAGTCGAGTCGGGGAAGGGTGTTAACTGCTCAAGACGAATGTGTATAGCACTACAATCAATTGATACAGCATCCGGCCTATTACGTCTATCAGTAAGATCAAAGTTATAAGAATTTGATTAAACTAATTCGTTTACGCGGTCAAAAAGCTCCCTCGAAGGCCTTACTCAACATAGGACGAACTACTCTGCGAACGTGTTTTTTTCCGCAATTTTTTCAAAACAGATCCAATGAGACGAGTAGAGAGAAAGCTAATGGTGAGTATGCCCTAGATTTTGATTAGGTATAAATTATAGACTTAATAAGCAAATAGTTTACAATTATATTTACGAGTAAAAATAAAAACCGACTACAATTCGTTCGTCGTTCAAACGTTAAACGCTATTACGCTAGGACGTCCACCTTGTCCTGTCGCTGACAGATCCGGGAAACCCGCTCATAACGGCTGATCGCATTCGCGGCAGGTTTAGTGGGTATGGGCTGCCCAGGCCGAGTCCCACACATCCCTCTGGGCCCACCCAGGGTACCGGAGGATGGTCTATAAACAGATTCCCCGCGTTAACAAAAAAAGGACGTCCACCTTGTATTTCCGTATTATCTTCGTATTATTACGAAATCAGAACCTAATCAAACTACTATTGAAGAAAATCCTTTCCAATAAAGAATAATCGACATCGGTTGGCGCGATATTAAATTATTCGTCCATTCCTTGCGCACATACCTTATGCGAAATTAAGACTTAGATGATTTTCTCATGGATACTATTGTCAGAAAGGGAACAAATTAAAGCACTGGCTTTCAAAAAAAAAAGAATCATCAAAATCGGTTAGTCCAGTCGAAAGTTATGAGATAACATACATACAGACGAATTGAGAACCTCCTCCGTTTTAGAAGACGGTTGAAAAACAGAAGACGTGTAACAACTTCTAGGTGTCGTGGAATGAAATAGTCCAATAACTAGTACACTCGCTTTATTCAGACGGCGTATTATTTTAACGAATACCGTCACAACTGCGCCTCCTCACAATCTTTATACAAAATTAATTAGAAGTCAGATTACGAACTAATAAAGTTGAATTATTGTTAATGTGACGACCAATTAAATTATCAATTATGAGTTAAAGATACAATAAAGTTTAGGTAAATCACTAAGATATCATCAAGTAGTTATTATATTATGCATAACAATCGCTGGGTGCCATGTGTTGCTAGCTAAAATATACGAGCGCAAAATGGTCTATTAAAATCTATAATAACCTGATAAAAATATACATATTAAGTTAGCGTAGTATCTTACAAAGATGTAGGATCGAATGACACGAATGTATGAAGCAGATCTGATCAACAAATGTATAAGAGATAGATAGCAACCCATCAGCATACATGAGGGCAGGGATATTTGAACTTTGTATTATCTCGGCATTGGAATTGGGGACTGGCATCCGTCTCAAACGGGGAGCCACGTGCGTCTTGAATGGATTGCTCCGGATGCCCTCAGTTACAATGGAGACAAGCGAGACTTCGCTCTTAAGTTACAATAACTATTTTCCTCGTCTTTAGCTATAGTTTGACATAAATCATGACTAGTAAAATTGTTTTACCTAAATTTGTATTAAGCGTTTTGGCCTTTTTCTAGTATACAGGAATAGTAATTGTCTATCATATTTCACGAACGGCATAATTGTTTTTATTAATGCTTTTTTCATGTCATAATGCGAATACAAGTATATTTACGATAAAAAATAAAAAGCGACTTCGAATCGAGGCAAACATTACGCGCGGACGTCCTCCTTGTATTTCCGACTTTTTGCTGTTTTATTAAGAAATAAAATTAATTAGAACCTTACCAATCTCATGAAACTACTCTTGAAATTACTACATCCTACATACAGAAAAACTACGTCCTTTGCAAAAAAATGAACCATTCAAATCGGTTGGCATGATGATGTAAATTTACCATTTATACAATTTCTCTTGGATAGCATCCATCTGTATGGCCTTCAAATAAAAAATAATCATCAAAATCGGTTCACCCAGTTGATAGTTACGAGGTAACAAACATAAACATACAGACAAATAAAGAACCTTCTACATTTTTGAAGTAGGTTTAAAATGTAATTCACTAGTATAACTGTAATACACAGTAGGGCCGCATGGTGGACTATGCCCTAATACTATTAGAGGTCCGCGCCCAACAGTGGGACATATACAGGCGATTACTTTGTGATAATAGAGATATTAAAAGTGTTTTCAGAAGTGAATCATTCTAATGCTTTGTAAATCCTTGACAAGTAAATGTTAATTCGAGAATGATCCAAGCTTCTTTATATAGTTTTTAAGTCACAAAATTATTTACAAGAATGTATTCGTATCCTAACCACCAAATACACATTTCTGTCTTGTACATACACACATAGAAATACAAAGCAATTGTAGTTAAATTATATATTGTATCTAACATATAACCATTATGCATAACACAGTAATCATTTTAAATAGATTCCATTGACAAACTGCTCTATGACTGTATTCTCGAACGTTCTAATTCAAGGTTTATCTGCCCGCATTGCCCTATCGTTTTACGGACTGGTATGAAATGCGTTTATTTAATAAATTTAATTTAAAAAAAATTTAGTTTGTACTGGAATTACTAACTATTAATTCTTTTAAACTAACTATTAGGCAAATCTTGTAACATTTTCGTGTGTTAAACCTGGGAATTATTTCATAACGATAATATCTGCTTTATTAAAATACTTTCACAGTACAGTACTCTGTGTAAATTATTTACAGAACAGACAGACACAGAAAGAATTTTCGAAGTCTACTTCTAACTAAGCTTATTAAGCCCTATATGTGTGACAGATGGTAAGCCCATATAAATGATGACAAAATCTGTAAAATTAGTTCTATTTCTATATGTGACATATTAATATAGAAATTAAATAGTAACTATTATAAATTAATTATTTATTTTATTGTTCTTCTCTTCTATCTGTTCTGCTCTTAGACAGTGATCGTTGAAATCTTTTATATGGAACGAGTTATTCATGTAACTAAAAATTATGAAATCTTACAGTTTGAGATAGTACAAATAACTAAATCAAACACCTATAGAGGTTATAAATTCCAACAGTTCATGAACTCCAAATTGAAATTGATTCCTTGGAAAGACTTTTTGACTTAGGGGTACAAGCATTAGTAGCCGAAATTGAGATGAATAGCTTTGATATAATATGTTAAGAATCTTTTTATCTATCAATATGACTTTGTGACAAAAATAAAATTCAGTGCTATGCATTTGTAGCGAAATAAGTTAAGCGTTGGCTAACTACACCTATCACAATGTAAACTTGAAATTCCCTATTGTCTCTTAGACTCTATTAATAATATTAAAACATCAAATATTCATCTTTACAATTGTAAGTTAAAGTTGAAGTTACAGCCTTTATTATATATATATATATATTATATGTCCCACTGTTGGACGCAGGCCTTCTCTGTAAAGAAAGTATAAGGGCATAGTCCGCCACGCGGCCCTAATGGGGATTGGCAGACTTCACGTGTCTTAGAAAAAAATTCTAAGACATGTTTCTGAAGTTTCCTCACGTTTTCCTTCACGGCAGAGCGCGTGGTAAATCAGTACATAAAATTGCAACAACAAATTTATTGGTGCCGGCACCGGGGATCGACCTCGGGTTGCTAGCATAGTATTCAACTTTGGCCAACCGCCCCGACACTGAGCTACCACGGCTAAGTTTTTGGTAAGTGTAAGTATGATACAGTATTGTTATAACTAGTATACAGATTATAACTAGCAAATAAATCGCTAAATCGTCCAGACCTTATGTAGGACACAAGAGAATAAAGAGAAAATTGTTTAAATAAGCTTCCAAGTCCTTTTAATCCTAGCGGGATATACAGTTTTTGCAGTCCACGTAACACTGTTAAGCTGATTAGGTCCCACATGTGACAAGTGGCCTATCCCGCCAGTGTATTGAACTGAACACAAATTTTTGCACAAAAAAAAACTGCTATTCGTTGGTACAAGCCGACTGACAGGGATTCGAATCTTAAGTCAACCCCATACCCCACTACCACTGGTTTGGTGTTTTATATAAAATTATAAAAGTTATTCAGTATTCTAAGCAACAATATAATAAGAATATATGTATGAAAGCAGTTCCTAATACAAAAATAAAATCAAATCTTTGAAAAACAGAACGACGCGAAGCGAAACTTATAATTACGGTGTAATAAATAACATACAACCTCCGGCGATAAGAAATTACGTATATTTGTAATTTGTTCTCGGCTACCTGTGTTCCTTTGAATGAAAGGCCACTTCACAGCATCCGGTGGGCGTCCGTTGCCCGCGGCGCACTCAGCTCGATATTCGGCGTGTAATTATTTAGAACAATTACTACTCTTTTGTTTTCCTAACACTCATCATAATACTTGTAAACTTGGTTAAAGTTTAATAGTGAACGCGGTTATTTATGAGTAACGTGCAAAATGTTGGTAGTAAGATTTTATATCTATATATATAAAAGAGAAAGTGTGTGGGAATGTTCCATATAGGCTCCGAAACTCCGAAACCGATCTCAATGAAACTTTCAGGGAAACTTCACATTGACCTGGCGAGTAATCCTGTAAAGTTTGGTGACGATCGGAGCACTCCTCTTTTTGAACTGCCAAACAAGCTGTACTTCGTACTTTTATATCTGACATTAACCCGATATGTTTTTGTATAAATGATAAGAATAATATTCTATTTAGTAATATGTACAAGGGTGTAGGTAATGATTTTTCCCCGCTCGAGAAGAGAATAGAAAAAATGAATGCGGAGAGAAATGAATAATTTAATATATTGTGAGAGTTAAATTAAATATTTAATGAAATAAGTTTATTGTTTAAATAAAATAAAGAATAATCTAGACCGGCGAAGCGGGCTGAGTATATCTAGTATGTATATAAATCACAATATATGTGTATACAGTCTAACATGAACAACTGAGCAACCATTGAGCAATAGTCAGGAAGTGGTAGAAATTAGACACGTCAATAATACGCACAATAGTTTTGAAACGTTGAGCTAATGTTACGATGTCGTTCCGTTTCTTACTTACGCAGCGTTTGTATACTTTTTAGCTGCAATATAAACGTAAGTGACTGTTAATAGAACAAAAATAATAATAATTTTAATGTAGAATTTTCAATTTCTTGGAGACAGCGAGATTCTTCACAGGAGTAAAACATTAATGACGTAACGAGCACTTACTCCTTTTTTGAATTTGGTTTATAAAACAGTGCTGTCTTGGACGGTCACCGAGGTAAGATGGTATTTTTAACCGACTTCAAAAAAGGAGGTGATTCTCAATTCGTCTGTTTTTTTTTGGAGAATGTGCACAGGAGATAAAAAATAATTGCCCTAACTGATTAAAGTCTTTCAGACACGAATCGTTGTAATTCGTCTTTCATTAGGTGTACAGTAATGGATTTGAATAAATTACGACAATATTCTTCAGTCAATGTGTGGGTTTCTAAAAAAAGAGTGAATAGACATTTATTCAACTTTTTAGCATCTAAGAATTTTCTAACTAATATCAGGTTGGATTGTGGTCTAGCACTTGCTTACAAATTAAAAAAAAATTCAGTTCAATTCGTTCCGTAACCTTGCTTATATATCGAGTATCTCAAAGCAAATTTTCCCCATTGAAATGAAATGCCATTGCTTTACCCCCCACCGGGAGGACCCTTGTGTCGAATTTCTAGCGATAGAGGTTCCACCTCTCAATCCGGTGAAGCAGTCAAGGCCAGCTTCTCTGGCCTATCTGTGTGGTTCATCATAAAAAAAACCATTGCTACAACTGTTTTGTAAAGCAAACCCAACTTATCAAAAATGCTTAAAAAGCACACTGACTGAGGTCTAGTCCGAGGTGGGAGGAACTGAGAGCGGTGTAGTGTGCGATTCATAGTATCTCAAGTCTTTATCTCGTCTCAAAGTAAAATATCACTCGCTTGGCGGCTCGTATCTCAAAACACTTGTATATTAGAGCACTCGTATATCGGAGTACCATTGTAGTAAGCAAACGCTTTCGATCGCAATTATAAACAATCAACATTAACGGACAAATAACGTAACCGTGCCCTCGGTTTTTTCTTTTATAGTAAGATCGTATTGACCTCAGGCTCGCGTGGGATATGAATTCTTCGAGAAGGTTGTGTAAGGTCACCCAGGCACGGATAACAAATTATTTAATTAGTGGGCGCGGCGGAGAGCGCGCGCCGCCACCTGTCCGGCGCACCGGATGCTGTGCCCCGATCTCGCCGCCCCCACTTACTGTCATCCACTCCCTCATCTCACTTGCACTGTTCTGAAAGGCCGCTTTAAAAGTCTTTCGTCCCTTTCCAATTCAGAAAAGGACTAACATGAAGTCCTCATAGTGTAGCCGTCGGCTCTCGACGCAATCTTGGACCCTGGCCCTTAAATGTTTTGATTGCTTTCTTTTATAGTACAGGATGCTGGATTAAAGAAAAAATTACAAGCAGTTATATCTTAATAACAAGTATATAGACAGACGAGCAAAAACAATAGCCGACTTCAAATCGTATCAAAAGTTCAAAGCTATTACGCGCAGACCTTCTTTGTATACCCGAGCTGTCGTAGGAATATTACGAAATTAAATTAATCAGAACCTAACCAACCTCCCATCAAACTACCTAGGGAGGTCTAGAAGAAGCTGTATGGACCACATTATCGTCGTAATAAGGAAGGTCGCCGGTAAAGAGCCATTAATCATAAGATCACAGATAAACAAAAATTGCATAGTACGGCAGCACAAAATGACATCTTCTAGTTGGGTCTATTTGTTTACTACACAAAAGGGCCTATATCCTTTCGTAAGATCCGCTCGAGTTGGTTTCCGCGAAATCCAAAGCAACAAACAACGAACGGGATGTATATCCGGAACAACGAAAAAATTACATTTCTTTTACGCACTACTATTTTATTAGGGTTGTTGATATTTAATTTAGTCGTTTTATATCCAATAAGATAATAACAATTTTAAAGCGTCAATAGCCCATTGGTTTAGGGTACGGCCTGCGAATCGTAAGGTCGTGGGTTCGAATCCACCATTCGATTATTGCCGTGAACAATGTCCTAGCACAAGCTTCAGCTTAGTTGGAATGGTTAACAAGATAGTAATATTTCTGAAAAAAAAAAGAAATATTGCTAGCTTTTTTTAAAAAAAAATTAAATAAATGAAATGTTGACAAGAAAATGAAGACTAATAAACAGACTATCATAAGTTGTAAATTAATGACTTTGTCAGGAGTTATGTACAATAGACGTTGACTGCAAAAGTAACGTGACACTGGAGTTAGCACTTTTTAGAGACTGGTATTTTTTATAACCGTGTGTCGGTGTTATGTCGAAGCCCTATAAAATTTGACCGGTTTGAGAGGTCTCTATTATGCTATATTGGCGCAATACTCGCCGAAAGCAAGCACCTCTGCGTGTGCCACTACTCTAGTTAAGTTAGGTTGCAAAACTTTATATTAATAAGCAGTGAACAAAATAAAGTTTCGAAGTCTCTCTATAACTTGAACGAAGCACGGAACGGCTTCTTAATGATAACAAAGTGAGGACAGAAATGCAGCATGGGAACAGTCTGTATATTAGACCTATATTTATTGTTATTTTATAAAGATCTCGGAATTTTTCCTTGAGATGAGAAGATCAATTAAAATACTTTAAGATGCTGGCAGATGTCTTAAGCTACGCTAAACGATTAGGAATCAAGTAAGTTAATGTTAAAGTTACAGCCTTTATGTGTATAATATTTGTACTACTGCTGGGCAAAGGCCTTATAAGGGCATAGTCTGCCACACAGCCTTACTATGGATTGGCAGACTTCACATGCCTTTTTCTAAAACAATTAGGTTTCCTCACGATATTTTCCTTCACCGCCGAGCGCGTGGTAAATCAGCACATAAAATTGCAACAACAAATTTATCGGTGCCGGCACCGGGGAAGTAATCAAAGTTAACATCTGGTACCAGCCCTAGGGAAGAATGTTGCAGAAAAAAAATGTTCCCACAGCTAGCAGGTTGCCAAATGGCGTCTCTTCCGGTCGGAAGTACAACCGATGGTCTGTTTCTTGAAAAAAAAACCATGAATGGATTGTGAACGCACATGTTCGTATATTGTACTATCCGCGTTTGAACCATTGTGATTATCGTCCCTCGGAAGCTGCTCCTTGTAAAGATTTCTATAATGTTTTCTTGTATAGGGCGGGTGTAATTGTCGGAAAAATATATTTATTTCCCACGCGTGTACGTGTTTCAGTGTAGTCTGTAACGTATACCTTGCATGTAAAATTTTACCGCTGCAACGAATTACGAATCATTCGATGTAGAATAAACATTGATGCGAGCTGAATTATAATTGGATCGAATCGATTTTAAATGCAAGCCAATAGTGGGAAGTTCTCCGTAAAATCGATTTAATATTCAAAGTTTTCTTTTGCCTGTGTGTAAGACTGATTGGATTCTTTGTTGTGAATGATACGGAAGTCTTATTAAGATGAATGGTTATAGTAAATAAATTTTTATAGACCATATAATGAAACCATAGAAAAGTAATGTCTTTAAATCGCGTGTATTCGAATATTTTCTACTCAAATAATGAGAAATTACAAACTGGTATATATATTGACGTTTACGTATTCCATTTGTATGTATATTCTTCTTCTTCTGCCTAGCGTTTTCCCGGCCTACAGCCAGGGTCCGCTTTCATACTTAGTCTCCTCCACTTTGCCCGGTCTTCGGCATCCTCATTTGTTAGGTGGTTCACTAACATGTCCGCTTTAACGACGTCCAGCCAGCGTTTCTTGGGCCTGCCACGGGGTCTTGGGCCTTGTACATTGAAGGCTAGGCATCTATTGCCGACATAGCCAGACGGCCTGCGGTATATGTGGCCATACCATCGGAGACGACTTTCCTGCAGTTTATCTGCTACGTCGCGGACTCCAAGGCTGCCCCGGATGTGCTCGTTACTTATACGTATATTATTTTATTTAAATTGAAGTATCATCGTAATATTGTATATATATATATATATATATATATATATATATATATATATATATATATGTATATATATATATATATATATATATATATATATATATATATATATATATATATATATATATATATATATATATATATATATATACAATATTTATCTGTTTCTTTGTTTTTTCTCCATTTATTTTCAAGAATCATAAATCACAATATATAAGTAAATAATGTGTATACTATTGTAAATAAATAGTTTTTTTTTTGACGAACTATCACAGTTGGCACAGAGAAGCTGGCCTTTACTGCTTCACCGGATTTGAGAGGTGGCACAGCTCTTAGATCGCTTAGCCTGAACCTCTAAATAAATAAATACACTTTATGACAATCTAAGACTCGATAAGTACTCTTTAACGACAGAGAGCTCAAATATGTTACAAGGCTAAAATATAGCGTGTAGTGGTGTAATATGTTACGTTCGATTTCGGGAATACGTGTAGGAAGATAGAATAAAATACAATGATAGTATAGATGGTATGATGACATACGGAACAGAAACGTGGTCTCTCACTATGGGCCTCATAAGCAAGCTCAAAGTCGCACAACGAGTAATGGAGAGGGCTATGCTCGGAATGAGGAGATCCGTAGACGAACGAAGGTAACCGACATAGTTCGCCGGATAAGCAAGTTGAAGTGGCAACGGGCAGGGCACATAGCGCGTAGAACAGATGGCCGATGGGGCCGAAAAGTTCTCGATTGGAGACCACGGACCAGCAAGCGCAGTGTGGGACGTCCACCCGCAAGGTGGTCTGACGACCTCATAAAGGTCACGGGACGCAGTTGGATGCGGGCCGCTTACAACCGGTCCGTTTGGAAATCGTTGGGGGAGGACTATGTCCAGCAGTGGATGTTTTACGGCTGAAATGATGACAATGATAGTCATTAATTACCCTTCCTGTGTGTTTTGTCCACAGATGTCAGAGGAGGACTTGCCTGACTGCAGGGCGAGGCAGGTTTGCAGCAAAGTGGATCTGTACGACACAACACAACCCTGGATCGAAAGGAAATGTCGATGCTTGGGACATAAGCCGTGTTCCAGGTAAAAATGAAATTTGTTATCTTGTACGTACGTGACGTTAGTTATATGCATATTTAAAGAAATATATTCAAAGCTTTATTATTATAGTTACTTAAACTTACACGTTTTAGTAACACCAGTATACATTTTTTATATTATTAGGGCAAATAACCTAAACCCAATAAAATACAGGGTGTACCGGGTTAATGTAGCCCTAGCTTCCTTCCAGCCCTGTAGTTCTGGACTTGTAGAATAAGACTGCGGTATCCCCTGCCTGTCGTAGAAGGCGACTAAAAGGGGCCTCGGGTTCAATGGGCTGGTTTTTCGTCCGCCAAGGTGGACCCGGGAAGAAGGCGACATCGGCTGGCCCGTGTCGCCTTGCATTACGAAGGCACCCGGATCCCGGAGCCCCTCACCATACACCGAGGAAGAGCCACCGGGGTTTTAGTGTTCGGGGGTGTAGTTCCCCGATGGCGGGGTATCTTGTTGAAGATATATTTCCCCCACGTCAAAAAAAACACAAGCTAGTTCCTTTTGAATGTTAATAAAATTTGTTATCATTCTTTTGGAACCCGATCTCACAGAATACCGACATGAAGTAATTATGGAGGTATACTAAATTCAAATTCATGAGCCGTGTTAGCTCAGAGTCCGGGCGGTTGGCTCAAGTTGCATGCTAGCAACCCGAGTTCGATCCCCGGTGCCGGAACCAATAAATTTGCTATTGCAATTTTTTGTGCTGATATACCACGTGCTAGGTGGTTAAGGAAAACATCGTGAGGAAACCTACATGTCTTAGAAAAATTTTCTACGACATGTGAAGTCTGCCAATCCGCATTGGGGCCGCGTGGCAGACTATGTCCTTATACTCTCTTTACAGAGAAGGGCTCTGCCCAGCAGTGGGACATATATATTATATATATAAAGGTAACTTTAACTTAAACTTTTAACTAAATTCAGGCGATTCGTCCGTTAAATTAAGTTGTCGAAGGCCTAATGATAAGTAATATTACACATGAAAAAATAATCTAGCGCAAGAGCTTTTTAGCTGTGTTTTAGCTAGCAAGTGACTTTTTGGACGTAAGAAATTTAATAAACAGAAACCTTGAAATGGGGGTATTCGAACTCATGATAATAAATCGAATAATGAGAAACGCTGGTAGATTTTTTATTTATAAAATTTTATGCTGTTATAAAGAATTTGTTATTTCATTACAGTGACCTCTCAGCGGATGACAATCACACCTTATCCGACAAAACGACTCTATACAAGACTTGTGAACCAATAAAGAGATTGCCGAAATGCCGATACTTCAAGGATGCCGCCTGGACGATATACTCGTTCCCCGACACCAACGCAACACAACAAATAGTCAATTGTCATTGCCCTAAAGCCTCTATGACGTATTTGCTCAAGAAACTATCGTATACGACACCTAGCGGCGAGCTTGGGAACCAATACCAGTTCGCGTGTTCGCCTCAAAGCGTAAGTTTCATTTTTAGTTCACTAGTACCAAAATATACCAAAAGGTGGCGCTATTTCTTATTTATTGTCTAATGACAAAAAAAAACATCTTTCTAACCGACTTCAAAAAGAGTTAGTTCACAATTGCTCTGTATTTTTTGCAGTGTGCACTAGTGCCGTCATTTTTTTTTGTTTACATAATGTTTAGTTTCAATAGGTTTTGCATTCCAAAGACACGACCGGAAAATCTTAAGAATCGTTCGCATATCTTAAGCAATCTTGGATTGTGATAAACCTTTGTAGCTAAAGTACACCGTAACCGTAACAGGCGATAGAATTTAGTTACGTAACTATGTTCTTCGGAAACAAAAGAGTGTCCGCGCGTACAAGCGTTTAATGTTTAATCAGTCACCGATTTGATTTGAAGTCACTTTTGTTTTAATTAATTGTTTTTTTTTTAATTTACAGAGACTGCGGTGCTCGAGGAAAGAGCCTTGCAAGCTGTTCAGTGTTCGACGGCGCCACGAACAGATCGACGAAGTGAACGCCAGCACGATATGCCAGTGTCCCAGAGACCACACGTGTCCCAGGCACCACACAGAGCCGGGAGTGCTGCCCGGTGTGACATACGCCGCCGAGGATATACGCACGTACCACGGATACTGCATGCCGGAGCCAACTATCGACACCTATAGGTTTGTGGGGGACAAGGACTGAATAACACGAGAATTCGCTCCTAAAAACAAAGAAATACCAGTGATCCTAAGCCTGTGTACTTAATAGTACATTGTCTCAACAAATTTCAAGCGTCTGTTATTCATTTGACGCCGTTATACCCTTTGATATTGCTCAGTGCCTGTTTAGTACAAAAAAATGTTATTACTTAAGCAGTGTGGAATTCAACTATTGTTTATTTTGGAATCCAAATGCTGGCAGAGTTACTCTTAATATCAAATATTGAACACGAATTCTGCTCGAACGTTTGAATAATTAAGTACGCGAAAAATTTTAACAAGCAACTTAAATTTCAATATAAATAACTAATGGTGAAAAACAAACTGGGGCTCTGCCTGTACCTCTCGGTGACGAGCGTTGCTATCAATAGTAACCACTCAAGACGTGATTCCGTAACAGCTAAGTTACAATGAATTAGGTTCAGACTGTGACATTAAAAATCAGAAAGAGAAAACAATACGATAAAGTCAATCAAAGATAGTGTCAAACATTCCACATACTCGGAGCGTCGCTCTTCAATTTCCGTTTCCTTTTATCACATGGAAATAAATTGAATATATGTAAATATCTATAGTATTGTGTATAAATGTCAAACGAACGTTCCGAATTGATTTTTTGTATGTTTTTTTATTTATCTCTAGGTCGTCGCTTTATACAGGCCAATTACCGATGCATATTGTAAATATCTTAGTATAGTATATATATGTTATATCTTGTGAATATTATGTGTAAAGAGATCATTCCAAACGTTTAGTTTAAATTATTATATAATTTTTGTTTATCGTTTTACTTGCCATACTTCGGTAGTTTGTTGTAATCGTTCAGTCTTCCATTGAGGGACGGTGATCAAGTCATGTTTCATACGTTGTTTTAAGTGTAAAATATGTTATGTATGTTATTGTAACACGGTCTCGAGTCTGTTATTTGGCATAAAAACCATTCTATTGCAATTAAATTGTCATTGCGGCATTAATTTACTCATTGCATTTTTGCATTTTTCAACCGACTTCAAAAAAGGAGCATCTTAATTCGTCCTTATGTTTTTTTATGTTGTAACATCTCATAACTTTC
This sequence comes from Meandrusa payeni, assembly GCA_029286785.1. NCBI lineage: Eukaryota > Metazoa > Arthropoda > Insecta > Lepidoptera > Papilionidae > Meandrusa > Meandrusa payeni. The sequence goes on from JAGSMX010000007.1 coordinate 6,775,887, forward strand.
GACTGGATGAACCGTTTTTGATGATTCTTTCTTAATTTGAAAGCTTAGTTAAGTGCTCATCGTTTGTCAATTCTGACAGTGGCATCTATAAAAAACCATTTAAATCTTAAATTTGCATTATGTGTGCGATAAATGGACGAAAACTTAACATCACGGCAACCGATTTCGATGATTAATTTTTATTGAAAAGGAAGTACTTCAAAGGTAGTTTGATGAGAGTTTGGTTAGTTATGCGTCCATTCGCGACCGTCGGAGGTTGCGAAGAATCCTTGCGCGTTACCGCTATTTTATGGGCAGGCCCCACCCCTTAGATGTTAGGAGCGTTGCTGGAGTTTCTTCGGCCACTTCTTCTCCCAGCGCCAACGCTTCCCGAAGTGGCAATCAAAGTTAGTTTAGCTTTTGAATGTCTCTTAGATTATCCGTGAAATAGCAACCGACCGAGTCGTGGTTCGGCCCTCTCGGGCGCCCTCGGATCGGCATGCTTACGCGTAACATAGTAACCGTCCAAGCCGAGGTTACCCCTCACCGGGGGGACCCTTGTGTCGAGTTACTAGCAGTAGAGGTTCAGGCTAAGCGACCTAAGAGCTATGCCACCTCTCAATCCGGTGAAGCAGTCAAGGCCAGCTTCTCTGGCCAATCTGTGTAGTTCGTCATTAAAAAAAAGTGGTTAGTTATATTTCGTAAGATTTCCACAAAAATTCTGAAATACAAATAGGGCGCCCCGCGTTTTAGCGTTTCAGTCGATTTGGAGTCGGTTTATTGTTGATTAAAATCTATCGGCATATTTGGAAGGTGGAAGGATAAAATTAAGAAATAGCAACAATCGAAACCATTTTTTTCCGACGAACCTATACACAGATTAGTCAGGGAAGCTAGTCTGAATCTGAAGTCGCTTAGCCTGAACCTCTACTGTAGTAACTGGACATAAGGGTCCTCTCAGTGAGGGCTTGGATGGTTACGTGGAAAACCATAATGGCACAACTGTACTATCAGATTACGAAAGCTTACCAAAATGGACACAATGGACAATGGACTATGTTGTCACTCAATGTTTATTTTGAGACAGTTTAACAGACTCGGGGCCTACATTGACGCCATATTTGATGATACATTTAAGTATATGAATAATATAGTAATCACTTTCTAATGTTGATAAATGTTTTTTTTTGTAATGTATACTCTATGCAGAATATGGCTGTCAAACGTGTATTTGCAGTAGAAAGTTTTGTAGTGGTAGAAACAGGTATATATTGTGTAATCTATGTAAATAATGGAAAAAAAATGTTGATGTTTGTCTGTGGTACGTCTTCCTTGTTTTGTATTTAAGAATAAACTAAGTTAAATTATTGAGAAATATTGAATAAACGTTTCGAAATTAGTCATTTGTTTTATTTTAAAGCCGCACACGTTTACCATATGCTGGATGATGAAGGAAAACAACGTAGAATGTCGTAGTACATTTTCCAAGTTATGTCAAGTCCGCGTACCAATTCTACAGAGATACCTGTGCCTAACAGTGGGACATACATAGGCTTTACGTTATCTTGTTGTCCCAAATGAGTTTTGGTAAGTAGGTGTAATATAATAGCAGCCGTAAGATATTATCGGCGGGTTTCCCTGTCCGTTTCTATTTCCAACCGACTTTAAAAAACGAGGAGGTTCTCAATTCGGGACTGGACTGGGTGAACCGGTTTTGATATTTCTTTTTTTATTTGAAAGCTGGTGCTCCCCATGTGGCCCAATTTTGGTCCAATTCGGACAATGGCATCCATGAGCAAACCATATGCCTTAAATTTGCATTTAGTATAAATGGACGAATAACTCCAAATCACGCCGTAGTTTGATGAGAGCTTGGATGGGTTCTGATTATTCTATTTCGTAATATTCCTACGATATTTAGGAAATACAACGAAGAAAGTCGAATTTGAAGTTTTTGTTTTTTTTCTGTGTATAACCTAGTGGCTAAGAGTTACGACTAACGATCCAATGAGTTTCCTTATTTTCAAAAAATTCACTTATGCTCACTACCTGTCACAAATGAGATCTTCTATGCTGGAAAATGTCTATTCTTTAGTTCTAGCGAATAACATGTTAGGGACCGCCAGGTTAAATCCAGCAAAATCCTGACAGAATTGTTCCCTAGAGGTGGTTAACGATAATATACGACGTAGTAGCTAAGTGCAACAAACATGCTTGGGCTCCTGAGGTTAACAAAATAAGATCTCAAACAAATCAAAACTTCAAAGTACGATAAACTTTTTCTATTTGAATTGAAAAAAAAAATAAATTTATAAATAGAATAGAAAGGTCGTTTGCAGACAACTACGAGTATGTCATGAAGAGGTCAAATGTCTGCCTCTGTGAACATAAACGGAATGGAAAAGTCGGGAATCAAAATCAATAGTAAACAGTGTAAGGTACATAAAATCCTTGTGTTTTTTCAATAACTTTTTTTTTTTGTTGACGGGGAGGAAATCTTCACAAAGATACCCCGCCTTCTGGGGGGAAGGCGGCGGTTATGTGGGGATCTTACCCACTAAAACCTCCCGTCGGCCCTTACCTCGGTGCATGACGAGGGGCTCCGGGATCTCACGTGGAACGCACCGGAGCCCCTCTGCACTGTGCTCAAGGAGAGCACGTCCCGGGGGGAGGTAACTCCCTCATCCCCTGTGCCCTCGCAGCGAAAGGCGACACGGGCCAGCCGATGTCGCCTTCTTCCCGGGTCCACTTTGGTGGACGACGCAGGCCCCCACCCTTGTCACCCAGTGAAACCGAGGCCCCTTTTAGTCGCCTTGTACGACAGGCAGGGGATATCGTAGTCTTATTCTTGAGAGCCCAGAACTACAGGGCTGTCAATAACTTACTCTAAGATTTCTCAAGTTTAACTTCGATTCGAGCCGTAACTCTCGGTGGAATAGCATTACCATTTGAGGGTACGGGAGAGGGCAATTAGATGCATTAATTAGAATTTCAAGAGCTACTGCTGACATTATTGCTACTTCGTGAAGCTTTGGCGCTGAGAGAAAAAGTGGCGAGGAACTCTAGCAACGCTCCTGAACTAAGTTAACTCAAGAAACATCGGTCTCCACTAAACAATAAATACAATTAACTGTGTACTTTATACTTTATACAATTTACTGTGTTTGGGGGTGAAGTTGCTTGCGTCCGTAGGATATACTTGAATAATGACTCCCTACACGTGCCCCCCGGGTAGTGCTAAACAAGCAACAAATTCCGGTGGTAGGCTTCGGCTGCAGGCTTTCGGTTACCACCCATCGGACAAAACCATACCGCCAAATGACTTATGTCGTGTTCCGTTATGATGCCTGATGAAGCCTTGAAGGTTGGGTCTGAACAGTAGCATTGCGAATGTTGACCGAGTACGATGTGACTGTTGGAGACGTACTGGGCGCTTGATCATGGAGGGTAGCGGGATCCGAAGCACGGTTATCCGCTGGCCGACCGCAGATAGTTGGGGGCCCAAGTAGTGAGAAAGCCACTTGTGAAAGGCTGCCCCGCCAGCTGCGAAAAATCCCAGGGTGGCTCCATCGTGCCGGTTGGCGACCGGATGAGAGGACCCGATGGCAATCCCTGGGGGGTTCGGGCGTCCCCGCAGTCTCCAGATCAAGCGCCTACAAGTGCAGAACCTTCAGTCCCGTCGTTGGGTTTGCGTCGCATTGCCTCGTTCAACTGCCACCCTTCATCTCTATTCACTCTCTCCCTATGAAAAGTAACAACAAGAAAAGTAAGTCTCAACAGCGGTTGCACTTCCTCTCTCAAAGTGCACCTTACCAATATCCGAGGTTTGCACTGTAATCTCAACGCAGTCCACCACCACCTCGAGACTGAAAAGCCGCACTTACTTTTCCTGACGGAGACGCAGATTCGGAGTCCTCTTGATACGGCATACCTCAACTATCCTGGATACACATTGGAGCATACTTTCCGCCCTCGAGCCGGAGTCTGTGTGTATGTCCGTAATGACATTTGCTGCCTGCGTCTTCGTCACCTTGAAGATCCCAACTTTTCTACACTATGGGTAATGGTAGATACGGGCATTGATAAGATCCATTACGCCTGTGTCTACCGTTCGCACAACGGAGACCAGGAGACAAGTCGGCTGTTTCAACATCTAAGTGAGGCTGCTGATGCGGCCCAGCTTCGATATCCTTCTGCCCAGCTGGTCTTTCTGGGGGACTTCAATGCCTGTCACCAGGATTGGTTATTCCCATACCAGAAGACTGACCACGCTGGGAGAGAGGCGTGGAACTTCTCTCTAACGCATAACCTCTCTCAGTTGGTAAAGCAGGCCACTAGGGTACCGGATGTGGATGGCCATTCAGCTAATTGCCTAGACCTTCTGTTGACCTCTGATCCAGATAGATACGTTGTCGAAGTCGGTTCACCTCTAGGAACTTCTGATCACTGTCTGGTGAAATCTGTGTCGTCCCATTCTCCCCCGGATTTCGATGTCCGAGGTGTCCGGCGAATGTGGCGTTACAAGTTAGCAGATTGGGACGAGATGCGGCATTTCTTTGCATCTTATCCATGGCGACAGGTATGCTTTTCTTCCAAAGACCCGTCGAGATGTGCAGAAGCTATAACCGATGTGGTGAATCTAGCCATGGAATATTTTATTCCTCACGCTGATGTACCCATTGGTGGCAAAGCTGACCCGTGGTTTAACGCTGAATGCGTCCAAGCTGAAAAGCTTAAGCATTCGGCATACTTATCCTGGGTTGATGCTCGAAACCGCAAATCTCCGGAAGTTAAAACAAAGAAGAAAGCCTTTAACCAAGCCGCCAAGGCCTTTAAAAGGAACTACAGAAGGCTCGCTTTGACCGCATCAAACATATTGGTACAAAGCTTTCTGCCCTGCCATCTGGTAGTAGAGCTTTTGGTCTCTTGCCAAAGCGGTTGAAGCTAATTTCTGTCGGTCCTCACTGCCTCCGCTGGTTAAACCGGACGGCTCTCTGGCACACTCGGCAAAGGAGAAGGCAGATCTCTTTGCAAATCTCTTTGCCCGTAGCTCACGTCTAGACCCCGGCGACAGTGTTCCACCATCCTTACCTCACTGTAATACCTTTATGCCAGAGGTACATATTACTAACAAAGAGGTACTTAAGAGACTACGCTGTCTGGACGTGAGTAAAGCCAATGGGCCTGATGGCATTCCAGCGATAGTTCTGAGGTCATGTGCGCCCGAGTTGTCTCCTGTGCTAACACGTCTGTACCGTCTCTCCTAAAGACTGGAATTGTGCCTAAGTCTTGAAGCTTGCAAACGTGCAACCTGTGCCCAAGAAAGGTAGCCGAGCCGACCCTGTCAATTATCGACCTATATCGATTACCTCCATTATTTGTAAGATAATGGAACGTATATTGAATGCACGCCTTGTGGCATACCTAGAAAATAATGACATCCTTAGCGACCGACAGTACGGGTTTCGCCGAAACCGGTCAACTGGAGATCTCTTGGTACACGCCACTCATCTCTTTGGCCAGGCTCTCGAGAACAACGGTGAAGCACTTGCTGTTTCGCTCGATGTATCGAAGGCCTTTGACAGGGTCTGGCACGCTAGCCTCATCAACAAACTTCCAATGTATGGCATCTATCCTGGCTTGGTCACCTGGACAGCTGACTTCCTGAAGGAACGGTCTCTACGTGTAGTCATAGACGGCTGCTCGTCTGAGATAATGGCCATAAATGCCGGAGTTCCTCAGGGGTCTGTTCTCTCTGCAACTCTGTTTCTGCTGCATATAAACGATCTGCTCAAACCCGGTATCTTTGGGTATGCAGACGACAGCACAGTTGTAGAGAGTTACCAATTGGGTGCTAACGCCACAAAGGATCAGGTACAGTCCCAAAGGAGAGCCATGGTAGAGCGAATGAATCTCAAACTACAGGAAGTCTCCACTTGGGGCGATGCCAATCTTGTGAGATTCAACGCCGCCAAAACACAGGCGTGTTTCTTTTCCGCTAAAAGGAGCCAGTACACCTTGGCTCCTACTTTCCAGGATCTATCTGTGGAATTCACTGATCGTCTTCAGTTATTGGGTATTGAAATCTCACCGACCCTAAACTACGGACGATTCATCGAGTCTAAGGCTAAGATAGCTGCAAAAACTTGGGATCTTGGTCAAAGTGCAACCGTACTTCTCTGCGGGACAGCTTTTAACACTTTATAAAGCTCAAGTCCGGTCGTGTGTAGAATACTGCTGTCACATTTGGGCAGGCGCAGCTAAATGCCATCTCGCAGCTTTGGATTCGGTGGAGAGGCGGGCTAAGAGGCTATTTGGTGACGCAGCTGAAACCAATCTGCTCAGTCTTGAGCACAGGCGTAAGGTAGCTAGCCTTTCGGTTTTCTACAGATTGCATTTTGGAGAGTGTGCTCAGGAACTACATGATCTAATTCCCCCATCCCCTTTCCACCATCGGACTTCTAGACGCACTGCGGGATTTCATCCTTTTGTTGTGAACATCCTCAAACCCGAACGAAGCGATTTGCTTCGTCTTTCATTCTTCGTACAGCAAAGGACTGGAATAGTTTGCCCGCGTCTGTCTTTCCTTCCGATTACAATGTGGGTATTTTCAAGAGTAGAGTGAATAGGCATTTACTAAGCTAGTGCGCCTTACCATCCAGGACTGCATTTCCACTTAACATCAGGTGGGATCGTAGTCAAGCACTTGCTTAGAAATTATAAAAAAAAAAAAAAAAGTACACGCATGTGAATGTTTATACGGTACATAATACCAAAATAACATTTCTTACAATTTTTCTCTGTTTGTTTCTTCGGCTTATCTCTGAAAGGGCTGGACTGATTTTGACAGGACTTTCAATGGAAGATAGATCATGTAATAAGGAGTAACTAAGGCTACTTTTACCACCGCGGGGCGAGGCTAGTTATTTATAGACTCCGAAATGGCTGGACAGATTTTGAAGAAATTTTCATATTAGGCTAGCAGGTGCTTCCGTGGAATTTGGCAGCGATAAAATTAACAGAATTTTGGTTTTCGGGTATTTGGAAACGATATACAATAATTAAAAATATAGTTTCCAAAAATAATATGTAGTTTGCAATGTTACCATGTTGTCATAAGAATCAATAACCTAATGGTTTAGGGTTTGGTCTGCGAATCGTGAGGTCGTAGGTTCGAATCCACCATTGACGTGAACCATCTCCTAGCACAAGCTTAAGCTTAGTTGGAATAGTTAACAACATTGGTAGTAATATTTCTGAAAAAAGAAATATTGGTAGCTTTCTTTAAAAATATATAGTAAAATATTACAATATATCATAACATGATATAATAATACAATACCCATGCAAATCCGGAATGGGTAGAAAGATGATAATTATAAATAATATTTTAACTCTAAATAAATTCTGTAAGTTGTAAGTAAATGTCTCAAGCGGAATAAGGCGTGTCCCCAGAGCCTCCAAAAGGCTTGAAGTAAGACGCCACTGGGCGGTCAACCATAAATCATTTACCCTTACATTTAGCCTCTATAACACCGCGCTTCCGCAAAATAACGACAGCCTCGCTGAAATAAACTGCTCATAATTTCGCATCTCCCTGATGTAAAAATGTTTTATGCTAAAGTAAAAATTGGAGACTACAAAAAAGAGCACTGTCGCCGTTAATTCAGAGGAGTAGGCAGAGATACGGAATTTGCATTCTACATGTTGCTGGTTTAGATCTGTCGATATGCATAGAGCGATACATGTTTGTTTTAATATGTCACCAATGTGGTACTATATGTACGTACAATATACATTCACTTAACACGTCCCCAATCGACACTGCCTCACTTTTGCGTAAAATTTTTCGTCTGATTATCTTCTCTGCACAATTGTATACATTTTCTTTAACCCACAGAATTCGCAGAACAAACAGTCCTTACTGATCATATAATCTAAGATTTTTTGCAAGTTGTTATCGAGCAACAGTGCCGAAAATAATTACTTTATTGTAAATTATAATTTATAATATTGTATTGCAGCATTGAAATCTTAATATATCGAGGGATTATTATTAGGTTTTTAATATTTTTATTAGCCAGGGAAGCCGACTTTTCTCCTGCACCGGATTGAGAGGTGACATAGTTCTTAGGTCGCTTAGCCTGAACCTCTATTAGGTCCCATATTAATTTGTGGACTTTGTGTTCTGTGTGTTTGTGGAATTTGGAATAATACTTGATTATCGAAAACTTAAAATACTATACAATGACAACGAATTATTTTTGCTTTAAAAAGATTGTTATATATCGAAGCTGGAAAGCAAAAATATAGTAAGTGACAACTACGGCCATTTACTAACTAGAAAAAAAAAGACGCGTCGAATGATATACGACTTGTAACAATTAGATGAAAAATAGGGAAAATTGGATTTTCAAGATTGACACTTCTCTTTTATTTACTGTACCGTAAAACAAATAAAATAATAAATAAAATTTTATTTGGACAAAAGAAAAAGAAATACCACAATACAGAACGTACGTATATTGCTACAGTAGTTGGCAACTGTGTCGCAGCAGTTTACGCCACCTCGAGACACAAACAATACAAATACAAATTAAACTTATAATTATGTACATAATATTAGAGGAAAAAAGATATAGATACATTATTGTGCATATGTGTGTGTGCGTGTGTGTATATATGTGTGTGTGTGAGTAAGCATCCAGACATAATTGCTTCAGTGTCATTTCAAACCAAACCTCAACGATTTCAAATCAAATCAAAACGATTTTCTTTTAGGAAAACTCTAGGTTAATGCTGTGGTACAATACTTATTCAGCAAAAAATAACAAATAATTTGTCAAAAAACGACAGCTTGGTCTACAAACATGAATGTTATAAGTTTTTTAAAATAAGTTGAAATGTTTTTCGGCTGTGGTGAACAATTTCATGTTTGTGTGTTACTACGTTTTTGTTTTCCAGCGTCGATATGTATGTATATTTTTTTCGCAAATATTATTAATAATCACCATGTAAACTTTTCCTAATGTGGAAGACGGAAGAGAATGTATTGACGATAATTTGATTTCAAGTCGGTTTTTGTTGTTACTCGTAGCTATACTTGTTTAAGGGAAGAATAGAGTTCATTGGTTGGTAGTAATCCTCTTATAATAAGACGTAAATAAATAAAAGGTCTGTTGCAATTACAGTTGGGACGGCAACCAATTACGTTCCGCAACATAAGTACGAGCCCTTGGATACCGCGTGCGAGCCACAGTGTAGCTAATCATTGATTACAGTGTAATAACTTAAGTAATGATTCCAGAAAAACCTCCACGGGTTCCGTTAATTCGCGCTGGGGGTAAAGTGCTTTGTAATAGGTGCAGAGAGGCGAGGATCTCAGGACTGTTGGGGTTTATATTGAAAGAAAATAATAACGCTCCTTATAACGGTCATTTGCGCACTGGCAATCTATGTTCGATGAAAATTAAAAAAAAGAATCTCAAGAGAATCATTTTATAGTTGTTAGATAAATGTATATAAACAATTCCTTTACAAGCATATTTACGAATGAGAACAAAATCCGATTTGAAATCTAATAAAGCGTGACGGAACCAACTTTTTATCTTTTATTTAGTAAGATACACCAACAGCATTACACAAACATACATGGAAATAATAATCAAATTAACAAACTAAGTCCTGTTGTGTATGCCAATTACAGGTGTACACAACATTTGCTATTAAGAACCGTAACGATTTAATAATTAGGGGTTACAAAAATATTTTAAACAATGAAAAAGAAAAAACATTGATAAATTGATTAAATTGGCCAAATTAAATTATTGCATAATTTTTAATACTAAGGTGCGGAAGACCTTGCGCGAATTAGAAAAATCAACCGACGTAGACTTAGTATTAAGGAGGTTATATGTAGCGGAAATCCTTGGCAATGGCGAGTGTGACAGTAGGTTGCGGCACATTAAAAATCCTACCACAACGACTCCTTGGATATTTGAATGGCACTCTAATGTGAATGTTTTCGAGTATTAGTCTCCTTTTTATTTCGCCATTGATGGCTTTGTGAAGAAAAATTACATCTAACATTTTATAACTGTTTAAATATTGGTACGCGCGGACGTCATGTTTTATTTCAGAAGTATCACAGTAATATTACGCAGTTCTGGCACCTCTTTGATATGTCACGTTCATGCAAGTAATCTTAATTATAAGCAAATCTTCAGAAATGTTTTAAAAGAAGTTAAGTCCTCGGGAGAATAATAGACAAGTCGCACTTCGTATCTCAAATATTCGGAGACTCACACAATAAATCGTATCATGAAGGTGCCAGACAAACATCCAGATACCGACCGCTTCCCGAAGTGGCACTCAAAGTTAGTTTAGCTTTTGAATGTCTCTTAGATTGTCCGTGAAATAGCAACCGACCGAGTCGTGGTTCGGTCCTCTCGGGCGCCCTCGGGTCGGCATGCTTACGCGTAACATAGTAACCGTCCAAGCCGAGGTTACCCCTCACCGGGGGAACCCTTATGTCGAGTTACTAGCAATAGAGGTTCAGGCTAAGCGACCTAAGAGCTATGCCACCTCTCAATCCGGTGAAGCAGTCAAGGCCAGCTTCTCTGGCCAATCTGTGTAGTTTGTCATAAAAAAAATCCAGATAACGACATAACAGTAATCTCTTCGTTGGCAGTCTGTACGGTAATATATATATAGTGCTTAATAACCAAATCACTTAAGGCTTTGGATTTTATGATATTAAATAAATTGTGGGAAGAACTTTTTAATTTTTTATGTTTTACTCTTTTATATTGAGGATGTCTGAAAATGTTTTTTTCTAAAAGAAAGCTAGCAACATTTTTTTTTCAATATTACTAACATTCTTGTTAACCATTCCAACTAAGCTTAAACTTGTGCTAGGAGATGGTTCACGTGAGCACAGTGCAGAGGGGCTCCGGTGCGTTCCACTGGAGATCCCGGAGCCCTTCGTCATGCACCGAGGAAAGGGCCACCGGGGAGGTTTTAGTGGGTAAAAACCCCACATAACCGCCGCCTTCCCTCTAAAAGGCGGGGTATCTTTCTGAAGATTTCCTCCCCGTTAACAAAAAAGAGATGGTTCACGTCAATAATGGTAGATTCGAACCCACGACCTTACGATTCGCAGACCGTACCATAAACCATTAGGCTATTGATCTGGTTACAATTCGATTTACCTAAGAAATACGTACACGATATTGAACCAAAAGCAAGTAACGAAGTTCACTTGTTACTTCTACATCTGATCAAAGTAACAAGTTAGTTGGTTGTTAGTGCACTGTTCTGTGGCGTATCGGCGGACTTCATCTTTTATGTGTTCTCGTCTTCGGTTTTATATGTGTTTTCTATTATTTCATGACATAAAAGTTAAAATATGTAAGCTATATATTTTTAACTGTGAAATGTTACTCAATCTCACTGACGTTATTGTAGTTCGGTAGAGTTAAAGTATGTCCCACTGTTGGTGACAGGCCTTCCCTGTATAGAGAGTATAAGTGCATAGTACGTGGCGGACCCTCTCGGGCGCCCTCGGATCGGAATGCTTACGCGTAACATAGTAACCGTCCAAGCCGAGGTTACCCCTCACCGGGGGGACCCTTGAGTCGAGTCACTAGCAATAGAGGTTGAGGCTAAGCGACCTAAGAGCTGCCACCTCTCAATCCGGTGAAGCAGTCAAGGCCAGCTTCTCTGGCCAACTGTGTTAGTTCGTCCAAAAAAAAAAGTACCAACACATATCTTTTAAGCATTTTTTTGTTTCTTTACTTTATTATGATATCACTTAATTTGCTTATTTGTGTGTTTTATATGTCTTACATGTAACTGATCTAAAATAAAAATCAATATTTTTTGTTGACGGGGAGAAAATCACTTTGTCTAACGGAAAAATTATAGAGAAATTTCCAAGCTACATTGTTGGCATAACATTTGTTCGACAAAGCAATCTCAAGAACATACCTCGCCGTCGAGCACTAAGCTCCATTAAGGATATTACTGGCTTCGTAACGTAACAACAAAGCAAAACCAAAAACTTTATATCATTCTCTATTGTGTTGACCACAAATAATATTGAAGCTTTGACTTCGTAAATAAAGCGCTCTATATTATCACAAGTTTTATTTCATCTAATATAACCTAAACTCGATGATAAGTTATCTAATAACTATAAGCATCTTGTATCTAATAACGAACAATTCTTGTACATATGTACATATAATATAATCTAAATCTCGGAAACGGCTCCAATGAATTTCTTAAAATCTAACAGCCTTACAAATAAACGTGGTAAAAAGATAAACTTGGGAATAAATTAAGAATAAGGAGAATTTGTACTAATAAAGAATACGTTATAACTGGTATAACGTTGATGTTTTTGTTCATACAATCGTTATTCCGAAGTTATAACGACGTATAACCTTGTTTAAGTCCAGTATAACATTTAAAATACCAAGATTTGTGTTTGTGTTCGCTCATTTAAATTAACATATTATGGAATTAAGGCAATGGAGGAAGTAGAAACAGTAAATGACTTAATAAATATCATTCAGACTCCAAAAAAAAGTAAAAATATTAAAAAGATGGGAAAACCCTTTTGATTTATATGTCGATGATTAGTTTCGATTAAAATATCGGTTTTCTAAAAGTGGTATAATATTTCTAGACCATTTAAATTTGAAAGGTCTCTTACTGTGGACAAGCGTGGAAGTGGATTATCTTCTATCTATATATAGAGTATAGAATATTTTCATAACCGCCACACATTGACAGATACATTACTACACTACTACATAGACTGCAATTATTTTTTTAGTTGTATGGTTTCTCTTTGACTGCGCTGTTGCCAACTCGTGCATTTTGACGTAAAGGAAGAATAGATAAACCATAGTTATTCCGGATTTATTTGTGGTAAAATAATCTTAGCTTATTCTTAATTTATTTTTGGTTTAACTATACTTAGTTTAAAGGTGGAATAAATACGTTATAACTGGTATAACGTTGACGTTTTGTTCATACAATCGTTATTCCGAAGTTATAACGACGTTCACCCTTGTTTAAGTCCAGTATAACATTTAAAATACCAAGATTTGTGTTTGTGTTCGCTAATTTAAATTAACTTATTATGGAATTAAGGCAATGGAGGAAGTAGAAACAGTAAATGACTTAATAAATATCATTCAGACTCCAAAAAATATTAAAAAGATCGGAAAACCCTTTTGATTTATATGTCGATCATTAGTTTCGATTAAAATATCGGTTTTCTAAAAGTGGTATAATATTTCTAGACCATTTAAATTTGAAAGGTCTCTTACTGTGGACAAGCATGGAAGTGGATTATCTTCTATCTATATATAGAGTATAGAATATTTTTATAACCGCCACACATTGACAGATACATTACTACACTACTACATAGACTGCAATTATTTTTTTAGTTGTATGGTTTCTCTTTGATTGCGCTGTTGCCAACTCGTGCATTTTGACGTAAAGGAAGAATAGATAAACCATAGTTATTCCGGATTTATTTGTGGTAAAATAATCTTAGCTTATTCTTAATTTACTCCTGGTGTAACTAAACTTAGTTTAAAGGTGGAATAAATATGTTATAACTCATTTTTATTTGTAAGACTGTAACATTTTAAGTAAAGGATTTCAGGGACGATAAATCGATCTAGATAAGATTTATTAATTAAGATAATTTCATTTTATCTGTGTATAGGGTATACAACATACTTAAATGGCATTGCTAAGCAACAAATAGTAAGTCAATGAGTTATACAAGATTTGCGGTAGCACTTTTTTACTATTATGTCGGTAAAATCGAAAAATATTATTCATATATCATCATTATGTAATTCGTGTTTAAATATGATTTCCAAAACAACACGATAAATCAAACGAAATACCGAGCCAATCTCGGTTATCCAATAATATAATAATTATAGTTTTGCATCAAAAAAATTCAATACATCATAAACGTCAGTCCCTTAATTCCCGAACTAGGGTAAGCTGCATCTCAGGAGCTAATGTCTTCCCCCGTCATTTTTGACCGTAATGTTATACATTTAGAAAGAAAAAACTTAAGTAACAATCTATGTGTGTTACTGTGTATTCACAATCTGCAAACTATCAATTTATAATTATATATTTATATTATATAGTCTATATGTTGTGATTTCTTGTACTCAAGACACATAAGCTTATGACAATCTAAGACTAAGTGTTCCTTAACGACAACCAAACGTGGTAGATGACGGATAATAAAAACGTCAGAACTGCGTAATATAACTTCGTACATAGATGAGAATTCACGCCTATTAGTGTTTAACATTTGATTTAATTCCAAATTGGTTCTTGATGTGTTTTTGTTTTCTAACATTCCAAATAAGCGTAAGTTAGTGCAAGGAGATGGTTCACGTTTATAGTCGAGTGGTGGATTCGAACCCATAACCTTGTATTTTGCTGCCCGTACCCTAAGCCATTAAGCTATTGCCACTTTCGTTCTTACTCGTTAATATATCTGTTAATAATAATTTGCTTTAACGTTTGAAGTCGGTTTTTGTTTTCATTCGTAAAATAAACTTTTTTTTTAATTGTTTTTAGATCGCAACCACAGACAGACCTGTGTCCGCGCTCTTTTCGTGCATTTTGACGTAAAGGAAGAATAGATAAACCATAGTTATTCCGGATTTATTTGTGGTAAAATAATCTTAGCTTATTCTTAATTTATTTTTGGTTTAACTAAACTTAGTTTAAAGGTGGAATAAATATTTTATAACTCATTTTTATTTGTAAGACTGTAACATTTTAAGTAAAAGATTTCAGGAACGATAAATCGATCTAGATAAGATTTATTAATTAAGATAATTTCATTTTATCTGTGTATAGGGTAGACAACATACTTCAATGGTTACATACGTAAAACTAAGCAACAAATAGTAAGTCAATGAGTTATACAGGATTTGCGGTAGCACTTTTTTACTATTATGTCGGTAAAATCGAAAAATTTTATTCATATATCATCATTATGTAATTCGTGTTTAAATATAATTTCCAAACCAACACGATATATCAAACGAAATACCGAGCCAATCTCGGTCATCCAATAATAAAATAATTATAGTTTTGCATTACAAAAATTCAATACATCATAAACGTGAGTCCCTTAATTCCCGAACTAGGGTAAGCTGCATTCCAGGAGCTAATGTCTTCCCCCGTCATTTTTGACCGTAATGTTAAACATTTAGAAAGAAAAAAACTTAAGTAACAATCTATGTGTGTTAATGTGTATGCGAAATCTACAAACTATCAATTTATAATTATATATTTATATTATATAGTCTATATGTTGTGATTTCCAGTACTCAAGACACATAAGCTTATGACAATCTAAGACTTAGTGTTCCTTAACGACAACCAAATGTGGTAGATGACGGATAATAAAAACGTCAGAACTGCGTAATATAACTTCGTACATAGATGAGAATTCACGCCTATTAGTGTTTAACATTTGATTTAATTCCAAGTTGGTTCTTGATGTGTTTTTGTTTTCTAACATTTCAAATAAGCGTAAGTTAGTGCAAGGAGATGGTTCACGTTTATAGTCGAGTGGTGGATTCGAACCTATAACCTTGTATTTTGCTGACCGTACCTTAAGCCATTAACCTATTGCTACTTTCGTTCTTACTCGTTAATGTATCTGTTAATAATAATGTGCTTTAACGTTTGAAGTCGGTTTTTGTTTTCATTCGTAAAATAAACTTTTTTTTTATTGTTTTTAGATCGCAACCACAGACCTGTGTCCGTGCTCTTTTCGTGCATTTATTAAAAGAGTGCCACTTCTACAGTTACAATTTTCCTTTTTTTTTGTTTTTTTTTTTTTATATATAATGCCTGAATTTGGAGGTGGCCAGAGATCGCTGCGGTTCACGCGTCGCAGACGCCCCGCTGCAATGCTATTAGCTTCTCCACGACCGCTGTGTCCCTGCTTCTCATGGCCATTTTTAGGTTGTAGTCCACTATCCTCTCCCTTGATGCGGCCATTGTAGATCGTAAAATATACTTGTCATATATACAAAACCGACTTCAAACGTTAAACGCTATTACGTGCAGACGCCCTCTTTGTATTTCCGAATTATCGTAGGAATATTAGGAAATTGTTATTGTTGAAGTACATAATTTCTAATAAAAAATGAAACATCGAAGTCAGTTGGCGTGATATTGAGTTATTACGCAAATACTTAATGCAAATATAATACTTACATGGTTTTCTCAAGAATGCCATTTGCAGATTTAGACCGAATTCAGACCAAACAGATGAAGCTGTATAAATTTTCTAGAAAATAAATACCATTTAAGTATTAATAGCATTTTTTTTTGGAAACTTCGTGACCGATCTCAAAAGCAGTTGACTTACCATTGTCTTAAGTGATCCAATATCTAGGTCTGTTCCGCCGCCGACCGATCGATACAGTTAGGGAACGAAAGCTTTATACAATTTTAACTGCAATCGCGTTTGTGTCATTTCTATTCTTTGTGATTGCTGTTTTGAAATTATGAGAACCGATTTTGTAGGGATTTCAACATGTTAAGAAAAGAGACGAAATCCGAATCCCTAAACTGTGTTCAGATCAAATTTACGGGCATCTGGACATCCCTGCTAGTATTACACTGGGAAAGTAAGGATGAAATGATTTAGAAGATGAGGAAGAATTAGTTTTCACGTCTTTTAAACCTATTATCTGAACCTATTTTATTTTCTAAAATTCCCTTTTTTCTCTCATCAAACTACCCTTGAAGTACCTTTTGAATAAAAAATTAATCATCGAAATTGGTTAGCGTTATTCGTCCATTTGTCGGCACTAAGTATTAGTGAAATTTTAAGACATATAAATATATATGGTTTTCTTATAGAAAATTCTTCACGGATAGCACGAGCTTTCGAATAAAAAAAAACAAAATCATTCCGATTAAAATTAAACTTGTACAGGGAGATGGTTTACGTCAGTGGTGTGCAATCTTTTTGGTTAGCGGACCACAAATTGTAAGAAATACTTTAAAAGGGGCCAAAATTTGACCGAAAAAAAATATTTATAAAATCTACTTAACAAAAAAATTAAAAGCTAATTAAGAAAATTACAGAAAGTTGTTGGTCGTTTTTTTTTGGCTTTTTACGTAAAAATTTACGACATTATAATTTTTTTTTAAACAAACCGAGAATGTTTAAAGGTTTTAAACCTTATAAACACTACTGATATAAATAAAACAGAAACAATTTTACAATAACACATCAAAAATATTAACAAAACAAAGTCTTGGCGGGCCAGATTTGGCCCGCGGGCCGTAGTTTGCCCACCACTGGTTTACGTCAACAGTCCAATGGTGGATCGGAACCTACCACCTTACGTTCGCAGACCGTACCCTAAATGCCTATGCACGCTTTTTTAACCTGTAATTACAAATTAAGCCAATTATTAATAAATTTAGATAGTATTCAATAATTCTTTGTGTTAGCAATGCGGAACAGGTGCCGGCGAGAGTGGTGACGTAATCTCTACCGTTCGCAATTTATTACAGGATATCATTAAGGGCCACCCGTGAATCAATCCTGGCGTAAGAAATTATGGACTTATAGATTATGTTTTGTTAATATTACTTACCCGCTGTTAGATTGATTAACGTAAAGAATATTATATAAAATTCTCGTGTCACGTTATTATTTACTATAGTATACTCCTCCGATTTTTATATCTTATTATCCGTGAAATAGCAACCGACCGAGTCGTGGTTACCCCGCACCGGGGGGACCCTTGTGTCGAGTTACTACTTGACTGCCTTACGGGATTGAGAAGTGGCATAGCTCTTAGGTCGCTTAGCTTGAACCTCTATCGCTAGTAATTCGAGACAAGCCCTGTCACCCCTCCCCCTCCTTGAGCATTAATCTCGGCTTAGACAGTTACTATGATACGCGTAAGCATCCCGATCCGAGGGCGCCCGAGAGGGCCAAACGACGACTCGGTCAGTTGCTATTTCACGGATAATATAAGGGACATTCAAAAACTAACTTTTTCCCCGAGTATTGTTTTAAATAGTGTGCATAAGTACGAAGGCTCAGTATTTTCCTACTATTAACATAAATATTTTATGAAAACTTTAAATAAGTGATATAATATTCACAGAGAAACTGGGAAAATGAAGGGTTAATTGCTGACTGCGTCCGTCATGGCAGTAATAGCTCTAGGTATTCTTTTTGTGTCAGAAATGTTATAAAAGAAAATCTTTTACAAACAGTCGCACTTAAATTACAATTTGTAATATTATTTCCGTCTCTTCAAAAGAGATTTTATTTCAAGAAAATAAAAATATTTCTTTTAGAACGATCTACGATCAGCCAGAATGCCTCTACAGTTCCACTGTATTTTGAGAGGAGGTACAGCTTAGGTCGCTTAGCCTGAACATCTATAGAGGGTGGGCACAAAGGTCCCTAAGAGGGACCTCGACTTGGACGGCTACTAGAAGACACGTGACAACATCTAACATAGTAAATAGATTCATGTATATACGTTGTCGCTCTTCGTTGTTCCAGGACCAAGTTGTCTACGAATGCTCCGTAGAAATTAATATTGACTCTCAGAGCGGAAATTCATAAAACCAAATAACCATGCATATAAGTGTAATGACTTTACACCTTCCTACGAAAATTACGCGTATGGAGGACGAGGACAGAGGACATCCATGAAGAACTCAGTCCTAAATTTGCGTCAAGTATGTGTGCCATAAATGGACGAATAATCCAATATCACGCCAACCGATTTCGATGATTTATTTTTGATTGGAAAGGATGTACAAAGTTCAAGAATATTTTTACTTATGCTTGATGAGAATTGGTTAGGTTCTGATTAATTTCCGAAGCACCAATAGCCTAATGGTTTATGGTACGGTCTGAAGAATCGTAAGGTTCGTAGGTTCGAATCCACCATTCGGCAATTGACGTGAACCCTCTCCTAGCACAAGCTTAAGCTTAGTTGGAATGGTTAACAAGAATGTTAGTAATGTTTTCTGAAAAAGAAAGAAATATTACTAGCTTTCTTTTTTAAATAATAAAAAACATCTATACCGTGATATCCCTACGATAATTCATATAAACAAAGACGGCGTCCACGTGTTAGCGCTTAACTTGTGATTCGATTTGAAGTCGGTTTTTGTTTTTGCTTATAATGTTTAAATTATTTATACAAATTGCAATAAATCAATAAAATAAACATTACGTACACTACCATGCGTTGAATACATATAAATACGATTGCTTGGCAACGGTTTTTTTTTTCTTTATTTATTCGGGACTTTTGCCCTTTTGGGCATGTCAGCCCCATCATATCTATCCCTAAACTACGCACACACACCTTGGTCGCATGAAGCGAGAAAGAAAGTCATCAATGTTGTATGGCCATAGCCACCAGCTTCCTCGCTCCCTCTGAGGTCGGGTCAGACAGCAGCATTAAGAAGACCCCCACATGTTGCTCCCTCAATTTTAGACTATGTATTAATGACTTTCTTTCCGCTTCATGTTTGGCACATTCCCCCTTTATGTGGTGCACATCGTCCACCACTTGGCAAATGTCACAGTTCGGTGAGTCGGCCTTCCGCATCCGATGTGCAAACAATTTTGCCGAAAAATGTTCCGACCTTAATCTGTGCACCGTTGTGATATACTTCCTACTAGTTTCCTTCAGGAACCAAGGCAAATAACGGTTAAGTAATTATGATAATTACTGACAGATAGTTAATATATAAAAAGTGATTCCAATGCTCCTATTTCTCAATTAGTTTAATTTCGACTATAGGGGAACACTAATAAGTGACCGTGTGAGAAAAACATTTAAATTTCACTTGTGTGAAATATTGTAAGTTATAGCACCGAATTTGATAAGCTGTAATGGTGTTATAATAAATAAAAAAAATATGTTTGATTTATGTGGAAAGGCCATTAATTATACTATACCTGTGAGAGGCCTGTGAGATGTACAAATGATTCTTGCCACTTTATGCGATAGGCTATGTATAATTTCCGCGTTCCTTTTCGCATAGAACACCTGGGGTCCGAATGATTTTCCCCTGTCATTTGCAGCTTCCGACTACGTATCGAAGGAATTATTATTTTAGAACGTTTCTATGAAGCTGTCGTTCGCAACAACTAATGTTATTTTAATAATCGTAGTAGTGTCATTATGCACAAGGAAGCGAAATTATGCGAAATGATACATGTAGATAATTATTATTACGTAACATTTAAATACGAGCTTGTGGTATACCCATTCGCTTTTTTCCGTCACTCTCTGTCTAAAGTCTATCATTATATCACATACCGTTGATTATATCTGATAGTATAGCTACCGCGAAGGTTGTAGTGTCTATCGTGTTTTTTTAATAAGCACTATCACTCATGTTTATCAACATCTAAGCTATATAGTGTAAGCTGTTTCCAGTGCTGACGTTCGGCGGTGACGGAAAATATCGTGAGGAAACCGACATATCATAGAATAAAATTTTAAGCCCAAATCTGCCATTCGGCATTATGGCTGCATGGCGGTCTATACCCTTATAATCTAATCTTAAGCAGAGACACCGGTGCCCAACAATAGGACATATAAAGATACGATCTGAAAATGGACAATAATTTTTATTATATTAATAAGATTATAATATTTGCTGTACGAATAATGAAAGACTAACCAAAGCGCTAACATGATTATTTTAATATTACAATTATACATAAGAATCAAGAAAGATGTGAACGTACAGACGCCTTAAGACGGAAAGACTTAAGTTTAAGTTAAGTAGGAAATTAAATGATCGCGTCAAAGATTGTCCAAATGAAATCTAGGTCTGCCAATGGCTTTACCCATTAAGTGAACGTTATCGCATTCAGTAAAAGCTTTTCAATTACTCAATAAACTCATATTGCGGTACATTTTAAAATTTCTCAAAGTGGAAGTCATATAGGTCAAACACGCGGTTTTGTGTGAATTCTAATCCTATTCTAAGAAAAAGTATTACAACAAGACACGGCGATGGCCTAGCAATAAGTCAAGCCTAGTGGCTAAGGGATGCAATGTACGATTTGACGGTCGCAAGTTCGAATCAAAACTAGGTAGACTAGCGTGACGGTGGACAGCATAGTGGACCTAATGATAAGAAGCAAGGAATAATCAATACGTTTATGGAAAGAATTATTGAAGAGAAGGAAAAAGACGAAAATAAAGAACAGAGAGAGAGACAAGACACAATAAAGAAAGGGCTACGTAGGACAAAAAACATCAATGGTAGGCCGCAAGTAAGAACATTGATGTGGTGGAGGAGGAGGCTTTTTAGTCCGTGAGAGTCGGACACTCCTTGTCAGCACGGGCTCCCAGGGTCCATAACGGATTTCCCATCCTCGCGGAAAAAAGGTTCGAATTAAAATCGGGTTGTACTAATAAATTGCCATTATTTCCGTTTTTTAAGCACAAAAAATAACTAACAGTACTTTTGGGGACCTATAAAAACTTGTATAAGTGGACAGCGAAAGCTTCTGTCTATCCCGTTAGGGTAAAAAGGACGTGAGAGGTTATTTACATAAAAGTAGTACGTCAAAGTCGTCAAAGTCAAAAGCGTCAATAGCCTAATGGTTTAGGGTACGGCCTGCGAATCGTAAGGTCGTGGGTTCGAATCTACCTCTAATTCGACTATTGCCGTGAACCATGTCCTAGCCCAAGCTTATATTTGGAATGGTTAACAAGATTATTAGTAATATTTCTGAAAAAAAAGAAATATTGCTAGCTTTTTTAAAAATATTACATTGTTTTAAAGGCAAAAGTGTATATTGGAATGCGTATATATACGGTAAATGGTATTTATAATATCATTATAAGTATCCTTGATGCAATTGTTTTCAACCGACTTCAAAAAAGGAAGTTCTCAATGTTTTTATGTTTTATCTTTCGACTGGGTGAACCGATTGTTATTTTTCTTTTTTTAATTATAAGCAGGTGATACCCTTGTGGTCCTATTTAAAATATGTTCTAATTCTGAGAATGGCATCCATGAGAAAACTATGTACGAATAAGTCAATATCACTCGAACCGATTTCGACATTTCATTTTTTATTGAAAAAATACTTCAAGAGCAGTTTGATAAGAGTTGGGTTAGTTTGTCTTTAGTAATATTCTTGTGATAATTCGTAAATATAAAGAGGGCGTTCGCGTATTTAGCATTTAACGTTTGATTTGATTTGATTGTTGTTGTTTTTTTATTGTAAATACAACCATGAGCAAAACTAAAGGGTCAGAATAATGAGCTTGGTTCAGAAAAATTTAATATCTCGGAAAATAAAGACGCTAACTAACTGAAATAAATTCTGCATGATAGACAAAGACACGAAAAAGGATATCTTACGTAAACTTGGATAATACAGTATTTTCATTCAATTTTATTTTTATTTAAATTTTAGTATTAAGTGTTGCCACATGGATATAGTAATTTTATTAATAAATAAAATTTAATTAAAAATACTATATTATCCAAGTTTACGTAAGATATCCTATTTCGTTTAAGTTTATGTTTTTTAATGAAATATATATAAATTAATAAAAATATTTTATTTTATTTTAAGGATATTTAATTGTCTATCATGCCCAATTTATTTTAGTTAGCCAGCGTCTTTAACTTCCGAGATATTGAAACTTTTTTAACCGACCCTTTATTTTTGATACGTGTATATTCGTATTATAAGAAACATAGCGAACGGATTCTACACAAAAGTTCACACCAAATCTGTTTCTTATACGGGTATAGTAAATATTAAAATATCGGTTACAAATAGAGCGTGTAGAAGTAATCTGTCCGCGAATATTACACGGTTTGCGGTAGATCATAGCGTTCTTCTAAATAAATTTCTGGTGACAAACGTGAATCCGAGTTTACGCTCAACAAATTTCAACGCCCATGATTGAATAGCGGTAAAGCGTACAACTGCGAGCGAAATATGGAGCAAATGAATAGATTTAAATAAAGTATACGTGAGCAAGTCAACGCGCATTGAAAAACTTACGATTAACGAATACAACTTATTTGAATTTTAACGAGTTGCAATAAAAACATAACATATAACGACGCATGCAAATGTGTAAACGACGCATGAAGTGAACAATATCGCTTCCGTTAACACAGGGAAAAGTAGCATGCCTTAGTCGCTGTGACTTTTAATAAATTAGGTACTTTCCTTTCCAACGCGCTCCCTGCACCGCGACCCGTAGGGCGGGATGGTGTCGGCGAGCGGTGGTGGGTTGATGCAGACGCCTGCGCTCGAGTAGTCCCGCTTGAATCGTCGCCGCGGACGCACGCGCACGCTGCGCCATGACACGACTACTGCTCCCCGTACTCGCGCTCGCCGTCGTGACCGCTGCTACCGCCGAAGACCAATCGCGACCTCGAATCCTAGATTTCAACCCATGGTCATGGTTGCCCAGCAACAGTAACCGATCCCCATCCGTCATGGACTATTTCTTCCCGCCGTCCAGAACCCCGAAGAACTCCAATTTAGATCCCCCCGCCGATCGGTCGCCACCCAAAACTACTTTTACAACTGTAGGCGAAACACTAACAACCGGGTTACAGGAACGTCCGACTACGATCGGTCGAAAAACTGGTAGCAAATCGAAATTAACCGCGTCGCCATCCCATACAACCGCGTCGTTGAAAACGAAAAAAAATGCACACAAAACTATGGACACGGAAACAATCGCTGAAACTAAGACCACACAACATGTAAAGCTAGACAATGTGACACAAATACCGATCAAAGTGGCGGTCACAACATCCACTACACGACCCACGAAGCATTATACCATCCGGCCAATAATTCGGACTACCGCAACAGTAACAGCAGAGGAGACAGAGTCTACACTGAACACAAACAGTGATAGCACTGAAACTGTAGCTATCATTGATACCACAGGCACGACTGCTGAAAACGTTAAAGGCACGCCTACATTTAGTACACTTGAAACTCGATCTGAAACAGGAACCGCGAGCACTGGGACTGAGTCGACCACGATAATGGATAGCACGTTAGCGGAAGAACCCGACAGCCGCGAGGGTTACTTACCTTTGCGGGACAAACCTCAGCAAACACACGTCAAGATCAATGAACAGACCAAGAAAGAGGTAAGCAATATTATAACTGTAACATTGAATTACATAACTAACATTCGATTTAAATTTTCAGTCACTTAATAATTTCTAAAATTTGAATACTAATATCGCGTCTCCTAGTCTAATACCGTAGTTAACAGGTAAAGGACATAGATTTTTTGTACACCAAGCAAATAAAGTACATTATACATTTCGTTGTCCAATAGATAACCTAACTTATGACTAAATAGAATCTCTTCCAGGCAACCTTAACAGACAGGAAATATAAATAAAAATTAGAACTATATTCTACTATTGTCATTCTTTATAAATCATAATTGATGTTTTCGATTTTTAAAAAAAGTGGTTAAATTATTTTTTTAACAATATTACTATCATTCTTGTTAACCAATTCAACTAAGCTTAAGCTGTTGCAAGGATAGTGGTGTCCACCATGATTCGAAGCTACGACTTTACGATTCGCAAACCATGGCCTAAATCATTAGCACAATTACAAGCTATAGCTTACACTTAAGTCCCACACTTTTTTTAGACGTTTAGGTGGTTGTTTTGGTGGTGGACGTTTTACACATTGAGGTGGTTGCGAAAAATAAGCCATAAATTTAATGGTTAAAAGTAAAAGTTTCAGCCTTTATATATGTAATATATATGTCCCACTGCTGGGCGCAGGCTTTCTCTGTAAAGAGAGTATAAGGACATAGTCCGCCACGCGGGCCTAGTGCGGATTCGCAGACTAAACAAGTCTTAGAAAAAAATTCCATTCATTTCCGAGCGCGCGGTAAATCAGCAAATAAAATTTCAACAACAAATTTATTGGTGCCAGCACTGGGGATCAAACTCGGGTTTGCTAACGTACCATGCACTTGAGCTGACAGCTCGGGCACTGAGCTACTACGGCTCTTTATTTTATTGGTATGTTTGACTAAAACCGGATATGTTCCACTGAAACGGGCAGCATGGTTTACGATAGACTGCATTTTTAATATAAAATTCGGAGCGATGTGCTAAGTCCATGGCGCAAAGTAAAAACTTTGGCGCTAATTAAAATTGTTCCACATCCTTCACTCATTTTTTATCTTATTTCTTTATGCTTTCATCGAAATTTTAGAAGCGCTTTTAAAAGCATTTTTAATGTGTACTGTTATAATCATTTTAATACTGACTAATTCGTGTATGGTTAATATGAATCCTGTGTTGTGTACAACGTAAACAAGTAATACAAAAGTAAGCTGTCACTTTTTTTTAAAAACCGTTGAATTGAAACAGACAGGCATTCTTCAGGCAGACTAAGCAATAACCACACCACCGAGATAACTAAGTCTCATATATGACAGGGGGAGAACTTATCACCACGCACCGGGCAAAAAAGTAATGTTTTGTCTATTTTGCGATTCTCTACACTTATTGGTAATTTTGGCTGGGATTCGAAGCGATCCTCGTCAGTCTAACGTTCAGCCATTAGGCAATCACTGATTTTAATTATTCTTTTTATATTTACTTATTTATAGACATACAATGAGTATGTTTGTATTGAAATGGAAATGTATGAAAGAAAAAACTGATTGGTCGACTATTCGAATCCTGGCCAGTATGGATCATTGAGTTTCATTTCAGACCGCACGGACAAAACATCAACGGAGATTTGCAAACTGTGATAATGGATAGGCCATAGATGGATACTCACGAGGAAAAGCGTAAAAATAGAGCTAACTTCAATAAAAATAAATTAAATATCTGTTTCAATAGGTATATTACATAAATGCAAAATAATTACCCCATCTGGGTTTTAATAAATTGAGCAATATATTGTTGAAAATAAAAACTAATTTAAATCTTCAAAAATTCAATGGCATTGAATATTTATACAGAATTCAGGCTCCGATACGTTCCAGCGGTCATATTACATAAATGTAAAATAATTGAATAAATGTAAATTTATTAAACCCCATCTGGGTTTTAATATATTGAGCAATATATTGTTGAAAATAAAAACTAATTTAAATCTTCAAAAATTCAATGGCATTGAATATTTATAAAGAATCCAGGCTCCGATACGTTCCAGCGGTCATATTACATAAATGTAAAATAATTACATAAATGTAAATTTATTAAACCCCATCTGGGTTTTAATAAATTGAGCAATATATTGTTGAAAATAAAAACTAATTTAAATCTTCAAAAATTCAATGGCATTGAATATTTATAAAGAATCCAGGCTCCGATACGTTCCAGCGGTCATATTACATAAATGTAAAATAATTACATAAATGTAAATTTATTAAACCCCATCTGGGTTTTAATAAATTGAGCAATATATTGTTGAAAATAAAAACTAATTTAAATCTTCAAAAATTCAATGGCATTGAATATTTATAAAGAATCCAGGTCTGATACGTTCCAGCGGTCATATTACATAAATGTAAAATAATTACATAATGTAAATTTATTAAACCCCATCTGGTTTTAATAAATTGAGCAATATATTGCTGAAAATAAAACTAATTTAAATCTTCAAAATTCAATGGCATTGAATATTTATAAAGAATCCAGGTCTGATACGTTCCAGCGGTCATATTACATAAATGCAAAATAATTACATAATGTAAATTTATTAAACCCCATCTGGTTTTAATAAATTGAGCAAT
This sequence comes from Meandrusa payeni, assembly GCA_029286785.1. NCBI lineage: Eukaryota > Metazoa > Arthropoda > Insecta > Lepidoptera > Papilionidae > Meandrusa > Meandrusa payeni. Next base: position 6,802,730 of record JAGSMX010000007.1, read on the forward strand.
ATATTGCTGAAAATAAAACTAATTTAAATCTTCAAAATTCAATGGCATTGAATATTTATAAAGAATCCAGGTCTGATACGTTCCAGCGGTCATATTACATAAATGTAAAATAATTGAATAAATGTAAATTTATTAAACCCCATCTGGGTTTTAATATATTGAGCAATATATTGTTGAAAATAAAAACTAATTTAAATCTTCAAAAATTCAATGGCATTGAATATTTATACAGAATTCAGGCTCCGATACGTTCCAGCGGTCTAGATGTAACGGATGCGAAGCTGCCGGCACCGTAACTGTTAAATAAAGCGATAAAAATTTCACGAGCAACACTGAAAATACTCCTTTCCAACTAAAAAGCATGTAAATCTTTTGCGGATGACTTAAACATACTTAACTACTCCCGAGCTTATACTTAAAAACCACTTCGAAGTTTAAAAGAAATAAAGAACTCTCCCAGATCTGTAATAGCAATGTTTTGTGTACAGTAATTATTGAAGCTTTTGAAAGAAAATCGAAATTCAAAACAACACAGAACCACAAAAGCGCACAGAGTTGGTATTCAGCTTTGAAAGCATTTTTCATAAACCCCATTATTTCTGTATGGTACAAAAACCTAAGTAACAATGAACTCCATTAAGCTGTAGTCAAACAAAAAACTAAACAATTATCGGGTAAAATGAGCGACGGTCAGCCGTTAAACTCATTTGCAAGTTGCTCAACATGAACATTGAAGAAAAACTACGATACTGTAAAAAAAAAATATTAATTTCATGTAGTAAGGGCTCAGATGATAGATTACATAGGCAACTATTCTTACGTACCATACAATTACCTGAACATGATTAATTAAAGTTTATATTACAGATAAGAAAACTTGTTTTTTTTTAAATTCAAACATAAAAACGAACATCGAAAAGTTTAAATTTGAACCAAATACGAGAATCTGTAAATTACAAAATATATTGTTTCATTTGAGTATTCAATCTACAATACGATGCATTGTAAAAATAAATCAAAACCAAATGGAGAATAGATGGAAATAAATACATCGATTCTAATTGATAGGGATTTTTGTTTTTTTTGCAGAAACTACAGACGGGAAAAATATCTTCTGTAGTAAATAACTTCTATCATTAGATGGAGAGTGTTTTAGTATATATACGTGATTTATTATTAACCTGGAACCTATTGTTTCTGACATCTACGTGTAAGTCTACTGTTTATTATTTACTGATACTTGGTAAGTCAGTTAAAAGATAAAATACGACGAAAAGAAACGAGGGCGGTTCTCTTGTATACATAACGTTCTATTTACTGTTTTCTTGTAATTATGCCAAAAAAACTAAAACCTCTTTAGGTACAAGTTGCTGGGATTTCACAGACCTCCGATAAAACATTTAAGACTCTTAACCACCGGTATCCTAGTGCATGTACCAATGATTTTAACATTTTTTGTTTTGCTACGTCTAAAAAATTCAATTGCTAAAATGTGTGCTCGTTATGTAAGTTATTTCTATCTACGATTATCCCGTTCGGGTTAAAATACTGGGACCCTTTTTTATATACGTATATTAAATTTTATACGTATGTATGTGCCACTCATAGACTCATCACGGAGATCTCTAAACTATTCACCTGATTGACTTGAAATTTAGCGTTGCTAATCAATATACTTTGCGTCTTCTTTTATTAATTTATTTAAATACCTGCGGCTATTTACTGTGCAGCAGTCTTGTTTACAGTATATATCAGTACATTTAATTTCACTATTAACGTATTACTTTTATTATTACATAAAAAAAATAAAATTGTATGTATAATTTATCATATAAAACTCTATCAATATTAATAAAGCAATAATATTATTAAGAACAGACAACTTTTTGGCATGGAAACTACTGCGGTAGACCCATTGGCCAAGGTAGCCATTCGCATATACACTCTGCGTCTAGAATCAAGGCATCAGATCAAGAATTGGTTGGGTTGTTAGTTTCATATAATCCTACGTATGGTTACAATACAATCATTAGTAGAAAATTAGTTAGATGGTGCGCCAAATGTAAAGACTTCGGATCCCAACGTCAATAATTTTTAGTAAGTTTTTAGAATTACACGATTTAAATGTGTTGTGAGGTTACCACTCTATTAGAATGGTAGCATGGTAATAATGAAATAAACAGAAAGATGTATATGCATATTCCGTTATATGCGACATTAACAGCAACTACTTTCACCGAGTCGCTGGTTCATTACATGAACAGCACAATTTCTCGAGTCTCGAGACGATCCCCTTGCAAATCGCTGACTCATTTGACAAATGCCCACTAAAATTCAGTCATACCCGTCAACTTAACGAACTTGCATGTAATTATATTCTTTTAGGTATTAAGACGTAAAATTCTGGCAGGAGTCATATCGTAACATAATATAGTAGTTCTCGATAGTCCAATAAGTTTATTATAAAATTCAATGCAGAACAAGGTAATGTATGTAGATTTCCTCTTGGCTGCAGGAATAAGCTCTACCGTAGTATCCATTTAACATAGTGGAATTAGGAATTACATTTTATGCGTCCTCACGAACCTGTTTCGCTTCTACGATATTTCTACTATGCTTTTTTGATTTCTCGTTTTGACACTTACGCTCACCTATACGTTAAACTTTTTACTTGTTCCTTTTTCCTTGATCATCTGTTCAAACAAATTACCGATGGGTCGTAATTCAATTACAAAACTAGAACTCACAATTATGGTCTATTTGGGAGTAATAAAAAATCCAAAAGAACCGTTCCTATAATATTTGGGATTCAAATCGGCAAATCGGATTGCGCTAAAATAAAAATTGATACGCTGGGATCCATTGTCTCGAATAGCAAATATTACCTGAAGTTATATTTGCGATTCGTTCAACAAATATCAAGATTCGTAACAAAGTCGAAATGAGGCGTATCCGCTGAACTCAAATGATCAGCAATTCTCACTTTCCTGAGGCGTTCAGAGCGATACATTATCGAAGCGATATGAATCGCAGCTAATTAATCAGTACGCATTATTGTTAGAAAGTCGATAGTGGTATCAGTATTGCGGATTCGAAGAGAAAGGGGGATAGTACCTATAGTGGGTAACCAAAGATCTAGGTTAGCACAGCCGCAAACAGAAATAGAAGTTGGATTGAAAGTATTTTATGACGCTATAGTACATTAAGGGACTATAACATTATTTTATGATGCTGTATATGGAATGATGTAATAAAATTATATGCTGTTATAATTAATCTAATAATTAGTACATAAGAATAAAAATATCGAACGTGTGATGTTAATTTCAATCGGTTAGTACTAATGATTTTAATAGATTAAAAGTTTGAATGGTATTTTATATTCGTTTCATAATTCATGTTAAAACACAGATAAAACACTTTAAAATGTTCATTAAATTTTAGTTGATTATTAAATGTACACTCGTGAGCAAAAATAAAGGGTCGATTAAGAAAGTTTGAATATCTCGGAAGATAAAGACGCTAGCTAACTGAAATAAATTGTACATGATAGACAATATATAATAAATATCTATAAAATAAAATATTTTTAATTTCATTTAAATTTCATTAAAAAAATAAACTTAAGCGAAAAAGGATATCTTACGTAAACTTGGATAATACAGTATTTTTCATAAAATTTTATTATTGTTTAAATTTTAGTACTTAGTGTCGCCACACGGAGGCGAAAGATATTCAAACACTCAATCTTTTTTATCAACGGGGAGGGAATCTTCAGAAAGATACCCCGCCTTCTGAGGAGACGGCGGCGGTTATGTGGGTTTTTACCCACTAAAACCTCCCCGGTGGCCCTTTCCTCGGTGCATGACGAGGGGCTCCGGGATCTCCGAGGAACGCACCGGAGCCCCTCTGCACTGTGCTCAAGGAGAGCATGTTCCGGGGGGAGGTTATTCCCTCCCCCCTGTGCCCTCGCAGTGCATCCACCATAGGGCCCTTTTAGTCGCCTTTTACGACAGGCAGGGGATACCGTAGTCTTATTCTTGAGAGCCCAGAACTACAGGGCTGGAAGATATTCAAACTATCTTAACCGACCCTTTGATTTTGCTCACGGCTATATATTGAGATATAAAAAGGTCTCAACATCCTTTTTTCGTTTAGTCTTTACGTTCAACAATAAGTCTTAATTCTTAAGTTCGAGACAAATTCGCAGCTGGGTCAGGATGGATGCATTTCTCGCGGTGATGGCGGAGCCGTACTTTGTCCCTTCCCTACCTCATTGGGTGGGGATCTGGGCAGCTCCGTTGCCATCACCGTGAGGCCTGGAGTAGGCCCGCCCCTCGTCCCCAAAGCGAGGGGCCACGGGTACGTGGCGGCGGTTCGGGGAGAGGTGGCTCTGGTCGGAGTCTACTTCTCTCCGAACCGCGACCTGCCGGCCCTTGAGCGATTTCTCGACGCTCTCGGGCCGGTGGTGGGGCAGCTAGCGCCACTCCAGGTGTCCGTGCTGGGGACTTCAATGCCAAGTCCACGGCTTGGGCAACCCCGCACGAACCCGAAAGGGAGGGAGGTGGAGGAGTGGGCGTTAGCTGCCGGGCTGTCCCTTCTCAATGTTGGGACAGCCCACACATGCGTGCGGCGGTCGGGAGGTTCAGTGGTGGACTTGTCGTTCGCCACTCCGGCCGTCGCACGGCAGGTGGAGGGTGGAGAGTTGAGACGGAGGTGGAGACACTTTCGGACCACAAATATATAAGGTTCGAGGTGTCTCCAGCCTCCGGACGTCCGGCGTCGAATTCCTGGGGTCGAAGCCGGTTCCCGCGTTGGGCGCTCACAAAGCTCAACCGGGAACTGGCATTAGAGGCGGCCATTGTCGGCCGCTGGGGCCTCCCGCCAACAGAAGACGGGGGGGTGGACGATGCGGCTGGCCGCTTCTGCGACGTTTTACACAACGTCTGCAGAGCGGCCATGCCCCGCGTTGGGCGTCCCCCCCCTAGGCGGGCGGTCTTCTGGTGGTCGGCAGAGATTGCCGACCTCCGCGTCGCCTGCAACGGGGCCCGTAGGGCGTACACCCGAAGCAGGCGGCGCCGACCCCAGGATGTGGAGAGAGATGGTCGGCTGTACAGGGTCTACGTGGAGAAAAAGAAGATCCTGCAGCTGGCCATCTGCCGAGCCAAGGAGACTGCCTGGCTGGAGATGGTGAAGGGTCTCGAGAGAGACCCTTGGGGCCGACCGTATAAAGGGTGCGGGAGAAATTCCGCACCCGGTCGGCCCTCTCACCGGAGTGCTCCAGCCAGAGCTCCTGGGGAGGATAGTCGGGGAACTCTTCCCCGACGCCCCTGCGGGTTTCACTCCCCCCAGGATGGCTCGGCAGACGCCGGACGTCGAAGACGTCCCGCCACCACCCGTCACGGATACCGAAATGGAGGCAGTTCTGACCTGCCTCCAGAGTAGGCGGAGGCACCGGGTCGGACGGGGTGCACGGAAAGGTTTTGGCCCTTTCCCTCGTGCACCTCGGTCAGGCCCTTCGGGAGCTGTTCGACCGCTGTTTGCGGTCGGGGCAGTTCCCGAGGGCCTGGAAAGAGGGTCGGCTGTGCCTTCTCCCGAAGGACAGTCGGCCCCGGACTCGGCTTCGGCGGTTCGACCGGTTGTGTTGCTGGACGAGGCTGGCAAGGCCCTGGAGAGGGTCGTGGCTCGCCGCCTCGTCCAGCATATGGAGGAAGGTCCGGGCCCGAAACTCTATGAGTTTCAATTCGGGTTCCGGGCCCGCCGGTCGACCGTCGACGCCCTCCGACGCCTGCGGGCGGTGACGGAAGAGGCGGGGCGTCAGGGAGAGGTAGTGTTGGCGGTGTCACTGGACATCGCCAATGCCTTCAACAGTCTCCCGCATGCGGTGATACAGGCGGCACTCGTATATTTCGGAGTGCCCCTGTATCTCAGGAGGCTGTTGGGCGCCTACCTCTCCCAGAGGAGGGTGGCATTCGAGGACCGGAGGGTCAGTCAGGTGGAGAAAAGTCGAGCGCGGTGTCCCACAAGGATCGGTGTTGGGGCCGATTCTGTGGGACATCGGCTACGACTGGGTCCTGCGGAGCCGTCTCCTCCCCGGGATGGGTGTCATCTGCATAGCAGATATATTCGTATATTCCCGGGGAAAGGCGTATAAGGAGGCGGTGCGGCTGGCCGAGGTCGGTGTAGGCCTCGTGGTCAGCCGCATAGAGAGGTTAGGGCTTCGGGTAAAGCTGGAGAAGACCGAAGCCCTCCTCTTCCGCAGGACCGGACGTAAAGGACCCCCTCCGGGTGCCACCCTCCTCATTGGAGGAGATAGAGTGAGGTGAGTTCCCAGATGAAGTATCTGGGACTCACCCTCGATGGAGGATGGACCTTCGGACCCCACTTCGAACAGTTGGGGCCGAAGGTCTTGAGGACGGCAGCCGCGCTGGGAAGTCTCCTCCCGAACCTCGGAGGACCCAGCGCGGTGTGCAGGAGGCTGTACTCTGGGGTCTGTCGGAGTATGGCCACGTACGGTGCCCCATCTGGGCGGGTGACCTGTCTCGCGGCAATCGCTCACAGCTGCGCAGGGCGCAGCGGATTGCCGCGATCAGGGTCATCCGGGGTACCGTACGGTCTCGTGGGCGGCAGCTACTGCGCTTGCCGGCGATCCGCCGTGGGAGCTCGTGGCGGGGGTTCTGGCCGAGGTGTCCGACTATGTCTCGGATAGGAGGGCCCTCGGAAGAACCCTCTGCCAGAAGAGGTCCGGCGGATTCGTCGGTTAGGTGAGGTAGCACTATGCCGGAGGTGGGAGGAGGACCTGGCGCATCACCCGTACGGTTTACGTACAACGGGTGCTCTGCGCCCGGTCCTGAGCGCTGGATGCGCAGGAAGCGCAAACCTCTCACCTTCCGTCTGACGCAGGTGTTCACGGGGCATGGCTGCTTCGGGGACTACCTGTGTCGGACGGCCCGACGGGAGGCTGATGAGCGGTGCCATGATTGTGGCGCTGCGGTGGACTCTGCCCAGCACACCCTGGAGGTGTGCCTGAGATGGGCAGCGCAGCGTTGCGACTTGGCATCCGCCATCGGTGGAGTAGACCTGTCGCTTCCGAGCCTCGCACTTGCGATGGTACGGAGCGACAGGTCTTGTCGATGGTCGCCTCCTTCTGCGAGACAGTCATGTCCCAGAAGGAGGCCGACGAGTGGGTCAGGAGGGGAGCCGTGGGGCTCCCTCCTCCGCAGGCGACGAGTCGGGGTGCGCAGGAGGCGTTTCAAACGCCTCCTCGCTGCTCCCCTGCATCTGAAGCGGGGCCAGGATGGGAACCTGGCCCCAGCATGCTTCGGCGTCGTCGGGACTTCTCTGAGTGCCGGAGGAGTCCCCTTCGAGGGTGAAGTCCGGTCTTGCCGAGACCGGCCGGTCGTTGGGGTGTCCTGTCGCTGACAGATCCGGGGCACCCGCTCATAACGGCTGATGGCATTCGCGGTAGGTTTAGTGGGTATGGGCTGCCCAGGCCGAGTCCACACATCCCTCCGGGCCCACCCAGGGTACCGGAGGATGGTTAATAACTCGATTCCCCGCGTTAACAAAAAAAAAAAAAAAAAGGATGGATGCATTTGTACCCTGATTATAAGAGATTATTGACTGCGCAAAACATAGTGTCGTGACTACTAGTTGAAACAGTGCCACTCATCCTTGTTTTAGCTTTGTTATAATGCTCCTACAAGTATCAGAAGCCAATTCTAACAATCTACGTTTTCTAATAGAATAGATAGAAGATAAGGTATTGTAAAATTGTTCTATAAATGATTACGCAGCGAGAGTAACTTTCATTAAGTTAGATTATTGAATTACCTATTACATAAGGTATCCACGGATTTCATTGTTCCGCATCTAAATGAAATTGCTTTGTCTAAAAATTTAACATTTAATTGAGAATCAGAGTTACGCCTTTCTCGGTTTTTTTTTTTGAATCAGTACACATTTTTTATTTCGATTGTGTGTAGTATGCGCGGCTTTCACTTGTACATATGTCGATCGAGCGTGATTTTCAACGTGTATATACTAATTTTGCGAGAGCATGTGAAAATTACAGCCCGTTTGTGTTCGATACGTGACCGGCAGTGGAACGGTGCATCTATGTCTATGGATCAGGACGCAGCTGTAAAATTCAAACGGGCTTCTACCCTACGTTCTACATGTACATTTATGAGCACAAACCTAGAAATCAATTCCGATCAAACCAGAGATGGATTAAAGATTCACGCTCCGTTATTTCCTAAGTATCATAGTTATAATACTAATTTCTAGTTCCTATATTGTCTTATCTTCTTTCACATTCGTGCTCGTCATCGTTAAGAATGACTTACCTAGTCTTTTATTGGCATAAAACTATCAAAATCTGAATCAACAATTATTCTTCCATACGGTTTTTAGGAGTTCTCTAGTATAGTTTCGGAACACAAGGTCCTATAGCAGCAAAATTGATGAGACCTAATTGAAACGAGACCCAATAAATAACGGCGCTTATAAGAAAATACTGATGTATTGATAACCTTCTCCTTCTTTTGAAGTCAGTTAATAATTAATACGATTGAAGGCTTCGTCGATTGATACGTCTTCGTTGCTGTGCTCGAATTCGAACCGTCGATCTTCTGGTTATACGTGTTTGAGGTTAGGATAGTAATAATATTTTAAAAACTTTACAGTACTTACTCACGAATTGAACCGGATTGCAACCCACGTGGATTCCTATCCAAAATTAGTTATATGAAATATTACTTTTTATATGTTAAGATGAAAAAAAATAATAACACGGCCGCGACGGTATTCAATTATGCAGAGATAAGGAAAGTAAAGTAATGATAAAAAACGATGTATGTATGAAAACAGGTTCCATGCAAACTCGAGATCGTTTGCCGCGCACATTGGGTCCTCCCATACACTCTGGTCAATGTTCCAAGGCCTTGTGATGTTGCACTTATTGCATAACAGTACCGTGCAATAAATACTAACGTCTTTTATATAACGCAGAACTATATTTTTCCTTCACAGTTTGTGGGTTAATTGAAGCGCAAACGGCGAGCGTGTTGCACGAGATATCTTGATTTAAATTTGTTCACACAAAAAATAAGCTGTCACATCATTCACCACTCACCGCTCCTTATTTGAGATATTGCCATACACCATTCTCAAATTTTACAAAGTCAAAATAAACACCTACGTGAAATCAAACCAGTGACGTATTTAAAATCTAACAGCTTGAAAACTACGTATTCATGCGGAATCAATTCATTAGTACACCTAGCAGCGTATAGTATATCTATATATGTATAAAAGAGAATGTGTGTGTGTTTGATCTGTATAAGCTCTGAAACGGCTGGACCGATTTCAATGAAATTTTTAGGGAATCTTCAGATTGACCTGAGGAGTAATCGAGTACAGTCCGTAACGCGGCGTTAGCTCTCGTGGCAGAATAAAGCAATCATTCAAGTCGAGGATGTGTTGTGACGATTTTGCTAAGACACTAAGTTATAGGTTCAAGTTAAACATTCTAAGAGATCGGCCAATACAATAATAAGTTATCTTCAGGGTCACCGACGGACAACGACAAGTAGTAATAAAAAAAATCACTTCGTTAACACAGTTACCAACGAAGCAATCTGCAGGCGTGCTGTAGGGTTCAAGTCATCTCATTGGTCGATATCTGCACGTCTCGCTTCGCTCCGATGCAAACGCACTTTTATACTTGACGCGCTACACGGTATTTCTAATCAAGTTTTCTTTTGAATAAAAAAATTAAATAAAAAAAGGAAAAGATAAACGGAGACGTCTCGTCTCACAGTTACGTCCCAAATCGCGTAACGCCCGTCCGTTGTATTAACGGTAGCATCCTTGTCTTAGTTAATTGGAAATTATTAAATAAGACCGTGTAATATAAAGACAGTGGTATTTCCCAGTGATTTAATCCTAACGTTATTGTATTTATTAACTTCCAATATATATTTTTATATTCATATGACATCGATTCATAATTACGATTAATGTCATTTATTTATATTATATGTATCGCAAACATCCCATTCGAATCTCGTTTGCTTATGCTATCTATATTTTGGTTAAGTTATACTAGGACAGGTGCACAGTTTAAACCATCAATCGTGCTACAACTGAATATAATAAATTTCTTTTAAAATAATTTCTGTTAACTTCCTGAACGACACAATACCAATGAATCAATGAATATACTTCATTACAGTATGTATGTATGATTTAACCTTATAAATGACTTATTATTAAATAAAAATACTATGATATATATATACACTATTACATACATTTTATAACTAAAAAAAGTTATAAATCTAATTGAGCCGCGCAGTGTTACCTGCAATTAAAAACTGTTTATTAAGAAAAACCTAAAACTAACAGTAGCCCAAGTTACTCATTCATCACCAAGTTACTGAAGTCATTTATTCATCTGCCAGTGAAAGTCTAATCAAAATCGATAGAGCAGTTCCAGACATCCAACAGTTTAATACCGGAATAAACAGAAAGACACAAAATTGTAAAAAAATATTATTTTGGTATATGTACCTACATTCATATGCATGAAGTAAAAAGCAGTTATTTTAATATTACAAACAGACACTCCAATTATATTTATTTGTATTGATATGATGTGTTTATACAATACTAACCTCAAGCGAAGTAAGTGTACTTGTAAGTAAAACGACATCGTACATATGCGAAATAAAATCAACAGTATAACGTAACTGTGAAATAAATACCACGGGAAACCCTTTACCAAGAGAAAGTTCGCTCACAGGAGTAAGTAAAGGCTTTATGTTCGACCAACATTCTCTGTTTCCATTTCACGTCGGCAAATTTAAAGAGCTTTAAATTGAAACATGAAAAGGAAAGTAGTTCTGATTAAATTGTTGAATTTATCTTATAACTTCAAACGAAAATTATCGTTATTTACGAAACGACTGTAAAGATTTATTGTTTTGTAACACAAATTTGTAATGACAAATGCGTTGTGTATATTTATGTCATTGTGAACTATATTGAAGTACAATGGAGTATATTGTATGTACATGGGTGTATGTGATCTTCACCCTCTCGAAAAGAGAATATAAGAGAATGAATACTGAATAAAATCTATCCCGGCGAAGGGAGCTGGGTACCCTATTATGTATATAGATATGTATAAGAGTAAAAACCAAAATAAATAGAGTATTAGGATATAGTCCGTAACGCGGCGTTAGCTCTCGAGGCAGAATAAAGCAATCATTCAAGTCGAGGATGTGTTGTGACGATTTTGCAAAGACACTAAGTTATAGGTTCAAGTTAAACATTCTAAGAGATCGGCCAATACAATAATAAGTTATCTTCAGGGTCACCGACGGACAACGACAAGTAGTAATAAAAATCACTTCGTTAACACAGTTACCAACGAAGCAATCTGCAGGCGTGCTGTAGGGTTCAAGTCATCTCATTGGTCGATATCTGCACGTCTCGCTTCGCTCCGATGCAAACGCACTTTTATACTTGACGCGCTACACGGTATTTCTAATCAAGTTTTCTTTTTAATAAAAAAAGGAAAAGATAAACGGAGACGTCTCGTCTCACAGTTACGTCCCAAATCGCGTAACGCCCGTCCGTTGTATTAACGGTAGCATCCTTGTCTTAGTTAATTGGAAATTATTAAATAAGACCGTGTAATATAAAGACAGTGGTATTGCCCAGTGATTTAATCCTAACGTTATTGTATTTATTAACTTCCAATATATATTTTTAGATTCATATCACATCGATTCATAATTACGATTAATGTAATTTATTTATATTATATGTATCGCAAACACCCCATTCGAATCTCATTTGCTTATGCTATCTATATTTTGGTTACGTTATACTAGGACAGGTGCACAGGTGTGGTTTCAGCCCTGTAGTTTCTGGGCTCTCAAGAATAAGACTACGGTATCCCCTGCCTGTCGTACAAGGCGACTAAAAGGGGCCTCGGGTTCACTGGGCGACAAGGGTGGGGGCCTGAGTCGTCCACCAAAGTGGACCCGGGAAGAAGGCGGCATCGGCTGGCCCGTGTCGCCTTGCGCTGCGAGGGCACAGGGGGGGAGGGAGTAGCCTCCCCCCCCGGGACGTGTTCTCCTTAAGCACAGTGCAGAGGGGCTCCGGTGCGTTCCACTGGAGATCCCGGAGCCCCTCGTCATGCAGCGAGGAAAGGGCCACCGGGGAGGATTTAGTGGGTAAGAACCCCACATAACCGCCGCCTTCCCCCCAGAAGGCGGGGTATCTTTCTGAAGATTTCCTCCCCGTCAACAAAAAAAAAAGACAGGTGCACAGTTTAAACCATCAATCGTGCTACAAGTGAATATAATAAATTTCTTTTAAAATAATTTCTGTTAACTTCCTGAACGACACAATACCAATGAATCAATGAATATACTTCATTACAGTATGTATGAATGATTTAACCTTATAAATGACTTATTATTAAATAAAAATACTATGATATATATACACTATTACATACATTTTATAACTAAAAAAAGTTATAAATCTAATTGAGCCGCGCAGTGTTACCTGCAATTAAAAACTGTTTATTAAGAAAAACCTAAAACTAACAGTAGCCCAAGTTACTCATTCATCACCAAGTTACTGAAGTCATTTATTCATCTGCCAGTGAAAGTCTAATCAAAATCGATAGAGCAGTTCCAGACATCCAACAGTTTAATACCGGAATAAACAGAAAGACACAAAAATTGTAAAAAAATATTATTTTGGTATATGTACCTACATTCATATGCATGAAGTAAAAAGCAGTTATTTTAATATTACAAACAGACACTCCAATTATATTTATTTGTATTGATATGATGTGTTTATACAATACTAACCTCAAGCGAAGTAAGTGTACTTGTAAGTAAAACGACATCGTACATATGCGAAATAAAATCAACAGTATAACGTAACTGTGAAATAAATACCACGGGAAACCCTTTACCAAGAGAAAGTTCGCTCACAGGAGTAAGTAAAGGCTTTATGTTCGACCAACATTCTCTGTTTCCATTTCACGTCGGCAAATTTAAAGAGCTTTAAATTGAAACATGAAAAGGAAAGTAGTTCTGATTAAATTGTTGAATTTATCTTATAACTTTAAACGAAAATTATCGTTATTTACGAAACGACTGTAAAGATTTATTGTTTTAGCAACTTTGTATTTAGAAGTTTTAGAAAGGCGAGCAAACTTACTATTTGTTTAAATGTCTAGTAACTCTTAAAAACTATCTTTGGGAGTCTTTCTTTGCCTGTAATGTATATTACTATACAAGTACCTCAAAACTACGAGATCGCGTCAGCAATGATAAATTACCTACAAATAAAAATATTGGAATAGAAAGACAGACGCGAGCAAACTATTCCAGTACTTTGTTTTACGTAATAAAAGATAAAGCAGAACGCTTCATCGGGTTTGAAGGATATAGAAGCCACAACAAAAGGATGAAGAGAGCTGGTTGCATAGAATATATAAAAAAATCTGAATCTACTAACAATTACCCGTAATTCCAGAAATTAATACTAAATAATCAGATAAGATATCGGCAGTCAATCGCCAATCTATCGGTTAACACATAAATAAATAATACTTAGTAGGAAAGCGAAACCAACGAGTCGATTTATAATAGAAAGTGTACAAAATCAATCTATCTTTGTTGGTATGTGTCCATTAAACTAAATATTTGACGGCACAAAGGACCAGTAGCGGGCGATATTATTACATTTAAGATTGATTTGATTAATATAGATTAATTGAAATGCGACATGGAATTTAATTAACGTTATATAACAGAGGTACATTACAATGATGATCACAGATGTGAACATTACAGAACAGTTACCGGTGATGGGATGAATGTAGTAACAGGCGTAAAGAAAATGTACGCGGCGCTGAACAGTGGTTAGCTCAATAAAAGACGACGTAGATTAGATGTAGATGTGGTATTTCGATTAGATTGAAGTCTTATTGAAAGATGGAAGTAACGAAAAGAACAAATTTGCGAATAAATGCGTAATCCAAACTTCTAAATAGAAATATGGGTGACGATCGTAATGATAATTTAGAGGGATAGTCAGAGATTACAAATTACCATTTTGGCAATTATGATTCCTCTTTCGATTTCTACATAAGGGATGTACATCACAGTTTCTAATTTAGAGGAGATCATTGAAGGAATTCTTAGAGCTTCTAGTTCAAAATTAAGAAGTCGGATCAAGGAAAGTACATCTGGTTGTCCATAATAATTTTCTAGTGCTTACGTTGTGTAGAAGTGACGGTTGGTATATTAGAATAGGAATACCATATATGCCGCAGATGCGTTCAAATCAATAATCTTTGATAACCTAATAATTAAGCGTTTGACTTTAATATGTTTTTGACTTCAAAATGCAGCCTGCTTGTATCAATTAGTTTCTAATATAATCTTATGGTTTATTACGTAGAAAAATCACTTGTTAAATTTATTCCCAGTGTATGTGTAGGACACGAAATAGTAATCGCATAAATCGGACGTGCAATGCTGACTCTCTCTACATCGCTAAAAGTGTTTAAGTCTATTTTTTGGCTGTCATCAACAAGTATACTAGTCGTGACTAGGAGAATTTTAGTAATGAAATTCTGAAATAATTTAGACCTCGTTGTCTGGGATTCAGGGCAGGAAAAGAGATAAGCATGAATATGCCATCTTCGTAACTGTTTCTCGGGAATGGTATCGCATATATGTGTGGCGATAAGGTAAATTTACGCGGCGCTGAACAGTGGTTAGCTCAATAAAAGACATCGTCGATTAGATGTAGATGTGGTATTTCGATTAGATTGTAGTCTTATTGAAAGAACAAATTTGCGAATAAATGCGTAATCCAAACTTCTAAATAGAAATCTATGGGTGACGATCGTCATGATGATTTAGAGGGATAGTCAGAGATTACAAATTACCATTTTGGCAATTATGATTCCCCTTTCGATTTCTACATAAGGGATGTTCATCACTGTTTCTAATTTAGAGGAGATCATTGAAGGAATTCTTAGAGCTTCTAGTTCAAATTTAAGGAGTCGAATCAAGGAAAGTACATGTGGTTGTCCATAATAATTTGCTAGTGCTTACGTTGTGTAGAAGTGACGGTTGGTATATTAGAATAGGAATACCATATATGCCGCAGATGCGTTCAAATCAATAATCTTTGATAACCTAATAATTAAGCGTTTGACTTTAATATGTTTTTGACTTCAAAATGCAGCCTGCTTGTATCAATTAGTTTCTAATATAATCTTATGGTTTATTACGTAGAAAAATCACTTGTTAAATTTATTCCCAGTGTATGTGTAGGACACGAAATAATAATCGCATAAAGCGGACGTGCAATGCTGACTCTCTCTACACCGCTAAAAGTGTTTAAGTCTATTTTTTGGCTGTCATCAATAAGTATACTAGTCGTGACTAGGAGAATTTTAGTAATGAAATTCTGAAATAATTTAGACCTCGTTGTCTGGGATTCAGGGCAGGAAAAGAGATAAGCATGAATATGCCATCTTCGTAACTGTTTCTCGGGAATGGTATCGCATATATGTGTGGCGATAAGGTAAATTTATAACTCAGTAAGTAGCCTTAACGGTAAAAGATTCATCTAGTGATCGGCAGGCGATTTAGATATCGCGTCTTGCACCGTGCAGCGAACGCAGCGCTTTACTGTGTCTAATGTATTCTCGGTGAACGCGGTTTTGCATCGCTTTAGATACATTACTCAGCTATTAAATTTTAATGCACTTCCTGATTTATACACACCATAGAAATTATAAAATCGTTTTACTAAATCCTATGCGTTAGATTTTACTATGAGAGGGTTCATATGAAAGGGCTTAATGGTTTAGATCTTAGGGTATGTTATGCGAAACGTTGTAGTTTCGAATGCATCATTCGATTATTGACGTGAACCATCTCCTAGCACAAGTTAAATAAATTATTGGCATTCTTCCAAAGAAAAAATATCCCGTCGGCTTGTAAGGATGTGGAGGATGTACTTCTGTTTTCGTCTAAATAATTACTTCTCTTCAATCTAGGACCTAATAAACTTGATATAAAGGAGACAGCTATTGCTGCCTTGATAAAAACGGTTATTAGGATGCGAGAGTTTGTTTTCAACTTAATCTTTATATTATATTGCAAATAACATTTAAAATCTAGTCTCTATGTTATGTATGTAGAATTAATGCTATTGTTAAATTCTTGTGAAACAAAAAGATCAAAAAACATTTTTGGGATGTCGTTGTCTTAAATATTATCTGTTTAGGCCATCTCAAGTGCCACTGTAGTGTTACTTTTTATTACTTTAGAAAGCGGCGTTGTAGGTTAATTACTTTGTCACTTTATACAAAATAATGTTTAGGTTCCTTGACAACAACACTCACAATGGTATCTTTAAACAACCGTAGTGAAAAAAGTATACCGTAAAAACTCGTAAAAACAAAAACCGACTTCAAATCAAATGTTACGGATTAAATATGCTTACTTTTATTGCCAAAGTATGATAGATATATCACGACGATGTGGCGCGTACATTCTCTGAGTTTTCTTCCACATTCGTTTTCGAATGTCCCTTAGATTATCCGTGAAATAGCTACCGACCGAGTCGTGGTTCGGCCCTCTCCCCTCCCCCGGATCGGAATGCTTACGCGTAACATAGTAACCGTCCAAGCCGAGGTTACCCCCAACCCTTGTGTCAAGTTACTAGCGATAGAGGTTCAGGCTAAGCGACCTAAGAGCTATGCCACCTCTCAATCCGGTGAAGCCAATCTGTGTAGTTCGTCATTAAAAAATCCACATTCGTTGTCGTTATTGACTACAAATAGTTAGTCGTGGATTGTATTAAGCCTGTATCTCAATCAAAAAGCATTCTTCCATACATTTTAAGGAATTCCCTGATATTGAATTGAGAACTTCCTTGTACAAAGTCGGTTGATAATAAAACTAATTCGATTTGTACTAATTAATTCTAATTGTAAATGTCTGACTCTATACATGTAATTTCTATTAATGTAGTATTGCCCGCATACGATATTGCGTAGTTTTAGGCAACTCTGAAAATCAACGCTGTGGCTGGGCACATGCTGAGACGGTGTCCAATGTTGGCCCGATGTCCTATTTGCCCGTTCTTTCTTTCTTCAATTGAATTCTTTTTTTTTCATTTATGTTATATTTTGTTTTTAATGTGCCTGTATATGATGCCAATAATTATAATGTCTATGTCTGTTATTTGTTCTGATCTACGGAATGATCCTCCAGTATATCTCTTCTCTCTTGCAGCGGTGTGTTTGGCCCAAGCATGTTGTAGAATTCAGCCTTCCTTATTTGTTGGAAGATGTTTTTTAAATTTCGATAACTCTCAAATCATCTTCGGTAGCTATTGTTCATTTGGAATATTTGCCGTTCAACAAATCTGTAAATGGCCTGAATTGAACACGATGGCAGATAACAGGCTTCTTAAACTTTTTGAGTTCTTTTGTTTTTAACTCGGGGGTTTTCTACGGTTGTTATAGTATTACGTAAGAGAGTCCAAATATACAAGCGTGCACTCGCCCGAAGTCGTGCATCAATGCAAAATAAAATTCCGTTATAAAATTCGTACAATGAATTTTATTTAAATAAATGTATTCCAATTCATATCTGTCATTTCTGCGAATGAAATTTTAGTCAGAATCACAATTGTCTGTGAAAGCTATAAGCTGTAATTCTTTTCACAGACGACTATCCCGATCAGACCTTTGTGGCGGCCAGATCAATGCATATTCACCCATTCATGGGAAATGGCCTGCATTGTAATGATGTGTTTGGAGTTTAGAGTGAAATCTAATAACGACTGATGGAGATGAGTTGCTAAAAACGATGAGTAAAAAAGAACTCGGAACTTTCTAAGTGACAATTATTGCGTATTAAAAATGAAGCCAGCGAAGTGACTCGTGGTTTATTGTCAAAGTTTATTAAAGAGTCATTATACGGTGTAATATAATATCTAACAAATTACGTTCTGCATACGTAATACTTCTCAATATTAATAATAGCCTTGGGCGAAAGTTTACCGTCTGACCTCGCTGTAAGAGTAATAAAAAAATGTATATTGATAGTGAAATTAATTCCGCGCCGAGTATTTTTTGACAGCTGTATCATTAGAATTTGTTGTGTCAATAACATGAAATATATTTAACAAGCAAATAGTATTTTACAATGTAACGAATAAATTTACGATTTAGATATGTCAAGTGTCCAATTTATTTTATTAAACCTGTTATTGATATAA
The DNA here is from genome assembly GCA_029286785.1 of Meandrusa payeni. Taxonomy (NCBI): domain Eukaryota; kingdom Metazoa; phylum Arthropoda; class Insecta; order Lepidoptera; family Papilionidae; genus Meandrusa; species Meandrusa payeni. The sequence continues at coordinate 6,821,081 of JAGSMX010000007.1, forward strand.
TAAAATTTAAATAACATTTGTACTAATCGTAGCGTAGTTTTGAGAAAGGACCACATCTTCCGAGTATACTGCCAAGAAACAACATCATTTTTAAACGAGAAGAGTTACAGTAGGGTGCTGTGTACGTTATGTTAAGTGTTTGCACCCGCGTATGAAAATATACAATACTGCCAGTGTTGCTAGTACGTTGCCGATCTACGAGAAAGGCCCACAGACTACCTGTGGTAATAAATTACGTATACGAATAACGTACAATTACTTAGTAACTCAAAATTGAACTGCATGTGATGATAAACTTTTTAAGAAAAAACATAACCGACTTCAAATCGAATCAAATGCTATCACACGTACGCCCTCTTTGTATTTCCGAATAATAGTAGGAATATTACAAAATAGAATTAACGGAACCTTTTTTTTTGTTGACGGGGAGAAAATCTTCACAAAGATACCCCGCCTTCTGGGGGGAAGGCGGCGGTTATGTGGGGTTCTTACCCACTAAAACCTCCCCGGTTGCCCTTTCCTCGGTGCATGACGAGGGGCTCCGGGATCTCATGTGGAACGCAACGGAGCCCCTCTGCACTGTGCTCAAGGAGAGCACGTCCCGGGGGGAGGCTACTCCCTCCCCCCCTGTGCCCTCGCAGCGCAAGGCGACAGGGGCCAGCCGATGTCGCCTTTTTCCCGGGTCCACTTTGGTGGACGACACAGGCCCCCACCCTTGTCGCCCAGTGAACCCGAGGCCCCATTTAGTCGCCTTGTACGACAGGCAGGGGATACCATAGTCTTATTCTTGAGAGCTCAGAGAATCAACAGAACCTAACCAACCTCACACAAAACTACCCTTTAAGTTTAGTCCAATAAAAAACGAATACCCGAAATCGATTGGCGTGATATTGAGTTTTATTCGTTCATTTGACGCGCACATAGTCAATGAAAATTTAAGACTTATATGGTTTTCTCATGGATACCATTGTCAGAATTATCTTTTTCAACCGACTTCATAAAACGAGGAGGTTCTCAATTCATCTGTATGTTTATAACCACATAACTTTCGACTGCGATAACCGATTTCGATGGTTCTTTTTTATTTGTAGGTGCTTTCCATGTTTCGTTCATGGTTGCATTACGTACGCACTAAATATGGTTTTATTATTTCGGTTTTTTTGCTCGTAAATATATTTGTTATACATAAGATTGATACGTCCTGACTAGTGTTTGAAGCTTCAAGAATGATAGAATGAACGTAGACCACAGCAATTCTATTATTATTTTTTCATCGTTCCCCCAACGTTTGCCACTTTAGGGACCTTTTCATTCCTTCTTTCTTGCATTCCTCCTTTCCACTCCTTCTTCCAGTATACTCTCCTGCTCAGCCATTCTATTATATTACTGGCTATCACTTTTCTGCGCTTATTCAAAATTAATTTTGACAACATGCTTGGAATTATATTCATTAACTGATTGAAATGATCTACAATTTACAGCGTTCACTACAAGTTAACTACAGTTAGATAGTCACGTCCGAAATCCAAATAGTCGTTTGTAATACACAAATATTATCTCAAGCTGCAATTCGAATCCAGAACTCACGACTGAGACCCGCAAGAGCAGTGACCGCTGAATCACGCCGCCGTCCGGTCACAAAACACGAACTTAAAGCGTATAGATCTACCTAGATACCTAAAGTAGTCCTAGTGCGAGATAGGCATCGTAATACGTGCGTGCTACGATTAGCGTCGCACAAGGTACAGTCGCTAAGTGTGGAAACATATTGTACTCTCAGATGTGGGTTTGATTAAAGAGAAACCCGGAAACATTTCGATCTCGATCTGGTGGCGAGGCGCGATTTCACACAGAGCGAGATTTTGCACGTGCAAGAATTTTTACGTACGCTAAATGAAGATCAGGCAGTAAATGTCCCCGTTACTGTATTTTTTATTTATAAACTCTCTTTCTCTCTTTCTTTATTTTTTTATTTTATTTGGAATAACAAACGAATACACATTGAGAACTTCAGGTAAAAAATACATAATGTAAAAGTAATAAATAAGTAAACTACACCGTTATCTTCTTCTTCTTTCCTAGCGTTTTCCCGGCCTGGGTTAGGTGGTTCATTAACATGTCCGCTTTAACAACGTCCAGCCAGCGTTTCTTGGGCCTGCCACGGGGTCTTGGGCCTTGTACATTGAGGGCTAGGCATCTACTGCCGTCATAGTCAGACGGCCTGCGGTATATGTGGCCATACCATCAGAGACGACTTTCCTGCAGTTTGTCTGCTACGTCGCGGACTCCAAGGCTGCCCCGGATGTGTTCGTTACTTATACGTTAAACTACACCGTTATCTACATAATAATAATAACCTCAATATGTCTATTGGACTACGCACACTTTATTTGAATTGTAATTTAAGCACCTCACATATTTAAAGTTTTTTTTTATAAAAATAAAAGGAAAGAACTTACACTTATAATAAAAAAAAATATTACAAAAGACACACAAATAATATGCAATGGGCGGCCATATTGCTGAAAGCGATTTTTTTTATGACGAACTACACAGATTGGCCAGAGCAGCTGGCCTTGACTACTTTACCGGATTGAGAGGTGGCATAGCTCTTAGGTCGCTTAGCCTGAACCTCTATTGCTAGTAACTCGACACAAGGGTCCCCCCGGTGAGGGGTAACCTCGGCTTGGACGGTTAAAGGCTAAAAGCGATCTCTTCCAGGCAATCTTTGGATGGAAAGGAATAATAAAAAAAAGCGGCGAGAGTTTATAATAAGTAAAGATATACTTAAATACTAATTTCAAAATTGTATATATTGTAATAACATTTGTAAACTAAGTGAGGAATTTGTCAAAGCACAAATTTAAGTGCCGATTTACCACGTGCTCGGCGGTGAGGTCGTGAGGAAACCTGCATGTCTTAGAAATTTTTCTAGAAGGTTTTCTCACGATGATCGCCCTTGCCATCGTTGTATATCGTCCATCATTGTATTTCCGGTTGAAATGCTTTTGGGCGTAAAATATTGAAAAATATATTTCTATTTAATATTACATCATAAAAATTGTAAAAGAAGTAAAATATTAAATTTGAAGATAACAGACAAAAAAGTTGAAAAAATTGTAATAGAGATATCAAAGAAATATTATAATTATGAAAAGTTTTATTGCGGCGCGAGTAAATTATAATATTTAAAATAACAGTTTTTAGGGAATTAAATGAGATAAAATAATTTACGAAACGACAATTCGACACAAATCAAAAACTAAAAAAACTAAAACGTTTAATAACTTGTTAATAGAATTAATTTTTGTCCGAAACGAAATTCCCTTTTATTTCGTTTTTATTTCAATATAATTATTAATTATTATTTCAATGCTTCACAAATACATTAATATATTTTTTTCTCGTTTGTATTTTTATATATGTTATTATTTAAGTGCTTGCTTATGATCCTCTGTTGTTAATTGAAAATGCAGACCTGGTTGGTAATACGTAATAGCTTAGTAATTTCCTATACACTTTCAAAACACCCACATTGAAATCAGAGGGAAAGACAGACGCGGGCTAACTATTCTCCTGAACTCCTCGCTGTACGACAACATGCAATAATGCAACCTTTCTATTAAATGTAAAACAAAAGTGGCATATAAGTTAGTTTAGCGTAGATTGTCCCAATAGATTTTTTGTTAATAAAATAGGTACTGACCGAGTCGTGGTTCGGCCCTCTCGGGCGCCCTCGGATTGGACTGCTAACGCGTAATAATGGTAACCGTTTTTTTTTTTTTAGGACGAACTATTACAGTTGGCACAGAGAAGCTGGCCTTTACTGCTTCACCGGATTGAGAGGTGGCATAGCTCTTAGGTCGCTTAGCCTGAACCTCTATTAGGTGGTAACTCGACACAAGGGTCCCCCCGGTGAGGGGTAACCTCGGCTTGGACGGTTAAAGGCTAAAAGCGATCTCTTCCAGGCAATCTTTGGATGGAAAGGAATAATAAAAAAAAGCGGCGAGAGTTTATAATAAGTAAAGATATACTTAAATACTAATTTCAAAATTGTATATATTGTAATAACATTTGTAAACTAAGTGAGGAATTTGTCAAAGCACAAATTTAAGTGCCGTTTACCACGTGCTCGGCGGTGAGGTCGTGAGGAACCTGCATGTCTTAGAAATTTTTGTAAAAGGTTTTCTCACGATGATCGCCCTTGCCATCGTTGTATATCGTCCATCATTGTATTTCCGGTTGAAATGCTTTTGGGCGTAAAATATTGAAAAATATATTTCTATTTAATATTACATCATAAAAATTGTAAAAGAAGTAAAATATTAAATTTGAAGATAACAGACAAAAAAGTTGAAAAAATTGTAATAGAGATATCAAAGAAATATTATAATTATGAAAAGTTTTATTGCGGCGCGAGTAAATTATAATATTTAAAATAACAGTTTTTAGGGACTTAAATGAGATAAAATAATTTACGAAACGAGAATTCCACACAAATCAAAAACTTAAAAAACTAAAACGTTTAATAACTTTTTAATAGAATTAATTTTTGTCCAAAAAGAAATTCCCTTTTATTTCGTTTTTATTTCAATATAATTATTAATTATTATTTCAATGCTTCACAAATACATTAAGATATATTTTTCTCGTTTGTATTTTTATATATATTATTATGTAATTAAGTGCTTGCTTATGATCGTCTGATGTTAATTGGAAATGCAGTCCTGGTTGGTAATACGTAATATCTGAGTAATTTCCTATACAAAACCAAAACACCCACATTGAAATCAGAGGGAAAGACAGACGCGGGCAAACTATTCTCCTGAACTCCTTGCTGTACGACAACATGCAATAATGCAACCTTTCTATTAAATGTAAAACAAAAGTGGCATATAAGTTAGTTTGGCGTAGATTGTCCCAATAGATTTTTTGTTAATAAAATAGGTACTGACCGAGTCGTGGTTCGGTCCTCTCGGGCGCCCTCGGATCGGACTACTAACGCGTAATAATGGTAACCGTTTTTTTTAGGACGAACTATTACAGTTGGCACAGAGAAGCTGGCCTTTACTGCTTCACCGGATTGAGAGGTGGCATAGCTCTTAGGTCGCTTAGCCTGAACCTCTATTAGGTGGTAACTCGACACAAGGGTCCCCGGTGAGGGGTAACCTCGGCTTGGACGGTTACCGTGGTAACCGTCCAAACCGGGGTTACCCCTCACCGTTGTGTCGAGTTACCACCTAATAGAAGTTCAGGCTAAGCGACCTAAGAGCTATGTCACCTCTCAATCCGGTGAAGCAGTAAAGCTCAGCTTCTCTGGCCAACTGTGTTGTTCGTCCAAAAAAAAAAGAAAAAAATTCTCGGATGAACGTATTATATTACATAGCACTCTTCAGAATGTAATATTTATTAGAATTTCTAGCACTACCTTCATTTCAATGCGTTTGAACAATTTTGATTGGTAAATAGTTATATGTCATTGACTAATGATATGTTCCACAAGAAACTGACGAGGCTGCGTATTACGGTAGATGACATAAAACTTAGTTGCTCACGGCCTTATAAGGGGAGGCTGGAGGTACTTATTACTGAAACCGGACGCCTGATATCGCCGCTCGGCGACTACGCAACTGTTCTTTCAACTGATAAGGTGAACCGTTTTCTTAGTCCTATATTTTTTTTTATCAACCTCTTTACCGAGAAACAATGTAACAGCTTCAACTAGGACATTTCCCAAAGGTGAACTTGCCCGTATTATTTAAGTAGAACTACCCGCTCGGTCTTTGATCGGATACGACGGCTTATATATATGTTAATTCGTGAAGCTAAAACTTTTCATCCTTACCAATGGGTTTCCGTTTTTCGAGTTCTTTCGTACAAAAATATAGAAAACACTCACCCAGAAGGATAGGCAGAGATCACCGCATCCTATAGCTTGAAACATCGACAGTTAGGTATCATTCTTTCCTGCCTCTATTTAATACGTCGTCAATGTGGTCAATCATCGATACCTCTGTCTAGGGCTGTAAATGGCCAACAGTCGAAAAATACAAGAACTCCTGAAATGGCATTTAAAGTTATCTAGCTTAAGAATGTCCCTTGCTTTTCTGTGGTGAAGCTGCTGTTCGAGTTTCAATTCGGCCCTCGGACTGGAATGATAATACGTCTTGAGTCGTGGACTTTAGAGTCGAGTTACTATCAAATAGAAGTTCAGGACATTACAGCTTAGTCGCCTCTCAAATCCGGTGAGACAGTACAGGCCAGCCTTCAATAGCTAATTGGAATAGGTTTGTCAGTCATTTCAGCCCTGTAGTTCTGGCCTCTCAAGAATAAGACTATGGTAGCCTGCTTGTCGTAGAAGAAACGACTAACAGGGGTTCACTAGATGACAAGGGTGGGGGCCGTTATCGTCCGCTAAGGTGGACCCGGGAAAAAGACGACATCGGCTGGCTCGTGTCGCCTTGCACTGCGACGGCACAGGAGGGAGGAGAGGGAGTAACCTCCCCCCCGGGAGTACTCTTCTTGAGCACAGTGCAGAGGGGCTCAGGTTTTCCAGAGCCCCTCACCATGCACCGAGGAAGGGCCACTGTTGAGGTTTTAGTGAGTAATAACCCCACATAGCCGCTTTCCTCCAGAAGGTGGAGTATCTTTTTCAAGATTTCCTTGGTCCTTCTGGGTTATCAACAAAAAGGTTCGTCATAGAATAAGTATATTTACGAATAAAAACAAATATCGAATCAAACGTTCAAAACGCTATTACGCACGGACGCTCTCTTTGTATTTCTGAATTATCGTAGGAGCTACGAAATAGAATTAATCAGAACCTAACCAAGCTCTACGAACTACCGTTAAAGTACGAGTACATCTTTTGCAATAAAAAATGAAGCGAAAGTTATGAGGTAACACACAGACGAATTGAGCATCTCCTCGTTTTTTGAAGTCGGTTGAAAGTGGCACCGGTAACTGGCAACAAATATCAGTATTAAAAAGGGAAAAAAATCACACAATTTCTATTCTGATCTCTGAGATGATTGGAGGTGAGTTGCTGCGCATCAATCAACAGAAATGCGCCTAATGAACCTGTGTCAGCTAACGGTATGCTGTTTTACCCTTTCCATAACCGAGACCACAGTATCACTGCGAGTGAAGATTCGAACGCTGAACCTAATCGCGTGTAATAAGAGAAAATAGACCTCGGCGCCTCGAGACGGACGTCATTAAAGGCGGACTTTCGGTTAAATACTTTTTTCGATTCGAGATAATCTCGATAAGAATGCCGTATGTCCAAACTGGTAATTGCAAATTGAAACGAAAGTAAGAGGCTGCAAAGGATTACGTACGCTGAGAAAAATGTAGTTCACTTTTCGTTTCGAAGCTATAATAATGGCGGCGCGGTGATAGATCGCGTAAGCTTTATAAACAGAAAAAAGCGGTCGACGAGTGTACACTTAAATGGACTGCCTCTCGGTGTTAACTGTACAGTTGTATAGTGATTTTACATATCTTTTAACCGTTCCCGTTGTTAATTCTCTCACATAAATCCTTTTTGCGTTTGCTAACAATTTGTAGTTAATTAAAAAGAATGATAAAAGCACTCACGTCCTTGTGTGTGTGTGTGTGGAGTCATCTACAAGGTTCTCGGGAACCTCGCAGGTACGGGCCTCGGGGTGTTACCCCATTATCCGGGTTATCAGCGCAGGGGGCGACTGCTCCCCTGGTCTTGGGTACCGTTTTAGCACGGATTTTTTAGGTATAACTATTTTTGCGTCGTGGCTAATCCCTCAAGCGTCAGCCGCGACGAATCTATCTTCTACGCCCTCTCGACCTCTCGGTCTCGATTGAGACGGAGGTCGAGAGGGGGGCCTATACGTTCAAAAGCTCCCTAGAATAGGGTCTCACGTCCTTTAAACTCCAGCAACTTAAATATAGAATGTTTGTTGCTTAATCACGCCGGAATTGCTGTACGCATCTGGTTGAAATTCGCAACAGAGATAGATTATAGTCTTTGATAGAACCTACTTTTTATTTAACCAACTTCAAAAACAGATTTGATTTGAAAAAATTGAGGCCCCCTAGTTAGGTATGACCCATGTATGTGACACGGGATGACTTCATTGCTCGTTGTTTTCGTTTCTGAGCTCAGAGCTCAACCCAAATGAAACTGCGGTGAAACTCTGACCAATCATATATAATAATAATATGATTTTATTTCAAACCAAAAATTCATGTACAAACCAGTTCGATAATAGCCGCAGTAGTAAAAACTGTGTCGCAGCTATTAACGCCCATCTCCAAACAGTTAAAAACAAATACAAATTTAGTAAAATTAAAACTTATAATGTAATTTAGTTTAATCATTTTGTGTGTGTGAGTGTGTTTATCTGTAAAAGGTTGCGTGTGTTGAATAGTGACTGTATGTGTAGGGATGAGTATGAAGGGAGTGAGTTACTCTAACTGTTTATTGTGGTTTTAAAAGATCTTCTGTAAATTCATACGAGAGGGTTTGGAGCCATTCAGTAATATGTGTCTTACATTCTTTTAGTCGTAATATACGTAATAATTTATTTACTTTATTGTACAAAAAGGTTCTATTACAATGTGGGTGTTATCAAGACTAGAGTTAATAGACAATTAATAATCAAATGTACTCGTACCTTACCATCCATTGCGTTTCCACTAAATATCAAGACGGATCGTGGTCAAGCGTTACATTTAAAAGAATAAAAAATAATAACGTATAAAAAATAGCAATAAAATAATAATAACCTAATAAATAGTTTTAGGCCAATAGACATAACTAAAATGAAGCATACATGTAAATAACTATATTTAACGTAAGCGAACGCCGATGTTTCATATGAAAGCAATATTAAATCCAAACGACACGGCCCGAGCGATTCGTATTAAATCTATCTTTATTGCTTCCATTTCTTTCTGCCGCAAATTAACGTTATTACCCACCGCGGTATTATATGATCTCAACGTAGTTTTCTGGTCACAATCTAGGAAACGTGACCGCCGGCTCTTGTTTGCTTTGCGGTTGGAATGGATATAAGCGTACGAAAGTTACCAACCTACATTGATATCTAGCACGTATGTACCTTGACGGACAATTTCCCCGGTTTGACGTAGGTCGAACTTCATTTGTGCTACTGAGCCCGGCGTACGGAATGAATGCAAAGCTTGCCCGAGTGGAATCGTGCACGAATGCACATCACGCATTTGGCGAGATATTCGCGCGTCACGGCACGTGCCTAGAACCATTTGGGACTAATAATGTTGATGCATTATACGGTACGAATGTCACTGGCGATTTAACTGTCCGACTTTATGAAGTTTACGAATACAATAAAAAGGAGAATCAAGTATATTTATCAGTAATCGTGACAGATCAGTTTATCGTTATTACTCGCGGATATTCTGTTTTATTTCAAGAATCAATATCATATTACGAAGTTTTAGGCAATTTTTCTCGTTTTTTTCCACTTCATAACTGCCAATTACATAAATTCGCTTGATACGGATATAGATCCTTTTTGCACATTATCAAATGCTGCAAAAACAAAAACAAAAAGTAAGTTTAATAAAATGGTCTAAACATTACATTGTTTATATTTGGTAACATTTTCATTGTTTGGTTATATTACTCTACGTATTTAAATGTGGAAACTTTTAATTGGCTGTATAAAATATATTATTATACTGTATTATTATAAGTAATAGCTGTAAGTTTTCCTAAGAAAATAAAATAAATATATTATTAAATTTTTTATGTTCGTTGTTAAGAGTAATGATATTGGGAATTAAAAACAAATTTGTAAGCGTGTTACTGTAGCGTTGTAAGTCTTTCTATATCACTTGAAAAATGATAGTTATTTGTTGTTTTTGTGATAGAACATCTGTATACAATCAATTCCATTTTTAAACATGCTTCACTTAAATTATGCTTTTTTCTATAGTTTTATTATATGTTTTATTTATAGTTTTTTTAGTATTGCCATTTTAAGTTATTTTTGTGTACAGATATACAAACAGTTTATGGGCTCTGTATGTAGAATTTTGAAAATCTGATGCGTCAATAGCCTAATGGTTTAGGGTCACGGCCTGCGAATCGTAAGGTCGATTCGAATCCACCATTCGACTATTACCGTGAACCATCTCCTAGCACAAGCTTAAGCTTAGTTGGAATGGTTAACAAGATTGTTAGTAATATTTCTGGAAAAAAAAAGAAATATTGCTAGCTTTCTTTTTAGAAAAAAAATTAAATAAAAAAATAAAAAATTGAAAGTTTTGTAACAATTTTTTTTTAGCAAAAGATTTTTAGTAGTTGAAGATTTAACTGTTCGAAATACAGAGTTTATCTTCAAAATAGGAGGAGGTTCTTAATTTGTTTGTATTTTTTTATGCGTGTAACCTCATAATAATCGATTTTGATAATTTAAATTTCCAATTTAAATTTATTCCAATTTTGACGATGGCATTCATGAGAAAACCATATAAGTCTTAAAAGTTGAATAACTCAATATCGCGCCAACCGATTTTTAGCGACAGTTGGTCCTACTGAATGCCAATTTAGTTTTAAATATTATCGTTAGCGACAGTTGGTCCTACTGAACTAAAGTACTTTTATCGGTTGTCGGCAACCAAGGCCGTTTCCGCTTCCGTCTTTGAAAGAGATGCATACTAGATATAATGAATATGATGATATATAGAATTTAGGATAAAAAGGAGAGGACTATCTCTGTAGACAATTAGTGTACAGTTTAGAACAAGTGAGTTATGCTGGAGGAGGAGGAGTCAGTAAGTCTTTATTAAATTACCTCTAAGGCTCTTGATGTATTGCTGTTAATAATACGATAAAATATAAAATATGTTGTGTGCGATGTTGAGCAAGGTAGCTCACACGATATTGATGATTCATTTTTTATTGTGAAGGATTTACTATAAAGACAGTTTGATGAGACTTTGTTTAGGTTCTAACTCATTCTATTACGTAAAATTCTTATTCGATTAGAAGTCGATTTTTGCTTTTACTCGTAAATATCATAATCATTTATTCGTCACCATAATCCACAGTAGTAAAAGTTACTTTATATATCTCCCACTGTTGGGCGCAGGCCTTCTCTGTAAAGAGAGTATAAGGGCATAGTCCGCCACGCGGCCCTAATGCGGATTGGCAGACTTCACATGCCGTAGAAAATTTTTCTAAAACATGTAGGTTTCTTCACAATGTTTTCCTTCACCGCCGAGCGCGTGGTAAATCAGCACATAAAATTGCAACAACAAATTTATTGGTTCCGGCACCGGGGATCGTACTCGGGTTGCAAGCGTACTACGCAACTTGATCCAACCGCACGGACACTGAGCTACCACGGCTCCACAGTAGTAACTTAATATAAATTATAAAATAAATACACATACATAAGAAACAACCCTTCACCCCATTACATAATCAATAGTAGTGTACATAACTATTTATGAACATAATGAAAAAGCTATTTCGTCATGGTAAAGTATTAATTTACAGAAGTATATAAAGATTTCTAGTGTGTGTATGTGATCGTGTGTGTGAGTGTGCCTGCGTGTGTGTATAAATATGTACATATGTGTGGTATACTTGTTTTATACTCGTAATTATATCAATCGTATACAAAACGCATTTTATTTTGCAAAAGTTAAAAAAAAATGAAGCGCGTAGGTAGGAAGCCGACAGACACAACGATTATCGTAATTGAGACGAACTTACATAACTCTTACCATTTTACAATGACCTGCATATATGTTAAAGGTATAATGGGTGAAAGTTGGTGCGATGACTCCGAAGGCCTCATCACTCGGTCTGATAACCTTACAGTGTATTGTATGAGACTGAACACTAACTGAACAACGATAAAGAATAGAGTCGGCCCGCGTTGAAACAGCCTTTTCATTTTACTAAATGAGTTGGTATTCTCTACTACAGTTATTAGACGCCGGCAGTGAAATTGAATAAGTCATCGATGTAGCGGGTTACAAAGCTTTCTTCGCAGTGGTCGCCTTTGTGCCGTCAATGAACGCATTCATAGGGAGTAATGACCGGATATACAAGTTATTAATTGTCACTTATTTGACGATTAGAAATCAAAATTGAACTTTACATTACAAGGCGTTCGACAAACACACTGTGAGTTTTGAATTTAGATTTTATGATAGAGTAAAAACACGCGTCCGTTTAAACCTTGCGAGGACCGAGATATCAATCACTGAGTGATAACATTTTTGAAATTTAAAGTTATAGCATATATCCCACTGTTAGCTGTAGTCCACCACGTGATTCTAGTGGAGATTAGCAGTCTTCATATGTCTTAGAAAACTTTGTAACACATGTAGGTTTTCCCACGATGTTTTTCTCCACCGCCAAACACTTAAGTCACCACTTAAAATTGCAACAATAAAATTAGCACCGGGAATCGATCGGTGTGGCTAGCGTATGTAGCTTGAGGAGACCGCCCAGATACTGAGCTATGACGGATATTAGGGCCTTTGGAAATTTGACCACCTAAGAAGGAAAACCGAGGTTAGAAACGAATGGCAGGTCATTCAAGTGAGCAAGACCTGGCCGCACAATAGTGAACCAATAGTACAAACTGAGTTTTGAACCTTGACCGTCTAGTATATCGAACGTTCAGCTAAACCGTCACACTAACGCGTCGATTCGATACGAAGACGCTCTGTACAGTCACGTTCGCAATATTTCAATATTTATGGCACACGCCCCAGAAACCCCTCACCTTCGGCACATAATACTACCGTACTGCAAATCAAATCACGAATGGCAGGCTGTAAAAGCCATACGTGGTCTGGTCTAGAGTGGATAAATTCTCTTCTGTTACAGTACGAAATATAATCGATTTATTGTAAACTTTGAATTAAGAACTAACTAACGTTCGATTTTCGAACCAAAACACCACGAAAAAAATAGCTTGATTTGGAATCTGCGGCCTACACTTCCAAAAGAAGAGTCAATAGACTAATGGTTCTAATCCAGTTTTTGACTATTATCGTGAACCATTTCCTAGCACAAGCTTAAAGTTAGTTGGAATGGTTAACAAGAATGCTAGTAATATTTGTAAAAAAATTGAGTGTTCGTTTTTAAACAAGTATATTTACGAGTTAAAACCCGACTTCAAATTGAAACAAATATTAAATGCGTGGACGCCATCTATGTACTCGTATTTCCGAAATATCGTAGGAATATTAGGAAACATCAACTATAGTTCTGGAGCGGTTTATGTCTAACCCTATTGGGATGTTTTGTTTTTGTTCATTGAATTTTTTGGTTTATAACTGTTAGCACATAATGATGAATTTGCATGAAAACACGAAAGATTTAGAGAACTTAAGGATCGGGAAGAAGATTAGAAGGGTAGAGCCAAACCATTCATGCCATATACGAGATAGCAAAAACGGCATCGATTCAAAAATAAAGTCCAAAGTAAGTCGAAAGGATACGAAACACTTTGTCGTCTACATTAAATGAAACTCTTGTTCACAATACCTTAGTGAAAAGCAATGGAAATAAAATGTGATTCCTAAAACGCAAATGTGCAAAGGCAAACAAATGCAAACACAATTTTTATCCCAACAAAACACCTGAGATAATAACACATAAAGACGTGGTGTAAAAAACGAAATGGAGCGCGAGTACTTAACAGTAAAATGCATAACTTGTACTCGTAAGACGGCGAGACGGCGAAATGCATCTCACTACGCATATCTGTGAAATAGTGATGTGCAAGGCATTCACCGTTAGATGGAAATTCCGAGTTCTCCACAATGGAGGCGTTAAACGACATCGTCGATGGTCAATTTGGGATTGTTATTGTATCGGGAGCGAAGGGCCTTGGAAATAAAAAAAAGGTTAAGAAAACCATCAGACCGTGACCTCGTCATCTAATAGAAATAAGAAAAAATATTAAAACAGATGGAGCTCTACGTGTCCGTTCGGTGTTGGAGTGACTAACAGTGTCTTTAAACAAAAAGGCTTAAGGCCTCTCACACGAGACAGGCGTACTTGTGCGTTTACATTTACCGTTAAAGTCAAATTCAAGATTTATTTATACATACAAACAATAGCAAGTGTTTGACTACGATCCTACCTATTGTCAACTAGAACTGCAATCTTGGATAGTAATGCATTATCTTAGTAAATGCCTATTCATTCTTCTCGTGAAAACGACTACATTGAAATCGGAGGGAAAGGCAGACGCGAGGAATCTTTGCTGTACGCACTATAAAAGATCATGCAAAGCATTTCGTTAAGGTTTGAAAGCTGTCCACAAGAAAAGATTGAAAATCAGTGCAGGAATTAGATCGTGGAGTCCCTGAGCGCACTTTCCAAAATGCATTCTGTAAAACACTGAAAGGGTTTGCGTCTGCGCGAAAGGCTTTGATTGGATAGATATTTTATGTATGATGTCAAAAGCCTAATGATTTGGAGTGCTGTATGCTAAAACATATCATCATATGCAAATAAGATCAATTATAATCAACCAATGAAAACCAAACCAACATATTGTCATCTGTTAACTTGATTGAAGAGTGTCAATTGAAAGTCGTGAAAATTTGTTTTAAAAGTAAAATTAAATCCGATAATGCTAAGGCTAATGCAGCTGTTTCTGTTCAAGGAAACCACTATCTCGCGGAATTCCCTCGGGAAATGGTTTAATATATGATACTTAGTTTCGTCCGTTAAGTGAGGCGCCGTTGTAATCTAACTCTACATAAATTTTAATCGGCAATCTACGTGCAATTTCTTTAGTAGTGTGTGTGTTATGTGTATGGACGATGCGATCTGTTTATGCTCCTATAAAAAACTAGATAATGGTTAGAGGTTCAGGCTAAGCGACCTAAGCTATCAATCCGGTGAAGCAGTAAAGGCCTCTCTGGCCAACTGTGTAGTTCGTCCACAAAAAAAAAGTTGATAATGGCGCGGTGTCCCTTGTAAACAAATAAACCGCCAACGTTTTCAATGTGAACGGGTCCTAAGAGAAGCAACTGCAATTGTACTAGATAACGTTTTAACAGAAATAAACATTTTTAGGCTTTTTATTCACAATCTTAAACGTACGTGATGGAATGTATTAGTTTGACATAGTCATGGGTTGTTTTCATATACATTCAATTGTAGGCCACAGTTCTTTGTGTTTAAATACAAGCATACGTGGCCGAGTTTGCTAAAAATTGTATACACAAGTATATTTAAGTAACAACCTTCTGTATATAAGTCCCACTGTTGGCCACTTCTTCTCCCAGCGCCAACGCTTCCCGAAGTGGCACTCAAAGTTAGTTTAGCTTTTGAATGTCCCTTAGATTATCCGTGAAATAGCAACCGACCGAGTCGTGGTTCGGCACCCTCGGATCGGAATGCTTACGCGTAACATAGTAACCGTCCAAGCCGAGGATAACCCTCACCCGGGACCCTTGTGTCGAGTTACTAGTAATAGAGGTTCAGGCTAAGCGACCTAAGAGCTGTGCCACATCTCAATCCGGTGAAGCAGTCAAGGCCAGCCTCTCTGGCCAATCTGTGTAGTTCGTCATTAAAAAAAAGCTTACTAAAAAGTTAAACAATTCATATAATTATCTACCCGTTTAAAAGGGGCTTAAAGGGGCGTGAGAATATTTATATATATTTAATTCATTGTTTCAGTTACCTCTAAGTAACGTAATAAAGAAAAATACAATTTCACAAACAATTCTATTACAGTTTTAAATTTACGCAATTGTGTTTATAATTACTGATGGAAAAATGTATATGGTATGTAATTGTATAAATAAACCATTACGTTTTCCGATCTATCTAGTCTATAATTTACATGTTATGAGATCATGAGAACGGATGTTTGATAATGTTCGTAACAGCAATAGGCTATAAAAGTACAGTTAACTCATAATTTATACTTAAATTTGGTCTTATTTCAATTTTTTTTCAGTATTTTAATTTTAACCTTTCGTTTCGTCACCTTTTTTTTACGCGGGGGTATCTGTTTCTAGACCATCCTCCGGTACCCTGGGTGGGCCCGGAGGGATGTGTGGGACTCGGCCTGGGCAGCCCATACCCACTAAACGTACCGCGAATGCCATCAGCCGTTATGAGCGAGGGGCCCCGGATCTGTCAGCGACAGGACAATCGTTTCGTCACCTTGTGACAAATAATTTTATTCCAAAAATACGTAAGAATACCTTCGCTTATCAATTATGGGGCTTATAAACGAAGTACGATTCAAGTGTAAGGACAGCCCATCGTTCCCTGTGATCCTAACGAGGTCGAGTGTCATGCACATCCTAAATGAGTGCCCAGCATGACACATAATGACAGGATGAATACAGAAATACGCATAGGCGAAAAAAATTACAAATAAAATTTTACCAGAATTAATAAAAAATGGAAAAATAAATAAAATATTTTTAGAATCCTGTTCGACTATATTAAGTACTAAGAAAAGTAAATAAGAGCAATAAAAATATAAAAGTAATATTTTCATATATACAAAGATCTCAAAAAATTTATTATATAAATAAATAAATGTAAAAGTTGAGCAGTAAAATTTAAGTAAAATAGGTAAAATTTAAAGTAAAAACGTAAGAATAAAACAGACCTGTAAGTTAGTAAAATATAAAATAAACTTCTTGTTTCAGACTACACTCAAAATTGTAACACAAAAAAAAAACTAGAAAAGTTAATTTACATTTAAGGCTGTATTCATTTATCTGTATTTTTTTTCTCCTAGCTTACACAAGTTATTTTGTCTCTACACAAACACAGCAAGTGGCCAAGCAAGTAGGAAAGAGAATGCTTTTTTTTATGTAATTTTTTGTGAAAATAAAAATAAAATAAATTTGCTAACAGATGAACTTTATAATGTCTTCATAGAATATATTCTGTAGTCCTAAAATAGAATGGTAATAACAGATATGGTTAATAACAACGTTAGTTATAATCGTGAAAAAAAAAAGACTTGCTAGGCCTTAAAAAAAGACCAGGGCTGTGTTCCATGCGGTAAGAGAAGAAAAGTAAGCCGTATAATTTTTCGCACGCTGTAGACATCAAATTATAAATAAAAATGATAACATTTTTTTTTACTAACATTATTCTTAACCATTCCAATTAAGCCGAAGCGTGAGCTATGTGATTATTTATGATAATAGTCGAATGGCGGGTTTGAACCTACGGCCAATTTAATACCCTGCCATCTGGGCGGTAGTTATATGAGATTACACACGAAATCATGGTGGCCATCCCCATTGCACCCTGAGAGGCTCCGCGATCTCCAGCAGAACACACCGGTGCCCCTCTGCACGGGGCCGAAGCCCGTCCCTGAACAGGAGTTACTCCCCCCAGCACCCTCGCTGTGATAAGCCAACACGAACCACTCCGTATTGCCTACCACCTAGGTCAGGTCTAGAGTCACAGACTGCACTTTAGACTATGAGGGCCCACTTACCTTAGATCATATTGCCGCAGCCCTGTAGTTCTGGGCTCTCAAGAATAAGACTACGGTATCCCCTGCCTGTCGTACAAGGCGACTAAAAGGGGCCTCGGGTTCACTGGGCGACAAGGGTGGGGGCCTGCGTCGTCCCCCAAGGTGGACCCGGGAAGAAGGCGACATCGGCTGGCCCGTGTCGCCTTGCGCTGCGAGGGCACAGGGGGGGAGGGAGTAACCTCCCCCCGGGACGTGCTCTCCTTGAGCACAGTGCAGAGGGGCTCCGGTGCGTTCCACGTGAGATCCCGGAGCCCCTCGTCATGCACCGAGGAAAGGGCCTCCGGGGAGGTTTTAGTGGGTAAGATCCCCACATAACCGCCGCCTTCCCCCCAGAAGGCGGGGTATCTTTGTAAAGATTTCCTCCCCGTTAACAAAAAAAAAAGATCATATTGCTGATATTCAGTGTTGATTGTATTGAAACATTTGATATGGTCAATGTATGTCATTCGGTCACTACTCATGAATTCAAAGCAATCAAAAACAAATAAGTGTCTGTCTATACATCTTTCGTAATATTTGTCTACAATGTTATGAGAAACCATAAACCTCGAGCTGCGGACGTGTATGAGCGCATACGACAGAATTACGAGATCAAAGGCCGAAGCGTGGTACCTTAGGGCAATTCAGCTAACGCTGGAATCAATTTGACGTAGAATCTAAAGTAACTATGTTAGGAGGTTATAGTAATCCAAGAGGCCGTCGCGGGGCCCGTTATTCGCGGTTCACGCGGCACCGTGAGATTATACCAACCTATCACTGACAGTGGTGACTTTATATGGGCACAAATACTAAGAAAATACACGTCTCCGTAAATACTATAATGGGTAATGTCGTTACAAATTGTACGCGAGATAAGTCGTTAGGTTAAATTATCAGTTACTTAGACATTATTGCAACATTAAAAGAATACGGCGATGATTTGTCTCTTAACTGACTTCATAACAAGTATATTTATGGGTAGAAGCGAAAACCGAATAGAATTAACCGTTAAGCGTCATTACGCGAAGACGGACTCTTTGTATTTCCGAATTTTCATAGGAATATTATATCCTTAAAGTACATCCTTTCCAATAAAAAACTGAATCATCGAAATCGTTTGTCGAGTTGTTAGTCCACACAGACGAATTGAAAACCTCAACCTTTTAAGTCGATTGAAAAAGTTCTCAATTCGTCTGTATTGTTTAATGATAGTACATTAATAGCGCTATGATTTATGAACCGTTTTTTATATATTTTTGTTCAAATGGAATTGGTTTCAATTAGAATCCATATATCACTTTTGTTTGCATCGGACCTTGGGTTCTGTAAACTAGGGAACTCTTGAAAATCGCAACCATACTTCTTGATTGAGATATTGGTAGATTTATGATAATCTAAGAATAGAAGACGATAGGGGCACATGTGAAAGAAGAAGAGAAAGCGAATCGAATATAGGAAATAATAAAAATATGTAGGTAGGTTTTTATTTTTAATTTTAGAGACGCATGTTGTAGGCTTAATATTATGTAAGTTAGATATTGTTGATAATGATTATGCCTAGAATTTATGACGTAGCAGTCTCTTACTATTAACGAAGGCTGTCTGAGTTTTTTTTTTTTTTAAGTTACTTCTCTGAGTGCCGGAGAAGTACCCTTTGAGGATGAAGTCCGGTCTTTGCCGGGACCGGCCGGTCGTTGGGGTGTCATGTCGCTGACAGATCCGGGGCACCCCGCTCATAACGGCTGATGGCATTCGCGGAAGGTTTAGTGGGTAGGGGCTGCCCAGACCGAGTCCCACACATCCCTCCGGGCCCACCCAGGGTACCGGAGGATGGTCTATAAAAAGATTCCCCCGCGTGAACAAAAAAAAAAATTTTTAAGTTCGCTTAATGGGAAACTGTATTTGGAAGAGCACCCTTAACAGAAACGCTCGCGATGTGAAATCTCGCATTAATGATAGCATACCCCGATAGATGCTGTTAGTGATTGATAACTTAATGTCATTTCGTTTGTGATTTATCAGCTGTAATTGTGAGGTTGTCTAAAATATTATTGCAGACTACAGTCTACAGAGCGTGTCAAATGAACTGTGTTTTTTACTCGGATTTTTACGGCTCTTTTAGTGTGAATAAGAATAATTTTAGAAGAATAAAATGCAATTCGTAAGTTCATTGTTAACTTTGAACGAATCTCACATAGGGGTAATAAATTTTCAATGTGCCGCGTGCTATCTTCGGCAACATATCGCAGCTTGTCTTGTAACAGACATTAATGGCGATCGTCGCGCCAGCTGACACTCGCGTGGGCACAGACCCGTGGCAGGGACGTAGAACAACTTCTATAACTGGATTAAATGGACGATGATTCATTGAGATTATATTAAACAAATTTACAGAACATTATCAATCAATATCGTAGGAACTATAGCGTAAAGGGTCGGTTAAAAAATTTTGAATATTTTGTAAGATAAAGACGCTAGCTAACTGAAATTATTGTGCGTGATAGACAATTCATTGTCGCCACATGGAGGCAACACTAAGTACTAAAATTTAATAAAAATACTGTATTATCCAAGTTAACGTAAGATTTATTTATTTAAATCAAAAAAATTATAACCGTTACAGATAATACCAATATGATGTAATAAAACTAAGTTAAATATATATTATTATAATTAAAACAAATAAAAAGCTGCTTGATGTATTGTAGACACTATATAAATATAATAGAGTCGAACACCTTCTACGCATTTGTAAGCAGCTTCGATAAAAACCGACTGATATATGTAAGTGAAACGAAAAAGATATCCTTTTTCGTTTAACTTCATGTTATTTAATAAAATATAAATAAATTAATAAAAATATTTAATTTTATTTAAAGGATATTTAATAGTCTATCATGCACAATTTATTTCAGTTAGCTACCTTCTTACCTTGGAAACACTCCTGGTCACAGGCAAAGCACAGGGAAATCGACCATGCGGGAGGAGCCCTATGCGTTGGACAGACATAATTAGCACCAACACCAACAAGAGAGACCACGAGGCATTTCACACCGCCAAAGACCGCAAAAGGTGGAAAGAAAAAAGAAAGCGATAATTCGTGGAGGTCACGACCCTCAGCAATGAGGAAAACGACGCAAAGAGGAGGAGCTACCGTCTTTATCTTCCGAGATATTGAAACTTTCTTAATCGACCCTTAATTCAGACCCTTTATTTTTGCGCACGAGTGTATATATTTGCCTATATATTGTATATAGTAGTAAGTAGACCTCATTTAGATTATTTTTATACAACTCTTTGACATTTTTAAAGTTATCAGTTAAGTTATAACGTGGTTGAAATTATGTTGAATAGTTTGTCTCCTGTTTCTGTTACTAACGAGACATAAATCTGAGAGCACATCGTGGTTTTCAGCAACATGTTTTGACTTGGGTCAGCGATAGGAACGGGATTGGACTAAATTACTGTTTACCGAAAGCGTTGTAGTTAGTGAAATTACTGCGCTGTATAAATTTACAGGATGACGTATTTAAAAATTCGGATTGATTGTACGACTACTACACGATCATAGATTATTGTCTTAATCTTTTCATTACCACCACAATATTTATGGAAAAAATAATCGAGAAAAATATCGACCGTTAAGTGGTTTGTTGAAATATAACGGCATTGACGGGTGAATTATCTGATGTCTGGTTTTCAGAGCGCTCGACAACGGACAGTCATAATGTCGAAAGCGTTCCAACGCCGATTTGTGGTTTTAGATCGGAGGGTGAATCTAACAATGGGCTCATTTCCACATCAAATTTCAATCAAAACACAATCACTTCACACCAAGCGCGAATCCGTTAATCACAGATGAATCAAAATTACAGCCTATAAATGCATCTATTCTCTGTCGAGTATAAGGGCATAGTCCGTCACGCAGCCGTAGTTCGGCAGATGTAAGTTTCCCCACGATGTTATCCTTCCAGCGATCGCGTGGTAAATCAGCATTTAAAATTTAAACAAACAATTCAATTGGTGCCGACATTGGGTATCGGAATCGGATTTGTTAAACCAATAAACTGCAATAAAATACATATTTATCGTGCCTCATATTTATAACCCATTTTTTTTTTGTTGACGGGGAGGAAATCTTCACAAAGATACCCCGCCTTCTGGGGGGAAGGCGGCGGATAGGTTATCGGGTATGGTTATCTTACCCACTAAAACCTCCCCGGAGGCCCTTTCCTCGGTGCATGACGAGGGGCTCCGGGATCTCCAGTGGAACGCACCGGAGCCCCCTGCACTGTGCTCAAGGAGAGCACGTCCCGGGTTACTCCCTCCCCCCCTGTGCCCTCGCAGCGCAAGGCGACACGGGCCAGCCGATGTCGCCTTCTTCCCGGGTCCACTTTGGTGGATGACTCAGGCCCCCACCCTTGTCGCCCAGTGAACCCGAGGCCCCTTTTAGTCGCCTTCTACGACAGGCAGGGGATACCGTAGTCTTATTCTTGAGACGGCCCGCCTGCGCCATCTCCGAACGGGATCGGCCCTCTCCCGATCCCGTTCTGCGGTCTCCTTCTGGGTCATTACTGACTCGCAGAAGGAGACCAGCGCCATATTTATAACCCATAGCCTAACCAGCTCAATGCCCCAATAGCCCAATATCTCAATTGTTTGTATGTTGTTATTAAATATATGCACGTTGTTATTTGTAAAGCTATAACATGTTTAACATTAAATTGATCGTACATTTGATACAATAAAGTTAACAGAAAATATATTTCATTATTATGTAGGTTGACGGTCTATATTAACAATAGGTCTATAGTAAATATCTAAACATTTGCCCCTTTTCCTATAAAAAATCTATTCCAGTATCTATTCCCGTGTAATCACTTTAATCGACTTCAAAAGAAGACCTAATGGCGGTTTTATTTTGTTTAATTCGATGGTTCCCAAGACAATTTATAAAAAAAAATTCTTACATTTTGAAGGTTGTTTTGATTTTAGTTTTATTGAATCACACGCACTAGTCCTTAAATTCTTAAAATATAACGAGAAACCGTGAAAATCGATTAGATAGATGAAGTCGCTTTATTCAAAATAGTTTACGTCATAAAATACAGATCTTTTTGGTACCGTGAACCTTTAAGCGAATAATGCTTTTGTACAAATCTTTGTACTACGGCTGGCAGCAAGCCCACTCTATAGTAACTTTGGCAGTCACCCAATACTTTTATGAAGAGGTCCCATATTCTGTAACGAACAATACAGCAATTATTCGCTACAGACATGTATACACACATGTGGTCTAGCGTTGTCCTGAAGTTTTCGATAAACAAATGCATGAGTAAAAAGTTGTATAAATTTGAAATTGGAATTCCTAATCAAAGAGGATATATTTGAGATCAAAGTGGCCAGTACGACAAAACGCTAATTTCATATATAAGGACCTAATATTTAGAGAACCAGTCACCTTCTCTGCGAGTGCTCTGCAAAATCCAGCACAAATACAACAATCACATGATGTCATTTGACATTAATGCTATGATAACACATATCATTAATGAGAAGAGCTCAGAGACTTGGTAGCTCAATGTCCGGGCGGTCACCTTAAGTTGCATAAGTACGCTAGCAACCCGAGTTATGTCTTTGTTCTCTTTACAGAGTAGGCCAGTGCCCAAGAGTGGGACACATATATACGCTGTTACTTTAACTTTTGACATTAATATCCTAATGGTTTAGTGTGTTGTCAGCGAAACGTCGTTGGTCAGAAACCATTACTCGTCTCGTAAACCATCTCCTACCACAAACTTTTGCTAATATGCAATGGTTAACGAGAATGTAAGTAAAGTAAAAAAACTCCTATCTTCACTTTTATAACAAAAAAATTGGGCAATTGGAGGATATTGAAAGATAATTTCATTAATAGGTAATGTAAAACCAGAGCTAAGATTTGGTAAATTTTCTACCTTATAAAAAAAGGAAGTTCTCAGTTTATTACCTCATAACATTCGACTGATTTTGAACCCATTGTTTTTAATGTTTGAATTCGTTTCCCATGTCCTATTTAAGAGAAAAAACCATATACTTCATAAATAAGCATCAAGCAAAAACAAAAATGGACGAATAACTCAATATCACGTCAACCGATTTCAATTATTCATTTTTTATTGGCAAGGATGTACTTCAAGAGAAGTTTGATGCAAATTTTTGGTTAGGAAAAGGTTAAATTTTTGATAAGTTGTAATATCCCTACGATAATAAGGAAATACAAAGAAAGCGTCCGCGTGTAATAACGTGTGATTCGATTTGAAGTCGGTTTTCGTTTTCTCGTAAATGTTCATGTTTACAATTAATTTCACGACTATGGCACATTATCGAACAGGTTTGCCAACTCAGCGATCAATAAATAGGGTCGCAAACTCTTGTATCGCACACAGCATCTGTATCAATGGATCAGGCCGTTTATTGTTGTGAAACGGCGCTGCGAGACGCGTGACAAGAAGTTGGAAAACACAATAAAGTAACGGTTTACGACCTAATATAGAACTCGGACTGATCACCGATCGTGTCCGGTGAATCCTGGTTACGCCAAATAATTCATTACATGGCTGTCCGGAATACCGTTTCGGATACCGCTTTATTCGACCGAAAAATTGTTTTAAATCTGTCAAATGGAAAAGTTCAAAGGTCATTCGATTTCAAACATTTTGTTAAAAAATTAATAACAATTGTTTTTTCACAAATATTACTTACATTCTTATTAACAATTCCAAGCTTCTTACGTTGCTTGTAACGAGATCGTTCACGTCAATAATCGAATAGTGTATTCGATACGACAGTACTTATCGCAGACCGTACCCTAGACTATTAGGCTATTGACCCTTCATTCGTTTGTGAGCGGGTTAACTTGACAAGTTTTTAATACTATAGGACGAGAGGTAAACGAACGTTTATTAAAAAAACACATAAATTCTGTAGGCTTAGTAATTTTTTGTACTTTCTCAGTTTATGTAATTGAATATTGTACACAAGTATGTTTACGAGCATAAACAAAAAACCGACTTCGAATCAAATGTTAAACCTTATCATGCGCAGACTCTTTGTATTTCCGAATTATCGTAGTAATATTACGAAACAGTATTAATCAGAACCTAACCAAACTTTCATCAAACTAATCTTAAAGTACATCCTTTCCAATAAAAAATGAATAATCGAAATCGATGAGCGTGATATTGATTTATTAAGCGTCAATAGCCTAATGGTTTAGGGTGCGGCCTGCGAATCGTAAGGTCGTGGGTTCGAATCCACCATTCGACTATTGCCGTGAATTGTGTCCTAGCATAAGCTTAAGCTTAGTTGGAATGGTAAACAAGATTGTTAGTAATATTTCTGAAAAAAAAAAGAAATATTGCTAGCTATCTTTAAAAAAAATCGTCGTTATTATGAGGTAACAAACATAAAAAATAAACTTATAGACGAATGGAGAACCTTCTCCTTTTTTGAAGTCGGTTGAAAAATGAATTCTTTATAGTTTTTCTTAATATTGTGCAAATCTCCCTATTTCAGAGGTCGACGACCTGCGGCTCGAGTGATTTAGATATTAGATATAGCTGCGGCTATTTACTATTAACTATATTTATGCAAGTTTTTTACAATTATTTGTGGTATACAACTTCCGCCTGAAAAGGTTGCCGACTCCTGACCAAATCGAATAGGGTTATATAAAAAGACGTTAAGTCATATATTGTTAAACGACCATTCTTATTCGTAGCGGAGATGTTAATATTTTCGCGACGTTTTAGGGAGGGTATTAAATAGTTGTTAATATGTCAACCTGATAAGGGTAAAGTGTGGTTTGAAAACTGAAGTTGCGGACAGAATTGAAATAGGTTTGCTTCGGCGTTTTGGGAGTTTACCGTTATTTATAGTGCCGTAGCAACAGCGTTAATAGCGTATTTTTTTTTATGCGTATAAACTAGCGCTTGACCATGATCCCACCTGGTGTTAAGTGGTGATATAGTCGAAAGATGGTACGCGCTAGTGAAGTGCCTATTCACTCTACTCTTGAAGGCTCCCACGTACTTGGACGGAAAGACTGACGCCGGTAACTTATTCCACTCCTTTGCTGTATGTCCTAGGCGAGCGTGTGCAGACTAGATTAGTGATATATTAAAGAATTATATTATGCAGGCTTCAACAGCTTGCGGTTAGTATCCGGTCTACGAAACGTACTACTGTAGGTCATCTATAGTAATGAATCTTGCGCTAAGTTACTATTAGGACTTAAAGCGCAGACTCACTCTGTTAAAGAATTCAAAAAAGGCGGAGGTTTTCAATGTGGAAAGGCGGGCTAAGAGGCTATTTGTTGACGCAACTGAAACCAATCTGCTCAGTTTTAGCACAGGCGTAAGGTAGCTAGCCTTTCGGTTTTCTACAGATTGCATTTTGGAAAAAGCGCTCGGTAACTACTTGATCTAATTCCACATCCCCGTTCCACCATGGGACTTCAACATCAGGTGGGATCGTAGTCAAGCACTTGCTTAGAAATTATAAAAAAATCATAGTTATATTACGAACGTTTCTATTGAAATTCTTATTTTGAAATCGGTTAAAAAACAAAGTATATAAATAGTACTTATTATCTCAATATCTATAAGAGCTTTAATGTATCACTAACCATTAATTGCATGGAACAATAGAGTAAACAATCTGGGGAATTAAGCCGCTGAATTCGACATTTATTCCCAACATATACGGAATGGAAATTGGATTGCCCTCCCTGAATACTAATAGATATGAAGAACCGCGCGTGTAATTACACAACGGTCCGCCTAAACGCAATATCTCAGTAATGTTATAGTGGTGGACGTAAAAAAAGCAACTTTTCCACAACATTAAGGAAGTATTGCATAGTATAATTTGAATGAACACTGATCGTGAAGAAATGTATGCAATTAACATAGTACAGCTGTTGAATATTCAATATCGCGTGGGAATCCTATCAGAGAACAGCATGCTACGATAAGAATATATGATCCAAACAATGATGTTGAAAGAAGAAAATTACTTCCAGTGTTACGAAATCAATTTTTTTTTGTGTAGGTATCGCGATAAAATCAACACGAATACATGTGTCGACATTTTTGCTGTCTCCTTTGACTAGATAAACTACAGAAGCGATTTTTTTATGACGAACTACGCAGATTGACCAGAGAAGTTGACCTTGACTGCTTCACCGGATTGAGAGGTGGCATAGCTCTTAGGTCACCTATATCGGTAAGAGTACAGAAGCGATAGATATGAAAACTTTAAGCGTCAATAGCCTAATGGTTTAAGGTACTGTCTGAATGGTAAGGTCGTGGGTTGGAATCCATCATTCGACTATTGACGTGAACAATTTCCTAGCACAAGCCTAAGCTTATTTGGAATGGATAAGAAGGATATTAGTAATATTTGTGAAAAATAAATATTGTTAGTATTCTTTATAAAAAAACATAAGATACTGGGAGTTCCTGCACTCTTGGCAAACAGAAGCTTGTTGTAAAAGTTGTGCTGTAAGTTGTAAAAGGGGACTGAGTAATAAACAGGAACGCCCTTGACAAAAAAACTTGTAGGGAGTTAAGAAGGTGCGAGTAGAGTACCGCCAGACCACGCGTGCCCTATGCGTTTTGGCATATAGCAGAGTGAGCTTCGTGGGGCTATGGATGGTGGTTAAGTGTGACCCTAAGATACAACTAGGTTCAGTAATGGTTTTAGTATACCTTTACTACATATCTTTGCTTCAAAACTGGAAATGTAGACCTGGATGGTAAGGCCCGCTAGCTTAGGATGACCAATGATCGGACAATATGGAGGAGCTGATCTAGGAATCACGTAGAGAGAAGAAGAAGGTGGACACGCTTGCCATCTCCAATTGTGACGAAACCGTGGGAGTTTGCGTTGTGACAGAATTGATTTGATTCACGGAATTATGTAATTAATACGTCAGTGGCTGAAGAAAACTAAAACTTTCGCCTTTGCGAAGAAAACTAGACGTCGAATCGGAGGGTTAGCCGACGGATATTCCGACGCATTTAGACCGTATCGGAAAGAGCAGCCGACAAAACGGTGCGTCACGCCCAACTAAGCCACGCAAGATAAAAATAATAGAAAACTATAATATTGTATTGCCGCTGTTTTAGATTATTGTTACAACGTAAGTCAGCAGTGTCTGGCTGGTCGCGACAAATTGCATAGTACGCCAGCGACCTGAGTTCGATCTCTGGTGCCGGCACAAATTAATTTCTTTATTGCAATTTGACGTGATGATTACCACGAGCTGGACGATGAAGGAGAACATCATGTGGGCTTTCCGCGTATGTATTTATGACAATCTACAAAGACTAAGGAAGTACTGCTAAGCCACTCCTTAACGTAGACGAGGAAAGAGAATAGAAGCGGCAGATCTTAATAAGAAAACTAATATTCTTTGGAAATAAACGAGAGCGTACGCGCCGTTTAATGTTTAATCAGTTATTTAATGTGAAGGTGTTTTTTGTTAAACGATTTTCATTGAATCTCCTGTGGAATCATTTTAGTTTTACATCCTCCAAAATCGATAGTGGCCTCGAACCGACACACGAGATCCTGTTGTTGACGTTTGAAATTTTAAATTGTTTTGTGGAAAGTTTTTCGTTGTATAAAAGTTAAGAGTTAAAGTAACAGTCTGTATATATCCCTCTGTTGGGCACAAGCTTTTCCTGTAAGGAGCGGCCAGGTAAAAGCTATTTTTTTCAAACAGGAAAGTATAGTTACGATGGAAAGGAAAACTCTTTCACTGTCGAACGCACGGTATCTGCATTAAACAATTTCAATAATGCCGGCACCGGATATCGAACTCTGCTTAAAGTCAAAAGTTAAAGTTACAGCCTTTATATAATATATATATATATATATATATATATAATATTAACTTTTATTACATATACTTTTAACCGCTGAAAATCAGCGCTGTCGCATCCTTGCGACAGCATATGCTGAGACGGTGTCCGATATTGGCATCATATGTTTTGTATTATTTGTCCGTGTAACTTTAACTGTGTTTTGTCTATTTTTCATTCTTTTTTTAATGTGGGTTATATTCTGTCTGTGATGTGTTTTTGTATTGTGATGCCAATAAATAAATGTCTATGTCCATATGTATATATATATATATATATAAATATATATATACGTCCCACTGTTGAGCGCAGGCCTTCTTTGTAAAGAGAGTATAAGGGCATAGTCCGCCACGTGGCCCTAGTGTTAGGATTGGCAGACTTCACATGCCTTAGAAAAAATTTCTAAGACATGTGGGTTTCCTCACGTTGTTTTCCTTCACTGCAGAGCACGTGGTGAACTCTGCTTCCAAGACCTTAATAAATAAGTAAGGACTGTATATATATATAAATATCCTCAATTTCCCGACCGTTTGACCTAATTACACTTGCCATAGACACGGGTGAACTGACCGTAATAATTGAGTACGATTCGGTCGAAACGTGGCCGTTAAGTCCAAAGATTATTATTAATATGGCTACACAGGTGATATATTCTCTGGATACCTCGCTCGGTAACTAAGGCAGAATACAATACTAATATATAACATTAATTGAGAGATAATGGAAGTTTAATATGCCAGTTTGCAAGCGTAGAATTTTACACATATAAAACCTTTTTTGTTTAATATACTGCTTACAATTTTTTTTTCATTCTAAATAAAAAAAGCTTAAGTAGCTTGTGCTAGGAGAAACGTCAATAGTCGAAAGATAGATTCGAACCTACGACCTTACGATTTGCAGACCGTACCAAATATTAGGCAATTTATACCAAAATTTTCTAAAGATCGCATTTTGGAGAGTGTGCTAAGGAACTACATGATCTAATTCCCCCATCCCCGTTCCACCACCGGACTTCAATACGCACTACGGTATTTCATTCTTTTATTCTGAACATCCTTCAAACCCGACCGAAGCGCATTGCTTTGTCTTTCGTTGTTCGTACAGCTAGGGACTGGAATAGTTTGCCCGCGTCTGTGTTGCCTTACAATTACAATGTGGGTATTTTTAAAAGTAAAGTGAATAGGCTTTTACTAAATTAGTGCGCCTTACCATCCAGGATTGTATTTCCACTTAACATCAGGTGGAATCGTAGTCATGGACTTGCTTAGAAAGTATTAAAAAAAAACTATTTTTATTGCTTTCACGACTACATTACTCGGATGATGTAGTAACAGATGAAAAAACTTTATGTAAGCCACCCCAATTATATCGTATTATATACTCGTAAACATATAAAATTTATTATTACTTTGATGTACATAAATGTTTTTGATAACATAAATTTGATGTCTATAAAGTATTACTTAGGGTCTTTTTTAATATATATTTATTATATTATATCATAATATAATTTTATTGAGATAAATTTAGTATGTAGTACGTCCTTTTTTTTATATGACGAACTACACAGATTGTCCAGAGAAGCTGGCCTTGACTGCTTCACCGGATTGAGAGGTGGCATAGCTCTTAGGTCGCTTAGCCTGAACCTCTATTAGGTGGTAACTAGACACAAGGGTCCCCCTGGTGAGGGGTAGCCTCGGCTTGGACGGTCACCATTATTACGCGTTAGCAGTCCGATCCGAAGGGGCCGAACCACGCCGCCGACTCGGTCGGTAGCTATTTTATTAACAAAAATCTATTGGGACAATCTAAGCTAAACTAACTTCAGCCCTGTAGTTCTGGGCTCTCAAGAATAAGACTACGGTATCCCCTGCCTGTCGTATAAGGCGACTAAAAGGGGCCTCGGGTTCACTGGGCGACAAGGGTGGGGGCCTTTGTCGTCCGCTAAGGTGGACCCGGGAAGAAGGCGACATCGGCTGGCCCGTGTAGCCTTGCACTATGAGGGCACAGCCCCTCTGCACGTGCTCTCCTTGAGCACAGTGCAGAGGGGCTCCGGTGCGTTCCACTGGAGATCCCGGAGCCCCTCGTCATGCACCGAGGAAAGGGCCACCGGGGAGGTTTTAGTGGTTAAAAAACCCCACATAACCGCCGCCTTCCCCCCAGAAGGCGGGGTATCTTTTCGAAGATTTCCTCCCCGTTAACAAAAAAAAAAAAAAGCTAAACTAACTTATATTCCACTTCGGGAAGCGTTAGCGCTGGAAGAAGAAGTGGCCGAAGAAACTCCAGCAACGCTCCTAATCCTATCTTACGTCGCTTAGCCTGAACCTCTAAAAGTAGTACAACTAAACATCACGGGATTAATAAGAAATTTACGATAGAATATTAGACGTGAAGCCATTGATATGAGCATTGCTAACGGAGTTAGCAAGTGTTTATTCGATTCGCTAACTGTAACAAACAAATTAAGGACCAGGCAATGGCTACAGATAGGGATCCGACATGCGCAAACGAGCTGTATTACTATCACAAACGTAATCTCGAGCACGTCTCCCAACTCATCTACGAACACTAACAGTTAGTCAAACATTTGATCAAACATTAGATTCGATTGAAGCATTCCATAAACGAGAATTTTAGTATGGGAAAGAATGAGCAATAATGTTCCTTTGTTTCGTTAAATGGCACAAACGTTCGTGAATAAAAAGTGCTTGTAAAAGAATTTATTGGAATTCTTATATATGTACTCGTACATTTATTTCTGATCCCATTTCTCTGTATATATAATGTCTCCATTCCAAATGTCAAGGAAAAACTAAGTTGTTTCCCGACAGTTTATTTTGTGTAATCAGACGACGAAATAAAAATATTTTTAAGCAAGATTATTTACGTTCAACCTACGCAGACGAGCGTACGTTGTTCCGTAAGCACCGTCACTGTTAAACACGTAAACAGTTAGATTAATCCTTTATTGCACCAAAATATATGTACAGTAATATTCTTCCAGCTATCTTTTGGTGGTTTTTTTATGGGGTATAAACTAATACTTGACCACGATCCCTCCTAATATTAAATGGTGATAAAGTCGAAAGATGGTACGCGCTAGTTTAGTAAGTGTCTATTCACTCTACTCTTGAAGGCGTAGACGTCGTACTTGGACGGAAAGACTGACGTCGACAACTTGTTCCACTCCTTTGCTGTATGCACGATGAACGATGACTCAAATCGCTTCGTTCCGACGCAAGGAACATCGACTATGACAGGTTTTTTATGCTTTTTACTGAAAGTTACTGTTGTTGTAGAAAGCTGGTGCTTCCCATGTGGTCCCATGTCCTTTTTTGGTCCAATTCTGACAATGGCAACCATGAGAAAACTAGTGTTAAATTTGCACTAATCAAGTATATGCGCCATAAATAGACGAATAACTCAATATCATGCCAACCGATTTCAAAGATTATTTTTTTATTAGAACATCCTGTACTTCAAGAGTAGAATTCTTTTTTTCTTCTTTTCTTTTTTGAAAAAAAGACTAACAATCTTGTTTACCATTCCAACTAAGCTTAAGCTTGTGCTAGGACATGGTTCACGGCAATAGTCCAATGGTGGATTCGAACCCACGACCTTACGATTCGCAGACCGTACCCTAAACCATTAGGCTATTGACGAAAGTTTTTGGTTAGGTTCTGATTAATTATATTACGTAATATTCCAACGATAATTTGTAAATACAAAGAGGGCGTTCGCGATTAATAGCGTATAACGTTTGATTCGATTTGAAGTCGTTTTTTGTTTCTCACTTCACGGCGATATTCTGCGCGGTATATTTCAATATATTTCTGCTAAAATACTGGCAACGTCGCGTCGTTTATACATTTGCAAAAGAAACAAAAAAATCATGAGTATATTTTTTGAGTTGCATGTAATTTTAATTCATGCACTTTCTCTGAAACACGTGTGTCAATGCAATGTTTTATATAAAATTTTCAAATTAAATTTACATTGTTAGTAACTTGTGCAGGTGACGAAGGTCTGGTAAATTGTGCCTATGAATAATACACAAAATCGTATTCACAAAGAACATTGGTGGGGTACGTTATTGTTTTATTTACTTTTGTGTGTCATGTCATGTACATTTTAATGCTCACGGACTAAAAATTAAAACTAGATATATGTAATTTTGTATTTCTCGTAAGTGAATTGAAATTCTTATAGAAATAAAGATATTCTAAACTCAAAATTGCTTAAAAACTAACAGTGTTAGACCCACTGCAGTGTCTTTCGCTGTCGCACGAATCGGTCGGCATGATGGGATTGTGATCTCGCAGAATACCGACGTGAAGAGAAGTATATGAAATATATTATATTTAAAGCGAAAAAGAAGATTCAGAATCTTTATTT
The DNA here is from genome assembly GCA_029286785.1 of Meandrusa payeni. Lineage (NCBI taxonomy): Eukaryota > Metazoa > Arthropoda > Insecta > Lepidoptera > Papilionidae > Meandrusa > Meandrusa payeni. Next base: position 6,853,887 of record JAGSMX010000007.1, read on the forward strand.
CTCATAAGAGTTTATATGTCTTACTGTTGGGTATTGGCCTTTTTGTAAAGAGAGTATAAGAACACAGTGTGCCACGCCGCTCTAGTGTGGCTTGGTAGACTTGTCCTAGACAAAATTTCAGTGCCGCCCTCGTAGGAATGTGATAAAAACAGCATTTTCACATTCATATCTGTTTATCGCGTTATTGTTGTACGTAATTGTGCTATTGTGGGTTAGTAGGTGCAGTGTTCTGCATTTGCTGAGCGCTACGCTCTATGTCTTACGTCGTTATGTCATCTATACAAATTATATAAAATTGTAGTATATGTTTGTACTATTAAAATACCTTTTATAATATTTATTTATTCTTTATTTGCACACAATACAAAAAAGGTACAAATAGGCGGACTTAATGCCAATTAGCATTCTCTGCCAGTCTACCTTGGGGTTGTGTAAAGACTAAGTAACGGGTGCAAGCTCTGTGAGAAAATTATTATTATTAATTATTGTACATATAAACAAAATAACATTTTTTACAATTTTCCTGTGTGTCAGATTGTTCATGCTAATCTCTGGAACGGCTAGACCTGACGGGACTTTCACTGGCAAATAGCTGATATAATAAGGAGTAGCTTAGACGTTTTATTTTGAAATATTTAAATAAACAGTTTTTATCGCAGATAACACTGTGGAGCGCAGCTAGTTCAATAAATATATTGTGTTTACAACATGTTTTCTATCCTCCTAACGCTATTAGCGCTTCAAGTGCTTTAATTACATTTGCCCATCCTTATTCGTGACAGTTAATTAAAGCTGAAAGAGAATAACGTAAAATAAATAATAAAGAACAATAATTACTACACAATAAAGGAATTTCGAAAATGAAACGAGCAAAATATCACAAAATATTCTTCAAAAATTTAAATTTTAAATAAATGGAATAAAATTTAAATTAAATATAAATGTAATAAAATTTAAATTAAAAATAAATGTAATAAAATTTAAATTAAATATAAATGTAAATAGCGAAGGCATTTCATCGGGTATACTGCTTGTTAATAGTTCTTGTTAGACAAACAAAACGAAATGATGCGACAGCGAGCCAGGAGTATTGAATTCCCTTTGAAACATTGAAATACAATAAAGATGTACGCTCCCCTAAATCCAAAGCAATACCTTGATTGTACTTATTGATAGATAAGGATTTTATTTACAAAACTAACAGCGTTACTTATATTTGTAAAACATATTCATAATATTAATTGAATATAATTTTGTACAACCCAGTTCAAAAATAACTCATACATATAATTATAAACCGACTCCAAAAGAGGAGAAGGTTCTTAATTCGTCTGTATTTTTCTGTTTGCTAACTCATAACTTGCGAACGAGTGAACCGATTTTGATGATTCTGTTTTTATTAGAAAGCTGTTGCTTCCGTCCATGAGAAAACTATAAATAGTATAATAATATAAGTCTTAAATTTACATTAAGTGTGAGAGCGACAAATGGACGAATAACTTAATATCACGCCAACCGATTTCGATGATAAATTTTTTAATGGCAAGGACGTACTCATTGAAGTACATCCAATACAGTTTGTTGAGAGATTTGTTATGTTCTGAATAATTCTGTTTCGTAATATTCCTAGGATAATTCGGAAATACAAAGAGCGCGTCCAAGCGGAATACCGGTACGATTTGAAGTTGATTTTTGTTTTTAAACGTATATTTTATATATTTGTGTAAAACGATAAGTCCCTGTCAAAATTATCTTTTTCTACCCCTTTAGGATTAAAAATATAGCTTGGAACAAGTATTAAAAACGCTCGTAATACTGCAGAACACACCTGTTATAACAAGTCAAATATCAGCAGTCACGCGCCATGATAAAAATCCGTGCCGCAGTTAAATATTGAAGTTACTCTATCATTTTTACAAGGTAAAAATTATCGGACATTCGAGTGCAGACATAGGTTAAATTAAAAATAAATCTTATACGACTTGTTAATGATAATGTTAATTTTAACCAAATTGCAAAAACGTGGAGGCTCTCAATTATTATGTATGTTTTTATTTGACAGCCAGTGCCTTTCATGTGATCCCATTTCGATTTTGGTCCAATTCTGACAATGGCCTTCATGACGCAAACCAAACCATATAAGTCTTAAATTTTCATCAAGCATGTGCGCCATAAATGGACGAATTACTCAATATCACATGATACATTTTTCATTGGAAAGAATGGACTTCAAGAGATATTTGATGAGAGTTTGGTTAGGTTCTGATTATTTGTATTTCGTAATATTAGGTTGTCAAATATCTCCCTTCCGCCTTTTGTGTCATGCGGCACCCAAACATCAAGCTTTTTTTTGTATCCAGCCTTCTGCAGATGGTTTAAAATGGTTTGGTGACTAACTCCCATCTCCTGGGCGATGTCACGAGATGCCACATGCCGGTCTAACTCGTGTAGTCCATGATTTGATCGGTATTTGTCGTCACAGGTCTTCCGCCGGCTGGCTTATCCATGGTGTCGTTTTCACCGGCTCTGAATCGTCGAAACCATTCCTCCGTGGTTCGAAGTGATAGAGTACCATCCCCCAAAACACCATTAATCTCACGGAACGTTTCTCTAGCGGATTTGCCTTTAACGAAGGAAAACTTTAAAATAGCGCGAATTTCGGCGTTAGTGAACTCCATGTTTACACGTCTATAACTGTTGAACGCAATATCCAAACTAATTACGCATAGCGTCGTTTTGTAGGTTATGTCAAGACCTTTCAAATTATGTGTAGTATTGCTAGATACGAGCTCTGTAGCGCTTTGTACATAGCCGCGAAATTCAAAAGACAAAAAGGCGGAAGGGAGATATTTGACAACCTATTATATACCACGATAATGAGAGCGTCCGCGCGTTATTACAGCCTATACATATGTCCCACTGTTGGGCACAGTCTACCACGTGGCCTTAGTGAGGATTGACAAACTTCACATGTCTTGGAAAATTTTATCACATATAGGTTTTCTCACGATTATTTCCTTCACCGAGCGCGCGAATAATCAGCACTTAAAATTTAAAAAAAACTAAATCATCGGTGCCGTAACCGGGGACGTATGTACGTACGTACGAGCATACTAAATATCTAGTCTACTAACTTGAGCCGACCGCCTGGACAAGGCTACCACGATTATATATTAACGATACTAGGTACTAATCATATAACTGAATTAGAGTAGACATTAGGTAAAAAAACAGGTTGCAAGGAAGTAAAAACGTGTTCAAAGGTTCAGCGCACTAAGCACAGCGGAGCTTTCGTTCCCACATGCTCGTAATCTCATCGTAGTAATGCAACTACTTACAGTGAGTGACTTTTTATGTGCTGTATAAACTTGTAAAAAGAATCATTAACAAACATATTTTGCAATTTAATGACGTAATTTGTAAATGAATGCGATTATTCGCCACAGAATAACTTTAACGCTCTACAAACCGTAGCGGCGTATACAGAGACAGTAATTTCTGTCAGATTTTCACAAAACTTATTACGTCCCGTTCGTGAGATATAGTTAGATAAATTCTTTATTCAACCGAAATTCTTATACAATGGCGAAATTAATGCTATTTAGCATTTTCTCTCAGTTAATATTTTCATAGATAAATATACATGCACAGATAACGCCTATATAAAATATAATAATAAATAAACGATACTATTTAGATACTCGAGATTTATTGACGAAATACAAACGTTTACCCAGTAGGCTGACGCTATATGCACACACACAGTGATGGTGGCCAAGACAGAGACGTGGATAAGTGGGCAGACCACCAGCCCGCTGGTTGGGTGACATCGTCAGGGCAGCGGGGCCGCAATGTTATCGGACAGCACAGGAACGAAGTGAATGGCGTGAAAAAAGGGAGACTATACCCAGCGGCGGGAAGATACGGGCTGATTGATTGATTGATTGACAAAGCTATAGATTCTGAGAGTTAAACAAGAATATTTACACAGTAAAAACAAATATCTAAACCGAATCAAACGTGACGGATCAAACAATAAACGCCGAAAAATCATTATTGTTACCACATTCGTGGTCGATGTCGTTAATGAATACTTTAGGTAAGTCTTGCATTGTCATAAACGTACCAATATTTACTCAACAATTGTCCCTCTATACGATTTTTGATATTTTCTTGTTATATTTTCAATACTCAAGGTGCTATACCTACCAAATTAACATGAGACCTTATTAAAATCAGTCCAAAAATGATGGACAGAAAAATTAAAAAAAAAAGTCAAAATCAAGAATCTACTTCTTTTTTGTAATCGGGACGAGTTACTATTATATTATTACTAACAATCTTGTTAACCATTCCAACTAAGCTTAAGCTTGTGCTAGGACATGGTTCACGGTAATAGTCGAATGGTGGATTCGAACCCACAACCTTACGATTCGCAGACCGTACCCTAAACCATTAGGCTATTGACGCTAGTTAATAATGTTAACGGCATTTATTTAAACAATTAATTAATAAATTAGATAATAAATAAAATTCTTGTTTATTATTAAAAAAAAACAGGAAATAAAGTGGCGTCCCATTTTACTTACTTGATACTTACTGCTGTGCTTTATAAACTGTTTAGTAGTACACCACGCTATCTAAATTCGATTCGTTGAAAAAAATATCTGCGTAATTCACAAGTACTACTAAATTAAGCATAAGCTTTAACAACTTCCGCATGGATAATTTCCATAGTTGATTAAAAGCTTTGTTTTGTAAAAAATGTTAATTAAATCTTTCCGTGACAATTAATGGTTAAGCTAAAGCATTCTGTCATTAAATACTGCAAAATAAGCTGTCGCGAACTTTAACTCCTTTTTGATCGGGGTAGATAAAGACATCTATCCGCTTTTCCCAAATTTTGTTAGGTCCTATATGTGACAAACGGTGAGCCAGTTGTAGGAATCCTCCTTGTGCCAATATTTCAGGTTTGATGAAGCGTATACGACTACTATCTCTGTCTACCACGCTATGGCTAATAACGTGGGAGTTTATGTACAATAAGCAAACAATTAACTACGTTTTAAATTTAAAAGCAAAATGTAATTCTTCCAGTTAAAAAAACGAGTAGAACAGTCGACGTCCATTGTCCATTGATTGTAAATGTACGTACAATAATCTATTGGTCTGGCCTGGAACGCTCCGAGATAAAACCGGCGTGTAGGTAAAACTGGTTGCGGATTTCGCTTCCCGCGAATCCTTTCGTCTCGGTACTCTCTAGTCGGGGGTGAGGTCGTTTCCCAACAGTTATATATCCCAATAAAATGAAAAGATCGATAATAAAATTATTCGATTACTAATTAATGAACGACCCGTGCAAAAAGCCTCAGCCTTTTCTAGTTTCAGTTAGACTCGGAACAAATTTGAAAATTAAACAAAAAAAAAATAAAAACAAGTATAATCGACTTCAAATCGAATCCAACCGTTAAATGTTATTACACACGAATGCCCTCTTTTTATTTCCGAATTGTTGTAACAATATTATGAAATAAAATTAATCAGAACTTAACCAAACTACTCTTGAAGTTCAATGTACAAACGGTTGGCGTGATGTTAAGTTATTCGTCCATTTGTGGCGCACATAATGCAATTCAAGCCAAAATGAAATTTAAATAGGACTATACGGGAAACAGCAGCTTTCAAATAAAAAAGAATCATCAAAATCGGTTCACCCAGTCGAAAGTTATGCGATAACAAACATAAGAAAAATAGAAACGAATTGAGAACCTCGGTTGAAAAATTCGTGTATTCATGTGTATGCTACTGACCGCTATGTGTTTCTTCCTCCAGGCCAATCGTGGGTATGAGGTTTAAATTAGGTCATGTTTATTTAATAAGACTACGGTATCCCCTGCCTGTCGTACAAGGCGACTAAAAGGGGCCTCGGGTTCACTGGGCGACAAGGGTTGGGGCCTGAGTCGTCCACCAAAGTGGACCCGGGAAGAAGGCGACATCGGCTGGCTCGTGTCGCCTTGCGCTGCGAGGGCGCAGGGCAGGACGTGCTCTCCTTGAGCACAGTGCAGAGGGGCTCCGGTGCGTTCCACTGAAGATCCCGGAGCCCCTCGTCATGCACCGAGGAAAGGGCCACCGGGGAGGTTTTAGTGGGTAAGAACACCACATAACCGCCGCCTTCCCCCCACAAAGCGGGGTATCTTTGTGAAGATTTCCTCCCCGTCAACAAAAAAAAAAGGTCATGTTTATTTCAATGAAATCTCATCGGAATGTAAAAAACTTGTAACAACCTTGCATCATTTAACTTCCAAGAATTTTTCGACTCTCATTACGTGTACTAGTAGTTGATTAACATTACACAAAAAGTCAAATTTCAAAAGCAAATCACTTGAACACGAGATATAATTGAAATTGACAAATGACCCGAAACTAGCCGACCATAGAAATTGGAAAGTAAGCTTGAAATTTTTCGCGTAATTTCCATGAAATATTACCTAAACTTTCCCGATGTGAAATTATAAAAGTAGACAGAAAATGTTATCGTTTATTGTTTTATGTTTCTTCGTTCTCCTTCAACAGGTCAGTACACTCTGTTTAGATCATATATTTTAATAATAATAATTTATTTATTCAATCAAGTAACTTAGACTCATCATTTCATAATACTATTTTTAGAATTTACAACAGAACAATACAATAACTATTGACTGCTTCACCGGATTGAGAGGTGGCATAGCTCTTAGGTCGCTTAGCCTGAACCTCTATCGCTAGTAACTCGACGCAAGGGTCCTCCCGGTGAGGGGTAACCTCGGCTTGGACGGTTACTATGTTATGCGTAAGCATTCAGATCCGAGGGTGCCCGAGAGGGCCGAACCACGACTCGGTCGGTAGCTATTTCACGGATAATGTAAGGGAGATTCAAAAGCCAAACTAACTTTGAGTGCCACTTCGGGAAGCTTTGGCACTGGGATAAGAAGTGGCCGAAGAAACTCCAGCAACGCTCCTAATATCTAAGGGCCTACCCATAAAATAGCGGTATCGCGTACATTATACTAACGGCTTCATTATGCTTATGTATATCCTACCCTTATCCGCCATGTGAGACGGCGCAGGATAATAAGGATATATACGTAACGGAATCTTTAAAATTAATTCCAAATATCGGAATAATTTGAAATTTTTTACACATTTTTTTTATTGGAGAAGTGGGCAACGGTTCTTGCAGTACTTCCTCGATAGGTACTTCCTAGATAGTCATTCAGGAAACAGCAGAACCGATGACATAAAATAATTTAATTATAATAAATGTGTGTATTACCTACTATAGGACAAATTTCATTGGTGCCGGCACCAGGAGTCGAACTCAGGTCGTTTGGGTATTATGCAACTGAAGTCCGGGTAAATAATCCACCACTATCGTTAAGCAAAAACAATGCACTTGTTTTTTGTTTATAAGTATATCTTTGCTCAAGTTTCAACAATAGACAATAACACACAGAAACAAGAGCTTCCGACTTCCTAAATATAGTGTGTCTATTAGATATGCAAGATTGATTTTACAATTTTAAATTCCTGTCAAATTTATCATTCATCAATACTGAACGATAGCTACGGTCAAAGGAAAATTAAAATTGGATTTTTTGTGACCCAAATTTCCATGTGCCCGTCTGAATTTAAAATAAACTTTATACGAATTGTCGATGTGAAGGATTTAAATTGAAAGCGACACTCATTCGAATATTGTAGAAGTCTTTTTTTTCTGGTAAACCTTTTATCGTGAATGGGGGCTTTGTATATATCTTGTTTGTATATTGATTGTTTCATATATCTAGGATATAGATTGAAATAAATTGTGGTCGTTAACCAGCAATTACTATTTCTAGTGCAATTTATTCACGCACGCCGGGGAAGCTGGTGAGTTATGCCCGAATCCGCCTAGAAGCTACCGACTAAAACACCACATGATAAGCCTCCTCCATGACGGGGCTAGATGGGATCGCATTAGCATTCACCATCTCCCCCTACGGATACTCTGAAGGGTCAACCTTGGGTGCACGGCTACCACCTAGACGGGTGAGTGCCAGCAAAGAGTTCCATACCTCCACGCCAGTAGCCTTCTTAACGCCTTCTGTGTGTCCAATATGCAAGAGTACTCCCTTGATTGTACTCCGATATTTACGATAGAGACACATCGAATGTAATTAGATTTTCATTTTTTCACCATCCCCGTTCCACCATCGGACTTTTAGACGCACTTCAGGATTTCATCCTTTTGTTGTGTACATCCCTCAAACCCGAACGAAGCGCTTTGCTTCGTCTTTCATTATTCGTACAGCAAAGGACTGAAATAGTTTGCCCGCGTCTGTCTTTCCCTCCGATTACAATGTGGGTATTTTCAAGAGTAGAGTGAATAGGAATTTACTAAGCTAGTGCGCCTTACCATCCAGGACTGCATATCCACTTAACAACAGGTGGAATCATAGTCAAGCACTTGCTTAGAAAGTATAAAAAAAAATAAAGGAGCTCACACCCAACACCTAATTTTCAAATGTTACTGTTCCCAGCATCGTATACAACTTGGATCTAGTTCTTGACGACGCATTGTTCAGGTTCTGATCCAGTGTCCTCAGAGATCAGATTTAGAACATTTATTAAGTTTATTAGAAAAATATGAAATAAAGAACAAAGAGATAGAACGGGAATGGAAAGACGATAAAGGGAATAAAGCAATGACTACGGAGACACAAGACGAACAAACACAGAAACACTAATAGTAGCCTGGAGCAGGCAGGAATATTAGTATGCTTAGAATAATTGCCTTCCTTACTGCAAAAAAACAAGCTGGGTAGGTATAGCAAAGAATTACCCGTTATACCCGTAGATAAGGACCCAAATGAATTATGAGGAGAGCTTATCACCATAAACCCATCGCAATTTTTAAATTTCCATTACTATAATATTTATAATTTTAACATTGCCGACAGAGTGCACTTAAAAAGGCAATAAATATTATATTACAAGGAAAAAAAGCTCATTGTTAAAGTTGCATTGTTTTATTACTTGATGCAAGTTACACAGTTATATTCCGCCGTTACCAGATCAGTTAACAATTTCATTGCACTAATTAGTTTTATGAAACGATCGAAGTTTGAACCATCACAGTATCGCATAGCTAAAACATAGCTTGACTATGGCAGTAATTAAACGTTAATAAAATGTTGAAAAAAGTCTTCAATTAATGACTTTCTTTGAAGCTTCCAATTTTTTAACATACTAAAATTATATAAATTATAGCATAGTTGCCTTCGATACCAGAGAACAATTCCTGGAATACTGTGAGCTAGTTATGTTCTTAGCCGTAAAGGCTAACGGCTCAATAGTAGCAAGAAGAGGAACAAAGAAATATCCTTAAACAAGGAAAAAATATATATATATCTTACAAAGGGACCAACGGTGTTGCACAAATTTTAGCAACAGGATCATAGGGCCCTAAATGGGGTCAAAAAAACATACTAAAATTATATAGATTATCTTAAAAATGTAAGAGACAAAGTAATGAATTTAGATTTTAAGTTGATTTAATGTAATGTATATTGATTGGCATTCTTGGTAGACGGAATATGTTATCATTGGTGGTAGGTAGGTGGTGGTATAGTAGGTGGGAAACAAAAATAAATATTTCGGGCACCCTCCATTCATAATGAAATTGCGCGCTCTATGTTACAACCAAAGGCAAGGAGCTCTTTTGTTTTTTTTAAGCGAACTTTTGGGGATCCTTACGCTAATTAAGTAGGTTCCGTCAGCTTAATATCTTCAAATCGCTTTTATATGAACACTTTTTACCCAACACATATGTGCTCGTATATAATTATTTATTCATTGAAGTATTTGTGTGTGTATATTAATGTATATATATGTACGTATGTGTAAAAATATATTGATTTATTTTCTATACAAACTAGTTTATTAAATAAAAAATTGAGTGAAATATTATGCACACTTTTTAATGCAGTCAAAAGATCTATCTAAGTTAATCGTAATAAAGGCACGTGGTAAGCGCTCTAGGCTCCTACCAGCACTCGACACATTTTGAAAATTCTTCGGGATAACAGAGATAAAAAATATAAAAACTCGTTTGTTCGTTAAAAGTAAATTAATTTATTAAAACGGGGCTTAGATATTCGTCACCATAATATAAATGAGAACAGAAAAACAAATTAATTGTGTTGTTATACGTTTTACACCGTTGTTGACGTTGTTAACTGTACCACTTTTATTGTTGAGAAAGCAAGTTTTATTTGGAAGTAATTACATCAGATGTAAGTTAGACTGCGACGGTAAGTGGAGCGAATTCCGACGTGTCATCTCGTCACAGAAAACAGAAACCGAGTAAAAGGGCTAAACGAAGTCGCAGTTATTTGAATAGTTAACATTTTTTCGGATGTTAGACCACGTTCAATCTACGTGCTGGGAAAAAAGTACGTAATGCACTTTAAAGTACCGTAATCTATTCATTTGTACATTACAAGCCTTTCTTTTGAGACTAATACTAGTTTTATCTTCCTTAAGTTATTCTACTTGGGCTCATTATCACGCAATAAGTCCGACTTTAGCACGGCAAACGACGTACGTTTATAGATGTAGAGAAAGACAAAATGAGTCACGCACTTCTCCTTCACTAGTCACTTCAGAAGAATAACGGTTTTATTGCTTGAAGACAAGTGCCTTACGCTCCGCTAGCAGACAGACGCAAGGCTGTCTGTAGCCATAGACAAAGTGGCAGTATTGCCTGTATAAACCTAATGTTTCCCCACGAATAATTTTGTTACCTTTTTTTTTGTTTACGGGGAGGAAATCTTCAAAAAGATACCCCGCCTTCTGGGGGGAATGTGGCGGTTATGTGGGATTCTTACCCACTAAAACCTCCCCGGTGGCCCTTTCCTCGGTGCATGACGAGGGGCTCTGGGATCTCCAGAGGAACGCACCGGAGCCCCTCTGCACTGTGGTCAAGGAGAGCAAGGCGACACGGGCCAGCCGATGTCGCCTTCTTCCCGGGTCCACCATAGCGGACGACAAGGGCCCCCACCCTTGTCGCCCAGTGAACACGAGGCCCCTTTTAGTCGCCTTCTACGACAGGCACGTAGTACCGTAGTCTTATTCTTGAGAGCCCAGAACTACAGGGGTGATAATATTGTTACCTAACACAATCATGCCTGTTACACATCAGGGGTAGGCATAGGTCAACCGACTTCCACATAGTAAGTTTCTGATAAATCCCATTTCCTTTATATTCTTAAATGATTTTTTAAGATGTGAGAGCTTATTTTTGTTACAAAATTGTTATTCTGTACTTTTGCTACTCTATACGGAGGATGCAGTCTGTTTACTCGTGTATGAAATTAAACGCGAGCGGGCGAGCAATCTACCATGGCTTTATGTCACAACCTATAATCACATCAATTAAAATAAGTAGGACGCAATGACGGTGTATTGGTTGTGATATCGGAATCATTATCTCACGGCCATAGGTTTGGATACAAGGTATCTCGTAACAACGAAGGAGTGATATCCATCTAGGCAGATTTGTAAAATGGTTGGGGGTAATTTGGAAATTTTGTCCGATATCGCGTATGTCAGGATAACGTTACACTTTTAGGCGCGTTATGAAACAAGTATATTTACGAGTAATAACAAAAACCGACTTCCTTTTTTGTATGAATTATCGATCGAAAGTACAATGGAGTATCCATTGTACTTCATCATAATGACATAAATATACACAACGCATGTGTCAATACAAATTTGGGTTATAAAACAATAGAATTATAGTAAAGAGAAGTGCTCCGATCGTCACCAAATTTTACGCGATTACTCGGAGGTCAATCTGAAGATTACCTTAAAGTTTCCTGGAAATCGGTCCAGCCGTTACGGATCAGACCCCACACACATTCTCTTTGATAAATAGAGATATGCTGAGAATAAAACCATTCAGATAAAATTAGTAACGAGACTATCAAAAACGAAACAAAAATTGTAGAAACACAAATAGATAAAGGCTACCCAAAAGGCACTGGACAGAACAAATATGTAGGAAGATTAACAACAGGTGGACAAAACGTTTAACAGAGTGGGTACCAATAGAAAGAAAAAGAAAACAAGGAAGGCCATGCAAAAGGTGGAGAGATGTCTTCAAAGAGATATGTGGATCCCAATGTATGCAGATATCACGGGATAGACAGAGATGGAGAGGTTTAGGAGAGGCCTACGCCGGAGTGACGATTACTCCTAACAATTATCTGGAAAGTAAATTCTTTTAAAGTGGCATGTTATTGTAGTAGCAAATAAAGGCTATTTTATTTTGTCTTATTTATTACGGATAATCGAACAAGCACACAAGTCAAAGGATTATGCGAAGCGGCCATCAATGAATTTGACGTAGAAATATGTTATTATCAAGACCTACAACAATTGACGATCATAAAATGTGACAAACACATTTTAAAGGAACATTAGCGAATGTTAGTTGTTGGAATAGCACTAAATGTCATGTTAGCAGTAACAAATGGCGTACTTTATAATATTATGAATTTAGTACAACTTGCAGCGGTCCGAGAGGACGGCGTCTTATAGTTTGTGCAGCAAATAACTTACGACAAGTCCTTATCAGACGTTGGGTAAATTTTATAAACTCGATATACAAGCGGGGTAGAAAGACAGCAAGGCACATATGTGGCAGGTGGAGAGACAATCGCCAGGAAACAAATTTAATTTTGTTTGTTTGCCATGTATAGAGGTTCAAACCCAGCGACCGGAGAGCTATGAATATGAAACAGAAGGGCAACTTCTCTGGCAACAAAAAATTACTTAGGAACAAAATTGAAAAACTTTTTTAGATTTTTTTCCAACAACAGGATATCATAATCGAGCGCGTATATAATGTAGAATTTTCTTTATATATAAAAATGAATGTTTGTGTGTCTTTAAGCGCATAACTTCCGAACTATCCAAATTGGACAATTCATACTTTTTTGTGTTTCTTGTTGTTTTATTTTTAGGACAAGGTTTGTGTATATAATATATTATTATAAAAAAGAAAAGATTTTTTTTAAATTAAGATCAGATTTTATAAAACCTCATTAAAGAAAAATGGAGTAAATGAGACAGAATTACGTTCTGAGGTCATATCATAAATGTCAATGGTAGAATGAAAACCTCTTTTATGTTGTACTAATAATATAAAAAAACTATCAAAAATAAGGCTTAAAATAAGAAGTTTGTCAGTTAGTAAGTATATAAATGACTAGGATGGTTAAATAGATTCGGATGATATACCCCCCGTTAGTTGCCGAGTGGCCTTACTAAACAAACGAAACAGCAAGTCACTATAATGTTACAAAGAATACTGTGTAAACGTGATTCTTCCCCGCTCGTGCTCTTCCATTAGTCTTATACCTAGTATCGCTTACTATACGCAGCTAAAAAATATCAAAGATTGTGAACACGCTGTTTAATTTTCTGACATTTCGAGCGATTTATTGCTCTCATAGTCACACGACTGTGTTTGACGTCCTTGTGTCTCATTGTAATATTCAAGAGCTGTGGTAGTTCAGTGTCCGGGCAGTTGCCTCAAGTTGCATAGTACGCCAGGAACCCGAGTTCGATCCCCGGTGCCGGCACCAATAAATTTGTTGATACAATTTTATGTGATTTACCACGCGCTCGGCGGTGAAGGAAAACATCGTAGGAAATCTACATGTTTAAGATTTTTTTATAAGACATGTGAAGTCTGTTAATCCGCACTAAGGCCGTCGGCAGACTATGCCCTTATACTCTCTTTACAGAGAAGGCCTGTGCCCAACAGTGGTACTTTTTGTTTTTTTTTATATGAAAAGTGGCAAACGAGCATACGGCTCACCTGATCTTAAGTGATCACCGTCGCCCATGAACATCCACAGCACCAGAGGAGCTGTAGGTGCGTTGCCGACCTTTGAGATAGGAATAGGCTCGTTTGTTTAAGGTCCCTAAGTCGTAAACGTTCGGAAACACCGCTGGCGACAGTTGATTCCACAAGTTGACAGTGCGTGGGTGCAGGTGGTGCGTACTCAAACATCAAACACAAACTGTGTTTGTGTTTGATGTTTGAGTAACTTTTTTAAAATAGTATTCTTATAAACTAGAAATCATTTTTATTAAACCTTATTTTCTTGATATAGTTGTGTGGTGTAGCTATACGTAGCTAGCTAATAAGTATGCAAGTAGATTTATACGTATAACACTGCAATATCACCTTTTACGTGACTCCGAGTGGTGGCTGGTGTGATTTACGGCACGCCGGGACGATGGGATTCCGATCCGCACGATTGGTTATTACTCGTGCTGTGAAACCAGTTTCGTCTATGCAGGATCGTGTTGCAAAAGCGGAAGACACAGTTAATGACTGTTCGTTGTACTCGCCAAAGATTATACTTCATAATGCAAATGTTAAGCAGATCTAGGGATCGCTAGAGATATCAAATCTTCAAGGAATCAGTGTTCAACAATTACAAAAACCGACTTCAAATCGAATCGCACATAAAACGCTGGTACGCGCGGACGCTGTTATTACAGAACTATAATAGTTCCACATTCGTGGTCGTTATAAGAAGTTAAAAAAAATAATCCCCACTCAACATAGGTCCCATATGTGACAGGTAAACTCATCGCCATAGACTGGCAATACAAATTTTTAGAAAGTGAATATTTTGTAGTAAAAAAAAACGCTACGGATTCGAACCCGCGACCATTACAAAGTGGAATCGCATAGCCATTAAGTTGTCACTGGATTTTTTCGCTATACTAGTATTTTTTTTTTTTTAGAATTATATACGGTATACAAGGGTCACATATAATAGCAAGCTTTTTGGGAAACACGAATTGAGATTTGGTAGATATTTATTTTATTATTATTGGTAAAGTATATTATTTTTACGTTTTGTTAAACTTTTTAAGATTACTGTAAATTTCAATTATGTGTGTAGTGAATGTTCGGATTGGCTATACTAGTATTGGATTGCCATAAACCTACCAATATCTCAACGAATATTCTTCTATACGACTATTAGGATATTTTTATGGGGTATAAACTAGTACTGGACAACGACCCCACCTAATGTTAAGTTGGAAAGAAGTTATCAAGTATACTAGTATATTCGGAACCCAAACTTGTATGTCAACAAAATTGTCATTGTACTTAAATGGAAATAAAATCCTTTAAAAAAATCAATACATACATATAATCTTATTATTTTAGAATGCACAAAATGAATAAGTTCGGTTACATGGTAGGGATTTATCGGTGAAGAAAACAGTGAATACGGGTAAGCTAACGTCTCTGGGGCCAATTATGCGCCCGTACCATCCATTACATAGACGGAGCTGGGTTAAAGTTAAATATACGCGCAAAGATTCGACGTCTGAAATGGACGATATGCACAGCCTCCGCACGTCGGGTTTTCCTAAGCCCACATGCTTTGCCAATTAGCTTTGAATACTGATTTGTTTCTTATATCGTTACAGTAGTACACTGGCAAATATCGATGAGTCCTACGTACATATGTGGAATGCAACAATTTGAACATTTTCACTTTTATGTGTCAAATGCTAACTTTTACTCTAGTTGACAATGTGCCCTTTAAAAAATACACATTTGTCGGTGAAAAAACCATTTTTTTGCTATTGCAAAAGGGCCTATGTGGCATAATTTTAAACATATATGTTTTGAAGCGTCAATAGCCTAATGGTTTAGGGTACGGCCTGCGAATCGTAAGGTCGTGGGTTCGAATCCACCATTCGACTATTGCCGTGAACCGTGTCCTAGCACAAGCTTAAGCTTAGTTGGAATGGTTAACAAGATTGTTAGTAATAAATATTTCTGAAAAAAGAAATATCACGAGCTTTCTTTAAAAAAAATATAAAGGTTAAATGGTTTATCGAGATTTATATGACTTGATATAACTCTGATGCTTCGATAACTATCAAGTAAATTAACGAGCAAAAACAAAAACAGATTTGAAATCGAATTTAAAATTCGAAACCAAAAACACTATTATGCGCGGACACCTTCTTTGTATTTACGAATTATAGTAACAATATTACGAAATAGAATTAATCAGAACCTAACTAAATTATAAATAAACTACCGTTAAAATAAATCCTTTCCAATAAAAATGAATCATCGAAATCGGTCGTCGTGGTATTGAATTATTCGTCATTTGTCTCGGACATACTTAATGCAAATTTAAGTCTTAGCTGTGTGGATTGACAGCACCAAAATGGGCAGGGATGAAGTAACCCTGGCCTTTAGGCTTCGTTCCGGACACATTCCTCTCAATAGTTGTCAGCCCACATGATGGTGTCAAATCCTAAATGCATGGAATGCGCGAAAGTTGAGGATGCAAATCACATTATGGTCGAATGCGTCCGGAAGCCGAAAGACAACTATTCACGGCGAAATTTAATACCAATTTGTCGCATGTGGCTGTGTTTCACAGCCTTCTAGCCTTCCACAGGCGGATCCGGCAAGAATGCTATACCACCGTCGTTAGAGCGAGCCTGAAACACAGGTCATTATATTTATTATTCATGTTTTGATTTGTATGTAATATTGTATTGTTATGTTTTTCATTGTAAGATTTTTATGAGGGTGATA
Organism: Meandrusa payeni; assembly: GCA_029286785.1. Classification (NCBI taxonomy): domain Eukaryota; kingdom Metazoa; phylum Arthropoda; class Insecta; order Lepidoptera; family Papilionidae; genus Meandrusa; species Meandrusa payeni. The sequence goes on from JAGSMX010000007.1 coordinate 6,870,568, forward strand.
TGATCACATTTGATCAAACCCTCCATAATAAAATTAAAAAAAAAGTCTCACATGGTTTTTGTCATTGATTCCACTATAGGAATCGAACCCATATAACTGGTTGAAAGTGCTTCGGGTTCACCCAGTCGAAAGTCATGAGGTAACAAACATAAAAAAAAACATACAGGCATTGAGAGCCTCCTCCTTTTTTGAAGTCGGTTGAAAACAAAGATAAAGTCTGCGCAGAGAAGCGTTTAACATTTGATCTGTCACGCTTGATTCGATTTGAAGTCGGTTTTTGTTTTTCAGTCGTAAACATACTTGCGATATGACATTATCAAAATGTGAATCGGTGGGCCGATACTTAACAGTGTTGTACGTCACCGGCATAAAGGAGTGGGCTACGCGTTTGCAAGGTATTGGTAGATTTTATATGCGCCAGTAAATTCTATTAAGAGAATAGTTATCGTTGAACGTGTGGCGGACACCGTCGCATGCCAGCGTAGGTTGAAGGCTTATCGCATTGTTAAATCTGCTCGCTACGCCGACCTGTGGATTCCCTGTCCTATTACTCTACCCTAACACGTAGATATAAAATTCCGCCTTACAATACTTTGTAATTGAAGGTTTTTAACCGATTTCAAAAAAGCAGGTTCTCGTCTGTGTTGGTTTGTGTGCGAATAGCACCGTCACTTATGAAAAATGATGAGTGTGTGACATTTTAAAATCCGCGCGCGTCACTGTAATACGAAAGTAACAGATGGAAGCAGCAGCAAAAAAAATGTGCTTATATACTTTTTGTAGTGCTACAATATAATTGAGGTTAACTCTATATAGGCTATTTATCTATATAATTTAAAATATTATTATTTTACATAATATTTATTTATTAATTTTTTCAAAATAAAACTGAACTTTATGGACTATATTGACTATCGTTTTCCAGTCCTTTTATTATATTATTGGAATTAATTATTTGCATGCAATTTAAAACAATTTATAAACGATACTAGCTCCAGCGGTACACAAGTAAATGCACCCATTTTTTTATTTGTAAACTACTGCGTACGCAGCCCGCTCCGCCGCGCTAGATTTTGCTTTATTTTATTTAAACAATAAACTTACATAATTAAATATTTAATTTAACTCTCACAACATATTAAATTATTCATTGCTCTCCGTATTCATTCTCTTCTATTCTGTTCTCGAACGGGTGAAGATAATTACCTACACCCATGTACATTCAATATGCTCCATTGTACATATGGTTCATAATGACATAAATATACACAACGCATGTGTCAATACAAATTTGGGTTATAAAACAATAGAATATCATCATAGTAAATAAAAGCTGTATTTGACAGTTCAAAAAGAGGATCGCTCTTATATTTGACAGTACAAAAAGAGGAGTCCAATCGTCACGAAACTTTACAATATTACTCGCCAGATCAATCTGAAGATTCCCTGAAAGTTTCATTGAAATCGGTCCAGCCGTTTCAGAGCCTATACGGATCAAACCCACACACATTCTCTTTTATATATATAGATGTTTTATTTCAATTTGGTCTTTTTATTATTTTTTATCTCCGTTTCATAAAGTCTTTATGTTAGCGAACAGAGCGTGCCTAGCCGGAATGCAACACGATCCACTATAAGTTGCCGCTACATCTCGATAGGCGGACGGAACACGTATCTCGTGAATACCTTAAACGATGAAACAAAGGAACTCCGCACGAATATTCAAATATTCCGTAACGTTTGCATTTATAAAAGACTAGCTTACCCAGCCCTATTCGCCGGACTAGAATTTGCTTTATTTTATTTAAACAATAAACTTACATCATTAAATATTTTATTTAATTCTCACAATATATCAAATTATTCTTCTCGAGAGAGTGAAGATCATTACCTACACCCATGTACATGTCAGCAGCATCAGTAGACGGATACATTCGGCGCTATAACTTACCTTGAAAACTTCAAAATTCTTAATTATTATCTTTAATATACTTCAGTATACTTCAATATATCATCATAGTAAATAAAACCTGCATTTGACAGTTTAAAAAAAGGAGTGCTCCGAATCCAAACTTTACAGGATTACTCGCCAGATCAATATGAAGATTCCCTAAAAGTTTCATTAAAATCGGTCGAGCAGTTTCGTAGCCTATATCAAACATACCCACACACTTTCTCTTCTATTTATAAAAGATCCATCAGACGCTTGGCTAGTGCTCTTATTTGAAATAGTAATATAAGTAAGTATTGTACAATAGTATATATATCATCCTATGTCCCCTAGGTGGGGCAGAGGGCGTCCACAGTGAACCTCCATCGCGTTCGGTCTTGGGCTTCACGCTTTATCTCGCTCCATGTCTCCCCGATCTTCTTCGCCTCGTCTGCAACTGTGCGGCGCCACGTCTGATTAGGACGGCCGCGCTTGCGCTTTCCTTGCGGATTCCAATCAAGGGCCTGCTTGGGAATGTGATCGGTACCTCTTCGGAGGGTATGGCCAATCCAGTTCCATTTACGGCGCCTTATTTAGAGGTCGGTCGGACTTCCACGACAGCGCTCCAGAAGATGTTCGTTAGAAATTTTCTCAAGCCAGTAGATACCGAGGATTCGGCGAAGACATCGGTTGACGAAAACTTGGAGCTGATGGGAGATGGTTTTGGAAACCTTCCACGTCTCACACCCATATCGCAGTACGGATTTAACGTTGGACCTGAATATTTTGGTCTTAACGTGGTGCGATAATTTCCGTGACTGCCACACAGGCCGGAGTCGTGCGAAAGTTTCCCGGGCATTGTACATACATTTCCCTTTTGTGTATTCACAACGCTGTGAGTTTTCGTCTCGCTTCCCTTTTCGTTCAATTAACTAAACGACTATAAAAACATGTTCGCTATTAATTAAGGTAACTCCAATTATTTGACTTCAAAAAAAGAGGCGGTTCTCAATTCGTCTGTATGTTTTGTGTTTTTATCTCATAACTACCGACTGGATAAACCGATTTTGATAATTCTCTTTTTATTTGAAATCTAGCGCTTACGGTGTGGTCCCATGTTGGTGCAGTTCTGACATTGACATTCATAAAAAAACGATATAAGTCATTTTGCAGTAAGTATGTGCACATTAAATGGTTGAATAACTCAATATCACGCCAACCGATTTCTAAATTCATTTTTTATTGGAAAGGACGTTCTTCTAAGATAGTTTGATGAGAGATTGTTTAGCTTCTGATTTATTCTATTTTGCAATATTCTTATTAGATTTTAAACGTTAGTTTTACTTGTAAATATACTCGTAAAACTTGATTCTACGTAAAGTGTACAATAAATTGTTGTATTCTAAAGTTGTATTTAAATATAAACAATATAGATAATTTATAGGTATTAAAAAAGATCTCAGGTTCTTTTAACCCTAGCAGGATAGGCAGAGACAGCTTGAGCTGTCCGCTTTTGACCTAGCTTATTAGGTCCCATATGTGACAGATGGTCAGCCCATTTACATGCACAAATTTCTAGCGTGCGATTTTTTTGTACTTAAAAACTTACAACTTGCTATTCAATGGTACAAGTCGAATCAGATTCGACTCCACGACTATCAGATAGTACGCGGAACCGGTTATCCAATACGCTATCACTGTTTAATTCAAGTTATTTTATTAAATTAAATAAATCACATATTTACGATTTTTTGAGAAATATTAGTAACATTCCTCTTAACCACCTATATAAATGAATAAAATATAACAGCGTTTACTACATGCATATGAGTGTACGGTACATATACCAAAATAACATTTTGTACAATTTTATCGGTCTGTCTTTTTGTTTGTTCTGGCTAGACCGATTTTGACGGTACTTTCACTGGCAGATAGATGACGTAATAAGGATTAACTTAGATTACTTTAATTTAATAAAAAATGTTTATAATCGCGCGTGACAACGCGGGGTGCAGCTGGTTCCAAATAAGCTTACGCTTGTGTTAGGAGGTGGTTCAAGACAATAGTCGAATGGGGGATTCGAACCTACGACCTTACGATTCGCAGACCGGAACCTAAACCATTGACGATTGATATAGCACTTCTTTCATTCTCTTTAAAAATGCAAATTTATGTAAATGAATGCCGTTGAAGGCAATAGCACGTCACAGTAAATGATGTCGAAATATCCCACTCGAGGCAAATCGCTAAATAGCTCGAAATAGCAGGGAACGAGATCTCGAACCTATTAAATTACAAAACCGCTATGTTGTTAAGAACCTGTCCTGTGGGATGGTTGCTGCTAACTGTTACCCTTGATAAGGAAATAAGCCAGACGAGATTGGCAGTAACTTGAGCGCGCTGGCGTTATAGCGTAGGGTTTTAATTGGAATTGTGTGTTAACTAGTGATACACGCTTTTGTAGTGCTTTTATTGGGTTAAGTTATTATATATAAAATTGATTAATTCATTTTTATTGGTTAATAAAGCTTAAGTGTTAAGTTATTAATAATTAAGCGGGATTTATTTACTTTGTTTTAAACAAGTATATTAACATTAGCGTCAACATTCAAATGCTTTAGGGTACAGTCTGCGAATCGTAAGGTGGTGGGTTCGAATCCACCATTCGACTATTGACGTGAACCATCTCGTAGCACAAGCTTAAGCTTATTTGGAATGGTTAACAGTAATGTTAGTAATATTTAGGAAAGAAAAAACTGAGTTTAAATGAAATCATTGATGGATTTAACATTCAAGACTACAACGGGCGGACAATCGCTTTTTGGACTTATTTCTAGTGTCAGAACTGGACCAAAATGGGATCAAACCTGGAAGCACCAACTTTCAAATAAAAAAAGAGTCATCTAAATCGTTTCACTCAGTCGAAAGTTTTAAGGTAACAAACATAAGAAAAATACAGTCCAATTGAGAATATCCTGTATTGAAGTCGGTTAAAAATCGACTCAAATATATAAACAATTTTTTTTTAAAAGAAAGCTAGCAATATTTCTTTTTTTTTTCAGGAATATTACTAACAGTCTTGTTAACCATTCCAACTAAGCTTAAGCTTGTGCTAGGACATGGTTCACGGCAATAAATGAATGGTGGATTCGAACCCACGACCTTACGATTCGCAGACTGCATATAGGAGATTTATACTCTTATATTGCATTAATAAAATAATATAAGCTCTCAGATCACTACAAAGATAGCATTCTTGTTACCGCCTTAAACTATGCTTATAATAAGTTTATAAAATGCGAAAGAGCTTTACGTAACATAAATTATAAACTAATACATACAGTGGGCAATCTTAAATGGGTGAAAAATGGATAACGATTATTATCGCTTTCCGGTTATGTCTACTCCGCCATGGTTAAACAATCGGAAGAGATTATTTATTCCTACGTTTAGTACAAGCTGCGTAATAAAAATCATGACAGGTAAATATGATTCTATCTAATAAATTCATTTCCAAGACAAGACTATAATGTATATTTTTAAATTCGTGTATTATTTTTATAGGAAACTTCTCTGTTTTATTTCTTAGTAATATAACGGGCAACCCTGAATCCATTTTGTCGTAGGTCGCGGTCGCGGTTAACGAACGTTGGTCGCGTGCACTGAGCCTTGGACTGGGTCCAAGCTCACGTGGCTATATAGTTTTTAATACCGACAAAAACGTAAGATTTTTAACGATAACATCACTAATAATTGCCACAACGTAACAAGCTCTGTTTTATTAAACTATTTAAAAGTTCCAAGCAATCCATACTAGGAGTGCACGATAGATATCGATATTACATAAAATATCGATATATGAACGCGATATATCGCTTCAATCCGATATTATCGAATTATCTAACATCGATATTTATATCGAAACATTTCATCCGATATACGAAATATGGTAAGAAATTAAATAAAAAAGCAATCCATTCTTTCTTTTATTTGTGGTTGACAACTTGAATAAAATAAAACCCTTACTTGCGCTGCCACCACAAAGAGTGTAGTGTAGTATGTTACATATATATATAAATTTTATAATCCATGCATGTAGTCTGTACTGGTAGCAGAGTCAAATCAAATCAAATACGAAGCATAACCTCTCAGTTACGCGCCCAGTACTCTATTAGTTCTATATATATAATATTAGGCGCTAATTAATTATAAACAAATTTCGAATATTTGAAATACATCAATATAATTGTACAATATATCGTGTATCTAATACCCTCACGATATATTATATCGAAAAATATATCGACATATTTTTGGCCTGAACATCCCTACTCCATCACTCATACTGTATACTTAAAAAATATTTGTTAGTATATTCAAGTAGGCATTATTACAGCTTCATAATCGTGTCATCACCGTGTCAGTGTCATGTCATTACCGTTTCATTATCACTTCATTACTGTTTCATTTAAAATATGAGGAAGTTCAAGTGAACACGGATTCCTAGTACTCAATTTTCTTTAAAATAACAGTCATACCAAATAACACGTTGAAAAAGAAATTTGCATGTACATATATGTATGTGAAGACGCAAATCAGTTTCTTAACGTCGTCACAAAAGATATATATAAAGTAGCTAACAGAGGTTCAGGCTAAGCGACCTAAGAGCTATGCCACCTCTCAATTCGGTGAAGCAGTCAAGGCCAGCTTCTCTGGCCAATCTGTGTAGTTCGTCAAAAAAAAAAGTAGCTAAAGACTTTCTTAGAGTTATATAGCTTCGGTGCAAAAACTACTTCACCTTACTTTAACGCCTTAAATCTACAAGCGATTTTGATTCATGTTAGCGCGTCTGTGTGCGAAGCTCATCATTGTGTCTCAGAATACGTTACAAGATTCGTGGCGCCATCTATAATTAGTCATCGAAATTAACGGGGACAGCGCCATTTGTATAATGTTGTAAAGTTTGTTACAATTTTGTTACACTATGGATTTGTAATTACTCCAATAGTAGGAGTGTCATTTTTTAAAGAACTTTAATCTTCTTTTAGTCTAAGTCTGTTTGTCAACAATCCCACTTCAATAAGACCAAGTATACTTAAAAGTAAAAAGTTTATATATATATTTACACTGCCAGTGCTACTTTTTTTAAAAACCTACGCCGGCTAGCCGAGAAGAACATGGCGCAAGAAGAGGGAGGGGTTAGACTAGGGCGGTTGCTCTCAGCCCTGTAGTTCTGGGCTCGTAGAAAAGACTATGGTATCCACTGCCTGTGGTAGAAGGCGACTAAAAGGAGCCTCGGGTTCGCTGGGCGACAAGGGCGCCTTTATCGTCCGCCGAAGTCGACCCGGGTGCGTTCCATTGGAGATCCCGGAGCCCCTTATCATTCACCAAGCACCGAGGAAGGGCCACCCGGGGAGGGAGGGGGTTTATAGTAAGAACCATAGAAGGCGGGGTATCTTGTTTAAGAATTCCCCTCCCCCCCGTCCAAAAAAAAAAACAAAAAAAGTGCGGTTACTCTAATCGCGTTAGCATTCCGATCCGAGGGCGCTCTCGAGGGCTGAACTAAAGGCGGTAGCTTGAATCAGACATTCAAATAGCTAACTTTCAATACCACATCGAATACACAAAATTTTATATAACACTTTATAAAACGCTCAATTTAATGAGGGAGGCTATTGCGTACAATACTCTCGTAGCGTCAAATTATGTCAGCAGTTTAATTAAAACTTGTCGACGGCGACACAAAATAACTTAATAAATTTATTTAACACGAGTTTGCTCGTGACTTAAACGATATACAAAGCTGTTTATCGTGTTATCAAATTAAGAAATTATACGTTATTTAAACAAAATTAACTTTAAATCCCGATTATCTCTCTCCAACACCACATCTCCAAGGCGTCTATCTTTTGTGGTTCGGTTTGGCGTAGGGTCAATGTTTCGGCCGAGTAGAGAGATATGGGAAACACTAAAGATTTAACGAGCCTAACCTTAGTGGCTATTGTTATATTGTGATATTCTGTTTGGCTACTGCTAAACAAACCCTATATGCCTTCTGTTCGCAAGGAGTAAACCCTTTTAAAAAATCCGGCTACAAATAATGGCGATATGAGAGGACAAAATTAGAAAATCTACAGACGAATTGAGATCAGCGTCTTTTTCATTTTCATTTGAAGTCGGTTTAAAAATAAAGCTATCGAAAGACAAACACTACGCCCTAATAATAATTCGTTTCAGCTGCGTCACGAGATAATCCTCTATGGGATATATGCTATATGCCTAATAGACACATTTATTCGCACAAAATATGAATCACATCAAAAAGACAGAAAAAAAACAGTTAAAGAAAAGAACGGACAGAAAGGATAAAAGATATGATGCCAATATTGGACACCGTCTCAGCTTATGTCGTCGCAAGGATGCGGACAGAGCTGATTTTCAGCGGTGTCCAGGACTACTCAGAGTCGTGCGCGCGCAATACTTACACTTACATGGAATTTATACAGATGCATATGCAAACAACTAATGCATATAGCAATTGCTAATAATTTAATTTATTTTTTTCTAAAAGAAATGGTTACTGAACACAACTTATTAATAATTTTCACTATGTACCTGATAAATATCCTCCTTTTTTGAAGTCGGTTAAACAAGCCTTAGCCTAACCTAAGTTACTCCTTATTACATCAGCTAACTGCCAGTTACGAGTCCCGTCGAAATCGGTCCAGCCGTTCTAGAGATTAGCGGGAACAAACGGACAAACAGATATACAAAAAATTGTAAAAAATGTTATTTTGGTATATGATATACCGCATAGCTCGACATCGTATATCGACGTATTTACGGGGTGAAAAAGGGTTGTGACGGTGTCTATGACGGTACTTATAACGGGCGTCTGCATGTAGAAGTACAGTCAAATTACCACGCTAAAGAGAACTGATATATTTTTTTAATTGCGATTGCCTCGAAAGTGAAACTTGTCAAACGAAACAACAAAGCTTTATAACTCGTGTTCAATCTCTGTTAAAATTTCTTATCCGCTTTCAGTCAATTTTGCGAACATTTTAAAACGCTAAAACCGCAAGCAATTTAAGTTGGAATAGTCAGCTTTCACTGTTCTAAATTACGTCCTAAACATTTATATTACACAAGCAAAGTATAAAATACAGTTGAATTTACTCTTCACGAGTCCTTACTATTGTTAGATTTTTTTACTTCTAACTGTTAACAAATTTTCACAAAATTTATTAAGATTCCAAAAGAGCTACTACATGACTTTAATACTTGAATCTTCAACATCATGTGTCTCATACCGCACCCCAAATCCGGTTATTTATTTGATATCTGCAATATATAGACATAGACATTTATTTATTGGCATCACAATACAAAAACACATCACAGACAGAATATAACACACATTAAAAAAGAATGAAAAATAGACAAAACACAGTTAAAGTTACACGGACAAATAATACAAAACATATGAAGTCAATATCGGACACCGTCTCAGCATATGCTGTCGCAAGGATGCGAGTGGATGAAGGACAGCGCTGATTTTCAACGGTGCCCGGGACTACCTAAAGACGTGCGCGCGCAATACTACTTTTATATGGAATTTATACAGACAATAAGAGTATAATAAATATGATACATGAATAAAACAGTTATGAGATTAATATATATTTTATACAATAAATAATAGATGAAAAATTTTCATAAATAAATATTTTATTGAGTCAAAAATAAACTAAAATAAATAATATGATAATTAAACGTATAAAGTTTAAATTAAATAATGAATAATACCTGCTATTTTACAATAATTATCTATAAAGCTATGAAGATATCATTGTTAAAGTCGTAATGCATCATTAATAACGTAAAGTATACTTATTTCACCAGCTCAGTAAGTCTTAAAAGGGTTGACGATACTGATGTATGTTACACCATTTAACGATCTAGAATTAAAAGTCCAACTTGTCTGTATTTTTCTTTTTCTTTATGGCTGTCAGACTTGAGGCCAATTACGCTACTATCTATGCAAATAAATAAAATTGGAATGTATATTTGAATTATTAAAATAACCGCTTTTTACTACATGCATATCGATATACGGTACATATACCAAAATAACATTTTTACAATTTTTGTCTATCTGTTTGTCCGTTTGTTCTAGCTAATCTCTTGAACGGCTGGACCGATTTCGACGGGACTGTAACCGGCAGATAGCTGATCTAATGAGTAACTTAGGTTAGGCTTATTTCAGCCCTGTAGTTCTGGGCTCTCAAGAATAAGACTACGCTATCCCCTGCCTGTCGTAGAAGGCGACTAAAAGGGGCCTCGGGTTCACTGGGCGACAAGGGCCCCACCTTTGTCGTCCGCTATGGTGGACCCGGGAAGAAGGCGACATCGGGTGGCCTGTGTCGCCTTGCGCTGCGAGGGCACAGGGGAGGGTTACCCTCCCCGGGACGTGCTCTCCTTGAGCACAGTACAGAGGGGTGCGTTCCACTGGAGATCCTGGAGCCCCTCGTCATGCACCGAGGAAAGGGTCACCGGGGAGGTTTTAGTGGGTAAAAACTCCACATAACCGCCGCCTTCCCCGAAAGCGGGTTATCTTTTGAAGATTTCCTCCCCGTTAACAAAAAAAGTTAGGCTTATTCTACCGACTTCAAAAAAGGAGGTTATTGATCAGATACATACGGTAAATTATTAATAAGTTGGTTTGTTTAATTGTGTTCAATAACAATTTATGTTAGAAAACATTTAAATAATTAATATAATTAAAAATAGTTTTTAATAGCGGGTAACACCGCGAGGCGCAGCTACTAATCTTAAACAGTTGATATCATCATGTGGCAGACCAGACGTTATCGTTGTGTTCAAAAACGTTCGAGTCGGAAGATTTTTTTTAAAAAACTTTAATGAAGGCTCTGTCCGTAGTGATCTATATAGATAGCTAACTTAACTTGAGAGCTATAATTTAGGATCTCATAAATTTAAGTAGTCCTTGTTTGAAGAGACAAATTAATTAACATTATTCAAGCAAAATGTTACGTCGTATTTAATCAACTATTATTTCTGTTCATATATTTATTTGGATTGTAGATAAAGGCAGACTCTAGCCGAGTGAATAGGAGACTGACTGGCTCGAGGTTCTCCTCAGGAGAATATATACAGATATATATATCATCCACTGCCTCTGCCTCTCCTCCTCTCATCCATATAGATAATATGACAGATTTATATTTAACAGAGAAACTTTACTCGTTTCTAACATTCTAATTGTACTCTTGATGGATTATCCGTGAAATAGCAACCGACCGAGCCGTGGTTCTCTTGGACACCCACAGATCGGAATGCTTACGTGTAATACAGTAACCATTCAAGCCGAGGTTACCCCTCGCCGGGGGGTCCCTTGCGTCGAAAACTTGCTATAGAGGTTCAGGCTAAGCGACCTAAGAGCTATTCCATCTCTCAATCCGGTGATGTAGTCAAGGCCAGCTTCTCTGGCCAATCTGTGTAGTTCGTCAAAAAAAACTCTTAATGAAACGTTTATTTAATAAGTCCTTATATACATAGTATAGTTATACTATATTAATTATTTATAATATATAATATACTACAATAATCTTCGCCTATATTTCGTCATTCATCTGTTTTATATTCCTGAAACAATTTGAATTTGAAGCGTCAATAGCCTAATGGTTTAGGGTACGGCCTGCGAATCGTAAGGTCGTGGGTTCGAATCCACCATTCGACTATTGCCGTGAACCATGTCCTAGCACAAGCTTAAGCTTAGTTGGAATGGTTAACAAGATTGTTAGTAATATTTCTCGAAAAAAAAATAAGAAATATTACTAGCTTTCTTTTTTAAAAAAAAAAATTGTAGCCCTTGTTTTAATTCTCACCTTTTCATCATTTTATCAAATGGTGTCGGTTTTCAGAGTACTTTCAGTTAATAATTTCTGTTTTTACACTTCTTTTGAGTGTAGCCAAACGTAAATAATTTACAGGACATTTTTTATAGTATTTTAAATTTTTACTATCATTAGTGTAGCAGCCTTGTTTACAGTAAACATTATATAAATTCAATTTCACTGTATATACGTACATCATTAAATCAATATTAAAAATAAATTAACCCTAAACATAGCAATGTAAAGCATAATATGCATGTAAAGTACATATATAAAATCTATTTACTTAAATTTATTTTTCAATTGTATTTTATAATAATTATTCAAATGTTTAATGTCACAATTGTCAAAGTCGTGACATTTATAATTATAAAAGGGATGGAGTTGGAATAAGGACCCTAGATTTTAGAATGCTAATAATATTTTTTCGCAAATATATTTAAAATTCTTGTTAACCATTCCATATAAGCTTAGGCTTGTCAGTATGTACGTTACGTACTTAGCACTATATAGAATAGTGTACATCTTGGTTTTCCAAAATACGTATTTTTATCACGTGTATTCATATCACGATTTTTTAATGTATTTTTTGAATATATATTTTTTTTACTGTTCTGCAAAAAAAATCTTGCCACGATAAGGGTTAAAAAAGACATGGCTCTACCACGATTAACAGAATATCATAGTGCAAGGGCGTAAGGTACCGCAATAGAAGAATTCGGTAGGCGCGGATACCGTAAACTTTCACCGATCTTATAATTCGACAGCGCTTTACCCCGTTCAGAGCCAGTGAGCATTACAACTGCTGGAGCACTATAAAGTGGAAACGCCACACGGAGCGTTACTTTGAATTACTGTCATGGGAATAATTTGGCGACTATTCGTCTTAGTGGGCCGCGAAATCGTTACTAACCAGAGTTCAGTGCCCGCATATTATCTATGCCAATGTAAAAATCGTTAGGTGTTTTCCTAATATTTGTTGGAAATATTTTTCATTTATTTCTTTTCACAAAATGTACAGCAATTGGGGACACACTAATAGGGAACAAGTGCTGACTAACATAATGAACGAATACAAGAAAGAATAAGTAGATAAAGTACAGTCAAATTGTGAACCTCCTTTGAACGGTTAATAATAAATGATATGATTTATTAATCAAAGAAACCTATTACGAGCGACGTTATAATACAGTTCAATGATCCATTGTTGTCGTAATCTCTGAATGCAGGTTGCACGAAAGTTCAGCTCCGTGTCAAGATCGCAAGCCCGAGATTAACCATTAGGGTAAACATATCGTGAGATCTTGACTCATCCTTACATTGACCCCGTAACTGTTCAGTAAGCTATCGATTAAAGCGATAAGGAAAAGAGAATGAAACGAGATAACTACGTACCCACTGGCAATGCTACTTTCTCAGATTTAGATAGATAGATAAATTCTTTATTGCACTAAGATATATGTACAAAGGCGAACCTAATGCTATGCAGAATTTTCTTCTCGTTAACCTTACGTGGTTAAGAGCAGGAGTGAGCGTTCAACAGTCCGTTTTAATAATCCGTGACCGCTATATCGTTCACCCTTGACGTGATGGCGGGAAATTTATTAAAATATTCGTATGCCAGAGGACTAGAAATTTATCTCCTGCGATGTATACGGACGACTTATAATATATAGACAAATAGTAAAATTGTAACACAGAGACGAATTATAAGATTAAATTATATTTTATAGGAAAAAATTGTATAGTAACATTTTTGGTCCTATAATATATTTACGAAACAATTGACTATTAAGACCGCCTTTAATTTTTAAACGATTTAAAAAAAAAATCTATATTGCTTTCCAAATTTGTGCATTTATGTACCGATTTTTTTTTTCATTTACAAAAATCTTGTTTTAAGTTAGGTAGTATTAATATAATTATTAATTACATAGGACTTTAGATGTTAAATGTACGACTTACGACATTACAGTCGGGTTTTTTTTTTTATGACGAACTACACAGATTGGCCAGAGAAGCTGGCCTTGACTGGTTCACTGGATTGACAGGTGGCATAGCTCTTAGGTCGCTTAGCCTGAACCTCTATTGCCAGTAACTCGACACAAGGGTCCCCCCGGTGAGGGGTAACCTCGGCTTGCACGCCCCTCACCCACAGTCGGGTGTTCAAATCCCAGTCAAGGACATTTGCTGTTTTTGGGCTTCATAAGATATATAACTTAAGGCTTATAACTTCAGGCTTCACAAACAAATAACTTGCTAAAATCTATGTCTGTCTGTATTTTTGGTTATTTCCGTGGAACAAATTTTTATTGTATAACTTCTTTTACCGCACTATTTTATGTGAGTTACTTTGATGTATCAATGTACTAATGTAATGAATTGTAAAACAAAAATTCTGGTGAGGGTGACATGATTTTTGATCAGTCCCTCTATAATAAATAAAAAATCTGATGTATGACGGTGTCACTGTATGTTATATGTAAACCTTATTAAGATCAAGCTATAAGCTCGTTTGCCCACTTTCGTATAAACGAACATAATAAATCTCGATTCTAGATGAAAATGTTGTATATGTCTACCTTGTGAGTTCTAAAAGACCTTGTATATATCTAGACATTCTAACTACAGTAAATTCTGACCTTTCATTATTTTTTGTTCATCTATCTAAATTATTCGTACGCAGGGCTACAATTCGAAAATCACTTGATCGATAACCTTGAAGATTTGGATTATATTGAGATCCAGATATTGTAAACTGTATTTTATACTCAATTTTTCTAAAAGAAAATTTTTAGTGAGAAAAAGTTGCGGGCATAAAAATCTCTCAGAGCAAAAGGAAATACGTTTTCAAATTAAAAAAAAAGGTAGAATAATGAGCCACCCGATCACATAACGAATTAATACACGAAAGAGATTTGTACGATGTTAACAATGAAATTTTTTAACCAGAGGCTACGTTTTTAAACAAATAAATTCCAACGAGAGCACCGTTTACTTCAAAAGGTTAACGACTTAAAAAGTAAAAATAAAAAGATTGAGCGTACAGATTAAATGGCGTAATCGTGAAAAAGGCTTTGAGCGCAGCGCGCTTTCGTCTGTATCATTGTTAGTACTGCTAAATAAACAAAATCTTTTTTTGTTCACGGCTGATTTCCGTTTTTAGCCTGAACGCCTTTATAGCTTTACCGGGTTGATAGATGGTGGGTTCTTAGATCGCCCAGCTTAACTGAAAGGATTGACTTAGCAGAATTGCTTCCGGGAAACTTCATCTCAAGCCTCAACGCGCGATATAAATCTGCATCGAATGTGCTTGAGAGCATAGAATTTTATATCACAATGACACAAACAACACCAGTCTACTAAACCAATGATTGTATAATTGTCTTTTAGTTTATTGTTGCTAGTGTTGTTAATCGATGGCGTACCGCAGGCACACCAATTGTGTTTGAGTATTGATGTATTTGCTAACGATGGAATGGAAGGCCTTGAATATTTTTTTTTATTAAAAAAATATACTATATTTACAACAAAACATAAAGCAATACAAAGGAGCTGTCTATTATATACCATATTATTAACCTGATAAGTAACTTTCATATTTTTTGAATTAATCGATCACACAAATTCTCGTATTCTTCTTCCTGGCCTAATTCCGGCATGAGCCAGAGTCGGCTTCGTTTGATATTCTCCTCCATTCTGCCTGGTCTTTGGTATCCTCTTCGGTTAGATTATTAGAGGTCATGTCACTGCGTACAAGCAATTTAAGGATTTTAAGAGGGCCGTGGTCCATCTCAAGAGACAAACATAGAATTGCTTGCCATGAATTTGTTTTAATATCTCGTAACCACCTGCGCCCGGACGCATTTATAAATACACCAATTTGGGAAGCGGCCGAGTCTTTAACGCGCTCAGCCTGAACCTCTATGATAACAAATTGAAAGTCTGTCTGTATTATTTCACTTACTAACGTATTTCACTTACTTTTGAGTCAAGTACCCCAAAAAATAACAAGCCAGTTAATCAGACATTTCCATTAGACGTATTTGCGTTCATTGATCGCAACTTATTGATGTGTAGACGACCAAAAGTTTAACAGACTTTAGCTGATAGATCGAAACAGAAAAGGCAAAAAATACAGTCGGTAACGAATAGCGGGGCGGTGGATACAAAAAAGGCCTTTGTTGTGGAATAACATTTGATGTATACAAACGGGTCACTGGAGCAGTTTGTGTTGAGATAGACGGGGGACCGATTTTTATCAAAATTACATCTCTCAGCAGGTGAACATGGCAATTACTTTACAAACTTAACGAATTCGTTAGCAACAGAATGGTTACATTTAATACGCATTGTGTTGTTTAATAATTGTATAATTATCGGATGTGAAAGAGGATGTCTCTTTTTAATGTTTTTATTAAATAAAGCTAGCAATAATCTTTTCAATCGACTTCAAAAGAGTTCTCAATACGTCTGTATTTTTTGTATGTAAGAAGGTCTTATATGTAACATATAAACAAAGATGGCGGTTGAAAAAGGAATACATAAAAATACAGATTAAACAAAGTTGTCTTTTTATACCGTGAAGGCGCATGTGGACTAAAGAAAAGTAAGGTTAGTCGGTACCATCCGACGTTGACAAAGAGATTCTCACAGATCTGATGAATGAGAGTTTGTGGAGCGTCGTCGACCTCGGGAGTTTTCTCATCATTGTGCCCCTCGCTAATGACATCTCGGGTACATTAGCGCTTTCGATGGTTCCATAAATTTTTGCACGGAGATGAAAGAATGCCGTCAAATGTTACAAGGTTTGTTTAATGGCAGGTTAATCAATCATCTTAATGGTTTGTTTCAGACAGTGCCCCTGCCGGCCGGATCCACTTCGGTGTTGGCGAAACCTACCAAATATCACTACTACCCTCACAACCAACATATATATTTGCTGCCAGAGTGCGCCATTCAACAGGTAAATTATTTTTATATTTCGGCTATTTTTGATTTTCACGACACTAAATACGATAAATAACAATAAGTGGGTGTACTTATTTAAGCGCATGAGAACTTATACTTCTTGATGCCAGATCATTAAAAAATATACTATATTTACAACAAAACATATAGCAATACAAAGGAGCTGTCTATTATATACCATATTATTAACCTGATAAGTAACTTGCATATTTTTGAATTAATCGATCACACAAATTCTCGTATTCTTCTTCCTGGCGTAATTCCGACATGAGCCAGAGTCGGCTTCGTTTGATATTCTCCTCCATTCTGCCTGGTCTTTGGTATCCTCTTCGGTTAGATTATTGGAGGTCATGTCACTGTGTACAAGCAATTTAAGGATTTTAAGAGGGCCGTGGTCCATCTCAAGAGACAAACATAGAATTGCTTGCCATGAATTTGTTTTAATATCTCGTAACCACCTGCGCCTGGACGCATGTATAAATACACCAATTTGGGTAGCGGCCGAGTCTTTAACGCGCTCAGCCTCTATGATAACAAATTAAAATCTGGCTGTAATTTCACTTAATCTTAAGTCAAGTACCCCAAAAATAACAAGCCAGTTAATCAGACATTTCCATTAGACGTATTTGCGTTCATTGATCGCAACTTGTTGATGTGTAGACGACCAAAAGTTTAACAGACTTTAGCTGATAGATCGAAACAGAAAAGGCAAAAAATACAGTCGGTAACGAATAGCGGGGCGGTGGATACAAAAAGGCCTTTGTTGTGGAATAACATTTGATGTATACAAACGGGTCACTGGAGCAGTTTGTGTTGAGATAGACGGGGGGACCGATTTTTATCAAAATTACATCTCTCAGCAGGTGAACATGGCAATTACTTTACAAACTTAACGAATTCGTTAGCAACAGAATGGTTACATTTAATACGCATTGTGTTGTTTAATAATTGTATAATTATCGGATGTGAAAGAGGATGTCTCTTTTTAATGTTTTTATTAAATAAAGCTAGCAATAATCTTTTCAATCGACTTCAAAAGAGTTCTCAATACGTCTGTATTTTTTGTATGTAAGAAGGTCTTATATGTAACATATAAACAAAGATGGCGGTTGAAAAAGGAATACATAAAAATACAGATTAAACAAAGTTGTCTTTTTATACCGTGAAGGCGCATGTGGACTAAAGAAAAAGTAAGGTTAGTCGGTACCATCCGACGTTGACAAAGAGATTCTCACAGATCTGATGAATGAGAGTTTGTGGAGCGTCGTCGACCTCGGGAGTTTTCTCATCATTGTGCCCCTCGCTAATGACATCTCGGGTACATTAGCGCTTTCGATGGTTCCATAAATTTTTGCACGGAGATGAAAGAATGCCGTCAAATGTTACAAGGTTTGTTTAATGGCAGGTTAATCAATCATCTTAATGGTTTGTTTCAGACAGTGCCCCTGCCGGCCGGATCCACTTCGGTGTTGGCGAAACCTACCAAATATCACTACTACCCTCACAACCAACATATATATTTGCTGCCAGAGTGCGCCATTCAACAGGTAAATTATTTTTATATTTCGGCTATTTTTGATTTTCACGACACTAAATACGATAAATAACAATAAGTGGGTGTACTTATTTAAGCGCATGAGAACTTATACTTCTTGATGCCAGATCATTAAAAAATATACTATATTTACAACAAAACATAAAGCAATACAAAGGAGCTGTCTATTATATACCATATTATTAACCTGATAAGTAACTTTCATATTTTTTGAATTAATCGATCACACAAATTCTCGTATTCTTCTTCCTGGCCTAATTCCGGCATGAGCCAGAGTCGGCTTCGTTTGATATTCTCCTCCATTCTGCCTGGTCTTTGGTATCCTCTTCGGTTAGATTATTAGAGGTCATGTCACTGCGTACAAGCAATTTAAGGATTTTAAGAGGGCCGTGGTCCATCTCAAGAGACAAACATAGAATTGCTTGCCATGAATTTGTTTTAATATCTCGTAACCACCTGCGCCCGGACGCATGTATAAATACACCAATTTGGGTAGCGGCCGAGTCTTTAACGCGCTCAGCCTCTATGATAACAAATTAAAATCTGGCTGTAATTTCACTTAATCTTAAGTCAAGTACCCCAAAAATAACAAGCCAGTTAATCAGACATTTCCATTAGACGTATTTGCGTTCATTGATCGCAACTTGTTGATGTGTAGACGACCAAAAGTTTAACAGACTTTAGCTGATAGATCGAAACAGAAAAGGCAAAAATACAGTCGGTAACGAATAGCGGGGCGGTGGATACAAAAAGGCCTTTGTTGTGGAATAACATTTGATGTATACAAACGGGTCACTGGAGCAGTTTGTGTTAAGATAGACGGGGACCGATTTTTATCAAAATTACATCTCTCAGCAGGTGAACATGGCAATTACTTTACAAACTTAACGAATTCGTTAGCAACAGAATGGTTAAATTTAATACGCATTGTGTTGTTTTAATATCTCGTAACCACCTGCGCCTGGACGCATTTATAAATACACCAATTTGGGAAGCGGCCGAGTCTTTAACGCGCTCAGCCTGAACCTCTATGATAACAAATTGAAAGTCTGTCTGTATTATTTCACTTACTAACGTATTTCACTTACTTTTGAGTCAAGTACCCCAAAAAATAACAAGCCAGTTAATCAGACATTTCCATTAGACGTATTTGCGTTCATTGATCGCAACTTATTGATGTGTAGACGACCAAAAGTTTAACAGACTTTAGCTGATAGATCGAAACAGAAAAGGCAAAAAATACAGTCGGTAACGAATAGCGGGGCGGTGGATACAAAAAGGCCTTTGTTGTGGAATAACATTTGATGTATACAAACGGGTCACTGGAGCAGTTTGTGTTGAGATAGACGGGGGACCGATTTTTATCAAAATTACATCTCTCAGCAGGTGAACATGGCAATTACTTTACAAACTTAACGAATTCGTTAGCAACAGAATGGTTACATTTAATACGCATTGTGTTGTTTAATAATTGTATAATTATCGGATGTGAAAGAGGATGTCTCTTTTTAATGTTTTTATTAAATAAAGCTAGCAATAATCTTTTCAATCGACTTCAAAAGAGTTCTCAATACGTCTGTATTTTTTGTATGTAAGAAGGTCTTATATGTAACATATAAACAAAGATGGCGGTTGAAAAAGGAATACATAAAAATACAGATTAAACAAAGTTGTCTTTTTATACCGTGAAGGCGCATGTGGACTAAAGAAAAGTAAGGTTAGTCGGTACCATCCGACGTTGACAAAGAGATTCTCACAGATCTGATGAATGAGAGTTTGTGGAGCGTCGTCGACCTCGGGAGTTTTCTCATCATTGTGCCCCTCGCTAATGACATCTCGGGTACATTAGCGCTTTCGATGGTTCCATAAATTTTTGCACGGAGATGAAAGAATGCCGTCAAATGTTACAAGGTTTGTTTAATGGCAGGTTAATCAATCATCTTAATGGTTTGTTTCAGACAGTGCCCCTGCCGGCCGGATCCACTTCGGTGTTGGCGAAACCTACCAAATATCACTACTACCCTCACAACCAACATATATATTTGCTGCCAGAGTGCGCCATTCAACAGGTAAATTATTTTTATATTTCGGCTATTTTTGATTTTCACGACACTAAATACGATAAATAACAATAAGTGGGTGTACTTATTTAAGCGCATGAGAACTTATACTTCTTGATGCCAGATCATTAAAAAATACAATAAAACAATAAAAGGACTGGAAAAAGCTATTTATCACTGACTGATGTAACGTAACGTTCAGGTTCAAATTAGAAAAAATAAATAAATAAACATTATATTAAATAGAATATTTTAAATTGTATAAATAAACAATACATAAAGACAGTTAACCTCAATTATATTGGCAGACTTCACATGTCTTAGAAAATTTTCTAACACGTCTAGATTTCCTCAAGATGTTTTTTCATTCATCACCAATCGTATGGTAAATCAGCACATAAAATTTCAACAACAAATTTTATCGGTCGCCGGCACCGGGGATCGAACACGGGTTGCTAGCGACTATGCAACTTGAGGCGACCGCCCGGACACTGAGCTACCGCGGCTCACTTTTTTTAATATTAATTGTTGAGTAATACTCATTGAATTTGTATTATAAGTACAGTTAATATAAAGTTAATACTTCCATAGTAGAAAAAAAATTACTCGTATACTTGTACTATGAACGAGAGGTCCATTATACAGAAATTCTTGGTTTTTAATAAATAAATTTTAAAATTTTAAAGAATATTTCGATGAAAGAAGTCACCAGAAAGGTATATGGTGTAAAAGCATACAGAGTCATCTTCCTCATTTGCCTTGGTTCCTCAAAGAAACAAGTAGAATATATATCACAACGGTGCACAGATTGAGGCCGGGACACTTCCCTGCAAAATTTTTTGCACGTCGGATGCGGAAGGATGAGTCACCGAACTGTGAGATTTGCCAAGTGGTGGATGATGTGCACCACATAATGTGCTAAACATAAACTAAAAACGTCTAAAACTGAGGGAGCAACATGTGGGTGCTTTCTTAATGCTGCTATCTGACCCGACCTCAGAGGGAGCGAGGAAGATACAGGCTATGACCATACAACATTAATGACTTTCTTTCCCGCTTCATGCGACCGATTTGTGTGTACGTAGGTTAGGGTATGATGGTTCTGACATGCCCAAAAGGGCAAAAGTCTCCGATATATAAAGAAAAAAAACGAGTGGTCCTTTACTAACCAAATCTATTTTTTTTATCTATTGGAATTTATCGGTACGTGCTAAACAATTTTTAACCGCAGCAGAGTGCCACGGCGCATTATAAATGTTAATTTATGTACTGTGGTAGTCATTATTGTTCATCGCGTATGTTAATTGAACTGTAGTGGCAAATTAGTAACGTCTCCCTTTTTTCCAATAAAATTGAGTGGAAAAGCAATTACTTATATGCGACTTATTTCTCTTCTTTCTTTAAAAGGAGGTTCTCAATTCGTCTGTGTTTTTTTAAATGTTTGTTACCGGATAACTTTCGACTGGGTGACCCGTTTTTGATGATTCTATTTATGTTTGAAATGTGGTCCCATGTTCCATTTTAACGTCCCATTCTGACAACGGTATCTACGGGAAAATCATATAAGTCTTAAATTTGCATCAAGTGCACCACAAATGGACGAACAACTCAATATCACGCCAATCGATTTCGATGATTCATTTTTTATTGGGAAGGATGCACTGTAAACTCAAGTGTAGTTTTATGAGAGTTTGTTTAGGTTCTGATCTGTTGAAATTCTATTTATATTATATCAAATTTGGTGGTCTTAGTAACGTATTAATTTATTCCATAAAACCTCTTTTAAAGCAAAAGATTTATAAATAAAAAACAGAGCAAAAACAAAAGAAATTAAAATTATAACAAAATTGTGTCAAGGCGTTGGCTCATCTTTCTGTTTGCAACATCGAGTACAAATAAAATTAATAAATTTAAAACATGATCCCATCGACTAAACGTGGGGATTTTTTGAGCAAGAGCAGAGCTCTTATCGAATGACGCAATCAGATCGTTTGAGCGTTTTTGTCGAGACGGCAGATTACATCGTTGCGAATTTTCAGCATTTTTAGAAAGGACTAAAGGCACGTCAAGCAAATGACTGAACCGTTTTATGAGCGCTTTATTTCATATTCAATAATAAAGACCTAAATACTGCCTATTTTTTTATAAGGTGACCCCATTTGGGGCCTGTGAAGCTGTTGCTAAAAATTGTGCAACAACTTCGATCCTTTTATAAAGAAAGTTTTCTTCTCCCTTCTTCGGATGTTCTTACGTTTCTTTGCTCTTCCTTTCGCTACTATCGAGCCGTTACCTTTTGCGGCTAACGACACGACAAGCTCAAAGTCTAATTAGCTACAATCTATGTAGTTACATATATATTTATTTTTTGTTATATATAATTTCATAATTCTGCACCTATTACTTTGTCCCTACACAACGCCAAGGTATCAGCATGAGGCAAAACAACTACTATCCCTGCCTTACAATAAAAGCGTCACTAAAACATCTACTCAAACAACTGTAATTGATTCTCATACTATAATTAATTTAGACGAGATACAATAATGAAATAGATCATAAACAACAATCATAAACGTAATAAAATATTATTTTATAAAAGATGCACATGTGATACTCCCCTAGTGAGAGCGAGTTACTTTTTGTATCTAATATACATACGTACATACTCTTTCTATCTCCACTAACTTATATCTGCCCTTACTTCCTCGCCTGATTACGCTTTTCGTCACGCACTCACCGGCTCACTTCCCAAGTCAAGCGTGCGTAAAGAAATTTTACTTTAATATATCTAAATATTATATTTAGTAATAACCATTGCACAGGCTAGATTGCTACAGTACCCCGGGTGACCCTTGTTTCGAGTTACTCCCTAATAGAGGTTCAGTGACAGGCGAGCCTCTCTGGCCAACTGTGTTAGTTGGTCCAAAAAAAAATTAATAATAGTGAAACAATACATGATATCAACAGGTGTGCAATGCAGTGTACGTGCGTCTGAATTACACGCAGCCGCTCTGTGCCTGCCCGGCGCGCTACCGAGACCCGTGCTCCGCGAGTCTAAACGCGGACGACCTGCATACCACACGACTCACCACGGATTCCAAAAAGAAGGTGAGCACCGGCCATGCTGGATGAATGATCCGTTGTAATCGTTCCCTTGGTACCGTTAGCGATTTAGATTGCTCCGAACAGGTGAGAACGATTCGTCTCGTTTCTCACTATACCGTAAACAAGGCTTTATCTAACCTTTATGTGGTAAACAATGTTCTTTGTCCCGCTATTAAATAGATACGGACATATTCACTTCAATAAAGTATACTTCAAATAAGTAAATATGCATAAAGCTTATCTTCAGGAATTCTTCACTACAGGAATCAGCTGAAGTGGCTCAACATCCGCAACAGGCGAGACGTGCACACACTTATCGTGTTATTTAACATACTACATAACACTTGGTCTCCAGAATATCTTCGTGAGCGCTTCTTACTCAAACAGTTAGTCGGCCACGAACCTCGTACCTTCTATAATATATTTCTAACGTTCCCCGAATGTCACACGAATTTTTATGGAAATTCATTTACCTGTACAGCTATAAAACTCTGGAATAGCTTGCCGATTGAAATTAGGGAGGCTTTGTCAACTAATCTCTTTAAATCGCGTGTATCTGAATACATTCTTATCAAACAACGAAAAGTACAAACTGGTATACTATCGTTTATTTATTCCAAGTATATGTATATTATTATATTTATATATATTGACGTATTTATGTATTTATATGTAAATGTCATGATAAAATTAAAACTAGCTATATGTAACTAACTATATGTAAATTTGTATTTCTTGTAAGTGAACTGAAATTCTTAGAGGAATAAAGATATTCTATACTCAAAATTGCTTAGCTTTATTGATTAAAAAAAAACCAACAGTGTTAGACCCACCGCAGCGGCTTTCGCTGTCGCACGAATGGGTCGGCATGATGGGATTATGATCTCGCAGAATACCGCTGGGAAGCATATCAGATATATGTTTAAAGCGAGAAACAACATTCAGAATCATTATTTCTTATAAGAGTTTATGTGTCTTACTCTTTTTTGTAGAATATATGATGACAATGCGCCACGCGGCTCTAGTATGGATTGGTAGACTTTACATGTCCTAGACAAAAAATTCTATGTTTCCTCGCGATGTTTTCCTTCATCGCCGATCGCGTGGTAAATCATTACTTAAAATGGCAATAAACAAATTTATTGGTGCCGACACCGAGAATCAAGTTATGTGACCGCCCGTGCACTGAACTACCATGGCTCTATGGTAAGTCTCCTCATCAATAAAAAAACAACGCACCTGCAATCCGGGATTTAGCATCAAGTGCGTCGCATGCTCGTTTGTTCTCCAAAAAAATGGATATCATCAAAATTCATATCTCTTATGTTTCAGTATGCCAAGAAAGCGGTAACCTTAGTGAAAACGTGCGAAGCTGTGTCCGAGATGCGCGAGTGTCGAGCGCCAAGGGACTGGTCTTTATTAGCTCTACAGAACATAAGGACAGGAAAATCCCACTATTTGGTGATTTGTCGATGCCCAGAGACTCACATTTTGGGTAAGGTGATACTTTTTACAGTTCATAAAGTATTTACTGATCAAACGGTGACAGAGCTACTTTGCCGTTTATCGTTCAACTTCGCTGAATACTGTTGTCAAGTATAGATATATTTTTTTTGGTTAAAAAGAAAGCTAGCAATATTTCTTTTATTTTTTTTTTCAGAAATATTACTAACAATCTTGTTAACCATTCCAACTAAGCCTAAGCTTGTGCTAGGACATGGTTCACGGCAATAGTCGAATGGTGAATGCGAACCCACGACCTTACGATTCGCAGTGCGTCCCCTAAACCATTAGGCTATTGACGCTTCATATTATGGGTCCATCACATGTTTACTTTAGAGAAATTTTCGTTGTCAAAAAAAGTTGCGAATTCTTGTGAAATGATTTTAATACGACTTTGTGACACGCAGAGCAAGAAGGGAAAAGAAATTCAACAAAAAAAATCTTCTTAATTCACCACTTTTCAACCGACTTCAAAAATGTTCTTAATTCGTGTGTATTTGGTTTTTTTGTATGTTTCTTTCTCATAACTTTCGACTAGGTGAACCGATTTGAATGATTCTGTTTTTATTAGAAAGCTGTTGCGTACCATGTGGTACCCATTTCAATTCCAATTCTGGTCCAATTCTGATACTGGCATCTAAGAGAAAACCATATATAAATGTTAAATTTACATCACAAAAAACGGACGAATAACTCAAAATCACGCCAAACGATTTCGATGATGTTTGTTGAAGGTTCCGATTAATTCTATTATATTTCTATGTTAATTCGGAAATACAAAGAGGGCGTCCGCGCGTGATACCGTTTAACGTTTGATTCGATGTTGTTTTTGTTATTAAATATACTTATATATTCCCAACTCATCGATGACATGACAAAATACATCATATGAGATGACTATTTATCCCGTCTTTTCCCATATAAAAATAAAAAAATCACACTTGCTTTTTACATAACAGATATAGAATCTGTTCTGTAAAAAGTTTTTTATTTTTACAGCGTTTCCTATCCTCCTTCCGATTCCATCCGATCCCAAATAACCGAGCGCAAATTTTGAGCATGTTTCACTTTCGTACTTAAGAATGATAAACAAAAATTAATTAAAACAACATCCGACTGTTAAATCGTATGTCGAAAATCAATAGGATAGGTCTGTAGTGTACAATGTAAAATACGGCAAAATATGGCCTTTGTATAACATTACCCTGATTGATATCTATGGTCATAGACACAATATACATACGCTTCAGTCCCCGCTTTAATGCGATCTCAATACCCCTTTGAATAATACAATTCTCGCAACCCAAAGCTCAGGTAAATCAAAACCCGAAGTACACGTTACACAAATCTCATGTAATGGCAGTATGTTAACTGCATTCGTGTTTATGTACAAAACGTTTAAACATTTCACTAACTGTCTTCTTAATTATCGTCAATTGGTTAATGGTTTAAAGTGCGGTACGAATCATAAGGTCATAGGTTGAAACCAGAACGTCCGACTAGAGACGTGAACCTTGTGTGTTTATATCGAGGATATTTGCTACAAGAATTTAAAGTGACACATAAAGTAAAACACCCCAAAAATAAAAAAAAAATACTTTACAAAATTAGGATCCCAAAGAACATAAGGAATAAATATGAAAATGATAAAGATATGAAACGGTAAATTTCAAGTCATTCAGTCAATTTTCTCCATTTAACACACGGACAGTAGAACACCTATATTAATTAAAGCATTGTAATATCCAACCGAGTTTACCGTGAGAATAAGTTCCCTCCTCCTCCTCCTTGCGTCGTTTTCCTCATTGCTGAGGGTCGTGACCTCCACGAATTATGTGGCGGACGATCGCTTTCCACCTGTTGCGGTCTTTGGCGGTGTAAAATGCCTCGTGTAATCTCCTGTTGGTATTGGTGCTAATTTGGTCTGTCCAACGCATAGGGCTCCTCCCTCTTGGTCGTTTTCCCTGTACTTTGCCTGTGACCAGGAGTGTTTCCAAGGTATCGGTTTTCCTGGCTATGTGACCGAAGAATTCTAAAACCCTACGGAGACAGACCATTGACAATCTGACAGTGGCACCTACTTCCCGAAAAATTGACGCATTTGTGCGGTGGACTGTTCAAGTAGTCGCAACATTCTCCTCCAGCACGACATCTCAAATGCGTCAATACGAGATCTATCTGCCTTTTTGAGGGTCCAAGTTTCCGCTCCGTATGTGAATATTGGGAACACCAGAGATCTCACCAGATCAATCTTGGTTTTTAGTGAGATTGATCTATCTTTATATGAGATAAAGTTAAGAAATGTAAATATAAAAATGAACCTATCGTCCACAAACTCTTATTATATTATTTTTCTTTTATTTATACTCCGTTTTTCCGTTCTCTATATTAAACTATAACAAAACTCTTTATTGAATTATGGCGAATGTGCAACGCCTAGACAAAGCACTGCGGTTTTAATGGCCTCAAGAAATTTAAATTGTTTCGAAAATATAAAAAAAAGTATAAACAAATGACGACTGTTGGAAAGGATAGTTTATAAAAGGTAATAACAGGCAGAATGCCACTTTATAAACTATTATATATATATAATATATAAAAGAGAAACGGTTATTGCCTAGTGACGCGTCACCTTAATCTTATTAGATACTGTCATATAAGACGCATGATGTATTAACAGTTGGTGTGACCATTTGACACATCAATAAACGATAATTTTATTACAATCGCCTCTCCTCGTTACCAGGATCATAAGGAAAGAAAGAATAATGACCATATACATCAATACATGTTGAATAAATCATATCTGAAATCATGGAGGTAGCTTAGTTCGGGAGATTTATTTATTTTACATGTTTTTTTTTTTACGCAAATTAACTAAGTATTATACGTGTCCTACCCGCGTTTATAATATTATGTAGCTTGTAATAACGACATTGACGTTTTTCAGAGGGACCAATGACACACGACCAACCCACTTACGCCTCGGTGCCAGGAATCAGAGTGTATGGTATGATGTGCGTGCGACCATCTCCCGCCTATCAGTCTGGTCAGTAATTATTTTTTTACACATAATAGAATAATAAAATGCTTCTATGGAGAAAACTGATCTGCGCGCTATTACCTAGAATAAGATATTGGAATAATTTGCCTACGTCAGTCTATCCATCCGGTTTCACAATGGAGTGTATGCACAAGAGAAGTAAATAGGCATTTGCTGAATAGTTCACTTTACAAACTAAAACCACATCTACATTTACGATTGAATTTCATCAAGTTAGCTTCAGATTTACTGAAACAATTTTTTTGAATTATTTTTACTTTAGCTTAGGTTTTTACAATTGATTTGTTGATTTTATTTTTATTGAATTGTTTTTACAATTTGAGGGAGGGCCACCGGGGAGGTTTTAGTGGGTAAAAACCTCACATAACCACCGCCTTCCCCCCAGAAGGCGGGGTATATTTTTGAAGATTTCCTCCTGGTTAACAAAAAAAAAAGGTTTTTACAATACTATAAAAAATAAAAATTCATCAAAATATCAGACAAAATATAAAAACATTATAAAAGCCTAACCTAGTGTGTGCCGGCACCGGCAACGAAGCAGGGCCCAAGCAACCGGTGGTTAGGGCGAAACAGAGAGAAACCTCCTGACATTGCTTGCCGTGTCCTGCCGAAGTACTGCCTTCTGTATCTGACCCTTGATCCAGCTATCTAGCGAATAAAGACCGTCTGCAGAAACGACTATCGGGACAATGATCGTCGAATTAACATTCCACATGGCGGTCACCTCGTGAGCCAAGCCTGAAAATATTATTATTAAAGTTACAGCCTATCTCAGCCTATCGGTCACAGGCATTCTCTGTAAAGAGAGTATAAGGGTTAAGTCCGCCACGCAGCCCTAGTGTGGATTGGCAGACTTAAGTTTACACGAGCACGTGATAAATCATCAATTAAAATTGCAACAAATTTCAATGGTGCCAGCACCGGGGTTCTAGTTTGATCTGTAGAAAACAAGACTCGTGCTCATGTATGTTTGAAATTTACATTCGTTCTTTATTTCATAAATCGATTCAAGTTAATAACCGACCCTTTTATGCTTGCAGGGTACAAAGGAAATAGGTATACAAGCGCTTCAAGCACAACCAGCGCTTACAAAGTGGACTATTCACAACCGAATTCGTATCCTGATAAACCAGTCTACAATAGGTACCAGTCGCACAGCTACCTAGACTCCAACTACTACAATAGAAGGTCCAGAGCCGCCCGCATGCGACGGATGACTGAAGATTACCCTCCGTTCCCTTGGTACAAAGTTAAAGAATTGGCTCAAACTCTACACTGGACCAATTAAAGAACTTCGCTCATTTATTAAACGTATGTTGAGTTCAAATAGGCCACGTAAACATTTACAAGTATATTTACCTGTAAACATTAAAACCGACTTCGAATCAAATGAAATGAAAAGAACTGGACGAAAATTAAATGGGACTACACGGAAAGCCGAACCTAGACCCGTGGTAGCTTAGTGTCCGGGCGGTCGCTTCAAGTTGCATAGTACGTTAGCAACCCGATCCCCGGTGTCGACACCAATAATGTTAAAGCAATTTTATGTGCCGATTTACCACCAGCTCAGCGGTGAAGGAAAACACCGCGAGAAAACTTACATGTGTTAAGAAACATTTAGACACGAGAAATCTGCCAATCCGCACTAGGGCCGCGTGGCGGACTACGCCTTTATACTCTCTTTACAGAGAAAGCCTGAGTCCAACAGTGTGACATATATAAAGGCTGTAACTTTAACTTTTAACTTAACACGGAAAATTAAAAAAAAAGAAGAATCATCAAAATCAGTTCACCCACTCGAAAGTTCTACAGTAACAAACATAGAAATAATATAGTCCAATATAGAGGTCTTTCTTGAAGTCGGTTAAAAATACACGCCTTTTTGAATTCAACGAAAACGTTAGAATTAGACACGCATTCAATTTTGAAACGCTTTTAATGAGTTAATGGGCCATTAGATACAATTTGTGATGTTCAAACGCATTTCAAACAGGGGTTTAGTAATTTGAAAGTCCATTCCGCGTGTAATTGTCGCGCGAAATGCATTTAATAGACTATAAGGGCTTAAATTAGTTTTCTAAACCAGTTATCTGATGTTTATCCATATATTAAGATAGTGATCCGTAACTTTCTTTTAATCGACGAGAATAATGATTACGTTAAGCCATTTGTAGTTTTTAGAATCAAAGAATATTTATTTTTCCATAAAAAAAAGTAATGAAACAGTTAATTTAAATAGACTACGAGTAAGAAAAAAAAACAATTCCCCACCAAGGCATATTCCTCAACAACCAGCATGTATAAAATAATATATATAAAAACTTTTTTTATATTTACGCGAATTTTGCTCATTTAAAATAACTTTGACGGATTTTATCGCGGTTTAATTTTGTTTGACGCTCCAATGTTGTTGTACGCCTACATTTTTATTTTCATGGAATGAGTTCACAGTATATTAATGTCAGCCAGAGTGTTTAGTGACTTCCGCGTTACGTTTCATCCTTGGAATATGTGTTCTTGTGCGAGAATTTCTTTCATAAAATCTCATTCAAATGACTAGAATTGGATATTTGAACAATTGTTTTATAACAAAATCTACTTTTTGATCTTTTCACAATAGTTATAAAAAGTTTTACGATAATTTTTTTTTAAACCAGTACCGAACACACGCCGACAGCACTAAAACAAAGCCGAGCGCCCGTGACGTTATAATGTTCGTTGACACTGTACAGTAATGAAATTTTTACGTAGAGTTTCAGGCTAAGCGACCTAAGAGCTATGCCACCTCTCAATCCGGTGAAGCAGTAAAGGCCAGCTCTGTGCCAACTGTGTTAGTTCGTCAAAAAATTTTTACATTATGACGTCACCAATATGGCTAAATACAATTTTTAATTGTATTTAATTAATTTGGAAAAAAATTAGTCCCAATTCCGAGGGTTAACTCAAACATGTTCACGCACTGTAACTTAATATTCCGCATATATATTATATGGCGCCTATTTTCCAACTAAGCTAAGTGTTCTTTTATTCGGGTTTTACGACTCTTTTCGACCCACAATCAAGTCGACACTTTAGTATTCAAATTAAGTTACGATAAGATCCGTTAATAATCGGATAAAACAATTGGAATGTACACGATGTAATGTGATAAGTGTTCTCTAATAGCAAGAAAAATTGTGTGGTTTTACGATGCATTTATAATTATTTAAGAAATTAGTTCATAAAATTATTTATAACAAATGTATGAAAACAAATTCATGTGTAAATATTAGTGTTAAATGCAATATTTGTAATTACAAAAATTAGATATTTATGTAAACGTTTTGTTTTATTCGTAAATCATACTTACCTAACACTTTTTGATCTACGACGATATCGCAGGAGTACATAGCCGCCATTACACGCTGAGGCTGGGCTTGGAAGGCTCTCCTGCATGCTTCTTTCACGGATGACATAATTTGACCTAAGAACAAAATTCAATAATTGTTTTTTACTGTCTGAATAAGGCAAGTGGTGATTCTGAAATGTTTTCTTTTGTTCAAAACAGTTTTGTTTCAATTAGGTCCCATTTTCGATTTGTTGGCACATAATTTTTTTTTGTTCACAAACATTACTGGAATTCTTGTTAACCATTACAACTAGGATATGGCTAGGATGGCTAGGCTAGGATATGGGCTTGTAGTTCTGGGCTCTCAAGAATAAGACTACGGTATCCCCTGCCTGTCGTACAAGGCGACTAAAAGGGGCCTCGGGTTTACTGGGCGACAAAGTGGGGGCCTGAGTCGTCCACCATAGTGGACCCGGGAAGAAGGCGACATAGCCGATGTCGCCTTCTTCCCGCCTTGCGCTACGATGGCACAGGGGGGGGAGGGAGTAACCTCCCCCCCCCCCGCGGACGTGCTCTCTTTGAGCACAGTGCAGAGAGGAGCTCCGGTGCGTTCCACTGGAGATCCCGGAGCCCCTCGTCATGCACCGAGGAAAGGGCCACCGGGGAGGTTTTAGTGGGTACGAACCCCACATAACCGCCGCCTTTCCCCCAGAGGGCGGGGAATCTTTCTAAAGATTTCCTCCCCGTCAACAAAAAAAAAGGATATGGCTTACGGCATTAGTCGTAGTAATACTCAAAACCTTAAAAGATATAGAAGGAAACTTCTAAAAAGCGTTATGGAAAAATGCCAATTGATTGCGATATGTGTGGAATTATAGCAAAGTCCGTAACGAATCAGCGAAGGAGAAGAAAGAATATAGGCGCCAGAACTTCATTATTAGCTATGGTGCTTTGGAAATTAAATAGAGTGTTCGCGATTGACTGAGTCCTTTGACTGCGAATTGCGTTGATTTGAAGTAGATCTTTGTTTTTACTCCTAAATATACTTGTTTCAGTAAAAAAAAAATATTCACGTATTGTTTTCCCTACCATGGTAAGCTAGTAGATTGCTGAGACAGTAGTCGCTGACTGGTTATAACCAATCATATTAGCTCCCATATATTGTGAAGAAGCCCTGCGCTATATACCGAACATAATTTGTTTGTTCTTGTGATGTGACTTTTTGTAAAATAAAACCAATAAATTCCAAATTATTGACACAAGCCGGCTAAGATTTGAACCATCAATCATAAGATCGTATCGTTTAATGCTTAACAATCGTTTTCTATATATATAAAAGAGAAAGTGTGTGGGTATGTTCCATATAGGCCAGCCGACTAGACCGATTTCAATGAAACTTTCAGGGAATCTTCAGATTGACCTGACGAGTAATTTAAGTTTGGTGACGATCGGAGCACTCCTTTTTTGGAACTGTCAAATGAGCCACATGTCTTACTTTTATATCTGACATTAACTTTAACCCGATATGTTTTTGTATAAATGATAAAAATGACATTGTATTCACTGATTTGTACATGGGTATAGATAATGATCTTCATCTGCTCGATAAGAGAATGAATACGGAGAGAAATGAATAACTTAATATATTGTAAGAGTTAAATTAATGAAATAAATGATGTAACTTTATTGTTTAAATAAAATAAAGCAAAATCTAGCCCGGAGAAGCGCCCTGGGTACTCTAGTAGTAGATAATATTAACCTAATAAAGCTATCATTGCTTTACGAGTTTCATTGCGTAACAAACGATACTATTTTGTTCATATCTCGTGACAAAATAATTGACGTAATTGAGTGTAATTAGGATTCTAGAAAAAAAAACAGCATTTTTCCATCTGTTCGCTCTAATTAAATTCGCCGAATAAAATATAAATCTCTGAATCTAATTTGTCAAAGCTTAAATTCAGTCATGTTCCATAATTTCTTTTTAAATCAATCCAATATAAAACCTCAATGAACACGAATAAAGCGGTTGGATTTAATGACAATTACTTTATGAATTCTGCCTTTACCTTATTTTGATTAATGGTAAAATCTTCGGGTTTTAATAAATTTGTATTCAAAGTTAGCCGGTTTAACTTTTTTATACTTTCTAAGCAAGTGCTTGACCACGCTCCTAACTGATGTTATGTGGAATTTAGTGAATTTCAGCACTAGCTTAGTAAATGCCTATTCGATCTAGACTTGAAAACACCCATAGTGTATAAACGTTTATATCGTATATTCAGCAAACATTTTACAAAAAAGATATAAAAATAATGAATCAACTGACTGCCGATAACAGATCTTCGCAATTATGAAAAACTTTACAATTTTACGAACAAAAACATTAATAAAAAACAAGCTTACTAACAAATGTCCCAAGTAAAAGCTTAGATATAGAATGCTCGTCTTATAGCTACAGTTGTAGTATCTAAAGTATCTATTTTGTTCTTTTCGAATATTTCTTAAGCGTGTAACCAGAGCGCCATATAAATGAATTTTGGCGATAATTGGAAGATGCCAAAGGGAGATGGACAGGATATAATCAGTCATATATATCAGCATATGTTAAGGTGTCGATTAGGAATATACACCACCACCTTCCACCTTCCTAATGCGGACATCTAACGAATGGAACTCTCTGCCGAGATCAGTCTTTCCATACGGGTACAATCTGGACCACCTTTAAGTCCAATGTGAAGACACCTTATAGGCTCACGTGCTCCATCCACCAAGCAAGATAGAAACCAAACGTGAGCCTATTTAATATTTAGAATAAAGAATACACTATACCACCCTGTAATATACTGTATACGAAAGCATTCCGTGGTAACTAGAGTGATTTATATGGTAAAACTAGGAAGCAGTCCAAAGTGCTATTAAATTTAGATTACAACAACTACATTGAATTTACTTAGGTTTAGTTAGATGTTATTTTTTAAAATTCAATACAGCGCTACCACAGACTTGTGTCCGTGTTTTTTTAAGCCTGATTTTGGAAGGTGGTGTTGGAGAATGCCCTGGTTCACGCGTCGTATACGTCCCGTTGCGTTGTTATTACTTTCTCCTTGGTAAGGAATCGGAATTACCGACTTGTACCAAAGAATTTTTTGGTACAAGTACTCCCACTCTATTACTCAAATAGCAGTACTCCTAAGTACTACTCCTTTCTCAAAGGACACACCTGTAGCTCCTCTGGTGTTGTGAATGTTTCTGTGCGACGGTTATCAGTTGAGATAAAGTGAACTGTAAGGTCAAAAAAAAATTGTGCCACGAGTATAGACTCCACCATACGTCACATAGAAACTAAAGCTTTTTAAACGCAGGCATCGATTGCTGTCTATATTAAATCCTAAAAGCTAGAGTGAAAAGGATATATTTATAATAAGCAATTCAGTATCTAATAATAATATGAAAATGAATGAATAATTACATATTAAACCAACTAAACAAGAACTACACAACAATATAGGTTTCAAATAACAAACATATTCCATTGTAATGAAAACATAACGCAATCATCAACGGCCTTGTTCGAATCATGCCTACGTCAGAAATTAATATGATGAAAGATATAAAATAACGTTTATGAAATAATTTTAAAAAACGTATCAAGTACCTGAAAGTGGTCCAAATGTATGAGTGACATCATCTTGATGGTTTTTCTCTAGGGTCCATTCTTCAACACAAAATGCAACACCCATCATCGGTTCCTCACAAAGTGGACCCGCAAGAGTTGCCAATTGAAATCCATTCACAAAACTACTCTCGTATTCGAACCTAGGATCCTCCTTTATTTCTTTATCATGATATATAAACTTTGTTTTATAATCAGATGTATGGTTAAGGAGCAGATTTGGACCGCAATTCCTTGGGCCCACCGACCATATCTGATCGACCACGTTTTTCCATTCCGAGCTCAATTTCGCACAAATAGATTGGAGATCAGTTTTAAATATTTCAATTAGTCTTAACGCTCGTTCGGA
Organism: Meandrusa payeni; assembly: GCA_029286785.1. Classification (NCBI taxonomy): domain Eukaryota; kingdom Metazoa; phylum Arthropoda; class Insecta; order Lepidoptera; family Papilionidae; genus Meandrusa; species Meandrusa payeni. The sequence goes on from JAGSMX010000007.1 coordinate 6,906,029, forward strand.
TAGTACATTTTTCGTCCCGTTAACTTCTAATCTCTCCAATTTGTTTTCAACGCTATCATTTTTGGAGACGCCTTGGAGCGTTTTTATATGCTGAGAAATGGTCTTGAGTAGATCGGATGATTTGTCTAACAGTGCGGTTATCTCTTTAGGTAAAGGTTTCGCCCTTATTTTGATTTTACTCTGTTTGTTACTAGTGTATATAGTTATAACTGGATCTTTAATTGTATTAACTCCTTTGTCTATGTTTTGTGAATCAATTTCTTCATTTGCCATGTCTACTTTTGGCGGCTCCACAATAGTTTCTCTAAACGGTACTATTGGTTCCGATACGGATAACGGTATTTTTGCATAAATATTCCTAAAAAAAAAATCAGTATAAAAAACAGAATTAGTACAAAAGTGAAGCGTCTAGCGCGTATAGTATATAGTCGGCCTAGCTCGATCGTATGGGTACTAGGACTCCGGATCTTAATCCGGCATTCGACTGTACAGGACGATTGTGTTGCTACGATTGGAAAAAAATGGTACAAAACCCCGGCAGAGGTATAGTGCACACACCAAAATATTATAATATTAGAGATTATACTTCAGTATTTCATCGGTAACTGCAACGCCGTGTTACAACAGTCTACAGCTCCGTTGTGAGTATGGAATGTGTGGTGAATGATCTATTAAAAAGACAACCAGTCAAGTATTGTAAGTACGCCAACGCTTCCCGAACAGGCACTTAAAATTAGCTCCTATGTCCGAGCGCCCTCGGATCGGAATCCTCACGCGTTACTTAGTAACCGTCTAAGTCTAGGTTATCCCTCACCGGGGGACCTTTGTGTTGAGTTTGAAACTAACCGAAGCAAGTAAAAGTCAGCTTCTCTGGCTAATCTGTGTTGTTCGCCACAAATAAATATAAATGAGATACATACAATAGACGCAAGGTAATAAAAACCTGACAAAATTTTATAATTCCGGCTAGTGCGATGCTTAAGATAAGGCTGATTGATTTAGCCAAAGCTTTGCATTTTTGAACATATGTATTTTATACATATATATATATATATGCTTCAGCTGCCATTTGAAACCACCTCATTTTTTACAAAGTTTATTTGGACTAATTATATGGTAGACCCGAAACCGTCTTAGCGCGGGAGAATATTTTATCAAACTTGTATTTCAAAATCAATATAATGATCCTCTGGATTTGGTAGACGACCAACTAGTTATTATTTTTACTGTAAAACAAGGATTAGATAATAAAATATAATATTAAATAGTAAAGTACGATAGAAAAAAGATAAAATAGCAAATAAAGAACGCCTAATTACTTTAAGTCTTCCAAACATCTTTGTAGATGCATTTCGCCGGCTGTGACTAAGACGTGCTCTCCAGTTTCTTGCAGTAGGACTTGCACACACGGATCTGATTGATTCAAAAGCTTCAGTCCTAAAACCAATTTTAAATTTAACATCTAAATATAGTTTGTAAAGTTAAAAATTACAACATTAGGTCAGGCTCATAATCGTAGCAAACGACTAAAAGGAAACTCGGGTTCACTGGGCGACAGGGGTTACAAAATTTATATACATTGCTTTTAATCATTACAAACCAAGCTTGGATATGTTTCAGTAGTCGATTGAGTGTTATCAAGTTTTTTCAAGTTCAAGTTACAAGATACCCCCCCCCCTGCCTTCCCCCTCAGAAGTGTATATATGTATTAAATGGGGGTTTTTACTCATTAAAACGTCCCCGTTGGCCCTTACCTCGGTGCATGGCGAGGGGCTCCGAGATCTCCAGTGGAACGCACCGGAGCCCCTCTGCACTGTGCTCAAGGAGAGCACGTCCGGGGGGGGGAGGGAGTCTACTCCCTCCCCCCTCCCCCCTGGGCCCTCGCAGTGCAAGGCTACACGGGACAGCCGATGTCGCCTTCTTCCGGGTCCACTTTAGCGGACGACAAAGGCCCCCACCCTTGTCGCCCAGTGAACCCGACCTTTTAGTCGCCTTCTACGACAGGCAGGGGATACCGTAGTCTTATTCTTGAGAGCCCTGAACTACAGGGCTGACACGCTGGCAAACAAACCAAGTTAAAGTAATCGTCCGGACACTGAGCTACTACGGCTCTATTTTCGTAAAAATATCGTGCTGATATTTTATGTATTAGTACTCGTATATGTATTGATAACTTATTTATGTATTAAGTGTAGATTATTAAATAAGTGTATAGATTTTATATAATATTTGTATTTATACTTCATCGTCCTGTTTCGTTAACATTTTTCTAGCGCATACAAAGGTTGGTAGTACCAGAAATAGTAAAATGTACCTTCTGTAATTTTCTTGTTGTTTGATTTTGGTTTACAATAAAGTTATATCTATCTATCTATCTATGTTTATAGACAGAAGCCTATTTGACCTAACTTTATAGTATTAATGAAGGAAGTCATAAAATATGCAAGCACAGCGAGCTTTAGTGGTTACACGACGCTCTAAAATGGGTATATAGAGACAAGTTTATGCTAAGTAAAGCAGCGGTATGACCTATATACGCACATGTGAAATGTGTCGCGTTCTTTGTGTCTGTTGGTTAAATATTGTTTTCGGCACACCGACATGATAGACTGACAGTTTTTAACTACCTAGTACGGAAAAATGTTTTCAATCTTTCATAGGGGTAAACCGCCCCTACGAAATTGAAGTTTCATCCTTTTTTAAGTTAAAAACGATACAAAACTGATGTTGGAAAATATCGAACAAGCTAGTCCGACCATGTTTGAGACTTAAGTACGATAAAATGGTGATAACGTAACCATACTCTCTTAATTTGTCAGATATGAGGTAATTTCATATAGATTATTACTAATAGTTGTTCTATAGTCGCCCTTAATTCGACTTTAACCCAGGAATGAGAGCCGTTCGGAGATGGCGCAGGCGGCCCGCAGCCCTGTAGTTTAGGGCTCGTAGAATAAGACTACGGTATCCCCCGCCTGTCGTAGAAGGCGACTAAAAGGGGCCTCGGGTTCACTGGGCGACAAGGGATTAACCTCCCCGGGACATGCTCCCCTAAGAGCACAGTGCAGAGGGGCTCCGATGGAGATTCCACTGGAGATCCCGGAGCCTCACTATGCACCAAGGAAGGGTCACAAGAAGGGGAGGGGGGTGTTAGTGGGTAAAAATAACCAATCAAAACCAAAGCAACCGTATAATATCCACGTATATGTATCAAAGGCTTGGTAGTGTGTGTAATGTTTTTTTAATTGATTTAATGAATTTTTTTGCATATTTTTTAAAAATTATTATTAGCATTCTGTACTCCTTCTCAAATACGATTTGTTACAGCTTATAATCCAAGGAAATATACAAGGGAAAATAAATTCGGGAAGGAGAAGAATAATTTGGCTTAAAAATCTACGCCAATGGTACAATAAGAGCACACGTTCTTTATTTCGTGCTGCTGTGTCGAGGGTCCAAATCGCCATGATGGTCGCCAACCTTCGATAGAAGATGGCACCAAAAGAAGAAGAAGACTCCTTCTCAAAATAATCTTATACTCTTACGCCCGCGCAATTTTCGTACGAAGGAGTACAAAGTTTACTTATTAATATAATATAATGATTTAAAGTCTTCATGCAATCCATAAGACGAGTTAAGACTTTATGATTGACTGTTTTTGATACACCTTGTTCGTTTAACATCCATCAATCATGACTGATTTTATTTATTTATTTACCATACTAAACATACCTCTTACTAGCTGAGGGAGCTGTGAAGGATATGAAGGTTCCACAGCGACTCTAAGTATCGGAACGGCCGCAGATTGAATTTCGCAAAATGCCGGACAAGCTATCGTACTGCTTAATGTTGCAGTTTTAAGTACGTAGTCGGCTAATCCACCAATACCTAAAAATACAGTATTAATTTAAAAATTCTGAAATAATAGATCCGATCCAATAAGCGTATTAACAACACCTTGGATTATTTCTGATTCAATAAAATGTTTAAAATATGCTGCGCTGAATATAAAGCATTGATAAATTTCGGGATTTTGAACTATATCAAAATATCAGTGTCTCTGGTACAAGAACTCAATCCCAGTTTTCTTCATTAAACCTTTAGCCTATATATATATACATATATATAGTCTATGTCCCTGAGTGTCCGTTAGATTATCCGTGAAATAGCAACCGACCGAGTCGTGGTTCGGCCCTCTCGGGCGCCCTCGGATCGGAATGCTTACGCGTAACATAGTAACCGTCCAAGCCGAGGTTACCCCTCACCGGGGGGACCCTTGCGTCGAGTTACTAGCGATAGAGGTTCAGGCTAAGCGACATAAAAGCTATGCCACCTCTCAATCCGATGAAGGCCAGCTTCTCTGGCCAATCTGTGTAGTTCGTCATTAAAAAAAAATAGTCTATGTCCCAATGCACAGGCTATAACTGCAAAAAGAAAACAAGGGTATAGTCCGCCAAGCCGCTTTAGTACGGATTGGACTTCACATGTCCTAATAAGTAAGGCATTCTCCTCACGACGTCTTTCTTCATTGCAGAGCACGTGGTAGTACATAAAATGGCAATATAAAATTTCATTGCTTTCACTCCGGGGATTTCACTCGAGTTAGTAGCGTGATGTAACTTGAGAAGATCGTCCAGACACATCTCCAATGTGAACGCCGCTCACGTGCTCCATCCTAGGCTTCATCTTCGACTTCCATCAAGCGAGATAGAAGACAAACGTTTTAAATTTAAAAAAAAGTAAAAAAGAGGTTTTAATACGGTTGAATGAGCTATGTTCTTACTATATAACGTCTACAGAAAATAAGTGTAAATAAATATTACCTATTATATTTCCCGCAACTCCTTCTTCTATTTCTTCTAATTCCCTTCCCATTAAAATATACAATGATTTTACTCTGCAAGTGAAATACATATTTACGTAATATAAAATAAGATTCAAATTAATTGATTGAACAAAATATACCCACTCTGCTATAGTAATATGTTCATCACTTCGTAAGTCTTTAATTTTTTTATTGGCATCGATGTTTATGTCTAATAAATTCAGTGCTTTAGTTGGATCATGTTTAGGCCCTAGAACATAAATTTTGCCGCCTTTTTTAATTTTGCCACTGAAAATTCTAGCAAACGCAATAAACTCATTTTGTTCGTTAGTTTCTTTTTCGATCTCATCGTCAACACACTTTTCATGATTACGATCGATTTCAATGTCTTTCTCGTTATTCTCTTGTACAGTTTCTAAATTAGCTGCACTTTGTTTTTGATCTTGTCGCATTTGCCTTGCACGTTCTCTTCTCATGGCCATTTCTTCTAAAGTTAATGTTTTAGGTTTATTTTGAGGCAAACAATTCTTGTCCACGCTGAACATTTTTGATACAAAAATAATTATAGGTCTATTCTCACTACTATCACAGGCTAAAAAGTCGTCCTTAAGATTTCTTGTTTCAGAATGATAAGATTGAAAGTCACAAATACGTGAGCACATTAATTTCTCAACTTTTTCGGGCAATATTTCTTTTGGTGATGGTAACATTTTACATACCATGTTCAACACTACGTGTGATAATGGCAACCACTGCATCATTAATGACTGCAATTGAACCCTGCTGTCCGTATGCCTCAGGTCTCGCGTTGTCAATTTAATATTTAATTTTTCGCATATAACTGGAACCTTTTCTTTCTCATTCCTCAGTACAATAGTTTCATAAATATTCCATAAGTTATCAAAAATAACCTGCACAAACAGCGGCTTCTTTGCTTTCTCCTGTGCTCCTTTCATAAATCGTTTAGTTTTAGGGTTCAAATAGAAATCTCCCCATAAAACTTTTTTAAGAATTTCATCTTTTACGCCTAAAATAGTAAATTCTGTCATATGCTATTATGTATAATGTAAAACTTATTAGCAATAAAACGAAATATAAATAATTTATTTTTCCATGATTTTCTGTCCTACTTCCATAAATTTAAAACCAATATCTAGCTATTTAAATTATAATAACCTGTTCCTAATATTTTTAATTTATCTCAAAGAAATAAATTACACTAACTTTTTTTTTAGGAGGCAACGGATTGTGCCCTGTTACTGACAGATCCGGGGCACTCTAATTATAACGGCTGATGGCATTCGCGGAAGGTGTAGTGGGTAAGGGTCGTCTAGACCGATTCCCACACATCCTTCCGGGCCCTATCAGGGTTCCGGAGGATGGTCCGTAAAAAAGAAAAAGGAGGCAATGGATTAAATTCCCTTTTCAATAAGCTTATTATATCCACACTTATATGACGGGTTGTGAGCGAATCATACATTTATTTATTTATTGCTAAATTTTAGTAATTAAAATTGCAATAAATAACATTTTATAACATAATTTTACCAAAATGAAACATAATATATTATTGAATATAATATTGAATTATAATATTTACTATCTATTAATGACTTTCTTTCCATTTCATGTTTAACACATTCCCCCATTATGTGGTGCACATCATCCACCACTTGGCAAATCACACAGTTCGGTGACTCAGCCTTCCACATCTGATGTGCAAAAAATTTTATATATTTTGTTTAAGTCATCTTTGAGATACTCACCAAGTTTATCAGAAAATAATTTAGCAAATGTTTGTATAGTAAAACCCCAGCCATCAATAGCGCTGGCAAACACTACATTTCCTTGTTCAGGTGAAAAATAAAGGGTGGAATCATCTGAATCTTCTAAGGCTGATGTCCAGTCATAATAATTGTTGTCCTCAGTACTTCCAACAACTGTTGGTATAGTACCCGTTTGTTGCTATAATAAATTGGTTAATAATAAAAATTGTCAAGTTGAAAATCGCGAGAGAGTGAGAACGAGAGATGAATCCAATGTTTTGGTAAGATATCAAGTCAATACAAACAAGGATCAATTAAGTAATACAAATAAGCATTCAATATTTACTGTATACAGACAGATATTACATCCATGAAATGATCAAGTTTGCCCCCGAGGAGTTCCTCCACCACTAGAGAGCCTACTGTATCTTACAGTGTTAAGCTGATTTGAGGCACATTTTAAATTGAATAAGCTCTGTTGAAAACACACAACAATTGCCTTTTCTATTTACATATACCTACTCTCAGGTGAAATTAATGTGACTACTTATATTTATTATTTTTTTAAATGTTGTAGGTCCCCATTTTAGGGTTTTATTTCTTTTCTCCAACTACCTAACCACCAGGCTTTCATTTGTATATGGTTATGGCTTCAAAAATGTATTAGAGAACATATAACAATGTAAATAGGTATTATTAGACTATTTAAATATAAATCAGTACCTTTTTTTCAATTAAATTTTCTTCAGTTGTCAATATATCCGAGGCAAACAATTCTCCCATTACAGCATTGACCTGTTCCAGCAATTGGCTAATATGTATGTAAGCATCCAGTGCGGTCATTTTCATGTCTAATATGAGTCGGTCAATTTTGTTCAGTACCAACACTGCCTTAATGTTTTCTGTATATGCTTGTTTCAGAACTAGTCTTGTTTGTGGACAAACACCTTCAACAACATCTACCTAACAGTGACAAAAGTAACTTTTAGTAATGTAAACATTGGACTGTCCTACTTAATTATAGGTCAAACTCTACAGTACTACTAAAAGAGAGAATTTTAAAGATTCAAATAAATCATAGCGGATTTTTAAGGCTGTACGCCAGCCTGGGAGCTGTTACAACATCTAAGTTCTTAGGTGTTTAACCCTTTTTTTTGTTGACGGAGAGGAAATCTTCAGAAAGATACCCCGCCTTCTGGGGGGAATGCGGCGGTTATGTGGGGTTCTTACCCACTAAAACCTCCCCAGTGGCCCTTTCCTCGGTGCATGACGAGGGGCTCCGGGATTTCAACGTGGAACGCACCGGAGCCCCTCTGCGCTCAAGGAGAGCATGTCCCGGGGAGGAGATAACTCCCCCCCCCCTGTGCTCTCGCAGCGCAAGGCGACACGGGCCAGCCGATGTCGCCTTCGTCCCGGGTCCACTTTGGTGGACGACTCAAGCCCCCACCCTTGTCGCCCAGTGAACCCGAGGCCCCTTTTAGTTGCTTTGTACGACAGGCAGGGGATACCATAGTCTTATTCTTGAGAGCCCAGAACTCCTGTAGTTCTGAGGTGAGGTGTTTAATCTAACTTAACAGTTCCTGTGAGAAAAGTTCTGCTAAGCTCTAATAAGATTAAAGTGTTTATCGGTTATCATAAATGGATGTATTATAATAGTTTTCATTTTAATAATGATGCATTATTATTTTTAGTTTATTAGATTACCCTTGAGGTGACAGTAATTGACATTTATATATTAATAAGATCAGGTCAGCAAGCTCTGCACTGCAACACCACACTTAATTTTTAATATTGACTAATAAGATGTTTGACACCTATTAAATACATTACTAAACGACATTCACAGTATGTTGCTACATATATCATTATATATATGTTGTCTGACCCGACCTTGGAGGGAGTGAGGAAGCTGGTGGCTATGGCCATACAACATTGATGACTTTCTTTCTTGCTTCATGCGACCAAGGTGTGTGTGCGCAGTTTAGGGTATGATGGGACTGACATGCCCAAAAGGGCAAAAGTCCCGAAAAAGAAAAGAAATATATATGTTGAGGACGAGTGATTATAAAACCAGAGGACTATGAATTTTGGGAATAAAAATAAATTATCATGGAATTAAATTTAAAACTTACAACAACAACAGCTCCATCACATAACCTGACTGCTGTAGACACTTCACTTGAGAAATCGATATGTCCCGGAGAATCTATTAGATTTACAAGGTATTCTTGATTTTCTAACATATGATATAGTGAAATGCTGCTGCTTTTCATAGTAATACCTCGCTCCTGTTCATCTGGCCTACTGTCCATGTAACGCAATTTACCCGACATCCTCTGGGAAATTATACCGTTACTAGATATCAAGGAATCCGCCAGGGTTGTTTTACCATGGTCCACGTGGGCAACGATACAAATATTCCTTATATTCGAAGGTTTGTTTTGTAGTTCCAAAAGTTTTGATGTATCCACAAGCCTCATTTTGAAGACTATTGAAAAATTTAATCCAAAAATCTTATCAATGAGTATCTATCAAATATGACACTTATTAGTGAACAATATTAACAAAATCTATAATAAAGTAACAATTTAAAATTGCACAATGTGTACGAAATATTGTTGACAACTATCACGAAAACATGTCATTGTCAAAACTGATGACATTTTCGTTGAAAAACATGTTTTTACTTATTTTAAAATCCATTTAAAAAAAATGGTAAGATAAAGAATCAATAAGTACTTAAGACAAACTCTCAACAATTTTGGTTATTATTTGTAATGTGAATGCAAAAAAAATGTTTGTGGAACAATGCTACCTATTAAATATTATGTCACATTTCTTGATCCTAACCGGGCATGTGATGTGTATAGCAAAAAGAGCTATGTTTTAATCTCACCACCATTCATCAAGTAAGCTGCCGTTGGTGATATGTGAAGGGAAACACCTTAGCACTGAGTTACACCATGACATCCGGGGATATTCTGGGATATTCTTCCTAAAGACGGAATTAAAATGAAAAGAAATACAAAATAATTAAAATCTGTGTGTAGCCTACAATAAATACATAAGCATTAATAGGAAGACACATCTATATACCATTTTTTTGCTTTAAAATCGAAAAACGCGATACTCATTCAGACCCAACCATCGGATTCTAAATCAAATATTTAGATACTAGATATGTCAGCGATAACTATTTTATCCATTTATGTATACGGTACAAAAAATAAAGATTAAAAATGATACTCAATCCAGTGAAGCCCTCGAGCAACAAATTAGTCGTAAAAAGAAACGTGATTTGAAAGGTAACAAATAACATGAACTTTGATATTTTATTATTTATTGACTGTTAATTAGATAAGGCCGCTTTTCTTTTGAAAAAATATAGAAATACTTTAATGTCCGTTATGTCATAATCGAATCAATTTCTAAGAAAATGGCATGGTAATGGTAAAATAATATATGGCATATTGTCATTGTTTAATGATTAGTATATTTACATAAAACTCAAATATCTTACTATATATTTGCGATAGCATTGTTGAAGCAGACATAGTCTTTTTTTGGACTGTACGATCTTTCTCTCAACCCCTCAACCTTCCACATTTCCTAGCCACCTTGAGATTCAAAAATTCTTGAGAAAATTTCCGTTCATTCCCTTGACAATTTGTAACCGATATAGTTGAGAAACTGTGAAGACAGTAGGCTCGGTAAATGTGGTCTGCCGTCGCGCGTCGAGGGAAATCTAGGCGTCTGCTTCAGTGATAAATGTTATGTTCTGTATGTTTAGCGTTTATCGTACGGGCTGGAAGTTTAGCGATATTGTACAACATCTTAGAAATTTTCTTACACGCTCCGGAGCCCCTGTAACACGGACCCCAAACAACTCAATAATAATGATACTGTGGTTACGTCCCAGCCACGAAAATCTATATCTTCATATAGCCCTTTTTTATACTAATAACTAGAACAGCTAATACTTTTTTGAAAATCAAAATTAAAGTATTAGTTTAATTACTATTAATTAAAGAATTAAGTGAGTTTAAAATGTAAAAATATCTTTGTAAAAATATTTTTTTATTAGAAAACACCTTGTACTGCAACTAAAAGCAAAAACCGACTTCAAAACAAATCTATGCCAAAAAAAAAAACATAAATTTAAAACGTTTGCCGTCAATGGCGGAATAAATGTCAAATAATGTCAAGTTTCATATTCATTTAAGAAGTTCTAGCGCCTGCATTGTCTTTCATTTTCTTGCACATTAGTGCTTGTTATTTAACTATTTAACTAGTCAAAGATTGCCATAGGCCTACCAATATCACAAACAACAAACGTTTAATCTATTATACATAGAGGTTAAATTCTTCCTACCTCTTTTTTGACGTCGGTTAAATAGATTTATAATGCATAACATATGCATGCAATAACCAACGAACGATAACAACTGCTAGAACCTATAACAACAAGATTTAATAGTTTTTGGGCATGACAGTGTTGTTGCTGGAATTATAACAACACAATTTCCGACCCCACTTTAGATCCTATACTGTAACAAAAGATCAACATAAACTTTCGTGTCATTGTAACCCTTTTTAGCGGGGTAGACTGAGACAGATATTGTTGAACGCTTTATTTAAAGTTTATTAAGACCCATATGGGAAATTTATATGTACCCATCACCCATATAGATCGATATACTGGGCCCAAACTTAGTGAGAGATTATTTTTTACATATAAAACCCGGAAATTATATAAGCTGACTGGGACTTCTCAATCCTGAATAAGGTCGTAAAGTTGAATCCTAAGCCATTAACATATCACCGTCTTAATAAGTCAACATTTAAAACCTCATTCTCATAGAATTCCTTACTTCTGTCATTGTTAACATCATTTAGAATATATATACTAATAAATGGGAAGACGTTTTTCTTGTCAACCATTATATCGTAATTATTACAGAAGGGGTAGTTAGGCTTATAATATAAAAATCGACTTCAAATCGAATCAAACGTAATAACGCGCGGACGCCCTTTTTGTATTTCCGAATTATCGTACAAATATTACGAAATAGAATTATTCAGAACCTAACTAAACACTAATCATATGACACTTGAAGTACATCGTTTCCGATAAAAAATTAATCATTGAAATCGGTTAGTGAAATATTAAGTTATTCATTTACACATGCACATACTTAATTCAAATTTAATAATAATAAATATTAATTTTCAGATAACTTAATCCATAGAATTTGTTAGTAACAAAATAACTTGATAACTATGTTAGTACATACAATTTAAATTAAAGCTAAAACTTATCTCCGTCTACAAGGCTTACATTCGTACGCGATTGACGTATGCCGCTCCAGCGTGGTACGGATTAACCAGTAATAGTGCAAGGACTCGCATCCAAGCACAACAAAATATCACACTTAAAAAGATCTTAAACGCGGGGCGTTACGTCAGAAATGACGTAATACACCGCGATTTAGGCATCGAACCAATCCACGAATTTGTGACGAGACTAGCTCGTAACTTATTCGAACACCTGCGCGGGTTCGCCCCGCAACACGCGCGTCCTCCCGACGTGCCCCGTAGTTTCAAATTCCCCTATTCTAGGGAGCTTTTGAATTCATAGGCCCCCCTCTCGACCTCCGTCTCAATAGAGACCGAGAGGTCGGGTGGGCGTAGAAGATAGATTCGTCGCGGCTGACGCTTGAGGGTTTAGCCTCGACGCAAAAATAGTTATGCCCAAAAAAATCCGTGCTAAAACGGTACCCAAGACCAGGGGAGCAGTCGCCCCCTGCGCTGATAACCCGGGTAATGGGGTAACACCCCGAGGCCCGTACCTGCGAGGTTCCCGTGAACCTTGTAGATGACTCCACACACACTAAAACTTATAAACTAATGCGTTGTCCGTCAGGGACAAGCCAATAAGGTGCTTTATGAGCCGTGAGTCATACCGCTCTGCAACAGTTCTCATGATGGCGTTGGAATTGTCCTTCATTCTGCAGAACAAGGAGGCCGCTTTTTTCCTGATGATGGCACAAAATCCATCAGTATGTGCCTTGGCGAACATTTCGGATGCACTAATTGATGACATGATGAGAACATGATTTAAGACTTGTAAAAAAAGTAATCAAAATCGGTTCAGACGTTCCCAAGTTATGAGGTAAAAAACATTAAAAAACGAATTGAGAAACTCCTCCTTTTTTGAAGTCGGTTGAAAATACAACGTGTTTCGTAAAAGGTATTAGTATTAGTTGCTTACTCATATAGAACTTTTTTTTGGTACAATAATAATAATTTTCCATAACAAGACTTGACTTGGCACGTAGTTCTTATTAAACAATTTAAATCCAGACACTTTCTTTTCATGAAATTGACAAAGCTGGATCTCTGATAATAAATATTGATAATTATAATAAATAAGTCGATGATAAGAAACAGTTTCGAAACTTGCCGATTGAATAATTTGCGATCTGACTTACAGTTTTAGTCAGAAATAAATAGAAAACGTCCAAATAAAGTATAAACTGCTAATGCAAAGGGCGTGTTCGAATTCCGGAAGCCGTCCGAAACGCGAGATTTACGTTTTCGTGGATGCCAGTTTTCCTTTAAGCTAAAATTTTGGGAAAACCTTTTCTTGATATATACTTAAGGACAGGAAATTAAATATAAATGAAATAAACAAATGCAAATCATATATACATTTTTTTTATAGTTCTGGGCACTGTTGAGAATCAGCGCTGTCGCGACGGCCTATGCTGCATGTCTTATGTTCTATTTGTCCGTTTTTTTTTTAACTGTATTTTTCTTTTCTGACTTTTTGATGTGTTTCATATTTTGTGCCAATAAAGAATATGGCTATGTCTATAGACAAATATTAGTAAAAAATATGTACGCGCATAACTACTGTACCAAATTGGATGATGACTTTCTTGTTTGTTATTTTTAGGACAATCTTAGTATATAAAATAAAATATTATTAAAATCATATTATATATAAAAATAAAGGAATTAATCATATTATATATAAAAACATTACGTTACGTTACATACGTCTCAGCCCTGTAGTTCTGTGCTCTCAAGAATAAGACTACGGTATCCCCTGCCTGTCGTAGAAGGCGACTAAAAGGGAGCACCGAGGGAAGGGCCACCGGGGAAGTTTTAGTGGGTAAGAACCCCACATAACCGCCGCCTTCCTCCCAGAAGGCGGGGTATTTTTCTGAAGATTTCCTCCCCGTCAACAACAAAAAAAAAAGTTACATACGTCTTATTATCATAAATGTCAGGTAGGCGGCAATCCGGACGGCGAGCGGGTGTTGCGGAAGAACTGCTCCATGTTATGCCGTGATACTCGTACATACTGTCAAACGTGGTGGAATACCGTGTGAAGATTTTTAATCGGTTGGCGTCCGACACTACCCCGTTTCCTGCCCATGTGGCTTCGGTGTTTGTGTTCCGTTAGCATTTTGTTGCACACGATAATAAGTAAAATGTCATTAATGTCAATCATATTCAATTACTGCTTCTTTCGCAACAGAAAACGGTGTTGTTTGTGTTAAGAAGTTTATCTTCGTGTAATTTATTATTATTATACTGATAGAAACAATTTATATGGCAATACGTTTGCGGGGTTAGCTAATTTTTTATATTTATAGGAAAAATAGATAGTAAAGTGGTTTTATAGGCAGTCCTCCAAATCGGAAAAACCCGGAACAAATCCTAGAGACAGTCTATATAAAACGTCTCTTTTGAAAATAAAATCTGTTTTCTATATCATTTTTCTTCTTCATTCATGCACGTCATCGTCAAAGATTTATATACTAGTATTGGATTCTCAATCAACAAGCATCCTTTCATACGAGTTCTCTGCGGAACCCATAGTTCTTCGCCCACAAATTGAACATGGGACCTAATTTTTTTTTGACGAACTAACACAGTTGGCACAGAGAAGCTGGCCTTTACTAATTCACCGGATTTGAGAGGTGGCACAGCTCTTACAGATCGCTTAGCCTGAACCTCTATCAGGTGTTAACTCGATATAAGGGTCCCCCCGGTGAGGGGTAACCTCGGCTTGGACGGTTACCATTATTACGCGTTAGCAGTCCAATCCGAGGGCCGAGAGGGCCGAACCACGACTCAGTCGGTAGCTATTTTATTAACAAAAATCTATTGGGACAATTTAAGCTAAACTTATATGCCACTTCGGGAAGGAATGGGATCTCATTGAAACCAAAACCCATTTAAACAAAAAATAAGTTCATAAATGATAGGATGCACAAACATGCAAAACAAAAACGCAGATGGAACTAAGAACTTCCTTTTTTGAATTCGGTTAAAAGTAACGAAGGTAAGGGGCACGCCTAAACGTGCAGGATATCAAGAACAGCGCCGTGTCCGTTGTTATCAATGCGCAGAACCGAATTGTTGGTAGTAAATATTGCTATAAGATAGTTAATGTTATAACAGCCTTCCAAAAATTTATCCTGATTTAAATTCCTCTAAAGAGGGTAATTTCTTTTACCCTTTCTCGTGATTTGTTAAATCTATTATGGATTCTCTAATGGATTATGTTCTAAAAAGGAATATTTGGATTAATTACGCAATACCGTGATGGCTTAGCGGTAAAACGAACGAATTTACGTTTTAATTTCTTACGTACATAAAAATTACTTGGTTAAAACTGTACCCAGTGTAGGACGATGGACTTACTATTTACCACATATGACGGAATATACTGAACGACTGCTAAGCTCTGGCTAGCTTGACAGTCGTTCAGTAAACCAATGTACTAGCAATTCCGGTTCATTCTCTGATGTTATGCAGCCATGTAAGACATTCCATTCCTTGTAAGACCAACATTGTTTTTGCCAGCGACTTTGCCCGTCAAGATAAACATAAAGCACGTGACTGGGGTCATATAGGGAAGATATTTTTCTCATCTAGACCGTCTGCAATAGTTTGGCCTTCTTGTCTTCCCCGGTAGGGTAAATAGATTTGCGAGATTATTCTGAAAACTTGAACCGAACTTCACCTTAAGTGTTTATTATGTTTGCAACGTTCTATATTTGTGAAATTATAAAATTTGTATAGACACGCATTTCATAATTTGCAAGAATGAACTCGAGCAATATTCCGACCGATTTTTATTTTCATTTATACCTACTACGTTTAATTACTTTGTGAAATGTAATTCACTATATTATTTTAATAATATATAATCTAATCCAGTAAAATGTGTTTCTGGTGAAATGAGGTGAAAGTGTAGTGCTTTAAGTTTCGAAAGGGGTTCGAATCACTATCCATACTAAGTTAAGAAGAAGAGAAGAGAAGTTACTAATCTGCCAGTAAGATAAATATTGAGAAATGAATAATATTGCTTAACAACCGACTTTAAAAAAGAGGAGATTCTTAATTCGTCTCTTTTATTTTTTGTTTTCGTTACCTCATAACTTTTAACTGAGTGACCCGATTTTGATGATTCTTTTTTTATTTGAAATCTGGTGCTTCCCGTATGACTATTTCTTATGAATGACATAACCGTTCTCTTCCCCCCAGAAGGCGGGGTTATGTGTTATATCTTGTTAAAGATTTCCCCCCCTTCGACGAAAAAAATATTTAAACAATAAGCATTTTATATAATGTAAACGTCGAGTTTTTATAAGATCATGGTAACGACACAGCGCTAGAATAACTAGAAGCGAGGGCACTTTGCCAAAACCGATAGCACCTCGGTCACCTCGCTTACAACTCTCTGCCATTTTGTTCGCTTCCCTATCAAATAATTTCCCTTACGCTTGCATTTCCTATTATTATCATGTTCTGTTATAAAAAAAAAAATTATTACTAGAGACACGCCCTCATCGCATTTTAGCTTTATCTATTGTTAGCTGGCAAAACATGACACCCAGCGATTGTTATGCATATTTACCTGAACCTTATTGTATCTTTAATTCATAATTAATAATTAAGTTGATCGTCACATGAACTTGGCAATGTAACCAATAATTTTTATCACTAATCTGACTTCTGTATAAAGATTGTGAGGACGCGCAGTTGTCACGGTATTCGTTATAAATAATTCTTTGTACAACATTACGCTGTCTCAATAAAGCGAGTGTATTAGTTGTTGGACTATTTTATTCTACGAGACCTACAAATTATAACACTATATAAATAAATAAAATTTGAGTTTCTAATATTAGTAGTTTAGTTAGTATGTAATATTAAAGTAACCGCTTTTTACTACATTCATATACGTATAATAGCCGTGAGCTAAAATAAAGGGCTGG
Source organism: Meandrusa payeni (assembly GCA_029286785.1). Taxonomy (NCBI): domain Eukaryota; kingdom Metazoa; phylum Arthropoda; class Insecta; order Lepidoptera; family Papilionidae; genus Meandrusa; species Meandrusa payeni. The sequence goes on from JAGSMX010000007.1 coordinate 6,922,918, forward strand.
TTAAGAAAGTTTGAATATCTCGGAAGATAAAGACGCTAGCTAATTGAAATAAATTGTAAAATAAAAATGATAGACAATTAAATATCCTTAAAATATTTTTTTATTAATTTATTTATATTTCATTAAAAAACATAAACGAAAAAGGATATCTTACGTAAACTTGGATAATACAGTATTTTTCATAAAATTTTATGTCCATGTGGCGTCACTAAGTACTAAAATTTAAATAAACATATAGATATTAAACCTAATTAAAGCCAGGACATATAGGTTACAGATGTCATGATGATAGATGACTTATCAATAATATATGCCTTCTCTCAAACGTATGCTACGTTAATAACACCTTCCGTAGTTTGAGAAGTTGACAACCCTGTAGTTCTGGGCTCTCAAGAATAAGACTACGGTATCCCCTGCCTGTCGTAGAAGGCGACTAAAAGGGGCCTCGGGTTCATTGGGCGACAAGGGTGGGGGCCTTTGTCGTCCGCCAAGGTGGACCCGGGAAGAAGGCGACATCGGCTGGCCCGTGTCGCCTTGCACTGCGAGGGCACAGGGGGGGAGGGAGTAACCTCCCCCGGGAAGTGCTCTCTATGAGCACAGTGCAGAGGGGCTCCGGTGCGTTCCACTGGAGATCCCGGAGCCCCTCACCATGCACCGAGGAAGGGCCACCGGGGAGGTTTTAGTGGGTAAAACCCCACATAACCGCCGCCTTCCCCCCAGAAGGCGGGGTATCTTTCTGAAGATTTCCTCCTCGTTAACAAAAAAAAAAAAAGTTTGAGAAGTTGAAGCGGACAAACCCCTAATTCATTTATTAGGATGTAAATGGGCTCCTACGTTATTTTAATACTAGCAAGATAGACAGTATCCGCTGCTTCTGTTAACAATTTTTTTATTGTTCTGTTAACATATAATAAAGTTTATTATACTAATTCTGTCACATGTATATTTACTAGTTAAAATAAAATTCGACTCTTGTTTCAATAGTAACATACGTAAAAATATTATAATAAGTACGTAATGACGGAGACTCTCGCATTCGAACTCTCGATTGGACACCACAAGATGGTCTGACGACCTCATAAGGGCCGCAGGGCGCAGCTAGATACAAGCCGCTTGCAATCGGTCATTTTGGAAAAAAATTGTCTAGCAGTGGACGACCTACGCCTGAATTTATGACATAATGACATATTCACAATATGCCGTTACGTGAAATCTTATCTAAGAAATATTAAATAATCGAAAAATGTAAATAGATTACGGTTTTATGTCGCAACGACCATGTGAAAATTGTAACTGGTCGGTTGTCATAGATATATTAATAGTTAGACATTTGCTGTATGTATTTATAATTATAAGTTTATATAATAAATGATATTATATGTATGTTTTATTATGTACGAATGCATGACACAACACAACCCTTGCAGAATACCTTTTGACATTATCTCTATTTGTACTCTTTTTATTACGTGCGAATATATTTGTGATAATATCAGACTTGGGGCTTACTTAATATGGTGTTAATGACGTCTGTTTCTAGTGAAATATGGGAACTAGACACTTAATGAGTGAGATAGAGTAATGTGATATATCGGTATATTTTAAAGTAAAGTGGCTTATACGCATGCGCGAGCCGTTCTCGTCTCCAGTCCGCTCGACGCCAGTGTCCTTAGCGCAGGCTTACACCGTAAACATCGCTAATCGTAAATTTCGCGTGACAGACTTTGTCTTAGATGTATATACAGTTTCACATTTATTTAATGAATTTTTAAATGAACTCTTTGTGTTAAATGATTGTGCTTTTCTGCAATGAGAATGATAAATTGTTTAGCATGTGGCTGAATTTAGTATTATATGTCGTTGGTGGTAACGTTTGTGTGTTAAGTGTCTTTTATCGCAATGTTTTCATTTAATAAACAATTATGTAAACAAATAATAAGATATATAATATTTGTAAGTATTAGATTAAATTATAAATACAGTTTCTTAGTGTAAAAAAGAGTACACAGAACTAATTAAAAAGCGCAATTTTAGTTTTCATTGTACTATTCTTTTACTTCATTTTATTAAAGAAACGTTTTAAAAAAAACGTTTATTGTCACCGAACAAATTATATTTGCTTTTATTTATGTATTATTTTAATTGTTCACATATTACATTGGCATATTTAATAATTTAAAAGCAAGCGTTGGATTTTTTAATTACAATGGTTTGAGTTGTAATTTATGTTCTCAGTATTTCTTCTGCATTTTTTTTTTATTTTAATTTTTCACACATTACTTTATAGATATATTTTCGTAATCCATAATTTTTGTTTGTAATGTTTTTGATTAAAACATATTTAGTAATTTAAACGCAAGTGTTGGTTTTTTTTAATTAAAATGGTTAGACCTATAATTTATTACTTTATCTGCCGCACAATATTTCTATGCTTTAATTATGTTCTCTGTATTTCTTTTGCATTTTTTTTTATTTAAATTTTTCACACATTACTTTGTAGATATATTTTCGTAATCCATAATTTTTGTTTATAATATTTTTGATAAAACATTTTTAATAATTTAAAAGCAAGTGTTGGTTTTTTTTTTAATTAAAATGGTTAGACCTATAATTTATTACTTTATCTGCCGCACAACATTTCTATGCTTTAATTATGTTCTCTGTATTTCTTTTGCATTTTTTTTAATTTAAATTTTTCACATTACTTTGTAGATATATTTTCGTAATCCATAATTTTTGTTTATAATATTTTTGATAAAACATTTTTAATAATTTAAAAGCAAGTGTTGGTTTTTTTAATTAAAATGGTTAGACCTATAATTTATTACTTTATCTGGCGCACAATATTTCTATGCTTTAATTATGTTCTCTCTATTTCTTTTGCATTTTTTAATTTAAATTTTTCACATTACTTTGTAGATATATTTTCGTAATCCATAATTTTTGTTTATAATATTTTTGATAAAACATTTTTAATAATTTAAAAGCAAGTGTTGGTTTTTTTTTTAATTAAAATGGTTAGACCTATAATTTATTACTTTATCTGCCGCACAACATTTCTATGCTTTAATTATGTTCTCTGTATTTCTTTTGCATTTTTTTTTAATTTTAATTTTTCACACATTACTTTATAGATATATTTTCGTATTCCATAATTTTTGTTTGTAATATTTTTGATTAAAACATATTTAATAATTTAAACGCAAGTGTTGGTTTTTTAATTAAAATGGTTAGACCTATAATTTATTACTTTATCTGCCGCACAACATTTCTATGCTTTAATTATGTTCTCTGTATTTCTTTTGCATTTTTTTTTATTTAAATTTTTCACACATTACTTTGTAGATATATTTTCGTAATCCATAATTTTTGTTTATAATATTTTTGATAAAACATTTTTAATAATTTAAAAGCAAGTGTTGGTTTTTTTTTTAATTAAAATGGTTAGACCTATAATTTATTACTTTATCTGGCGCACAATATTTCTATGCTTTAATTATGTTCTCTCTATTTCTTTTGCATTTTTTAATTTAAATTTTTCACACATTACTTTGTAGATATATTTTCGTAATCCATAATTTTTGTTTATAATATTTTTGATAAAACATTTTTAATAATTTAAAAGCAAGTGTTGGTTTTTTTTTTAATTAAAATGGTTAGACCTATAATTTATTACTTTATCTGGCGCACAACATTTCTATGCTTTAATTATGTTCTCTGTATTTCTTTTGCATTTTTTTTAATTTAAATTTTTCACACATTACTTTGTAGATATATTTTCGTAATCCATATTTTTTGTTTGTAATATTTTTGATTAAAACATATTTAATAATTTAAAAGCAAGTGTTGCTTTTTTTTAATTAAAATGGTTAGAGCTATAATTTATTACTTTATCTGCCGCACAACATTTCTATGCTTTAATTATGTTCTCTGTATTTCTTTTGCATTTTTTTTTATTTTAATTTTTCACACATTACTTTATAGATATATTTTCGTAATCCATAATTTTTGTTTGTTATATTTTTGATTAATAAATATTTATTAATTTAAAAGCAAGTGTTGGTTTTTTTAATTACAATGGTTAGAACTGTAATTATGTTCTCTGTATTTCTTCTGTTTTTTATCTTCCTAAGAAGACTTACATGTATGTTTAGATATATAATCAGAATGCTCATAATTGTACTGTTTTTACAATTCTATTATATTCATATAAAAGAACAGTGACTTTTGCATTTTGCTAGTGAATACATTGAAGAAACAATTATAATTCTAGTTTTAACTACAAGTTTTATTTAACACCGAAAGAAGAAGCTAGTTGGTTTATAAATGACTTCGTTATGAGTGAGTAAAAATAAAAAAAAAGTTGAGTCGAATTCAGAACCTTCTTACAGAAGTTGGTTGATAAAAATAACAAATACTTACTGTATTTGTCTTTGGTACAAAACTGCTATATAAAGAACGAACATCTTAAAGGCTTTGTAAAGACTGAGGTTACTTTGAACTGTACGCGGACTAAATTGCTTACGCGCTTCGTGTAACAGGGGAATGTTCAATAGGAACAAATAAGCCGCTCTGTCACCGCACATACATAAAAGCAGTCTTAAGTATTATTTAATTCTATTTCGATAAACTTATGATGAACTAGTTGGTTGGTAGTCCGTCATCAAATCTTGTAATCATTCGCTTGTTGCAATCTAGCCATCGCATTATCCCGATCTTCGAGAACATACCACGACATGTGGACGAAATATAACAGGGAAAGTCTTGTGTGCAGTGCAAGTGCCGCCACTTACAAGACCAAGTTTATTTGAATCTTTGGTGGCAGTCTGTCGAGATGATGCCTTCTTAAAGAATATGCATATCGTCGGTAAGCCTATATGTACGTGAAGTTTGAGATAACGTACGAACCAAGGTGCTTCCGTGGCTCGTTGCAGGAAACAATTTTGTATTACTTGTAGCCTATAGATATGCTTATGGGCGACATGCTGGGCTCGCGTACGTCATAACGGGACGTATAACTGCTTTGTAAAGTGTCACCTTTTTACGAAGGGACATTTCACTTTTCTTATTAATGAGGTGATATAGTTGATCCATAACATAGGCCGCCCGGTTTTTAAATTAAGTCGTGTGCGGGCCGAAGCTGAGTTTGGGATACGACACTTAGGTATTTTCTTTGTGTAACCCATGGCATAGGGCCCCCTAAAAGTATAACGTAATAAAGTGAAAGAAGCCTCATGAAGTACGTGGCTGCGCTAAATTGTCTTGTGTGATATCTACAAGCTTCTGAGCAAAATTCATCAAAAAATGCTCTCTTTTTTAAATCTAGCGGCATAGACATGTTTAATTATGGTTGGAAATTTTCGACGTTTCACGTTACTTTACGTTTAAAAGCCATTATAATAAATTTTATGTTTTATTGTGGAGCAGTTGGTATCCGCCCACAGACAAGAACTCCCACCCGGGACGTGCTCCCAGAAGAGCATAGTGCAGAGGGGCTCCGGTGCGTTCCTCTAGAGATCCCAGAGCCCCTCCTCACCATGCACCGAGGAAGGGCTCCCGGGGGGATATTAGTGAGTAAAAATCCCACATAACAAGATACCCCGCCGTCCCCACAAAATCGTATTGAAGATTTCCCCCCGTTAACAAAAAAAAAGATTACTATGACAGTAAAAAACCTATAGAATTCTCTAATTTGTGGCGGTGGAGTACACAAAGGTAAAATAGGTTGAAAAAGAACACCGAATATTGAAATAATAAAAAATACTTGTGTTTTTGTTTGTATTTTTTTCTGCATGTCATTAGTTTTACTATGACTCATTTTAAGGTTATCCATATATTAACGGACATCCTGTATGTGCATCTGAATTTTGCATGTGTATATGATTTTTCTAGTTACTGTTTCTGTATTGGTTGACATTTTATGTTATTGTGAATTCGTCCAAGAAAGAGTTATAGATTAGACCAGAGGTTCCCAACATCGTGCCCGCGGGCGCCATGTGCTCGCCACTATTCGACACAGACTGATTTTTTTCTTAAACATTAATTAAAAATGTGAATTATTACTACGTTTTGTAAATATGTTTATTATTTATTGATAAAATATGAATATAACAAAATAAATGATGGTAAAGTGAGAAGTTATGGGCGGAGTTGGTCGATTACGATACGTGGTGCCCGCCATTCGACCGATATTTTAGAATGTGCTCTAGTGTACAAAAAGTTGGAAACCCCTGGATTAGACTATAGATCCAGATAGAACCATTATTTTAATTGCTAAACGTTTGTTTTTTTGTTTTTCACTTGTTGCTTGTATTCGTTGGCATTAGGAATTTATTGAGCTTGTATTTGTGTCGATATAAAATTGAAATCTTATAAAATTTATGTATAAAAAAAACGCGAAGTTTCAGTTACAGGTTTTACTTAATTTTGGCAATAAATTAAGGTTTAAGGATATGAAAGTTTGATCTGTCGGCATGAAGATCGCAGTTCTAGCTGTGTCATTTGTTCTCTTGGGTACGTAAATATATTTTTTTTTTATTACTCTTATATTGTGTTGGTGATTATGATTGTGGTAAAGTTTTGACTTTCAGCCATGACTAAATATTTTTTTTGTTGTCCGTTAATAAGACATACGATAGTATTATTTTTTTGATAGAACAATGGAAAAAGGAGCGTGCGGCTCATCCACTCGTGTCTGTGAATGTGATATTTTACAAATACTATTCAACTGTCATCGTACCAAAAATCGCTATCTAATAACTTTATCAATGATATCTCTCACAAGTATATATAAGTGCGAAGCGTCAATAGCCTATTAGCTTAGGGTACGCTCTGCGAATCGTAAGGACGTAGGTTCGAATCCACCGTTTGACTATTGACGTGAACCACCTCCCAGCACAAGCTTAAGCTAAGTTGTAAGAGTTAGCAAGAATGTTAGTAATATTTTTTGAAAAAAAAAGAAATATTGGTAGTTTTACTTAAAAAAAAAGTATCATCTCTATCTCTGTTTGTTGTTGTTGCAGTAAAAGTTCAAATAAAGTCTCTACATTTATTGTATAAATTAATCAATGTTTAAATCATTCAACAGGTTTATCATTAGAAGAAGATGGACCTAAACGTGAAGATATATTTACTTTCGATAACAATACCGTGAAATCGAACATGAAAGGCGAGCCGTACTTCTACAACACATCCAGACAAGACTACACAGCGGCCGTGGGTCAACCCGCGTACTTACATTGCTTGGTGAAAGATCTTGGCGACCGGGAGGTAAGCTTTATAAGTCCTTTTCCGTGGTATAGCTACCAATTACTTTCGGCCCTTTCGATAGCTCTCGAACTAGAATGGTAACGCGCCTTTTTTTTTGTTAACGGGGATATACCCCGCCTTCTGGGACTACTACCCATTAAAACCTCCCCGGTGGCCCTTTCCTCGGTGCATGACGAGGGGCTCCGGGATCTCCAGTGGAACGCAGCGGAGCCCTTCTGCACTGTGCTCAAGGAGAGCACGTCCCGGTTGCGGGGGGTAGGTTACTCCCTCCCCCCCTCTGTGCCCTCGCAGTGCAGGGCGACACGGGCCAGCCGATGTCGCCTTCTTCCCGGGTCCACCTTGGCGGACGACAAAGGCCCCCAACCTTATCGCCCAGTTAACCCGAAGCCCCTTTTATTCGCCTTCTACGAGAGGCAGGGGATACCGTAGTCTTATTCTTGAGAGCCTAGAACTACAGGGCTGATGGTAACGCGCCTAGAGTAACGCTCCAAGCCGAAGTCCCCTCTCGGGTCACTTCCGCCCTGTTGCTCCCAATAGATGTTAAGGCTAAGCAACCTAAGAGCCATTACCTCTCAAATTGGGTGAAACTGTTGCAGTCAGCACCTCCAGCGTAGGTTCGTCACAAAAAAATTATAAGTCAGATTTGAGACTCAGTACTAGTACAAGGCTCTAAAAAAATTTGGTGTCACGGGACACTAGATAGGAACGAAGTTCCTTCGTATAATTTAGAAGCAACACAATTTGCAAAAAATAATATTGCTTAATATTATATACGTATTTTTGTTTTTTTTTTCATTTTGTAGAAGAGTATTGAAGTACATGGTAGACTATTTATATAGAGGAAATTTACTTGTTAGAAAATAATATATAACGTAAAATAATAAAACATGTCTCGTTATTTCTCTACATAAATAATAAAATTATCCTGAAATAAAAGTTAGAGCGCCACCTGTGATCAGAGAATTGAACTACATGCTTAAAAGTCACGCTATTGCCCGCTGTGTATACGACTATAGCATGTTATATATTTTTCTTACGGTTTAAGTCTCACATTTTTTTCAGTTCCTTCGCGCAGCATAACTGCCTCCTTCAAACCTGCCGTAGGGAACTTCGTTCCATTAACAACCAATGCAGCCGTGTAGACATTATTAGGCTTACGATTCGCATTCGAATATTATGCACCCGCACTTTTTTCCGATAATCTGCGACCCATCCGAGTGACGGCAGATGCAGTAGCTCTGCTAATTAGCAATGGTAAAATGGTAATCGTGTCTTAAAAAATATTTCAACAAATCCTCTCCAATGTCCAGGTATCATGGATACGGAAGAAAGATCTTCATATTCTGACTGTGGGGGTCCACGCATACAGCAGCGACTCGCGATTCGCGGCGATACACACGGACGGCTCGGATGAATGGACTCTCCGCGTCGCCAACACACAGCTCAGAGACTCTGGGGGCTACGAGTGTCAAGTATCCACGGAACCTAAAATCAGTTTATCTTTCTGGCTCACAGTAGTAGGTACGTTTTTAAAATAATACAAGTAGACCTTTGTTTTTTTAGATAAACAATATTATTTTACAAACAATATTACATTTAGCAACATAAGATTTAATCTTAGTGCTGGCGGTTTATAGCGCCAGCTAGCCGCGCCTCTGTCTGTGGTCTGGTGTATGGTGGTGTTCGTGTTCTTAGATAAGAATAGCGCTCCTAAAGGAGCTGAGCTCAGTTGTCTCTTCAAGCGGTTAAACTCTTCAAAGTTCTTCTGAAGTAAGTAGTGACGCCGTGACTCTGAAGCGGGGGAGATGGACGTGAGATATTAAGTAGTCTTTACATCTATCTATATATCTATAAATGTATTATTATTTGGGTCCTAAATACTTTTCGTTTGCTATTCTACGTAGCATTTTGTGAGTAATAATGTGCCCAAAATGGACTAACCCAAGGAAAATATAACTGTCCCTTACAGTTTGGTTAAATAAAATGTGTCTTAGGCCTATATTATCTGAGAGCTGTTACGAATTACCATAGCTTATGTGAACCAAAATTCAAATCAATAGCCACTTTCGTGGTCAAACCGTTAAAAAAGTTGCAGATAAATTAAAAATGTTTATAAGTGGATAGTCGGACTTCAGTACTATAACTTTTTCTGTAATGCTCCGAGCCAGTTCGGAAACTTTATTGCAAATTTCCTTCGCAAAGAGTAACTTAATTGAGAAGATTCTACAGAATAAAAATGCAATACGTTTTCGGATGTCATTAACAAGTTCCTAATACAGTTTTCCTTCTTTTTGTGTGAAATTCTTAATTTAATGAAAACCAGAGGCAACCTACGAATCATTGCTGTCTTGTGCTAATGAGTTTCCTTGTTTCGGGTAAATCAAAAATTCAATCGCTAAAATTTGTGTCTCCTAAAGCTAACGCATTATACATTGAAATGTTGGCTTTATCCACAAGTCGTATGAGCAAGTTCATGGTCGTTAATCAAAAAGCTTATATAAAATCACAAATTGTAATATGATAACGATATAACATACAGTAAGAAACCAATTTATAAGATAATGCTATTTGATTTGTTGAAGTAAAACGTGTTTACGTAAGTTAGAAATTAAAGTAAGCTGGTGAATACGTGACGAGAGCGTTATGAAAAGTATGATCAGGCGAATCAGATTGAGGAGATATAAGTAAGCAGAAAGTGAAGTTTCGTAACTTACTATAGGAGTAAGAGAAAGAGCTAGCACCTGGAACAATCGTGTATTTATTATATTTTGTGAATACAGGATGTTAGGAGACCGCTTCCGAAAACGAAGACAGACGATTGTATTAACGACACCTATGATGACGGGACTGATAAAAAATAAACATGTTTAAAGACAGCCAAGAAACACAAAGTCAAAGACAGCTGATGTTCCCCTTATAGCTGCATAATAGTCTGTTAATTATACATTGAACATACATATCGACGCTGGAAAGCAAAAACATAACAGCAAATAAGCTTACGATAACTTTTTTTTTTTTTGTTAACGGGGAGGAAATCTTCGAAAAGATACCCCGGAGGGAAGGCGTCGGTTATGTGGGGTTTTTACCCACTAAAACCTCCCCGGTGGCCCTTTCCTCGGTGCATGACGAGGGGCTCCGGGATCTCCAGTGGAACGCACTGGAGCCCCTCTGCACTGTGCTCAAGGAGAGCACGTCCCGTGGGGGAGGTTACTCCCTCCCCCCCTGTGCCCTCATAGTGCAAGGCTACACGGGCCAGCCGATGTCGCCTTCTTCCCGGGTCCACCTTAGCGGACGACAAAGGCCCCCACCCTTGTCGCCCAGTGAACCCGAGGCCCCTTTTAGTCGCCTTATACGACAGGCAGGGGATACCGTAGTCTTATTCTTGAGAGCCCAGAACTACAGGGCTGAACTAGGTCTACTCTAGCTAACTCTAGGTTAATGCCGTGGTACAGTACTTATTCAATAAAAAATATTGTATCCAAAAAAGTCAGCTCTAGGTCCACAAACACAAAAGATTTAATTTTTTTTAAAAAAGTTGAAATTTTTTTTCGGCTCTGGTGAACAATTTAATTTTTTTGGGTTACTACGTTTTTGTTTTCCAGCGTCGATATATACAGATAGATGGAACTAGTTTTATTGCAGTCGTGTGGTCAACAACACAATTGGTGCTAAGATTATTGTAAACGATTCCAATTAAGTCTTAGCTTATGCTCGGATGGTTCACCTCTACAGACGACTGGTAGGTTAAAAAAAATCGATCTAAAAATAATCATCTTTTCATAATTATGATACCAAGTTTTATTAAACGTAAATTAAACTCGAGAATGTAGTTTTATTCCTAATTAAAAGTACATCGACGAGATTCTTTTGATCTTAATTAAAATGTGTCGACTTTAACAAGCTTCGGTTTTAAAAAATGGCTTTTTGAATGAAGTTTAATTTTGTAGTAATTATATTTGGCTGGATGACGAGATTGCCGAATGCCTAAAAGCTTTATTAGACTATTAAATTAATATGTACTTTATTTTGTTTATTATATAGTAATGGTGGCTAAGTGCTCCGACTCACGATCTAGTGGGCGCGGGTTCAAAATGAATGGCCATTTTTCGGTGCTTTTAAGTACGAAGTACAGTAAGTTTTATTGTCCCTGCATTCAGGTAGAACCATGAAGCTAGTATGAAACACTCTTTCGTTTATTTCTACATCCACTTGAACTGTAAGGACTGTGCGTTTCTTTGTTATCCCATCAGCTAGCGTTAGATCAACATCTTCTGATTTAAAATCGTATCCTTGTTGTAATAATCTGCGATAAAGCGTATAAGATGCGACATTTGTTTTGGCGCACGTGTCTAAGTATGGGTACCCTTTTATGCCGCCAATAATAGCAGATACGACTGGTCGAGGCTTAGCTTCAATATGAGCGCTGAGAGCGCAGAATCCAACATCTTCTTTAATGGGCTTTGACGTCTTGTCAGAACAGTTGGGACAGTTAGTACGCACAACTCCTAGAGCGCCGCAGCCGTAACATGAGAATCTGGGCTGTGATGGCGATGGGATTTGGGTTTGAGCCTGAATCGATGTAGGACGAGAAAACTCCTTCTCTTTTCCTAGTCGCTTTCGACATTCGTCAAATGTGTGGCCTGGGTTCTTACAAAAGTCACATCGTACTTTAGTTTTCGGCTTTGCGGTATCAGGAAACATGCTGATAACTTTAGACTTCCTTTCCATGGTACCTGTTCTATACCACGCGAAGACTGCACTAATTGGTCGTACGTGGTAAAAGAAATGCGTGGAGCCTTATCCCTTATCTCAAGGCTAAGCAAATGATATATCATATCAAGCTGTTGTGTTTCTGGGTGTTTGGGCTCGGGAAGTAACGAAAATAACATCCTTTTCTTAGTTATAAAGTCTTCCGTAGATTCAGACACGCCCTGCTTAATGGTAGTCAGCTCCTGGTAAATAATGTGTGGAAGCTTCATGGGCGCGAACTTATTTCTGAGTTGCGCTTCGAATTCCGGGACAGTTTTTATTTCGTTTTTGACTCCGTGCCACCAAACACCAGCTTCTTTGTGCAGCACCAGGGGAAGGCCTTGGAGTAGATCAGCATCTTCGATGCCCTCAAGGTCCTTGAAGAGGCGAAGAGCAGATAAAAATGACTCGACAGCTTCAGTCTGTTTTCGCCGTTGAAATGGTTTTGCACTTCGTCATGTTAGCCCGCTTTCCCCGTATGAGCGCATTAATCAGCTGATACTGTTGCTGCTGATTATGCTGAAGCAACTGTTGGAATTGCTCAGGGAGAGCGCCATGTTTTCTGTTTTCGCGTATTAGCGGTAGTTGTTGTTTGTCGTCCTGACCTTGTGATGTACCTCGGCTGGTTCGACTTGCCCCACGTTGGGCGCCAGATTGTAGTGGTGTCGTGAAGAGCTTACTATAGAAATGATCCTATGAAGTAAGGTCTTACGAGATTGTAGGGTGGGTGTGCTTGGATACAGCCGAATTGGCCAAGTGACAACACCAGGTAGGCGACAGATAGATATTTATTCAGGATACAACTGAATTACATAGATTATGTATGCGAATAACCGTCACAGGTCAGCAAGCGGTTATTTACTGCAATTAGCCGTCACTATCGCAAGCAACCTAATCCAGCGTCACTACAAGGGGCACTAAGATATATATTAGTCACAAGACAGCAAGCTAATATGAATCAAAGTCGCTTGTAGGAACTAAATCCATAATGTGGAATATACCACAACACTACATAACCGAGACATTGCGAAGCTCATCATTGTGTCTCAGAATACGTTACAAGTTTCGTGGCGCCATCTATAATATCTCATCGAAATTAACGGGGACAGCGCCATTTGTATAATGTTGTAAAGTTTGTTACAATTTTGTTACACTATTAAATTAATATGTACTTTATTTTGTTTATTATATAGTAATGGTGGCTAAGTGCTCCGACTCACGATCTAGTGGGCGCGGGTTCAAAATGAATGGCCATTTTTCGGTGCTTTTAAGTACGAAGTACAATAAGTTTTATTTATGGGACCTCAAAAAGTCCTATTATGTTTAAAGTTTAATTTTACCTATACCTCTAGGTTTGAAAAGGACTTAAGAGATACAATAAGATAGATATACATCGTAGGTTGTTTTTACAAAAAGTAAATTACAATAAAATAACCATACAAAATATAAAAATCAACTCAGTATGCCGCCGGTAGCGAAGCACGGCTCGAGAGATCGGTGGTTAGGGCGATATAGAGAGAAACCTCCTGACGATGCGTGCCGTGTCCAGATTTACCGCCTTCTGTATCAGACACTTCTCCCTATCCATCTAGCGAAAGTCTCTTAAGGTGCTAGACTTTTCGCCATAAGACCGTTCGACCGTCGACCAAACGACTATCGGGACAATGATCGTCGAATCCACGTCACATATGACGGTCACCTCGTAAGCCATGTCAAGGTACTTGGTGATTTTTTCCCTTTCCGCCTTCACGAGGTTCTGTCATGTGGCATGGTAATATCAACCAGCAGTGCCAGTCGCGCTTATCGATCTGTCAGCATAATATCAGGTTTATTGGCGAATAGTCCTGTCTGTGATGACAGATCGATCCCAATAGAGCATAACATGACCATTTACGAGAAACAGCGCCGGTATATAGTACGGCACTTCGCACACCATAAAACCATATCGAAGTGCAAGTTACTGGTGAATAATCCTGGCTACGTGGTTTTTCAAGACATACTATTGGCTTGATGAGATAGATTATTAATATTATTACTTTGTTTCAGTGTCCAAAGCAGAAATTATCACAGGCTCCGAAGTACTTGTGCGTGCTGGTTCCGATATCGATCTTACGTGTAGAGTGACTCACGCCGCCGATCCACCCAGGTATACACATATTATAATCGATTTCCACTTATTTTGTCCCGGAAAAGAGGATACACAACATAAGGAACACATTTCTGAAACATTTCCTCATATTATGTTAGTAATTCGTATGTATTTATTCTCACGCCGTAATTCTTTTCAAGTAAAACATGCATACAATACGCTTTACTTGTGAAGCTAGCTGAATGCGTGTCGAGAGCGTTACGAAAAATGTCATCAGGTGAGCGAACGGAAATTGAGAGGGGGGTAGATTTAAGCTACTGTAGGAATAAGAGAGAGCAGTGCACGCGCATAATTTTGTTTCTAACTTCCTCTCATAGTTTTTTTTTATTATTATTTGTTATTTTTAATATTTCAATACATATTTTAAACATTATACGTTTAATTTTTATTTAAAATGTACATAAATCTAATAACTATTTCTTTGTTTACATATATATATATTTTCTTTTACTGTATAAATTCCATGTAAACGTAGTATTAGTTACTTGTAAGCGCGCGCACGCGACTTTGGGTAGTCCTGGGCACCGTATCAGCGTATCGCACTGAGACGGTGTCCAATGTTGGCAACGTTTCCTATATCCTATTTGTCCGTCCGTTCTTTAACTGTATTTTTTTTTGGCTTTTTTTAATATGTTTCATATTTTATTTGTAATGTATTCGAATGAATATAGCCAGCTAATTTAGCCAATAAAGAATATGGCTATGTCTATATATTATGATATATACATATATCAAATCACTCTTTTTTACTGTACGAAAGGGAAGTGGTTTCATTAGGTTGTATATAAAGTGATGGATGGCATAGAATGGAACATCAGGTTAGTTCTAAAAATCATCTGAAAGGATTGGCTTGTTGATTGAGATATTGGATGTGTGTGACAATTCAAGACCAGATGAATACTCCATAATGTCAACGTGCACAAAGAAAGAGCATATAGGCGTCAGCAATTTTGATTTGATTGATGATTGACGTAGATAGATTAATATACCCCTATTTTCTAAAAGTAAACTTCAACCACCTTCAGCACCGAACACACGATAAAGAGAATTTAATTATACATCAACCTCATTTGTGTGGGCATCGAAAATTAAGATCAAGTTGCTCAAGTGCTATAAAATTCAGGCCGGCTAGCACGGCTCGTTTGTTTACAGCTAGCTTCCGTTAAGGTGAAAATACTTCCACTCGCCCGCATCCGACGCATGTTAACTCAGGGCTGTGTATATCCTCGCTTTAGCGAAACATATTCCAACGCCTTAATTTTAATTAAGAATAAAACAGAATGTTCTGGAATGGTAATATAAATAAATCTACACTATTTCGACTAAAGCAATTGACTGAGCCGTGGTACGTCCCTCACGGGCGCTAGAGCGGTCAGATTGCTAGCGTCCTCACCGGGCCTGTTGCGAGAGTGAGACGTTGAACTCCAGCCCGATGAGAACGCGACCACATCTCACCCCATCTCGCCCCATCTCACCCCATCTCACTCCATCAAGGCGAAGGACAGCTGACCATATGAGGTTTTAGTCAAATCAAAAACCCCATTAAAACACGCCTACCCCCCAGAAACCCCACATTCTGAAGATCTTCTTGAAGATTCCCCCTTCCCCCCCCCCAATCAACAGAAAAAAATGGTATTGATTATTTGATTGTCAGCTCAATACCCGTAAAAATAGTTTTATTGAATGAAAGAAGAAGAAAGAAATTTGTTAGAATAAAATCATTAAAAATGTATAGTAGCATTAGTAGAAATAGAATTAAGCCAGAGTAGTAGTGGAATAGAATGAAAGGAAGTAGACTGAAAGGAAGTAAACTGAAAGGAAGGAAAATGAAAGTCCCTGACCATCCCAACCAGGGGAAATAGACATAGGCTGACTGTGCTCAGAGCAGAAATGACAAGGGGCAATAAAACTCTGAATTAATATATATATCAGCAATCATGCCTATTGTTACAAACAAAAAAAATATTCCTTTATGATAAGTCAGTAAGCTTAAAGGATATTGTTTTAGCTTTATCTACTGGTATCGAGGTGGCGATATGATCAACTACGCCCTCCGTGGTGGCATCAGCGTGGAAACTGAGCAACTGTCGCGCACCAGTCGCCTGCTCCTGTCCCGTGCCACGACCAAAGATTCCGGAAACTACACCTGCGTTCCTAGTAACTCAGGTATGATTCCAAACTCATAAATATAGCCGTGAGGAAAAATAAGGGGTCCCTTAAGAAAGTTTGAATATCTAGGAAGAAAAAGACGCTACAAGGAGGTAACACTAAGTACTAAGATTTAAATAAAAATAAAATAAAATGAAAAATACTGTATTATCCAAGTTAACGTTAGGTTAGTAAGATACGCACGCACGCATTCTTTTATTAAGGTAATTTTCCTGTGTATACATCTTTCTACTGGGCACAGGCCTTCGTCAGTCACGCGGCGCTAGTGCGGATTGGTACATTTTACATGTCTTAGAAAATTATCTAAGACATAGGGTAGGTAAATCAGTACTTAAAATTCTAACAAACAAATTCATTGGAGTCGGCACTGGCAATCAAACTCCGGTTAAACTACGCAACTTGAAACGACGGCCCGAACACCGAACTACCACGGCGTATATTACAACTATGATATTTAGTAAGTTAAACTTACAGCCTTTATATATGTCCCACTGTTGGGCGTAGGCCTTCTCTATAAAGAGACTATAAAAGCATAGTCCGCCACGCGGCCCTAGTGCGGATTGGTAGACTTACACCTCTTGAGAAAATTATCTAAGACATGTAGGTTTTCTCACGATGTTTTCCTTCACAGCAGAGCGCGTGGTAAATCAGCACTTAAAATTGCAACAAACACATTCATTGGTGCTGGCACCGGGTATAGAACACACAGCACACAAATAGCTCTATCACGGCTCATAATATAGCTATGATATTTTATTAAGTATCAAAGTTATATTATTAAGTAATAGCTCCTCTATTTTCCTTCTTGTTCTACATTCGTGCTTGTTGTCGTTTATATTTATGTACATTATGTAATCTACCAATATCTCAATCAAGAATAATTCTATTCTCTATCAAGAGAAAAATTTACAAAATATTTACAAAAAATATAACTGTGCCAAACCGCCGTCGCCGTGCCCAGAAGGCTGGTAGCATTGCCACGTTGTATGGTAATGCTTAACCTCTGTGCAAGGTTTAAGCCAGCCCTCTGGTCACCAGATGTGTTGACCAACCTCTTTGCTATCACATTAAAAAGATGGTGTGCACTAGGACCCCACGGACCCAAAGTTTCTACCCTAAACGGCTCAAATATGAAACCTCTATCTATTCCATAAGATGTTTAGCAATTCACTGGTATATCTTCTGAAGCCCAGACCGATGCCAGTAAAATTAATATGGGAACTAATTCAAATCAAACCCTTAATACCCATCATATTCACGTTGCCACATTTACACGTATACGTATACAATTAGAATCACTGAATCTGTTTTCAAAAACTTTTTACCTAACATGTGAAATTAAAAAAGAATATGTCTTTCCCTTTAACAGATACAGCGTCAATATTAGTACACGTAGTTAACGGTGAGCGGCCAGAAGCTATGCAAAGCAATGCTGGAAAATTGACTTCCACTGTACCATCCATCCTTGTGTTAACAGCCGTGTTCCACGAAAACAAAATATCGTTGCTTGGAATTTTGCTACAAATTTCAATAGCTCTAAAACACTGTTATTTTGCTGTAAAAGTAAATATATGTTCAAAATGGTATTTCAACAAGATGTTCGTCGCCAGATGAATCACCAGCCACGATCGGTGTGAGGATTTAAATGGGACTGAGTAAAAGAGAACGAATTATTAGATTAGCTTGTAAGATTTAGATCTTGGTGTAACACGGTGAAAGAAAAATTGTATAATTAATATAATTAAATACTTTGAGTACATTGGAAATAATTTTAACTGCAAATCTTCACTGTATATCGTAATATGTATTACGATAGACGATCGACGCAGGTAAGCAAAAATGTAGTAAGTGACACATATGGCCGTTTTCACTTTTTTACAGCGTTGGAATCGGAAAAAAAAGACGCGTCGAATGATATATGACTTGTAACAATTAGCTGAAAAACAGCGAAAATAGTCTTATCTAAATTATCATTTTTTGTACTGTAAAACGATGTAAATATCAAGAAAACTCTAGATTAATGCCGTGGTACAATACTTATTCAGCAGAAAATAATAAATATTATATCCAAAAACGACAGCTCTAGGTCCACTACCACGAAAGTTATAATCTTACAAAAAGTTGAAATGTTTTTCGGCTGTGGTGAACAATTTCACTTTTGTGGGTTACTACGTTTTTGTTTTCCAGCCTCGATATATGAAGTCTAAAAAAATGTCATATGTATTGTTTAATAGAAAAGGTGTTGTAAAAACTTTAATTGGTTTTTGGTTTTGATTACAAGAAATTTTGTTTTTTCAACCTTCATGTATCTCCCAATGTACAGCATACTTAGAAAGCTTGTCAGTACATTTTTTTATAACCATACAATTAGGGATTTAGGATAAGTTAGTACTTTAATGTGTAAAATAAATTTACCTTTATCAAACAAACAAGTCTTGTTATAGGTCTTATATAAACTCAAAACTACAACGAGCTAGGGAGCGAAGTACACCTCGGGGTTTCTTAACGAGATCGTATCAGAAATGAACCGTGGACGAAAGAAAGTAGCCGATATACCCCACCGTATAAGAAAGTTAAACTAACAATTGGCAAGGCACAGTGCGTAGAATAGATGGTCGAACGGCCCAAAAACTCTCGAGACCTCGGACCGACAAGCGCATGTCCTACGGCTGAAATAAAGAAAAAAAAAATGCTATTTTTTCTCCTTGAAGTGAAGGTTAACTAACTAACTAGTGAAGGTTAGCACAATTAATTTCCCACATTGTTCCCCGTTTGTAATTTTTTATATATACTTTCTAAGCAAGTGCTTGACAAAGATCCCACCTGGATGGTAAGGCGCAATAGCTTAGTAAATGCCTATTCACTATACTCTTGAAAATACCCACATTGTAATCGAAGGGAAAGATAGACACGGGCAAACTATTGCAGTCTCTTGCTGTACGAATAATGAAAGACGAAGTAAATCGCTTCGTTCGGGTTTGAGGGATGTTCACAACAAAAGGATGAAATGACTTGAAGTCCGATGGTGGAAAGGTGGCGGGGGAATTAGATCATGTAGTTCCTGAGTACACTCTTAAAAATGCAATCTGTACAAAACCGAAAGGCTATGTACCTTACGGCTGTGCTCAAGACTGAGCAGATTGGTTTCAGCTGCGTCACCAAATAACCTCTAAGCCCGTCTTTCCACCGAGTCCAAAGCTGCGAGATGGCATTTAGCAGCGCCTGCCCAAATATAACAACAGTATTCTACGCAGGATCAGACTTGAGCTTTATAAATTGTAACGTAACTAAACATTAATGACAGTCTGTTAGGTTTCATAAAACTATTTCTATTATTCATAAAGTTGCTCTGCTGATAAAGACTTTTTAACTTTAATAGAAAGTTAAAAATAGTCGGAGTGGGGAAGAATGCCGTGAACCGTCCTTCGTAGAAATGTTATTAGCAATTTTTGATTCAGCATAGAATAACACTGCTAATTTTAATATACTCGGTGAATTTTCATTTTTTTTTGAAAATATTGAAGCCTCTTTTAATCATTTTCTTTTTTAATATAACAAACAGGTTACAAACGAGTTTAACTTGGGTTAATCTATTGTCGTGACTCCTGGAAATAGTTATTACGAACTATAAGTAGACCCTTTTATCGTAACTACATAGATATAGCAATAGTAATCTGATTATTAATTTATTTGACTTTAAACGCGATAAAACCAGCCAGTAAATAATTGATTTCATAGATTTGTTTGTATATAAGAATAGGAGATTTAAATCGACTTGGTACAGCTTTGGAGTGTCACTATCAGATCATATTAAAGAGATGAACATAATAAAATGGTAGATACATGCTATAATTGACAATTTGCTATACTCACTACAGATAGTAATCATTACAGATTCTGTCGTACACGTAAAAACTAGCATAGAATTGATTAATATATGATGGGCCATTTTTAAATTTAAATTCGCTATAAAATGAAAACGCAATCTATTTGTGCTTGAAATTGTGCATTGATTAAAACCATCTTTGTCATTTATTAATGTAACACAACGTCGGTCAAATGGCTGCCACGGTTCTAGTAACACTAGCCCAGACGATGAATTTTTGATTTTTTTTTGTGATGGACTGCTCCAATTAGCCAGAGAAACTAACTTTTAGTGATTAACCGGAGATGGCATAGTTCTTAAGTCGCTTAGCCTGAACCTCCTTTCCGTCAATAATCGTAATCGTGAAGACTATGTCAATATTTGAATATTATGCCAATCACCCAGACTCGATTCTTCGTACAACGCACAAATCCATATCCTTCAAGGCTACCCACATAAAACAGTCTAATGGGATCAAACACAGTTGTGAGGCGGGCAAGAAACGTTAGAATTTCGGCTGATTATGCTATTTTCTAAGGTATTGCGAAGTAAATCGATTGTCACTTGATCTGTATGGCGTGTAGCGCCACCATGTTGAAAGCAAAGGTCGCTCACATCATGTCGCTCGAGATGGGGATTTTTTTGTCAGATTTCTCACAGTTTGAGTCAGAGAGATGCTCTGCGCTTTGGAAATATTTTTTCAAAATTTCTTCTGATCAAGAGTATAGTGTGCCATATTAAAAACTTCAAACATTAAACTGAATTACTAAGAAATACTAAAAAACATACTGTCACAAAACAATTAGACATTTAGCCTATCTGGCAACATATAATATAACCAGTACTTCGAATTTAAAAAGCTAAATGGCCCACCCCAAATCAACATATTCAATATAAATATATTACATGTAAGCTTGTACTTTGACAATATTTTTGTTGTATCAACGTCATACAGTTAATTATATCGTATAAATAAAAATTTCTTATATTTACGCGACTACAATAAGACTAATTTTACGGATTTTATCACGGATGATAAACCTGCTTGGGTTCATCTGATTGTAAATTTCTATTTAAGATTAATTAAAAAATATGGTGCGTAGTTAAAGAAAGAAGACTTTGACTTCTGAAATACAGGCTTAGTACTTACTTCAGGAGTCTGGGACTTTCTTTTTTTTTGTAAATTTATCTATTTATGTCTTAGAAGAACCTGCAGAACTTCCGAACAATTTGACATGTATTTGCATGGTTATAAGTCAATTTGTTTAATGTAACGATGGAGGTGCTTAGGGAGAAACCCAGAACTGTAGAGCACCAGAAGGCACAATGTACATTCAATTCAATTTTGTTAGTTCCAAAGCCTCAAGATTTCTTCATTTAACCCAGTGTATTTGCAGTTTCGTGATTTGTTTTCAATATTAGTTATTTCTATATATAAAATCTAATCACCAGTATTACATTTTTGTATATTGTGTAGGTGTTACATACCTATTAGAATTGAGGCATACTTATCGTCACAGATAAAATACTAGGTACAAAAATAGTCATAAAAATTCAGTCATTGTGACAAGATATCACTAATACCTGTGACAGTGATTTGTAACAGGTCTAAAAATACTCTATTCAGTGACAGATATATGATATAGTAGCTGTGATTCTTATATTACCATGACTGCGTAACGGTTTAGAAAAAATACGGACGGGACGGACTTAGTCCCGTGTCTCGTACACGTGACGGAGCCAGACTTAGACAAGGTAAGTAAGATAGGATGCATTTATTATTTTTTAATAAAATCGTTTCAATAAAATTAATCGTTAATAAAATTTAACTCCATCTGTTAAAATATTACTTACTAGTCACAGTTGATAGGAGCAGTGACTGCTGTCACATAATAGTATCTTTATAACTAGTATTTTGTCACAGGTATTTGTCACTGATATTTTTAAGTCACAGTCAGTGTGTCACGTAGTATTATGATTTACATAGTATTTCCCAACTCTAGTAGAATACCTATTATATTAGTTATAAAATTTAATCTAAATGTACATCATTGCAAGACCCCAAGATAATGTGAATTAATTCGCGTATATCGAAACTAAAATTATAATCAAAAGCAGACTGTAGCACAGATAAAATAATCGCGATATAATCTGTAAATCATAGTTTTATTTCAATATTATATAAATAGATTTAATGAAAGTGAAATCATTGTAATTATTATAAACGGGTAGAATTAAGAACAAACAAGTATATTTCAAATCATCCCTTTATTACTTAAACGTAATATTAATGAGATACATAATTTCCTTTAGCGCTGAGTAATTCTAAAAAGGGATCAAAGTGCGTTTTGACGTGTTTTCAAGCGCGTTGAAAATGTGTGTTTATATGTAAGTTTTGTTTAGACGCGGCGTAACGACCGCATTTATAACAAATACGTCCATTATTTGTGGATTAATTATGTAAATAAAATGGTTTTACATGTTATTTATTGTGTTTTATTTGGATTAACTACACACACACACACAAGCGGCTGTAATACCGATCCTTACAAGAGTCGTCCAGTGGCCATCAACTATTAAAGATTTTTTAAATTCTAAGCTTTGTTATAATATATGCTCACAATATGTTTATGATAATTCTATGAATCCCTATATTTGTGTATGTCTGTCAACTCCAATAAAACACTCACTCTTCCCTTCATTGAAAAGTAAGCACGTTGTTTCATTTGGCTCCAAGTATTTTATAGGAAAACCCCACCCCCTTGATAAGATTAGGAGCTGGAGTTTCTTCTCCCAGCGCTAACGCTTCCCGAAGTGGCATATAAGTTAGTTTAGCTTAGATTGTCCCAATAGATTTTGTTATTAAAATAGCTATCGACCGAGTTATGGTTCGGCCCTCTCGGACGCCCTTGGTTCGGACTGCTAACGCGTATTAATGGTAACCGTCCAAGCCGAGGTTACCCCTCACCAGGGGGACCCTTGTGTCGAGTTACCACCTAATAGAGGTTCAGGCTAAGCGATCTCAGAGCAATGCCACCTCTCAATCCGGTGAAGCAGTGAAGGCTTCTCTGTGCCAACTGTGTTAGTTCGTCAAAAAAAAATCATTTGGCTCCGTAATTAAATATACAATCATAACAGTTAGCAATGGGCCCAGTAAAATAGTAATATAGTTAAACGTTTCCACTGCATGATGAAACACGATCCCACATGATGTTAAGTGGAAATGCAGTCCTGGATGATAAAGCGCACTGGCTTAGTAAATGCCTATTCACTCACTACTCTTGACAACTTCTGGGTTCCGTATATCTACAACAAAAGGATGAAATCCAGGAGGTAGTAAGTTAAGTGTATATACATTTTGTCATGTCAAAAATTGTACCAAATTGAAATGGAACCACACTAGAAGCAACAGCTTTTAAATTAAAAAAAAATCGCAAATCCGTTCACCCAGTCGAGTTATCAGGTAAACAACATACAGACGAATTGAGAACCTCTTCGTTTTTAATGTCGGGTGGAGAAGGACGACTCTTCTTTCTTAGAATGTTCGATTAAGTTTACCGCCTATTAGAGAATAATTGGCTTAACGTGTTTTCATTAATTTTAACAATCTTCTAAATATATACCGTTCTAGCGTACCAAGCCCGCTTCACCGGTCTAGATTCTGCTTTATTTTATTTAAACAATAAACTTACATAATTAATTCTTACAATATATTAAATTATTCATTTCTCTCCGTATTCATTCTCTTCTCGAGCGAGTGAAGATCAAACTACACCATGTATATATCAGTAAATACAACATCATTCTTATCATTTAGGGATTTATTATACTTCAATATTCACCATATTAAATAAGAGCCGTGGTAGCTCAGTGTCCGGGCGGTTGGCTCTTGTTGCATAGTACGCTAGCAACCCGAGTTCGATCCCCGGTGCCGGCACCAATAAATTTGTTGTTGCAATTTTATGTGCTGATTAACCACGCGCTCGGCGGTGAAGGAAAACATCGTGAGGAAACCTACATGTCTTCGAAAATTTTTCTAAGGCATGTGAAGTCTACCAATCCGCACTAGGGCCGCGTGGTGGACTATGCCCTTATACTCTCTTTACAGAGAAGGCCTGTGCCCAGCAGTGGGACATACATATATTATATATATAAAGGCTGTTACTTTACTAATATTCACCATTGCACTTCAATATGGTTCATAATGACATAAATAAACACAATACAAATTTGGGTTATAAAACAATAGAATATCATCATAGTAAATAAAAGCTGTATTTGACAGTTCAAAAAGAGGAGTGCTCTGATCTCTGATTCCCTAAAAGTTTCATCGTAATTGGTCCACCTGTTTCGGAGCCTATAAGGAACATACCCACACACTTTCTCTTTTATAAAAAATAATAAAATAGGTATAATTTGTTAATTGCTTAGCAATATCAGCTTGGACTCTTAATGATGCTTCAACGGACTTAAGCGTTAGACGATGTAAGAGACGAGGAAAATTGTGCGAAATTTATTTACATTAAAATATTTTTTCCAAGAAGCGAGCTTAAGGTGCTTAAATATTCACTTAAAATAAATATGTTCTAAACATATTTTAATTAGTCTAGGGTAGAATCTGGCAGACAATGTCTTGTGGTATTAAGTCCGTCTTTATGTGTCAATTTTATTCATCAGTGAAAATAAAGTATAACTAAATAAAACCACTTTGGTCTTACATTGTGAACGTCGAAATGAAGAATGAAGCTCCACTTTATACCGGCAGTTAGGCGGTACGTGAGTACTGTGTTACATAAGTAGTCGTGGTAGTCCATTCATGCAATAGCATACGGATAAGTCTATATAAGTTTGACTATCGCAAGAACAAGAAGAAACAGGAAGATAAATGACATGCTAACGGTCTTTTTTTGACGAACTACACAGATTGGCCAGAGAAGCTGGCCTTGACTGCTTCACTGGATTTTTTTTTAAAGAAAGCTAACAATATTTCTTTTTTTTTCATAAATATAACTAACATTCTTGTTAACCATTCCAACAAAGCATAAGCTTGTGCTAGGAAATGGTTCACGTCAATAGTCGAATGGTGGATCCGAACCCACGACCTTACGATTCACAGACAGTACCATAAACCATTAGGCTATTGTTGGAGACAGATTGAGAGGTGGCATAGCTCTTAAGTCACTTAGCCTGAACCTCTATCGCTAGTAACTCGACACAAGGGTCCCCCGGTGAGGGGTAAGCTCGGCTTGGACGGTTACTATGTTTCATAAGCATTCCGATCGGAGGGCACCCGAGAAGTCCGAACCACGACTCGGTCGGTGGCTATATCACGGATAATTAATACTAACGGCTTCAATATTTTTAAAAGGGACGGGGACGCAACTGTAATTCCTCTGGTAGATGTGTTTTGATTGATTATTTCATGTGGGCGTATGTTCGTTTACGTTCGTCCTTCACCTACGATATAATATATACGAGTAGATGAGAGTCTTAGATCAATATGTACGTATTAACTATATCAAGATTACACGTTACTTCATAAACTTGTTAAAGAGAAAATCGACTTCAAATCTAGTCTATATTATACGTCGATATCTACAAATTAACGTAAAGGTAAACGTTTCACCGTCGACGTCCAACGTACAAACGATTTCTTAAGGAGTAATATAATACTAGCAATATCTCAATCAACATTGAGATTCTAAACGATTTTTAGGGTTAGACGGGGTTATGTGGTTAGGCTCTTAATCATTCAAAAGGCTAGGGGATCTCCAGAGGAACGCTCCGGCACTCTCTGCAATATACTTAACAGCAAGTGCCCGGAGAGGTTAAACGCTCCCCCAGCACCCTCGCAGCGCAAGGCGACACGGGCCAGCCAATGCCGCCTTCTTCCCGTGTTCACTGTAGCGGACGACAAAGGCCCCCATCATTGCCTCCGTGAACCCGAGGCCCCTTTTAATAGCCTTTTACGACAGACAGGGAACACCGTAGCCTTATTCTAAGAACTCAGTACTACACGGCCGTCGGAACACAAGGTCCTATACCAAAGCAATTTTTCTTAGTAAATTAAACGAATAAAAAAAACCTCCTTTTTTAAAGTCGGTTTTAATACATTTTATTTTGTAAAAACTCCCCCGTCAAAACGGTAAGTACACGGATAAACTGGAAACTGATATTTATACAGAAATGAATGCATAAATTGTCTTTCAAAACAAATGTTTCGTCCATTAAAATACTAGGTCAATGGATCTTCTTGACGAGCCGTAGAAAGTGTTCTCGTCACTACGACTTCTTTCCGGCGTTATATATCTCCGACATAGCGAGACGGACTCTAAACAATAGCCTTCATATTTCTTTCATTTTAATGACCTTGTCCTGACCTCTAAATATTTTTAACGTATCATTTCAGATGTGAAAATTTAATTTTTATTCGTACTATTTCATTTCTTATTTATCAACAGCGTCGCACCGGGCTTGGCTGAGTGGGAATCAATTTTTTTTTATCACGAACTACACAGATTGGCTAGAGAAACTCGCCTTGACTGCTTCAAATATAGAATAGCATATATATATGGCGTAGCTATTAGGTCGCTTAGCCTAAATCTCTATCGCTAGTAACTCGACACAATCAACAAACAAAGCTCGGACGGTTACTATGTTAAGCGTAAGCATTCCGATCCGAGGGCGCCCGAGAGAACAATTCGATCGGTTGCTATTTCACAGATAATAAAGGTCATTAAAAGCTTGGGAATCGATCGAAACATGATTCCTATACGTGACACTGACTTGACCAGGGAACCAATTTTATAACATACCAGTGATAAAACCAATTCATAATATGTGAGGTTAATATTTCTCTTCTCCCGACGAGGTAAGAATTGTCACCCATTAGTAAATAGTTAGACTTAGACGTACACACAGACATACATACACATAGAAATTTTATGATAGTAAAAAGAGAAAGAAAAATACAACTAAAGGAAGGAAAGGAAGAAGGAACGTATAAATAGGAAATGATGCCAACATTGGACACCGTCTCAGCATGTGCTGTCGCTATGCAGCCACAGCGCTGATTTTCAGCGGTGCCCAGGATTGTATAAAATATTATGTCTGTATTTCGCTCAATCAGAGAGATGACGAGGATACAAATGCGCATAAAGAGATGATCATGAACTTGCATTTTTCCGCTAGTCGGTATTTCAAAAGAGTTGACAGAAAGAAGGAAACGCCTTGTTTCTGTGTATTTTAGCAAATCTTTAACTTATAAAGATTGAAGAAACGTTTTTATTTATTACTTATAACTCTTTTAAACATAAATGCAGATGTTATAAAGAAGTCTTTCAATTGCACGTTCATTTAGTATCATTAGAATACATTTTTTTGTGGACAAATACACAATTCAAAATTTAAAAATATATGAAATAACTTTGGTGACGTTAGTTTCGTATTAATCAGTGGGCTGAAATGGTTTACAGATACGGCATATAAAATAAATTGTGAAAACGAACCCATTAATAATATTAAACCTGTAACATACGAGGCAGTGTTTAGTGATGTGTTAATTCATCGTAACGTGTTGTAATAGGGTTGTCGATATTTTTTTTAAACATTTAATAAAATAAAAACAAAAAAGTTCTTAAGCAGCTAATTACTAATTTCTAATTTGCACATCCGGTGTATACTGGTGGGCAACACTTGGTGAAAAAGTTGAAAACTGTACCTGTCAGTCGTGGTTCGGCCCTCTCGGGCGCCCTCGGATCGGCATGCTTACGCGTAACGTAGTAACCGTCCAAGCCGAGGTTACCCCTCACCAGGGGGACCCTTGTATCGAGTTACTAGCAATAGAGGTTCAGGCTAAGCGACCTAAGAGCTATGCCACCTCTCAATCCGGTGAAGCAGTCAAGGCCAGCTTCTCTGGCCAATCTGTGTAGTTCGTCATAAAAAAAAAACCTGTCAACCTCGCTAGGGTTTTAAAAAGAGTTTATTTTTATTTTTTTTTATTACCTTTCTAGCCTCTTCCATATTCATACCTTATCGCAAACATGTTTTGGATTTACATAGTTTTAACCCCATTCTTAGAATCTTACCAATTTGGTGGAAATTTTGTCATCTAGAGTCTGTATTATAGACGTGCGAAGTCCGCCAAACCGCACTAGGGCCGCGTGACGGACTGCGGACTTATGCTATCTTTATAGAGAAGGCCTGTGCCCAACAGTGGGACACATTTATACAGTTACACTTAATTTACCGTTGGTTGAACTATAACATATTTACGAAAGGCCATATCGCGAATATACTATTAAACTACAGCAAAGCTTAAGTTAAAAAAATGTCTCTTTGAATAAATTTCAATTTTGTATTGTTCACTACCTTATCTCTACTGATTAATTTGTCCATGATTTTTTTTTTTTTGTTAACGGGGAGGAAATCTTCGAAAAGATACCCCGCCTTCTGGGGGGAAGGCGGCGGTTATGTGGGGGTTTTACCCACTAAAACCTCCCCGGTGGCCCTTTCCTCGGTGCATGACGAGGGGCTCCGGGATCTCCAGTGGAACGCACCGGAGCCCCTCTGCACTGTGCTCAAGGAGAGCACGTCCCGGGGGGGGAGGTTTCTCCCTCCCCCTGTGCCCTCATAGTGCAAGGCTACACGGGCCAGCCGATGTCGCCTTCTTCCCGGGTCCACCTTAGCGGACGACGCAAGCCCCCACCCTTGTCGCCCAGTGAACCCGAGGCCCCTTTTAGTCGCCTTATACGACAGGCAGGGGATACCGTAGTCTTATTCTTGAGAGCCCAGAACTACAGGGCTGAAAACTTGTCCATCATACTCTAACTCTTTTTCCAAAGCCTTAAATTGCAACTAATACGCAAATTAACGACTATAATTGAATATTTTATTATATATTATATTATATATTTTGACGGTTGACATTTTTTCTAATTCACGCAAGGTCTTAGTGTTAAAAATTGTGCAGTAATTTTGGCTATTTTAATTAATTTAGTAGTGATATTTCTATTACTTTATCATATATTACAATATTTTTGTAAGTATTAATAATAAAATCGTTACGTTTCTTTATGGCGAATGTTGTGTACACCTGTAATTGGCATACACAACAGGACTTAGTCTGTAAACTTGATTGTTACAACAATATATGCTTGTGTAATGCTGTTGGTGTATCTAATTAAATAAATAAATATATATATTGAATATAATTGAATTCACGATCATTAGAACATATGTTAGAAGCTCACGGAGGATATGAGACCTTACATTTTAAAATATTTCGCCTTGTAAACATAATAAAAACGTTTAAAAATATTTTTTATTTATATAATCTGCCCATGCCGACCCTATTAATATTTTTCAGATTCATTTGCTCGGATATGGTAAAACTTGGTACACAATTTATCAAAGCAGTAAAATAACTTTTCGGTTCTGTAAAATTATATTCATAACATTACTATTTTCATCCGACTTCACAAAAGGAGGTTCTCATTTCGCAATTAATTCAAAAGAGCCGTGATAGTTCAGTGTCCGGGCGGTTGCCTCAAGTTGAATAGTACGCTAGCAACCCGAGTTCAATACACGGGACCAAAAAAAATAATTGTTGTTTGCAATTTTATGTGCTAATTTACCCAGGCTCAGCGGTGAAGGAAAACATCGTGAGGAAACTTACACATCCTAGAAAAAATTTCTAAGACATTTGAAGTCTGCCAATCCGCACTAGGCTCACGTGGTGGACAGCCCTTTATAGAGAAGGCCTGTGTGTTGTAATGGGACATACATATAAAGGCTTACATATAAAACTTAAAATTAAAAACTAAGATATATATAACTAAACTGATGTAGCTAAAATAACTAACAAATTT
Organism: Meandrusa payeni; assembly: GCA_029286785.1. Lineage (NCBI taxonomy): Eukaryota > Metazoa > Arthropoda > Insecta > Lepidoptera > Papilionidae > Meandrusa > Meandrusa payeni. The sequence goes on from JAGSMX010000007.1 coordinate 6,952,988, forward strand.
ATTTAATCTTTATTTACTCAAAATAAACGCGTACAAAAAGGCATTCTCTACCAATGGGGTTATGTCAAGGCGTGATAGGTTATATAATATTTGAATATAGTTCTATAAATAAGCTCATATATTATTAGAATAGAAGCGTAGCAATACAAGAAATTCGTTTTATACAACGAATTGATTTTCGTCTAATACCGCTGAATTAGTCTCGGTCGTTGGAGCCAGTTTCATATTTTTTCTTTCATTTTGTTTGTTAGCTATGAACTCGAAAATAACCGAACGAATTTTGATGCGGATTTCGTAGGTCCGTTGCACCGGTGCCGGCAATCAACAACCGGCAAACGAAACGTGAACAAAACAAATAGCAGTAATAAATAATATGCAGGCATTTGTGAATGTTTATACGTATGCGATATATAGAAATGCTACGCGGAAAACCGAAATACTTCTATATTAATAAGTCTCATTAATATATTGTTAGGTTTAAAAATGGTTTAAAAATGGCCTTTAAAACATAACTTTAATACAAAAGACACTATTTTGACATTTAATAAACAAAATAACACAACTGTACATTTATCAAGCCTTAACACAAAATGGCGGCTGTCTACACACAGGACAAGTAAGTAACAATACAAGGTAAAATAGCTATATGGCTAACGACACTGCCTTGTATAGAGAGATCTAACCGTCACGACGGGTGACAAGCAAATGGGCTCGGTGACGGACCACCGTTCCACACGTATCGGAGTCCGTTGGTCGCCATGTTGCTTATAATATAGTAATGATAAAATACTTAATTTTAGTTTTATTGGTAAGTTCAAACGCATGCAATAGACTGTGCAGAAGACCGTGTAAATTTCTAACCTTCCCATGGAAAGCCTTGTATCGTGGACGATTTTTTATACTTTGTAGAATGCAAAATAATTGAACAATTTGGATTTAAAATGTCAATAAACTATTTATTTAAGGTACCGTGTATTGTATCTAATGTGTACATGTGTACACATTAGTTACAATATTGTGCTTAATACTGTACGCAATCTACTGACTTGTTACTTAATCTACTTAGGTACTGCTGATTTGTTTTTAAATTTTCGATCCATGCAAAGGTTGCCAAATGAAAAAATGTACTTTATTTCTTGATCTACGGTCTACGATACACAATATCATATGCATTGATGTATCATGAAGTGTAAAAGAAATCATTTTTAATTGAAATCGTTATGAAAATAATATAATACAAAAATCTAAATAATACTGGTAGATATTATTGATATGGGCTACACTTAGAGTTGAGTAGGTGAGGCAAGTTGGATATATTACTCCCACTTGAATCTGGTGACGGCTTAGCTGACGAATACTTATTGATTATCACGTGGTTAGAGTTTGTCTTACGAACGTAAATGAGTACAAAAATTACGAGGCCTGAAAAAACACTTTATTAGTTTCTTTTTTACGTCGATAATTTAAAATCAAAATCATATTACAGTTAGTTTTATTACATTATGTGAAATTTTCGCAATGAATTAACTGATGAAATAAAATTCCGTGTCAAATGAATGTAATGATTAATGGGCTTTATGACAGCGAATAAGACAATCTCGGATTTTCTCATTACTTTCCTTTCTCCGGCCCACGGCTACATATATTTGGGATATCGGGTTTCTGATATTTATTGGCTTTTGAAGATGTTAAAGACACAGAGAAAGAAGGTTGCTGTCTTTTGTAATATGCTGTTTTTTAGGTTTGGAAGTTATGTAAAAACACTTCATTTTATTGTGATTCTTTGTCCTCGTGATAAATATAGATCAAGTTTAATGAACTGAAATACAGAAACTAGTACATGTTTAGGCTACTGTTGGGACTGTCACTTGGCACTTGATCAGTGCATCTATTTTCCTAAATTTACGTTGATGGTTTTGTTGCCTTCATACGAAAAAGGTAGTTTTCGTATGAAGGCACGCATTTTATATGGTTGAAGATCCTTGGGTGATCACCTATGCTACACTAGTTAAGAGAGCTGGTCCTGTGCTATCCGGGCGCTGATCGGGGGTTGCGGATGAATTGCTCGATATTAAGCCATGACCCTCGTACATACTTTCAAACGTAATGGAATACCGTGTGAAGATTTGTAACAAACGATAATAAAAAAAAACACTGGTTGAAAGAGCGTCATGAACTAATGCTAAACTTATATAGGTATTTAGTAAAGAATGTCTTTTATATGATTATATTTTAAATTATCGATGTAAGTGGCATCACCTACATCGATAATTTAAAATAAAACATAAAAAAGAAAACGCGAGAAAGATAGTTTCCCTTAACGTGCATTATATTAGGGTGGCGATACTCCTTAACAGCGAAATAAACGAATAACAATGAAAGAAACGATGAAAACTGGAAAAAATAATCTGAATTTTTAAACAAAATTATTATTGAAAGAAGTGTTATAATAGTAGATCACTTAAAAGTACTAATATTTTTTTTAAAAGCACTTATTACAATCTTACAGCAGATTTGTAGAATATATTCAAAAAATAAATCTGCTCAGTTCAAAAGAAAGTTTAGAGGCGGATACCCTCTAACTATACTAGCGCCATACTGGTAGATTTTTAAACTATTATTTGTTGCTTCTATCTAGACATAGACACATAATTATAAACTGTGTAATTATTTGTATCTGTATTCAGTATCCTCCGTAATCTTACCTGTTACATGCTCTTTGACATTGGCAGTTGACACAATTGAGCATTGAGCAAAGAAACAACATTTTATATTTGTTTTATGTACATTAATAATTCTTAATATTTATTACATATGTGATATACTCTTTGTAATTCTTTGTTGAATTAAATTTGTGTTTAAAAAATGTTCTATATATACCGCGGCGAAATATAAAGTACACTGCAAGAATAAATACAAACAAAATGGAAAACAAGAAGATATCCTTTGGATTTTTGAAAACGAAAAAACAGGAAAAGCCGGTTGAATCTGAAGAACGTGAATACATTGAGAGCGTCGAAGAAAATGCCATCAAAATTGTTGGGTATATGTGCTTATTACTTTTTGTACTTTATTTACGAGACAATTACAAGGCATTAGGAAGAAATTGAATGATGAATATTTTATGGCTTGGTCACAAGACCTTTAAGCCAAGTCTTTTTAAAACACGCTTATTTCTTACGTCTAAGATAAAAATGAATGTAAATTAGATGATCCCCCCATGAGTCCGCGCGCCATTTTTCTGAAATTAGGAAGAAATATAATTCCCGGAGAGCAAATAATACCTGGTGTTCGGATACGTTCACATCTCTTAATTTGTTTTGCGATCTTTAAGTTTTCAAAGACTTCTAAATGAGTAGTTTATAAATTAACCTCAAAAAAGCAACATTACATTTTCAGTAAGGTAAAGAAACTGTATTTGTATTATAAATCATCGTGATTTTCCTTTGGGAAACTACTATGCTCTTTTGTTTACTATGATAAATTTTCATACTGTATAATCTTGAAAGCTTCTGATTCAGATTAAAACGGTTCAGTTTAGAACTTATTAGTGAGTTGTAATGATTTTCTTATCCTACATGTGAAGTAAGGATTTTCATCAGAATGCCTTTGCAACTAGAGTATCTACACAAGGCTCCCATCCCAGTTAGTTGTATTTATTGATGGTTAGTACTATTTATATTCCCTAGGCTTCTTTTTAACATATTTTTCTTATATTTTTGTTTCCTTTTTATTCTATTCTGTTCAGTTTATATCTATTTGTTTTTATTTTTAATTTCAGTTTTATATCAAATTATTTCTATGACTTATTTCTATTTATTATTCTAATTTTGTTTCCTTATTTTTGTATGTAATTACATTATGTTTTATTTCATTTACATTACTACACTTCCAACTTCTTTGCAGAATTTTACCATCATTTCCTTATTACTTATTAATTTATCTATATTTTCTCATTCTATTTTTTCATTCACACTCATCTTTTAACATTATTTACAGGACAGCTAGGTTGGTGTGTGGTTAATTACTTATAGTGGAGGTTCAGTCTGAGAGTGCTGATAAAGATAAATTGTCAAAAACCTTAATACTTAATACATTTCAGGAAGGAATTAACCCAAGTGGTTGAGCCAATCATTATACCAATGAAGCCAAACACTTTAATAACTGCCGAAAGACTGAGAGAAATTGCTGAGAAAGTTGAAAATTCCCTTAATGAACCAGATGCAGTAAACCAATCTGAAAGTCAAAATGAAATCAAACATTCAGAGAATGAGACACTTGACGAGATGGCTGTAAAGGAACTGTTGCAGGATGCTAAAAAAGAGAAGAAGTGTGAAGTGCAATCACTTAAAATACTTGTTCCCTCAATACCGGTCATAGATGGACAAAAGGAGGTAAGCCCAGGCAATAGTGATAGCTTGGTGTCCGGGTGGTATGAATAGTTTGCTAGCAACCAGATTTCGATCCTCGGTGGTACCATAAATAAATTTGTTGTTACAATTTTGTGTGCTGATTTACTACTCACTCAGCGGTGAAGGAAAACATTGTGACGAAAGCCACATATCTTTGAAAAAATTTATAAGACATGCAAAGTCTCCCAATCCGCACTAGGGCTGCCTGGCGGACTATGCTGTTGCAGTCAGTTATATTTGTCCCATTGCAGGCCTACTCTCTTTACAGAGAAGGCCTGTAGTAGGACTTATATAAAGTAATCACAACTTTCCCAGAAATTTTCTTCATTTCAAACCAAAAAAATGTTTTATTTTTCAGTCTTCCTTAGATGACTATGAATCAGTGCCAATACGAGAATTTGGAATGGCCATGCTACGCGGTATGGGATGGACTCCAGGGAAAGAAGCGTATGTATTATTATAACACATTTTAATGCATATTTATACATGTTAAATAGTGAAATCAAGAAATAGTAAAATGAAAACTATCTTGAGAAAATGCATCCCTCAGACGTAAATCTGCATTTTTGTGATGTGAACTCTGTAAAGATATGATTGACCTTATTCAGTTAGCCACTACAACATACGCAGTTCAGACATAGAGAAGTAATTTTATAGGGGAGGGGCCTTTAGGATGGCCATAGTAGCCATGGTAGCCTCATTGTCTGGGTGGTTGGCCCAAAATAGATAGTACACTAGCAACCAGAATTCGATCCCCGGTGCCAGTACCAATAAATTTGTTGTTGTAATTTTATGTGCTGAATTACCATGCGCTTGGCAGTGAAGGAAAACACTGAGGAAACCTGTTTACCCGCAAAACGGGGGCCGCGTGGCGGATTATGCCCTTATACCCTCTTTACAGAGAAGGTATGCACCCTACAGCGGGACAGACATAATATATATATAAAGACTGTAACTTTAACTTTATTTTGTTTCAGGTCAAAGTATAAGCCGCCTAATTTGCGTCCAAAAGGTTTAGGTCTGGGAGCAGATAAAGTTATCAAAGAAAATCAAAAGAATGTGCCAAAAGAAAATGATAAGGAGTTAGTAATTGTTAAGAATGCTTGTGTAAGAATTACTACTGGGAAATACAGCGGCTGTTATGGCAAAGTGAGAAATATGTTTATAATTCATTATTGTGTACTTCACACACTTAACGCTCAAGAGCAGGCTATGGGCTACACATCACCAAAATTGGCTATAGTACAATAATAGATATCTATGTATGTAAAACCCTCACTGCACAAAGATTATATTGGCTATAGGTATGCTTTATACAAATGTGAGTGCTTTAGCACTAGTGGCCATTACAATTAGCACCGCTTTCTGTCGTTCTGATGTTCCTTAGCCATGGCTTTTTCCTTCTTCCCACCCATCTTTTTCCTGCTATTTTTCCCATTATAATCAATTACTACAGGCTATACCTATCATATCGCAGGATATGGCCTAGGTATGAGATCTTACACTGCTTGATTATTTTCACCAATTCGGTGTTCTTCTGCATTCGGGCAATATTTATTTTATATTAATTAGGGCTTATAATTTATTTTATATTAATTTCCAGGTGGTCAGCTTGGACGATGATAATGGCCGTGTGATGGTAAACATTCCTGTAAAGAAGGATACTGTCAGTTTGAGCGAATTCATGATGCAGCCTGTTACTAAATCTGAATTTGACCAACAGGCAAAAGTAATAAGTAAGTTGAGATTTTTTTATTAATACTGGTTTTTTCATTTTAATTTTTATAATTTAGTAATACTTTTTATTTGGTTAATGCCAGGTGCATTAACTGAGACACTTATTTATAGTGATTGTGTTCATTTGTCAGTCCAATATAAAAAATTATATAGGTTATATCTTCCTTAAGTTATTCTACTTGGGCACATTATCTCGCACAAAATCCGACTTTAGAGTGGCAAACGACAAGTATTTAGAACACAAATAATAATACATTTATAGATGGATAGAAAGACAAAGTGACTCACGCACTTCTCTCTCTTATATTTAAAAAGCCTTTTTTTTGTTAATGGGGGAAATCTTCAAAAAGATAGCCCACCTTCTGTGGGGAAGTCGGCGGTTTTTACCCACTAAAACCTCCCCAGTGGCCCTTCCTCGATGCATGGTGAGGTGCTCCGGGATTTCCAGTGGAATGCCCCGGAGCCCCTCTGCACTGTGCTCAAGGAGAGTACTTCCCTGGGGGTTACTCCCTCCCCCCCTATATTTAAAAAGCCTGAATAAAAATGATTTATCTTGACGCATTAGATTAATGTTGATTCTCAATATGATGGTTATTTAAATCCGCTCAATTTGCATAGTCGGAGTATGCATACTATAAATTTGATATTTGAAGATTTATAGCAAGTAAAATCAATAAAAAAATAACATGGGTTTTTTTGTTTTTGTTGAGGCTGTCATACTGACATTCTGTATATATCGCTCTTGCATCCTTGCAAAGCTAGTCCCCACCTCTCGCTGTACGGTTTTCACCAAGCTTATTAGGTCTCATATGGGACAGGTAGTGTGTCTATGGACATAATTTAATTACAAACGGTCACAATTTTTTTTGACCAGTGTTTTTTTGTACATAAAACCGACAAACGTTTTTGATACAAGTCGACTAGGATTAGAACACAAAAGCCAACATATCGTAAGTCAAATTGCTTATCCATTTATCACCGCACTGTTTTTGTTTCTACTCATAAACTGGTGCTTTCTTTCGTTGTAGATGCAGACTCGTATGAAGCGTTTAAGAAGAATGAACTTGTACAAAAATCTTATAACAAATCAATAGACAATGAAAGTTCATCCAGTCATAAATCAAACTATGTCGATAGTAAAGATCGACGAAAAAGAGAAGGTAATCAATCATCACAGAAGAAAAACGAACATTCTAATGGCAGAAGTAAAGAAAAATATCAAAGAGAAAAGCGGGATTCCACAAGCAGCGAAGACAACACGAGTAGGCGTAGAAGAGAGAAGAAAAGATACAGTAGTAATGATTCTCTCAGTTCTGACTCGGAAAGAAGAAAGAAAAGGGACAATAAACAATGCAGTAGTAGCAATTCTGAGAATGATCATAAAGTGCGGAATAAAAGTAGTTCACACAAAGGGAAAAGAGACATTGACAAGAAAAGGAAGGGGAAAAAGAAAAAGAGAGATCGTGATCGCTCACCTAGTCACCGTAAGCATAGGAAATAAGTTATAAATCTAAGTTCAATAAAAAAATCATATTATTATTGTGTTTTATATCTTCGGTTACTGCTAATTAGTATCCTTATAAAATGTTTGACGGGTATCGTTTTTTTTAACGACGAACTACACAGTTGGCCACAGAGGCTGCTTACTGCTTTATCGAATTGAGAGGTGGCAGAGCTTTTAGGTCGCTTAGCCTGAATCTCTATCGCTAGTAGCTCGACACAAGGGTCGGCACGTTGGTATTACGTGAACTACACAGATTGAAGAATCTCATATAGAATCTGTGTAGTTCGTCAAAACAACAACAATAAACCAACGTGTAGAATTCGCTTTCACCACCGGTGTTACCGAACAACAGTGCAACTCGGAAGATGCACTACACTCTGGAAAGAATACTTTGATGAAAGATCTCTCACCATAAGAATTTGGTCCAGGACGATCCAGGCGAATCCTCGACGATTCCCGTGGATTGAAAGCACCAATATGGGCAGGGATGAAGCAACCCTAGTCTTCGTTCCGGACACATTCCTCTCAATAGTTATGCCCACATGATAGAAAGGGTGTCATCCTCAAAAGCGTGGAATGCTGTTAAGGATCGATACCAATTTTTCGCATGTGGGTGTGTGTAATAGCATTCTGACCTTTCCGAAGTCTAATCAAGCAAGAATCCTATTCCACCTCGTTAGAGCGGGTCTGAAACGCAGTTTTAATGTATCTGTAATTTTGTATTGTTATGTGAAAATTCATTGTAAGATTTCTATGAGGGTGATATGATCACTTTTGATCAAACCCTCCATAATAAATTTAAAAAAAAACTCGGAAGAAATGCCTACTCCGTCCTCCAAGACTGGTAACGCACCTGCAGTTCTTCTAGGGTTAATGATCACGGAAGACGATAACCATTTAAGTCACGGACGACGATGACCACATATGATCAGAGTCCTGCCTGCTAAGCCAATTGTTTGTGTTTAGTTAAAAAAAATTATGATAATTGATGTCGTCGTAAAGTTTGGTTGTGAGAGTTGGGTATGACGAGGTTTAGGCTAAGTGACTGAAGAAAGTCTTATCCGGTGACAACCGGTAACAGTCAAATTAGCTTCTATGGCTATAAAATCAAAGGTTTATGAGGGGCAATGTCGGTAGGACGTCCGCCCTTGGCAAAACTATATATACTAGATCGATGTCTATTGATACAAGCTGAAGTATCTAGAGTAATTATTGAGATTAAACAGCTGTGTAGAAGTCGTTGTAGAGATCCACTGAATCCAACTCTCACTTCCCTATTGTTGTTGAAGATTTTATAGCCAAGACCTTTAAGCCAAGTCTTTTTTAAAACTCATTCACTTAATTCTTACGTCTAAGATGAAAATGTAAGTTAGATGATCCCCGCACAAGTACATTTACGAGTAAAAACAAAAACCGACTTAAAATATAATCAAACGTTAAACATTATTACGCGAGGACACTTTGTGTTTCCGAATGAAAAAGTAATAATCGGAACCTAATCAAACTACTCATGAAGTCCATCCTTTCCAATAAAAAATGAATCATCGATATCGTTTGCCGTGATATTGAGTTATTCGTCCATTTATTGCGCACGTACTCGATGCACATTTAAGACATATATGGTTTGTTCATTCATTAGAGAATCATTAAAATCGGTTCTGGGTGAAAGTTACGAGGTAACAAACATAAAAAAAAACATGCAGCCTCTTCCAACCTCCTCATTTTTTTAATTCGGCTGAACAGAATTAAACGTTCAGTCGTGTGTTAGCTGGCAACACATGGCACCCAGCGATTGTTATACATAATAACTACTTCCAATGATATCTTAGTGATTTACCTAAACCTTATTGTATCTTTAATTCATAATTAATAATTTAGTTGTTCATCACATTAACTTGGCATTGTAAACACATTGTAGACTTAACTTTATTAGTTTGTAATATGACTTTTAATTAATGTTTGTAAAAGATGGCGAGGACGCGCAGTTGTCATAACATTCGTTGAAATAATTCCTTGTACAACGATACGCTGTCTCAATAGAGTGTACTATTTATTGGACTATTTCATTCCACAAAACCTACAATTATAACACGTGAGTCGACTGGCCTAGAGGCCTAGACAATAACAAACGTCGCACTAGCCAACGTAATGCTTCGTACATAATTTACGAGGCTGAATGCGTTATCCTTCTACAAATTTACATCACTGTCACCTTCAAATTGTATACATAATAAATATTATTGTGATGCTCAACACGCGTAAGATAAACATTAACAGGCTGTTATATGTATTTCATATTAGTGAAATTTTATGTAAACTTTCACGTGTTTTTATGGGGTATTAACTAGTGCTTGTCCACAAGCCCACCTGATGTTAAGTGGTGATATAGTCGAAAGATGGTACGCGCTACTTTAGTAAGTGCCTTTTCTCTATATTCTTGAAGTCTCTCACGTCGTACTAGACTGACGCCGACAACTTGTTCCACTCCTTTGCTGCACGCACGATGAACAATGACCCAAATCGCTTCGTTTGGACGCGCGGAACAATGACTATGATCGAAATGTAGATCTTGGTCACCTATCAACTTTTTGGCTCGCCTCTCCATGGAATCCAGTGCCGCGGAGTTGGTATTTGGTTGCACCTGCGCAGATACTCTTCACCTTCGCAGGGTAAGATGGTTTTGACGTTTGGCCGCTTTTCACGTCACGTCTCAGTGAGAAATTATTTAATTCTTCAGAGATAATTTATTTTTTTAACCAGCTTTAAAAAGGAGGTTCTGTCAATTCGTCTGTATTTTTTAAAATACTTCTGCACCTATGGAACCGTCATTTATGAATTGATTTTGAATATTTTGTTTCAATAGGATTGGTTTCAATTCGGCCCTGTATTTTTATTGATATGGCACCATGAGTTCCGAACATTTACTAAGAAATTTTTAAAAATCGTTTAGAAGAATTCTTGATTGAGACATATTGGTCGGTTTATGATAATACGATATATTATGATACGCATCACATCATGAACTCTCAGGCGTAACATAACTTAAGGAACTTTTAACTTCTGTGTTATAAATAAATTAACTTTGTTTGACATAACACAATTTCGGCAATTAAAATTAAAACAAATATTAAAATATCCTTGCGCTTGTAATGTCCTAGAAAACTTAAAAAGCAGATGAGTAATGTATTTAAAAATCCATTAAATATTTTAAACAGTAGGGTAGAACGATAATTATAAACGTTTTAGTAAACAATGATAAGCAGTGACACGGAGTAGGAATATCTAGAAGTGGCTCATACGGATATTCCTGTTCTTAAAATATCAAAGTAATGTTTGAATAAAACTACTTGTATGGATTTTATTGCCGTTTTTTCTTATCAACCGACTTCAAAAAGTAGCGAAAGCAGTTTTTCGATGCGTCTGTATTAACCTCATGGTGTAGGATACGGTCTGAGAAACCTAAGGTCGTAGGTTTGAATCCAACATTCGACTATTGACGTAAACCATCTCCTAGCAGAAGTTTAAGCTTAGCTGCAATGGTTAACAATAATGTTAGTAATATTTCTGAAAATTAATAAATTGATAGCAAAGCTATTACAATATATATTGTCAATTCCTCTGTATTTTTTTGAAGTTGATTAAAAACGTGCTTGTACGTGGTTTAATGTTTGTCCGACACGTTTAATTTGATGTCTGGTTTGGTTTACTCGTAAATATACTTGTTATACGTAAAGCAAAGGATTTGAACAATTTTTTTTATTATTATTATTTATTAATTAGAAAAAATTACAACATCATTACTGCTTAGCCAATTCGATCCTGTAATCTACACAAATCTTTAATAATATTAAAAATAATAATAATACAATAATACTTAATAAATCAGGTTACAACTCACACATTCATCACCTCAATTTATCTGTGAACCTCAGCTGGACACACCGAAATATATCAATATGTTGTTATATCAAATTAATAATAAAAGTGGGCGACATGGGAGCATTCGTGGACAGGTTGGTCCTGGAAGTGAGCTCTCAGCCCTGTAGTTCTGGGCTCTCAAGAATAAGACTACGGTATCTCCTGCCTGTCGTACAAGGCGACTAAAAGGGGCCTCGGGTTCACTGGGCGACAAGGGTGGGGGCCTGCGTCGTCCACCAAAGTGGACCCGGCAAGAAGGCGACATCGGCGGCCCGTGTCGCCTTTCGCTGCGAGGGCACAGGGGAGGAGAGAGTAACCTCCCCCCGGGACGTGCTCTCCTTGAGCACAGTGCAGAGGGGCTCCGGTGCGTTCCACGTGAGATCCCGGAGCCCCTCGACATGCACCTGAGGAAAGGGCCACCGGGGAGGTTTTAGTGGGTAAG